>SAXG01000010.1:0-600000 GCA_012932865.1 Amylostereum areolatum
ATGTCTATACTCACCGTCTGGCCAACGTGACGAATAGCAAGCGAATCGTTGGTATATTGATACATCATAATTCTAATAAAACGTGGTGAAATCAGTCTTAGCCCAAACCTTGTGGCTAACTTCTCGTAGACTTACAGCTGTGAATCAAAACAACGAGGCGAAAATCCGCGCAGCATATAAAACACGAATCGAGCAATGAGGCCAATAAACATCGTTCAGACATCTACGAAGTCAGAGCAAGAAAACATCCCACGGTCCCACTCGACTACTTGTCAACACTTTCGTCATCCTATCCGCAAGAGTCGTTGAAGGACCCGCGCTTTGAAATCTGAATGCGAGCGCCCGGCTATCGCGTTGGCGGGGATCCCCTTGAGGGAGGGATGGAGGGCCCCTCTATTCACTCGAAGAACGATGTACCCTCTCGGTGCTGTTATTGACGATCCTGCCATACACCATGCGAAGAACCGAATCGTCGGTCGAAACGCGGCGGCGGCCAGGCGCGGGTCCCAAGCATGGCCGTCTCAAGCTCAGAGTAGACTTTGGCGAAGGCGTGATACTCGAATCCGAGGTAAGCACCTACTTTCCAGAACAGGACGCGACACTCACATCAACATATAGCCCCGAAAATCTTTCATGAAGGCCTTGGGAATGGTGATCTTTGGAAGCATCTGAACCAGGAGATAAGAACGAAGGTTTTTCGCAATTGAACAACACTCACGGCGGTGGAAGAGAATTTCAGAGTTACAGTCGAGGAAAAGGTTTGACGAAGACGAGAAAAAAGAGAGGAAGCAAGAGACGCGCGACAGAAAGAGCAAGAGCGAGGTCGAGAGCAGGTATCCGCATCGCGTCTTCAGCCTCTTATATCACGGCGTCTCCTCCGTTCCCACCCTCCACCCTCCTTCCTAGTCACTATTCAAGCACGATGGCGACGACAAGGTCCCGAGGAACTCTGTCATTGCAACCTCTTCCCCTCGATCGCGAATATTCACCAACTTGCCGTCTTGCCGCCGCTACCCATCCAAGTCTCTTCTTCTACGTCTCGCCAGACGCTCTACGGCTCCTGGCCAGATGGATACGGCGAGCTGGCTTCCAGCTTCACGATCAACTCGACCAAACCCACTAGTACCCCTTCTGGACGGCGCGCTGAAAGGCTACACCACACCCGAACCATCACCACTTCCACATAGCTATCGCCCCACCTCTTTCTCTTTCTCTGCCTCCGCCTCCCTCCCGCCAAGACCGTATCATCTTGGACTGAATGTCCCTTGTGCCAACGGTTCTCGACCTACGCACGCCCCCTCCCCTCTGCGCATACGCATCTCTTTCCTTCATGCCTACGCACCTCTCCGTCCGCGCAGAAGGCCACTCGTGCATCTCCTCTTTCCTCTTCATCCCTTCACGGCCAGTTCGCGGGCCCCCAAGGTTGGTGACGGCGTAGGATCGCGGTCGATGAAGAGATACCTGGTGCGAAGTGGACGAGAGATGGATGCTGGACATAGGGCTGGTAAGCGTGAGTTTGAGTATGAAATCAACCGGGTAGTAGCGGGTACGTCGCTGAATATCGCTCTGCACTCTCAACGATCTCAACCCTGATATTCCTTTCCTCCCCCGTCCAGCCACACCCCCCTTTCCTTCCTCGCTACAAGGTACTATCTTACCCGCATTCTATAGCCCGGGACTTAGTGACAAGCAAGTTTATCATGGTCAAGGTCGGGGACGTCTACCGGATGCTGGCCGTTAACACCGCGATCGAGGTCGAGAAGGAGATCGCGGCGGATATCCTCCCGCCGCGACCGAGGAGCTCATAGTTTATACCCTCCCCACGCTCCTGGAGATATACGAGCGAAGGGAACGAGTAGTTCCACTCTTTTGCTACTTACACATGGCTCGATGTCATCTGAATCGCCTAGTACCATGATCTTCGCTCTACGTGTTAATTTGTGAAGACGACCAACAGAGTGACTCGGCCGGAACTCGGCGTCGAGGTCAGTAGGTCCCTTCTATTTCCAATGTTGTGTAGCTCAGGCCCCTCGTCGTCAGCGTCGTGCACAGGATCGACTAACCGTTCCTGGTTTCATAGGCTCTCTAATTCGCAGACATAAATCTAGAAACGTGTTGTTCTTGCTGCACGTCAACCATTCCCCAGTGCGTTTATCCCGCTTCCGCTGTTCTTCCTGCCCTCTTTCTCACCGTCTTCCTCGCTGTCCAGCATCGTCAACTCCCTCTCCAAACCCATCTCTTTCAATACCGTGCGCCATTCGCATCGGGGACGCGTCCTTTGATGGTTTCGAAGGCGCCACTGATCACCTCTTTAGATGCCTGGGTCCCGTGAAGATTATGTCTATCTCGCCATGCTCGCTGAACAGGTTGAGCATTATGAGGGTGCGTACCTGGTCACCTCGTGGTGTCACTCAACAAGCTCATTCATCGCCCGCAGAGATGATCGAGAACATGAAGCGTGCGTCGAGGAGCGCAACGCGGCGACTGACGAGTCCAAAGTCTTACCAGGATTCGGATGTACCTTTCCGCACTGTCCTCTAGCCACATCCTCTAGCCCTCTACCTGATTGCCAGCGCTGACTTGTTTCTGATATATCTTCTCTCAGGACGGGCGACTGCCACCTTTACTTCGTCAGTTCGAGTCGAGCTCTCGAGGCCTGCGGTCTGCACAGTCGCGTCGGGTCACCGAGCTTCCCCCCAACGCACCTCATCCGTCTCGGACTATTTGTCTGTCTTCTAGTAATACGAAATCCTCAACAGCATCAAACGTGCAAGGACGACGCTGAGGCACCCGCAGCCGACGCGTAAAAGCCTCGTCGCGGTCGTTGGTGCTTTTGGTCTCTAATACTACTCCTCCTATCCGCATCCCTTCATGCCTATCATCCACAGGTCCCCTCGCCGAGACACCCCTTTTCGACGACCACCCTGCAGCGATCGGGCTCATCATGTCCATCCCCGTCATGTACGGATGTCATACATATCTGTCCTACTTGTATATACAATACATAAATAGATTAAGAAAGGGGATAAGGTGAGAACAAAAAGATACATGCTGAATATGCGTGTGAGAGAGCGACGACGTGAACGGGGGAAGGTAGGAGTTACGGAAGCATGCAGTAAGCGCTACGAGAAGGGTATGCGAATCGGTAGGGGGAGGGGTAAAAAAGATTATGAAAGGTACTTCGTAACATGTCGATCCGACGGGGGACCAGGAAAGTTGGGAAAGGGACGACGCTCGGGCTAATCCATGGTATCGAAGAGGGGGGAAGAAATCGACCGGGGGGATGATTACTAAGGAGCATGGACATGTTTCGGAAGCGACGTGAGTGGAGGTGGGTTAGGCTGAGCAGCGGGGGCGGAGGCTGAAGCCTGAGGGCGTGCCGGGCAGAACTGAGGTGGCGAGTGGCAAACGACCCATGCTGTAGGCCTCCTACTTGTAATCTTCTGCGCGTTGAGAATGAAAGATGAGTGGTGACATTGTTCCATGGAATGGAAGCGGCGTACCTAAAAGGTGACCTACACTTCTCGACGGACCCGACCAGCACTGAGCGGACAGAGGTGAGGACCGCCGGACCGCTGCTATGCCGGGAGAGATATTGGCTGGATGTAGGGCTTGACGCTGGATACCGCGCTTGATTACCATTTTGAAAGAGGCTAGCGTCGCTGAGGGAGCTGTTACCAGCGGGAGCGAGCGGGCTGGCAGCGGGAGCGCGGGCTAGCAGCGAGAGCTGCGCTAGCGCTCGGCGCTGCAAGCGGACGTTGGTCGCTGTGCGCTGGAACGCTGGCGCTGGCGCTGACAAATATATTGATTTGAAATGTTGGGTTTTATACGGGTCTTGGCTGGGGCGGATGGTGTTCAAAATATCTCGTTTCGGCCTGATAACCTTTCGGCCACCACGGGCTTGAAACGTTACATTTATTAACCTTCCAAAGCAGTTTGAAATCGTGACATAACTTTTTATTTCTGATCACACTTAATGGATGATATGTCAGATAGGAACTTTAAGTTCCATACGTCCTTCGGCCGAAGCTAGACCCATCCGAAACTTGGTCTTTCGGACTGCTCTCGTCTTCGGTAATGTCCGTCCGAAAGAAGTACTATCAGACCGGATATTTTACCGCCTTCCTGCACCCAAAACATCTGATTTCTGACGGGTTTCGTCCCCGGAAAGAGCATGTCTGACAGTACACATTTCGGTAGAGTGTCATTCGTTTCCTAATGCATCATATATTTGTCATTTTATCCGTGTTTTATCACATCCACACGGACGTTCCTATATTTGTACTTTTATCCCCCATTTCGAACTCCTATCGACTCCGCAAAAATGGACTTCTGCCCGCGTGCGCTTCGTCGGGAGCGTCCGACAGGAAAGTCGCTTGGGGTCCAAGACGTCCTGCGTGTGCACTTTCCATACTTCGACCGCCGGCGACGGCAGGCTTGAGCGTGAAAGTCTTGTTTCCGGGGCTCGCGGCCAGCACCTCATTCGGTGGGACATTGACGACAACCTGACATCTTCCATGCCAAAGTCATGCACTCTGAACTGGGCGATCGTAGCAACCTGTCGGCAAGAACGTTGTCATAAGCGTGAGCACGTCGTCCGTAAAAAAGCAAGGAAAGCAGGCGCACCTTGGTTTCGCTGTCGACGTAGAAATGGCGGTCATCTGGCGACATCGTGCCCTCCCAGCTGAGCCACCGATGCGGCTCGTCGAGGTACACGAACCCGGGATTCGCTTCGGACACCTGGGTGAGCAGAGGGGCGAAGTTGACGAGAGGCTCGGGCGTGAACGGGTATTGCGCGCGATCGATGGTTTCGAAGCCAATGTAGTGACTCGGGCGGCGAAGACCCTTGTTCTGTACTGCGTAGGTCGAGATGCTCGCCGGAAGCTGGGGAAGATACGCGAGCAAGACGAGGTTGAGAATGGTGCATGCGACGCACGCCGCGGTCATGTACCCGATCATCCGCACATGTTTAGCGGTGTATGTGGGTCCACCTGTAAGTTGAGTTAGGTTTGGTCACCATCTCTCAGGCGAACGCACCTCCAGAGTTGGACCGTGGTGGGTCACTGGGTGGATTGTCGAGCAATGAATCATCCTCCGCCTCTGAGGGGATCGGGTGGTACTCTTTCATGGTAGAAGCGGGGAGGGAGTAAAGCCTCGGGTCACTTGGACATGATGCCTGTATAATGTTACGTCGCAGCCCGGGCTGTACGCATCTGCTAAAAATGCCACCGTGAAGGAAAAGGAACCCGCATATACTAGAATGGCATCAGATCTTCCACGATGAGATGATAGAGCTAAAATGCTGTCGCCATCGCTGATATACGTATCGAGTATACCTCCCAGGCAATTGTCGGCTTCCATGACGGGGTTGGTGCGGGGAAAGGTGAAGGTGGGAGAGTGGAAAAGTTGCTACAGTTTACGGGCACTGAGTCATACCGGCTACTCACACTGGACCGGTTCGGTTTCAATCGAACTCAACTAAAGACCGAATCGAACGCTGCGCCCTACCTTGCTTCCCACCACAACGTCCCAATTTCTCGAAGTCCCCGTCGTTCACCAGATATGATCATAACGAGATGAAACGTGCTCGTAATGCTCTTTGAGTTTCCTCCCCGCCCTACCAAGCTCCAACACCTTAGACGATGCTTTCCTTCAACCTTTCCCGTTCGGCAGCGATCTTTCTGGGAGCTCTGTTCGTCTGCGCATCCAGTGCGCTAGCCGGTGCGTTCTCAAAACTTGTACCTACGACTATATACAGCACTAATGATATTTGAACCAGGTGGAAGTCGCGAACCTGGGAGTCCACGTCTCAAGGTCGATGAACGGGATCCTGTCTTGATGATGATGGAAGACACAGAGCACTATAGCCCCCTCACACACACGGGCATCGCCGAATTCTCTAAACATTTTCCGTCGGGTGAGCATATTGTGCGCGGGAAAGATGGAGAGGAGTACACCGTCGCGATGTTGCACCAGCTTCGCTGCCTCGACATCGTCCGCGACGCCTTCATGAACGGATCGGGTATCGGGCCGCTCACCCGCAACTGCCTGAACTACCTTCGTCAAAGCATCCTGTGTCTTGCAGACACCCGTCTGGAGCCTGTGAGTGGGCTCGCAAAACATACAAGGGCGCGCTAACTGTACCTCTCAGGTCCGCTCTCCCTATGGTCCTCGGTATGTCGGACGATATCTTACCTTGTGACCCACTTACTAATTCATTCCTTTTTCTTGCAGAGTCGTCAGTTTCTCCTCCGACTATGTCTGCTCCGACTGGGAGGCACTATACGATGCGATCGACGAGCCCTGGTCTGAAGGGGTCCAGCTTACGGAGCCTGGGATTGCGTCCTGTTCTGATGCTGTACGAGAGGTACTATCTAACCGGCCCTCCGCGTACTTACGATCAGTGTCCGCTTCGTTCCCTCGCACTAATTGTAAAGTTCGAACCATATCCCTTATCTACCCGCGTGCCAATTCTAACTCTCATCCAGCCTCGCTACCCCGCTAACCTCGGAACTTTCTGATGAGTGCATATCTGAGGGTGCGAACTCGTGGAACACTCGCGTGCGCATGACTGATGGCGAGAACGACAAACGGATGATGTCCGCTCTGCAATCGGGAGGAGTGGGATGTTGGGGTGCCGTGGCTGTTTGCAAGCATCTCGTCAGATGTTTCCCACAGAGCAAGCTTTCCTCGACCTCCGATTCCCCGAAGTGACTGGACCCCTTGTATTGTAGTAGGGCGCAAGGTGAGTACTCCTACTTACATAGGCCTTTTTCCGTTCCCCCAGCGCAGGCCGCTCACCTCTCGACCATGTCCCAGATCACAGTCCGCCAGATCGTGAATCCGACCAGTACGTAACACCTGCGCTTGCGCCTTCGCCTGGCATTGCCGTCGCCTCACGACTCACACAACCGCGCAGAGGAAGAGCTTGACAAGGTCGCGCGCACGCTCGCGGCCGCGTTCGACACACGATCAGTTCACCCTCTCCTGCGTGGGCGGAGACAAGTCCCAGATCTTCGCGTTCGAACGCGCGACCGCCGCCGCCGATCGCGGGCGAAATATGGGTCGCAGGCTATGGCGATACGGACTACGCGTCCGTCGCGCTCTGGTTTGTCCCCGGTCGCGACCTGCTCGATACGTACGTCAAATCGTTTCTCCATCTTGCGAGAGGGTGTTTGACTTCCGAAACCTTCTGTCAGACCGGACCAAGGCGAGGCCGGCTTCAACGATTTGTTCGAGAGCTTCAGTCCTGAGTTGGCGAAATGGTGGATGGAATACGTGCGTTGTATCCGGCTTCACCCACACTCACCTCGCTCACGCGTATATTTCTGCGTAGTTCCTACCGAAGTACAACGTCGACACCACCAAAGCCGTCGGGGAGGGAGTCAAGGTTGCTGCGTGGAATCTACAGCTGATCGGCACTGTTCCCAAATATCAACGCAAGGGCCTTGCATCTGCACTCGTAAAGGCCGTCTCCTCTCGCGTACGTCATCGTGTGCTTCCATTCCATTGCATCAACCGTGGCTGAAAGTTGCGCATCACGTAGGCTAAAGCAGAGGGGAAAATGGTTACAGTCGAAACGGAAGAACAATGGAATGTACGTGCACCAGCTCCTCCCACCTTCGTTCAATGTTGACGCTTTCGCATACTAGGTCCCGATCTACGAGAGCTGGGAGTTTGCGCAGAAGCTGGGGCCCGAGCCGTACGACAGTCTCACGGGGGGATTTGATATGTGGGTGTTGGCGATCGAGAACTGAGGTCTTTCGTGAACGAACGCGGTCCAACATTATTGTAGTGTACACTGAACTATCGAGTGAAATACATTTCATCGTTTCCGTCAATGGTCGACCTTCTGGACCAATCGTGAGCACGATTGAGGCTGATCGATGCAAGACGCACTCACATGGCTCCTGTTGGCGGCGAGAAAACTCCCTCCAATCCACATAGTTCTCCTCCGCCGCGTTGATGATCACACTCCAATCTCTGCACTCACGGGTCGCGCCCCATTCTCCGATTACGCCTTCCATCCCGGGTGCCCCGCGATAGTACTCCCGTTTCGCGAAGTCGCCCGGCTCAAGGGTGGCGTCGGCCGCACACAGGAACAGCTGCCGGAGATAGTTGAGGCAGTGCTGGACGTGGTGGAGGTTCTCCTCGCGCGGCGGGCATGAGAAGCGCCTTGCGGAAGGTGTTGACGCAGTGCAGCTCGTGGAACATTGCCACAGCGAAGGTGCGCCTGTCGTCGCCCGAGGCGGACGTACCCGTAGTGCGTCTGAGGCTGCGTCAGGCGCCATTCGGCGTCGGTGACGGGGCCTTCCATGGGGTAGTGCACGCTCTCCTCAAACGTCAGCTCGGCCGCGGGCACGTCAATTTCGTACCATGTCGGGTAGTCATGTCCGATGTAGGCTGGGCGTCGTTTCAGCTGGGACGTAAGAGACAGTGGGGAGATATGAGGAGTGGGAACGTACACCAGTCGCCTTTGGTGATGTGGCTGGCACGTTTGGCAAGCAGTAGTCGGCGGACGATGCGATAGGTTACTGCTAGATCCCCGCAGAGGAGGAGGAAGAGAGCGATACAGACGACCACAGGGGCCTTCGTGGTATTCTTCGGATTGACCATGAGCAAGCTGGCGTTGCGAGCGGTGTGAATTGAAACGGTGAAGGTCCCCGTGGGACTCAACTTAGGAGCGGGGGCAAGATTCCATTGCAGCCTGGTTCCGAGTCCTAGTCTCCCGTCGTTCTGGTTTACCCGGGTTATACCCTGTTCCCATGGGTTTCAATGTTCAAAGTTACAACCAAAGTAAGTGTAAGCAAGTTTGCTACCGTGATGTTATCTTGTCAGCCACACACGGTGAAAAGGCGGAAATTTATGGCATTACGAACATGAGGGGGAAATGCGTGTACTTTTTGGTTTGACAATGCTATAAATATCTCCAAAGCGTCAGTGGCTTGTTAGCCTGATCAGAAAGGTTGCGGGAGTCCAGAGAATTACTTATACTATATACATAGAGAGTCGACCCGGATGTGGCGATGGCAATGGACTGTGCGTTATAGGCGGTCCCGAATTTCGCGGATAGATCAGAGCCAGTGTCAAGAGTCAAGTTACTTTCCATTGAAAGTCCTTAATGTGGTAAGACCTGATGCTGTTCCACGACCGAACATAGTGAATGCACTGCTTGCCTGGTGCTTGGCAATGCAGCAATCTTTCAACTTCTGTTGGGGAAAGCAGATGGAAACTTGACGTGCTGAAGACGTGGGAGCATTTAGATAAGTGTTGTGCCGCCGCAACTTGAGTTTCGTGGCCCATGCGACTCTTGAGTGCCTTCAAGTTGATGGTTCCCGAGGCCCTATAAAGGCCCTTTCACGAGGGCTAACGGACTATCAGAGTTCGCTCGCCACACCTCCATAAGATAGCGGACACCAGGAACCGGCACGGGTTATGTAAGCAGCCCAACCTCCACCTCCTCCCGCTACTCCTCTCCGGCATGTTACTCTTTTCTCTATTGGGGCTCTAGGAAATGTAGATGCATGCAGTATCTTCTGAATGTATTGCCCCTTTCGAAAAAATATTGTGAACTGAGAGCACAGTAGACCTTGCAAGGTTTTTTCCGTATCTAGGTCCCAAACATGTTTTTAATGCTTTCTGAGCCCGGATATGTAATTTTCAAATTTTTCGACCCTCGAGATTTGTCCCAAGCGCCCAGGGTTAGGGTTAGGTCACGTGACCGGACCGGCGACTACCCAGCCCCCGAAGTAGGCTCCCTTGCCCATACAGCAGAGCTGTTTTGATAATTACTGTTCTCATATGTATAGAAGGTGTAGATTTATAAAGCTCATGTAGTATCACCATCATGGTATGTATCCTCTGCCTCAGAACAACCCCTCTTGAACAAGGTTGGGTCGGCCGGGTCGGGGACCTCCCCAGATTTGGCCAGTCACGTGATCTAAACCCTAGGGTTAGCCGCTTACATAACCCATGCCGGTTCCTAGTGTCCGCTATCTTAGCACACCACCTAAGACAAATTACAGTATGCGCGGTTTCATGACTCTACCCTACGTCTTCTCGCTCCTTGTCGCCAATATCCTTGCCATTCCGATACTCTACCCCGCCGGTATGGCATTTAATCATGCTTCGACCCCGGCAGAGTAAAATGCACTGACTACCCGCCAGAACGAGCTGCTATAGTTGCGGAGAAAAGAGCTGAGGACTGGACGAATGTCGCCCGTTCGCCGCCCTCCGGCGAATGTCCACCGAGGCCGGAGCGGAGTTGTATCTAGAAGGTCCTTTACCTTGAGATCAAGGCCGGTTTCTGACTCCAGGTTACCCATCTCTCCTAGTAAGCTCGACCACCTTTGTCGGACGTCCATCGGTAGCTGAGTGATTGAGGCTCTTTTAACAGAACGTTTCAAGATGTAGAAAGAGGGCGGTGTTGTGGAGGTGTATCAGAGCATGACGAGGCTGCGGCAGGAGGATCAATCATCGTTTTCTTTCCACAACTGTAGTCTGTCAATGTGCGATGCTTTTGTATCATTGTTCGGTTGCTCCTTGAATACCTTGCAAGCTACTTATATGGGAAGGGAGAAGATATCAGGGATCGCTCTTCCCATCCCGCCACATACCGTTTCAGAATAAGCACTCGAATATGCGCTGCTTCATGATGCTCTATACTTTCTCATTCTTGTGGCTGTCCTCGCCACTCCATACGGCCTCTGCGACGTTGGTACGTCGAATCGACGATCAGCTCCTTAAGTCTAAGTATTGCACCAACTTTGGAGTCAGATCGTGTTGATACCGCAGAGGAAAGAGCAGGGGAACGGGAGGAGGCTACCCATTTTGCAGGACGATTATTTTCCGTGCGGATTCTAAACGTGTGCGGGCGTTGCTGTGTACGTGAGCAAGGTCAGCCGCTGCCGACGAGCGTCTTCCGAATGTCAGCAACGACTAGTGCGACAGCACCAAGTTACGACACAGCTGACTAGAAGATGAGGACGACGAGGGGAGCCGATCGGACACGGCGACAGACGAGGGAAAGCAAGCAAAGTCGGTAGAATTGACTAGCTCGAGATAAGGAATATGTACAGCGAGAGCGAGCCTTATATACACAAGAGGAGAGAGACTTAGGTAAGCAACCAATACACGGCGATCAGTAAGCAGACCAAGTATAAGTAAGCAGTCGTATGTAAAAGAGCACAGCATGAGTCAGTATCGTACAGCATGAGTCAAGAGAAAGGAGTCAGACCCGGACCGAGATGAGTCACGTGGGTCCGGGCGGGATATAGATGAGCCGGGTCCGGGCCAAGGTGGAGCCGGACCGGTGATAAGTCGATAAGTCCTAAAGCGTGTAACCGATGTAAAGTAAAAAGAAAATTATAGACCGTTCATGACATCACCCCTTCCTTAGATTCGACGTCCTCGTCGTAATCAGATCCAGTTTCTTCCTCCGACAGGAGTTTCCAACGATTAAGGCGTGCAGGTTTCGGGGCACCCGGATGTTCACGGTGGAAGTCGTCAATGCGTTTCTTGGCATTCTGGAGATTGGTGAGAGGCTCCCAAGTATTGTCATTGTCTGGGTAGCCTTTCCATTTGACGAGGTACTTGAAGCCGCGACCAACCTTCTTGGAGTCTATAATCTTTTCGACCTCATAGACTTCCTCTCCTTGGACTAACTCTGGCGGTGGAGGTGTAGGTGCTTTCTGATTGTCAAAGGCGGGACCGTTGTGTGGAGATAGGAGGGACTCGTTGAAGACCTGGATGTTTTCGTGACCAGGATGTAGGGAGGCGAAGCTTGTAAGCCGATGCTCCGACTTTCTCCAGGATTTCGAAAGGACCAAAGCGCTTGTCATCTAGCTTTTGCATAGGACGTGCCGTTTTGATTACGGTTTGGCCATCTCTGGTCTTGGCTTCCAGCCAGACGAAGTCGCCAATTTTGTAATCTATTGGTTCGTCCTTCTTGCGATCGTAAAAGCGCTTTTGATCAGTCCTGTGCTGCCTTTAGCGCAGAGCGGGCTTCCTCATAGATGTCTCGCATGCGTTGTGCAAACTCGTTCGCCGATGGGTTGTCTGTCTCACGTCGAGGGTTTGTCCCCAGGTAGAGTTCCCGACCATAGTTGGCAAAGTTGGGAGACATCCCAATCGAACTATGGACCATGTTGTTGAGCGCAGTCATGGCAAGTGGGAGGTAACGTGTCCAATTGTCCTGTCGTTGATTGACGAAGATGCGAAGGTAGTTTTCCATGGTCATGTTGGAGCGTTCGGTCTGTCCGTCCGTCTGAGGGTGATACGCCGTGGACGGGTTCCCTTCAATGCCTAACAGTTGGAACAATGCCGTGGTGAATTTGGAGACAAACACGCTGCCACGGTCGCTGACGATCTTTCTAGGAATTCCATGATGGGGGACCACCTTGCGTAGGTACTCGAAGGCGAGTTCGTCCTCCGTTAGGTCTTTGGTCGTGGCCCAGAATACAACCTGCTTGGTACCCATGCAGTTCACATTGCAGATGGCGTCTTTTCCATCCGAGACTGGGAGCGGCATGACAAAGTCGATGGATACATGCTCCCAAGGCGCTTGTGGCGGGTCATGTGGGTGGAGTGGAGCGGCAATGCGATCATGTCTAATCTTGGTACGTTGGCAGGTCTCACATCCTTCAACATATTTCCGGACATCGTCTCTAATGGCAGGCCACCAGTAGTTGCGCGTGATGAGCTCATGGGTCTTGTATCGTCCTGGGTGACCGACAAGCGGGCCGTCATGATGAGCTTGGATGATGTCTGCACGGAGTCCTTTGTCTCTTGGGACATAGAGTCTGTGTTGCCAGGTGATCGTTCCATCTGCGTGTTCCAGCCATCCCTTCACTTTGAGTGCTAAGGCGCGTTCTACTGCATGGTCTCGGAGTAAGGTAGCCTCCTGAATCCGCTCAATGAAGACATTGTCAGGTCCATTGGTTATAATTCCTGCATGGTTGAGGGCGCGAAAGAGTTCTGGTTTCAGGAGGACAATGTTTTCATTGTCTTTCTCCCCCTTCTCAAGGCCCGCTAGTCGGGAAATAGCATCGGGTTTACCCATTGTTTTGCCAGGCTTGTGGAGTAGCGTACAATGATACTCTTGTAGCTCCGTTAACCATCGTGCTTGTCTCCGATTTAGCTTCTGCGCCTTGCGGAAGTACGTGAGATTGCGATGATCCGACCAGATTTCAAACTCCTGTCGTGCCCCCATGAGGTATTGTCTCCATTCCTCTAGCGCCGTCATGATAGCCAGTAATTCCTTGTCATAAATCTCATAGTTCCTCTCAGCTTCGCTGAGGGACTTTGAGAGGAAGGCGACCGGGTGCCATTTGCCATTATCCTGTTGTTGCGAAAGTACCGCGCCCGTGGCATAGTCAGAGGAGTCCGCCTCGACACGGAACTGTCCATCGTCTGTAGGGATTGCTAGAACTGGCTGCGATGTTATACGTCGCTTGAGTTCCTCAAAAGCCTCCTGCTGTGGGGTGTCCCAGACCCATTCCGTCTTCCCAGTGAGTTTAGTCATTGGGTGAGCAATGCCACTGAAGTCCTTGATAAAGCGACGGTAGAAGTTGCAAAAGCCCAAAAATGATTGAAGTTGTTTCTTCGTTTTGGGGGCTGGCCAATTGGTGATTGCCGCGACCTTTGCTGGATCCATGCGAACCCTTCCTCCGCCGACAATCATGCCCAGGTATTCGATTTCTGCCTTCTCAAACTCGCACTTTTCTGGCTTCAGATAGAGTTTGTTTTCTCGCAGGATCCGAAGGACCTCCTTGACTATCCGACGATGTTCTTCTAGCGTATGTGTGAAGATGAGGATGTCGTCCAAATAGACGACCACGACTCCTTGGTGGATCAAGTCTTTGAACAGGTCATTCATCATGGCTTGGAACGTAGACGGGGAGTTGGTGAGTCCAAAGAACATGACCGTAGGCTCGTAGAGACCTTTGTTCGTGCGGAATGCAGCTTTCCACTCGTCCCCTTCTTTAATCCGAACATTGTTGTACCCCCATCGGACATCGAGCTTGGTAAAGTGCCGTGCTCCTTTAAGTTTGTCAACCAACTCTTGGATGAGCGGGAGCGGGTAACGGTTCTTTATTGTCATCTCATTGAGCTTTCGATAGTCCTGCACAGGACGTAGCGAGCCGTCTTTTTTCTTGATGAAGAAGAATGGGGAGGCCATGGGTGATTTGGACGGTTGGATCCGGCCAGATCTCAGGTTCTCTTCCAGAAAGGCGTCCAGTTGCTTCTGCTCGTCCAATGTGAGGGGGTAAACTTTGCAATCGACCGGTTTGAAGTTAGGAGTGAGCTCAATGGCGTGGTCCCATGGGCGTCGCTCAGGGAGCTTGTCGAAGTCGTCTTTGTCAAAGATGTCCTTGAATTCGTGGTACGCCGTTGGGACTCGCTCAGAGAAGGTCTGTTCCTTTTTCTTAGCGTGCTCTTCAATTGCAATGTCCGATGCATGGGTCCGGATGTGGTATGTCGCTTTGTAGCCATCCCAGTCGAAGGCAAACAGCTGCTCGTCCTTTTCCATGTGGACTGGCTCTTCCTCCTCCTCTTCATCATCATCGATATTGAGGAGGGGAGGGGGACGAGAGCAGCTGATAGGGCATCGGTCGAATTCAATTGACCCGGATTTCCAGTCGATGTGAGGGTTGTGCTTCTTTAGCCACTCGTGTCCAATGAAAAGGTCCGTATCTCCTAGATTGGAGACCGCCAGGTCAATGTTTTCTTCATGGTCTTGAATATTTAGGCGAAGTGTGACATATTCCGTGATGGGACCTCCTGCGTTGAGAGTGCCGTCTGCATTTCGTACTGGGATTGGGCGAGCAGTCCGTCGCGTGGGGATGTGATTTTCCTGCACAAACTTCGTGTTGATACACGAGCCAGTGCAACCACTGTCCAGGAGTGCGAGAGCTTTGACAATGCGCTTGGAATCTACCACCAGTTGTGTGGGAATGACCGTTTGTTCCTTGGTGCTGGAGGAGCGTATGAACTGCATAGGAGTGGCGAGCTCTAGTAGAGCTTGACATGCTAACTCGTCTCTCATGCCAGTTATTTCCTTGATGGCTTCATAAGTAGCCTCGTCACGGCGTCGGTGGTGTGTCCAGATGCGAAGGATTGCAATCGCACTTTCGGGTTTGTCTTCCCTTAAGCGACGAAGCGTCCATTGAGCCGTTCCAGGTGCCATATAACATGATTTGGGCGCCGTGCCCCTTCCATCGCACGGCGTTGTCCCTGACTTCACAGGGTCCATATCCAAAACCGAGTCCGTATCCAAAGCCGTATCCAAAACTGAAGCTGAAACCGAAGCCATATCCAAAGCCGAAGGCTCACAAATCGAAGCCTGAGTATCTAAAATAACAACGGGACGCGTGCCCGTACCGATAGAGTCCGTAAGAGAAGTCATAATGGGGATATCCCCTGTAGTAGTACAGTCCGAATCAACAATGCGCATGTGTAAACGAGAACCAGGCCACCGAGGCACCACAAAACCAGATGAGCGAGAGACAGAAACTTGGGCTTCAGATGCCGTGTACATCGTCAGCCCCCTCAAAAACCCTCCTTCTTCTCCTCCACCTTCGGCTGAGCTTGAAGCGCGTCCATCACGCTTTTCCGATCTTCGGCCGACAGGCTCCTAGCCCAGGCGGTGGGCGTCTCGAACGTCTGTGCTCGAGCCTCCCGCTTTGGTGGTTCCGTGTACCGGTCCCTCCCCCACATGTCTCGGATGTTCTTCACGTCCACCCTGCAGTCCCGCACCTGGTGGCCATTCTGTCCGCAGCGGAAGCATCGCCCCTTGATGTCGACACGGTTGACGTCCATTGGCTGACCTTTGCCACCGTGCACCGTGCCGGTTCCATCGCGGCGCCATGGGACCTGCCCCCCTTGTTGCCCATTGGACGATCCTTGTCCTTTGGGTTTTTGGTTCTGCACGGGTCCACTGCGCTGGGTCTTAAGGTCCTCCCGCTCCTGTCGCAGACCGTCGATCAGGATGATGCGCTCTTTGAGGTCCTCATATTTCTGAGGAACGTGACCGCTGTCGTAGATGGAGTCGATGGTCCGATAGTAGACGTTGTGTTTGAGCAGCTGCATGAGGTGGATAGGGTCCTGCGCCGTGGAGTATCCTGCCTTCCTTGCGAGTTGCTCGAACTTGGCGAAGTATTCATGGGCAGTGGTACCCTTCGTCTGTTTGAACCCGTCCAGTTCGACTGCGGCACGGTGCTGCTCATTGACGTCGGTGAAGGCCCCTTTGAGTGCTTTGTGGAAGTCCACCCAGGCGACCATGGCTCCATTGGCCAAGTGTGCATCCTCATACTCGGCCTTCCAGGTGCGTGCTGCCTCCCCCGTCATGTAGGTGAGAATGAAGAGGACTTTGTCCTTGTCCGTCACGAGGTCATCCTCAGCGGCTCGCATGTATTCCTCGCACGACCGCATCCAGTCATTGAAGTCCTCTCGTTTCCCAGAGAAGCCTTCAGGAGTTTTCGCGTGGACTTTCTTTCGGGGGGGTCTGGCGGCGGCGGCGGCTGGGGCACTAACAGTGACCGCAGGGGGGTTGACGGTGATGGGGGGGGGCCGTGACGTTGACGGTGGGGGGTGGCAGGTTGAGGGCAGCAACAAGCACGGCAGGGATGGCGACCCATTGGCCATTTACTTCCATGAGCCAGGCATCGTCGGTGCCGTTATTCATGTGTTGGATGGGAGAGCCAGTTTGGCCGATGACGATGTTCCATGTTCCACCGATTTCGGTGCAGTTGGCAAGTTCGGCGGGGAGAGGGGGTTGGGGGTCGGTGCGGATCCACTGGGCAGCCATGATTGGTTCGTTGAGGTCGGAGAAGTCTTCGTCGGTGACAGGCGGTAGGGCGGAGGTGGCGATGAGGTTGAAGTCGGCTTCAGTGAGGTCGTCTTGGCTTTCGTTGGCGAAGTACCAACTGATGCCACTTGTTTGGGTTGCTACGAAGGCGACTTCGACAGTGGTGTCTCCGAGTTGGACAAAGAAGTCGTTTCCTCGTTCAGTGAAGCCTAGAGGGAGGGGATATATGTAGCAGTTTTCGTCCTCAACGTCGGTGTCGGAGTCAGAACTGGAGTCGGAGCCGTTGAGTCCGAACGAGGGAATTGTTTATAAGTGGGTGAGGTCGATGACCTCTGGCTGGGTGAGGTCGATGACCTCTGGCTCTGGTGTGGGGCTGGGGGTGTTGCCTGGTGTAAGGAGGCGGTGGGTGTGTCGAGTGTCCACTGGTATTTTCTCGTTGGGCGCGTAGAAGGATTTTGGGGGTTGCTCGAGTTTGTAGCGGTAGGTGACGTATGGGCAGGAGTAGACGTAGAGGTTTCCGTTTCCTTGTTCGCTTATTTTGAGGCGATAGAAGTGGATGTCTATGATGGAGTCTTCAAGTTCTTCTACGCCGAGGGTGACCTTCCAATTGTGCCAGGCCCAAGGGTCTTTAGATTCGTTGATGAGGGAGATGATAGTGTCGTGGCTGATGGGGATGAATTCTTGTACTTGCGAGCGCCAATCTTCCATGCACGAGCCCCCAGTCGAAATGGTTACTCTGTGCGGCAAGGGAAGATTCTGTCGAGGGAAGGTGGTTCTGTTATGAGATCGCAAGACGGTCTGCCTCAGTCTTCTCGACCTGTTGGCTGTCTCTTCGTCTAGGGGACACGAGCCCAAAGACTTCCTAAACCGCTTTCCTTTCGCCGCTTTTACTCGTTTCCTACACCAAAGGTGCACCTTCTACTGTCACCTCTGAGCTTTCAACTCCTGGTATTGGAGAGTCTCGAGTAGGTGTAACGTTTCGAGGAAACGTCAAGCCGGCACCGGTATACGTGCGCACGACCACAATGTCAGGGTAACGAGTCGCGTACTCTGGGGGCAACGGTCTAGGGCGGCACGGGGGAAGAACAAGGTCAGTACCAGACGGGTACTACTACTACTACGCTACAGTATGTAGGGACGGTCGTAGGGTGGTGCAAGAGTAAACAGATCTCGAGCTTATGTCAGCAACGACTAGTGCGACAGCACCAAGTTACGACACAGCTGACTAGAAGATGAGGACGACAGAGGGGAGCCGATCAGACACGGCGACAGACGAGGGAAAGCAAGCAAAGTCGGTAGAATTGACTAGCTCGAGATAAGGAATATGTACAGCGAGAGCGAGCCTTATATACACAAGAGGAGAGAGACTTATGTAAGCAACCAATACACGGCGATCAGTAAGCAGACCAAGTATAAGTAAGCAGTCGTATGTAAAAGAGCACAGCATGAGTCAGTATCGTACAGCATGAGTCAAGAGAAAGGAGTCAGGCCCGGACCGAGATGAGTCACGTGGGTCCGGGCGGGATATAGATGAGCCGGGTCCGGGCCAAGGTGGAGTCGGACCGGTGATAAGTCGATAAGTCCTAAAGCGTGTAACCGATGTAAAGTAAAAAGAAAATTATAGACCGTTCATGACAGTACCTCTAGCCCCGGACGACCCCTTCCCAGAACCAGTGTATGTCTCCTGGGCCCCTATCCCTACGTATGTCATCCCCGCGCGCAGGGTCAAAGGAGTTCGCATCCGCACATTCCATCTCTCACCTTTACCTGCCCGCCTTTTCACTGAAGACGACGACGAACGACCCAGGGTCTTCCGAGACTGGGAGATCAATGGCCTGCATCGTGCTGGGATTCTTCCTGAAGTTGACGGCCCCAACCCGGAGGCAGTACGAATCCGCGCGGGCTTCACCAAGGCGCAAGAGCTTGCAGAGCACTCAAGGGAAAACGCACGCCCGCAAACCTTTGAAGACTTGGTTCCCCCTCCATACCGCGACTTTGCACCCGTATTCGACAAGAAAACCTCTGAACGACTACCCGACCGGCGACCATGGGATCATGCCATTGACATGAAGGACGGCTTCGAACCCAAGCCCTGCAAGATCTATCCGCTCTCCCCCTCCGAGCAGATCGAGCTCGATACCTTCCTCGACGACCACCTGAAGAAGGGCTACATTCGCCCATCGAAATCACCGCAGGCAAGTCCGTTCTTCTTCGTCAAAAAGAAAGATGGGAAGCTGCGGCCTGTACAGGACTATCGAGAGCTGAACAAGGGTACCATCAAAAACGAGTACCCCTTGCCGCTGATCTCAGAAATTGTCGACCGCCTCAAAGGTGCAAAGATCTTCTCCAAGATGGACGTCTGCTGGGGGTACAACAACGTCCGCATCAAGGAAGGCGACGAGTGGAAGGCTGCGTTCAAGACGAATCGTGGCCTCTTTGAACCTACGGTGATGTTCTTTGGCCTTATGAACTCCCTCGCGACGTTCCAGGCAATGATGAACGAACTTTTCAAGGACCTTATCGACTCGGGCAAAGTCATCATCTACATGGACGACATCCTCGTATTCACTCGAACTATGGAAGAACATCGCGCCATAGTGCGACAGGTTCTCCAACGCCTACAAGACAATGACCTGTTCCTTAAGCCAGAGAAATGCGTCTTCGAGCAGGACTCCGTTGAATACCTGGGACTCATTATCTCACACGACAAGATCGCCATGGACCCCGTCAAGGTAGCTGGTATCCAGGACTGGCCGACACCCCGGACGGTCAAGGATGTACAATCCTTCCTCGGATTTGGTAATTTCTACCGATGCTTCATCAAGGATTTCTCCAAGATCGCACGACCTCTGTTCGACCTGACAAAGAAGGACTGCACATGGAATTGGTCGACGGAATGCCAGACAGCGTTTAACGCACTTAAAGCTGCGTTCACCTCCTCCCCTGTCTTAGTTATGCCTGATCCAAGGAAACCCTACCTCGTCGAAGTTGACGCCTCGGACTTTGCTACTGGAGGTATACTCTCGCAGAAAGGTGACGACGGTCACTGGCATCCAGTGGCGTATCTGTCCAAGGCCCTATCGGAACTGGAACGCAACTACGACATCTACGACAAGGAGCTACTCGCGATCATCCATGCGCTCGAAGCCTGGCGCCACTACCTCGAAGGCGCCCCCGACACCGTCGAAATCTGGACAGACCACAAGAACCTGGAGCACTTCAAGATGGCACAGAGGCTGAGCCGCCGACAGGCACGTTGGGCTCTATTCCTCACTCGATTTGACTTCGCGCTCGTTCACAAACCAGGAGTATCCCATCGCCCAGACCCAATGTCCCGACGACCTGATCACAAGCAGGGCGTTGAGAATGACAACAAGGAGCGTATCTTGCTCGACCCCAAGTACTTCCAGATACGTGCAACAAGGCCAGGAGCAGTAACCTCCCTCGGTGATGTCGAACTCCGACGACGTATCTGCGACTGCAAGACCAAGGACATCGAGGTTGTTCAAGCTCTGGATGCCATCTTACGGAATGGACCACGTACACTCGTCAAGAACCTTCAAGAGTGGAACTACGAAGAAGGCCTGGTCCTGTTTAGAGGAAAGGTATATGTCCCTGCAGACGACGAGTTGCGACGCGACATTGTCAAAATGTACCATGAATCGCCCCTGGCTGGACACCCTGGTCGCTTCAAGACTTACGAACTTGTGAGTCGTGAATATTGGTGGCCTGGCATGTCTGTCTTTGTCCGCGACTTCGTAGCAGGATGCGCAATCTGCCAGTCGACAAAGACACAGAGCAGCCGACCCCACGTCGACATGATCCCGAACGAAGTACCCGACCGACCATTTGGCGTCATCTCTACCGACTTCATTGTCGAGCTCCCTGACTGCGAAGGCTATAATGCCATCAATGTCGTGGTCGATCGCCTCACCAAGATGGTGGTTACCACCCCATGTACCACGAAGATCACCAGCGATGGCACGGCCGACATTCTCTTCGATAAGGTATACCGACATTACGGCTTGGCGGACAAGATCATCTCGGATCGTGGACCCCAATTTGCTGGGCAGGTAATGCGTACACTCAACGAGAAGCTCGGGATCAAGTCTGCCCTTAGCACAGCGTACCACTCACAGACAGATGGCCAGACTGAACACGAAAACCAGAACCTTGAGCAGTTCCTGCGAGTATTCTGCAACTACCGTCAAGATGACTGGGTGAAGTGGCTGCCCTTCTTCGAGTTTTCTCACAACTCCCACACCCATACAGCTACTGGAAAGGCCCCCTTTGAAGTCCTCTACGGCTTTCTCCCCAAGATGTACCCATCCGTAAATCCGTCCTCAAAGGTCCCTGCAGTTGAAGAACGCCTCCGTCAACTGGAAGAAGTCCGACAGGAGATTAAGGCCAGCCTTGCCCTCGCATCCGACTTAATGAAGCACTACAACGGTGACACGATCAGCAAATCGACACTGTTCGCCGTTGGAGACAAGGTCTGGCTCGAAGGCAAAAACCTGAAGACGACGAGGCCGAAAGCTAAGCTTGCTGCCAAACGATTTGGACCCTTCAAGATCGTTGATGTCATTAGCCCAGTGAACTACCGCCTGAAGCTGCCAAAGACGTGGAGAATCCACCCAGTCTTCCATGCTTCGCTGCTCACCGTGTACAAGGAGACAACGGCACACGGTCCAAACTATGAACAACCGCCGCCTGACCTCGTTGATGACGAAGAAGAATATGACGTTGAAGACATCATCGACTCGAAGCCGACCCGTAACAAGAAAGGCATACAATACCTCGTCAAGTGGGCAGGCTATCCTGACTCCGAGAATACCTGGCTCCCTCGCTCCTCGCTCTCAAAAGTCACCGACATGATCGACGCCTTCCACAAACGCCATCCAAATGCGCCCTGCCCTGTGCGTTCCCTCGGCATCTCCTTTGACGATTTCCTCGCATCTACCCTTGCAGATGACATTGCGCTCCAGGCGAAAGCGCGTCTTAAAGGGGGGGTAATGTCACGGATCGCTCCATTTCTCTCTTCGTTTGCAGACCTCGTACATGCGACGCGTCACGGCACATGACTTTCCCTTGCATCACATGCTTCAACGACGTCATTGCCCGGACTTCCGAGCGGGGTTCCGCATCCTTATCTATGACATCATTGCTCCGGACCTTCGTCCTCCGCCCCATGACTCCTCTCTTATTGTTCCCCCCGCTCGCACCACTATTGCATCGCATTGCACCATCGTACCCACTTGTATATAAGGACAGTGTTTCTCTTCCCTTTTCCCTAGACTGTCCATCTCGTCATACGGTACTGTAGCGCACGTTGCACTACCCTAGACCCTGGCACTCTTGAATCTATTTTCTTCTCGCTCCTCCCATCGTCGCGACTTAGGCGGTTCATCGGTCTCATAAACTGCGTTTCTGACAGATGCACGCGCGGCAGAGATAATGGATGACATTGACCGGCGGTGAGTCTAAGTGACTGTGGTATCATAATCATCGGATAATACTGACTTCGCCTCATCCAGGATTGCGGCAGCACCTGCTTTCCCCGGCCTTCGTCGCTTCCCTCACGGCCGTCGCTTCAAGCAGTGGACCGGGGATGACTCCAAAGCTTTGATGAAAGTGAGTGCCGCCGCTACTAGTACCTCCACTGGTGCCATCATGAACGTCATCGGCCCCTCGCTAACCATGTCTCTAGGTATATATTGCTGCCATTGTCGAATATGTCCCCGCCGCCGTGGTGCAGAGCATCTCGGCCCTCCTGGATTTTTATTACCTTGTCCATTGGCCCGAGTTCGATGCAGACACACTCGATGCCATCGACTCCGCTGTTTCTCGCTTCCACCATCACCGCGAAGTATTCCGAGAGGCAGGTGTTCGTCCCACCGGGTTTTCTCTCCCACGTCAACATGCAATGAGCCACTACTGCGTGCTCATCCAAGACTTTGGCTCCGCCAACGGACTCTGCTCGTCTATCACTGAATCCCGACACATCACCGCTGTCAAAAAACCGTGGCGGCGGTCCAATCGGTACAACGCCCTCGGCCAAATGCTGCTCACAAACCAGCGGTTGGACAAGCTCATCACCATTCGTGCCATGTTCGTTGAAAAGGGAATGCTTCCTGCCCGTCATCCTTATCCTGCACATCCCCCACCTGGTGCCACCGGCTTGGTCCACGGCCATGACCAAACAACGAACAACGGAGGGATCGAGCATGGACAACATGCTCCGGCTGGGGATCCTGCTGAACCTGATGATGCAGCCAATTTTCGCGCCCGCCCCGAGGACAAAGCCATGGACGATATTCAGCCGGTAGACGAACTGGTACCGACAGATGTAGTCCTGCCTCTGCGTGCGCGTGAGTGTCCCCCAGTGGGTCCTCTACTCTGTACTTGTCAATAACTCATACACCTACAATTGTCAGAACCCATTCATCAATACCCCGTCTCCATTAATATCCTTGCTGGCAGCTTGGGCCCCGAGTACGCGAACCTCCCTCTGCTAGCCCGACAGTTCCTGCATGAGCAACTCCATCCCGACGGACCTCGTGCGTCAAGCATCACGGCTGACGAACTCCCCGAAATTTCGTCGCGCATCAAAGTTTTTCACTCCGCGACCGCCACTTTCTATGCGCCAAGTGATGTGTCCGGCCTTCAAGGGATGTGACGAGAAATCATTCGCTCCTCCCCGAACTGGCGCAAGCAAGGCCCCCGGCGTGATTGTGTATTCATGGTGGACGACGGAGACAAGCCAGGGATGAAGGGCATGGCGATCGGACGCGTCAAGCTATTCTTTTCATTCAAGCACGCCGGCACTGTCTATCCCTGTCTCTTTGTCGATCATTTCAAACGAATGGGACACGCACCCGACCCCATTACCGGAATGTGGAAGGTTCGTCCCGAGACGACGGGAGGAGGCCTGCGGGTTCAATCTGTTGAACACCTTGACACTGTGCTTCGCAGCTCTCATCTCCTGCCCGTCTTTGGGGTAGGTTTCATCCCCCACAATTTTCACTTCTCTTATTCCTTGGATTCGTTCACATCATACTACGTTAATAAGTATGCGGACCATCACATGTACGAGATCGCATTTTGAATCCACACCATTTTACCAGAGTTGAACAATAAGGGGATTGCATTGCATTCTACAGCTCGACGGGCGTATGTAAAGCTAACGCACAGTGATGTAGGTGTGGATGCCGAAGAAGGGGGGGTGTGATAGGCTCCACACAGGACCATGCCCGCACCGATCACGTTTGCCCTCGCTTGGCGCATATTCGTGTCTGTGCCGCCGTGGGGCACATGGGATCTCAACGACATCATTCGCTTGACGAGCGTGCATGGGCATCGGTGGTAGAGGCATGTGGGTCGCGCATGAATGTGGTCGAACACCGGGAGCGTGTCGTATGACACACAGCCCAAGGACAGCAAATCAAGAACAGAAGATAACGCACCTCCACCATATTTCAGACCATCCTCATCCTACCACAATCCCTCTCTGTCCCCTGAGCGAGTGTAACATCCGGATGGGCTTTCAAGCGGCGGTCAACGGCCCTCCGACGGCTTCAAGTTGAGTGCGAAGGATCCTGTGGTTGGATGTGACCGTCTGAACGTCCACAGCATGAGACCAATGCGTGCGATAGTAGAGCGCGCTAGTGGAGTCAAAAGGAAACAAAGTCGAAGACGGAGGGAAGACGTCCGAGACGGTGTCACCGCAACTCTGCAATCCGCGTGTGCATCAGCTTTCCCACGCCCCCATTGCCGCCGACTCGAAGTTTTCGTAGACGAGTCTCTTCAAGTCTCGTCTTCACATCATCTATTCCACATTCCTTCACATCTCATGGCTCAAGGATCTTACTCACTCAATCTCGGCAGAGAATGGGAGGTGTGTCACTTATTGCACTGTTCATTGTCCGGAAAGCTCACCACACTCTCAGATTGTAGATTCTACTGGCAATCGGCCGGAGGCTGACCCTGCCGCTCCTGACCATCTCGGTATCACTGTCACAGTGCATGGCCCGGGTCTGTGCAAGATCCAAGTTGATCCAGGACGTCACTCCGGCCCTTTTGTGAGTAAACCCACTCGATCTCGCATACTCCGGTACTAACTGAACCGTCTCTACTTAGTCCATCCAGATCGTCAACTTCCCCCCTTCTCTGCCATGCCAAAGCCTCGAGAACGCTCCTATGGCCGACCCTCTTACATCCATATCAGTGCGCCGCCGCGGTCACTCGCGCTCCTTCCAACATGACTCCTCTTCCGACGTTCCCGATTCAGAAGCTGGGTGCTTACGTTCACCCACACCCATTGACACGTCCGAGAAGGCCTCAGACACACCTCGCCATTCAGCCCAAGATAGATGTGGATCTCCTCGCACCCCACCGCAAAGTAAGTCGCCCTCTTTTCCATAACCATTTCCATGCTAATATCGCTACGACCTATACTGTTGGCTGTATCCACCGTCGCTTTCGTGTCGTGTTTCCCCCACGCCTCCTCCGTCACCTTCTCCTGCCCCGCGCAGCCACCAGAAGCATCCAAACGCAGTCGCGAACGTGCGCCCCCGGCAACCCAACCTCTCCACTGCATCTGACCCGTCCTTCCCTGTGCTGCCACCTAACCCAAACAACTCACCCGTTCGCAAAATCACTTCGTACGTCGTCATTGTTGACTTATACCTCAGCATGGCTGATCTTACTTGCACAGACCGTCTTCTGCGACCGAGTATGAATCTGATCCGGATAATCCGTTCGCTCCTCGAAACACGACTCGGAACAGCTCACTCGTTCGCAAAACCTCCTCGTACGTCCTTCTTGTTTACCCATACATCTGCATGGCTGATCTTACTCGTGCAGCCCTTCTTCTGCGACTCAGTACGAGTCCGATCCCGATAATCTGTTCACTCTTCGAAAGGTGACTCGGAAGCCGTTTGCGCGAACATCTACGTCACCTCCTCCCTATCGAGCAAGTCCCCGCCGCCGCCGCCACCACCTTCTTCATTCCCCTCAGGTGGGACACGATGCACCTGCCGTCGCCTCTTCGTCTCGTGTTACCACAACTCAGTGGGAGGCACGTCTCAACACTATCATGGACGAGGACTCTCAATGTCATTGTCAATAAATGATTGCCATACTTACATGCCGATTGTGTTGTATTAGCACCACCCAATAGTAAAATGAAATATAGTACCCTGTCTGGCAGCGGTGAGCTGTCCTGGCAAGTTTCCGAGAGCCTGGATTTTTGGGGCATGGCTGACAGTGCTGGCTTCGTCTGGTGCAATACCCCGAGAAACTTGCCAGATACCCAGGCCCTTCCAGACAGGTCCCAGCCGTTCCAGAGATGGGCGGAATTGCTGATGCAGCGTGCCGGTCCGGTCCAGCCCAAAACAAGTTGACAGGCCTACGATCGTCGCAAGGTCCCAGTCGTTTAGCACGCCACGATACTGGCTATTGATCCTGCGTACCCCGATGTTGGCCAGGCTTGGGTCGTTGTGATGGACACCGGCGCCCCACAGCACGTGATGACCTGTACCGATAAGTTAGCAAATGAGTATAGCAACGGAGTAGCATGTTACTTACAATGGACGATATCGAGGAAACACATCAAGAAATCCAGCCCCTTCAGAAGGGTATAAATTTCTTCAAGCTTGACAAAGACAGACACTCGGACGACGCGGCGGCGAGCGTGTTCTTTATCCGTCTTCATCAGGCCTAAGTTTTCCCGCACATCACCTGTATCGCAGCCCGGTATGTCCATGGTACACACCAAGCCAGGTAGGTGATCCCTCAAGTTGAAGACGTCGTTCGGTTCAACGTCAGCGTGTTGTGCGATGCGAATGATTCGAGGCTCGGGGACGTGCGACTTGTCTGGGAATGAGATTTTGACGACGAGTTCGTCTTCCAAACCATCTACCTGCCCAGGATACACTTGCATTGCGCGGCCAAAAAGCTGGTATTTACGATAGATGGCTGTGCTCCAGTCGACGGAGACGGTCGTAGCGGGGGTGATGACGGACTCTGTTGGCACGTCGGGGTCGTCAGACGGCACCAGCTCATCAACGTGTTCAGGGAAATGCAGCTCCGAATTCGACACAGGTTCTTGGAGGGACGTGAATCGGTTTGTAGATGCCGCCTTCTTGTTCGGAAGCTTGCGCTCCATTGGGATACGTTCCGGAAACCCATCTGGGACGCCCCAGTTCCTTCTGTTGAAGCGTTGAAATGCCAGAAGAAGGACAAGGAACCGCGGAAAATCTGCGACCCAATTTAATCCATCTGTGTCATGAACGGTCTATAATTTTCTTTTTACTTTACATCGGTTACACGCTTTAGGACTTATCGACTTATCACCGGTCCGACTCCACCTTGGCCCGGACCCGGCTCATCTATATCCCGCCTGGACCCACGTGACTCATCTCGGCCCGGGTCTGACTCCTTTCCCCTGACTCATGCTGTACAATACTGACTCATGCTGCGCTCTTTTACATACGACTGCTTACTCATACTTGGTCTGCTTACTGATCACCGTGTATTGGTTGCTTACCTAAGTCTCTCCCCTCTTGTGTATATAAGGCTCGCTCTCGCTGTACATATTCCTTATCTCGAGCTAGTCAATTCTACCGACTTTGCTTGCTTTCCCTTGTCTGTCGCCGTGTCCGATCGGCTCCCCTCCGTCGTCCTCATCTTCTAGTCAGCTGTGTCGTAACTTGGTGCTGTCGCACTAGTCGTTGCTGACATAAGCTCGAGATCTGTTTACTCTTGCACCACCCTACGACCGTCCCTACGTACTGTAGCGTAGTAGTAGTAGTACCCGTCTGGTACTGACCTTGTTCTTCCCCCGTGCCGCCCTAGACCGTTGCCCCCAGAGTACGCGACTCGTTACCCTGACATTGTGGTCGTGCGCACGTATACCGGTGCCGGCTTGACGTTTCCTTGAAACGTTACACCTACTCGAGACTCTCCAATACCAGGAGTTGAAAGCTCAGAGGTGACAGTAGAAGGTGCACCTTTGGTGTAGGAAACGAGTAAAAGCGGCGAAAGGAAAGCGGTTTAGGAAGTCTTTGGGCTCGTGTCCCCTAGACGAAGAGACAGCCAACAGGTCGAGAAGACTGAGGCAGACCGTCTTGCGATCTCATAACAGAACCACCTTCCCTCGACAAAATCTTCCCTTGCCGCACAGAGTAACCATTTCGACTGGGGGCTCGTGCATGGAAGATTGGCGCTCGCAAGTACAAGAATTCATCCCCATCAGCCACGACACTATCATCTCCCTCATCAACGAATCTAAAGACCCTTGGGCCTGGCACAATTGGAAGGTCGCCCTCGGCGTAGAAGAACTTGAAGACTCCATCATAGACATCCACTTCTATCGCCTCAAAATAAGCGAACAAGGAAACGGAAACCTCTACGTCTACTCCTGCCCATACGTCACCTACCGCTACAAACTCGAGCAACCCCCAAAATCCTTCTACGCGCCCAACGAGAAAATACCAGTAGACACTCGACACACCCACCGCCTCCTTACACCAGGCAACACCCCCAGCCCCACACCAGAGCCAGAGGTCATCGACCTCACCCAGCCAGAGGTCATCGACCTCACCCACTTATAAACAATTCCCTCGTTCGGACTCAACGGCTCCGACTCCAGTTCTGACTCCGACACCGACGTTGAGGACGAAAACTGCTACATATATCCCCTCCCTCTAGGCTTCACTGAACGAGGAAACGACTTCTTTGTCCAACTCGGAGACACCACTGTCGAAGTCGCCTTCGTAGCAACCCAAACAAGTGGCATCAGTTGGTACTTCGCCAACGAAAGCCAAGACGACCTCACTGAAGCCGACTTCAACCTCATCGCCACCTCCGCCCTACCGCCTGTCACCGACGAAGACTTCTCCGACCTCAACGAACCAATCATGGCTGCCCAGTGGATCCGCACCGACCCCCAACCCCCTCTCCCCGCCGAACTTGCCAACTGCACCGAAATCGGTGGAACATGGAACATCGTCATCGGCCAAACTGGCTCTCCCATCCAACACATGAATAACGGCACCGACGATGCCTGGCTCATGGAAGTAAATGGCCAATGGGTCGCCATCCCTGCCGTGCTTGTTGCTGCCCTCAACCTGCCACCCCCCACCGTCAACGTCACGGCCCCCCCCATCACCGTCAACCCCCCTGCGGTCACTGTTAGTGCCCCAGCCGCCGCCGCCGCCAGACCCCCCCGAAAGAAAGTCCACGCGAAAACTCCTGAAGGCTTCTCTGGGAAACGAGAGGACTTCAATGACTGGATGCGGTCGTGCGAGGAATACATGCGAGCCGCTGAGGATGACCTCGTGACGGACAAGGACAAAGTCCTCTTCATTCTCACCTACATGACGGGGGAGGCAGCACGCACCTGGAAGGCCGAGTATGAGGATGCACACTTGGCCAATGGAGCCATGGTCGCCTGGGTGGACTTCCACAAAGCACTCAAAGGGGCCTTCACCGACGTCAATGAGCAGCACCGTGCCGCAGTCGAACTGGACGGGTTCAAACAGACGAAGGGTACCACTGCCCATGAATACTTCGCCAAGTTCGAGCAACTCGCAAGGAAGGCAGGATACTCCACGGCGCAGGACCCTATCCACCTCATGCAGCTGCTCAAACACAACGTCTACTATCGGACCATCGACTCCATCTACGACAGCGGTCACGTTCCTCA
Organism: Amylostereum areolatum; assembly: GCA_012932865.1. Lineage (NCBI taxonomy): Eukaryota > Fungi > Basidiomycota > Agaricomycetes > Russulales > Stereaceae > Amylostereum > Amylostereum areolatum. The sequence goes on from SAXG01000010.1 coordinate 29,514, forward strand.
GAAATATGAGGACCTCAAAGAGCGCATCATCCTGATCGACGGTCTGCGACAGGAGCGGGAGGACCTTAAGACCCAGCGCAGTGGACCCGTGCAGAACCAAAAACCCAAAGGACAAGGATCGTCCAATGGGCAACAAGGGGGGCAGGTCCCATGGCGCCGCGATGGAACCGGCACGGTGCACGGTGGCAAAGGTCAGCCAATGGACGTCAACCGTGTCGACATCAAGGGGCGATGCTTCCGCTGCGGACAGAATGGCCACCAGGTGCGGGACTGCAGGGTGGACGTGAAGAACATCCGAGACATGTGGGGGAGGGACCGGTACACGGAACCACCAAAGCGGGAGGCTCGAGCACAGACGTTCGAGACGCCCACCGCCTGGGCTAGGAGCCTGTCGGCCGAAGATCGGAAAAGCGTGATGGACGCGCTTCAAGCTCAGCCGAAGGTGGAGGAGAAGAAGGAGGGTTTTTGAGGGGGCTGACGATGTACACGGCATCTGAAGCCCAAGTTTCTGTCTCTCGCTCATCTGGTTTTGTGGTGCCTCGGTGGCCTGGTTCTCGTTTACACATGCGCATTGTTGATTCGGACTGTACTACTACAGGGGATATCCCCATTATGACTTCTCTTACGGACTCTATCGGTACGGGCACGCGTCCCGTTGTTATTTTAGATACTCAGGCTTCGATTTGTGAGCCTTCGGCTTTGGATATGGCTTCGGTTTCAGCTTCAGTTTTGGATACGGCTTTGGATACGGACTCGGTTTTGGATATGGACCCTGTGAAGTCAGGGACAACGCCGTGCGATGGAAGGGGCACGGCGCCCAAATCATGTTATATGGCACCTGGAACGGCTCAATGGACGCTTCGTCGCTTAAGGGAAGACAAACCCGAAAGTGCGATTGCAATCCTTCGCATCTGGACACACCACCGACGCCGTGACGAGGCTACTTATGAAGCCATCAAGGAAATAACTGGCATGAGAGACGAGTTAGCATGTCAAGCTCTACTAGAGCTCGCCACTCCTATGCAGTTCATACGCTCCTCCAGCACCAAGGAACAAACGGTCATTCCCACACAACTGGTGGTAGATTCCAAGCGCATTGTCAAAGCTCTCGCACTCCTGGACAGTGGTTGCACTGGCTCGTGTATCAACACGAAGTTTGTGCAGGAAAATCACATCCCCACGCGACGGACTGCTCGCCCAATCCCAGTACGAAATGCAGACGGCACTCTCAACGCAGGAGGTCCCATCACGGAATATGTCACACTTCGCCTAAATATTCAAGACCATGAAGAAAACATTGACCTGGCGGTCTCCAATCTAGGAGATACGGACCTTTTCATTGGACACGAGTGGCTAAAGAAGCACAACCCTCACATCGACTGGAAATCCGGGTCAATTGAATTCGACCGATGCCCTATCAGCTGCTCTCGTCCCCCTCCCCTCCTCAATATCGATGATGATGAAGAGGAGGAGGAAGAGCCAGTCCACATGGAAAAGGACGAGCAGCTGTTTGCCTTCGACTGGGATGGCTACAAAGCGACATACCACATCCGGACCCATGCATCGGACATTGCAATTGAAGAGCACGCTAAGAAAAAGGAACAGACCTTCTCTGAGCGAGTCCCAACGGCGTACCACGAATTCAAGGACATCTTTGACAAAGACGACTTCGACAAGCTCCCTGAGCGACGCCCATGGGACCACGCCATTGAGCTCACTCCTAACTTCAAACCGGTCGATTGCAAAGTTTACCCCCTCACATTGGACGAGCAGAAGCAACTGGACGCCTTTCTGGAAGAGAACCTGAGATCTGGCCGGATCCAACCGTCCAAATCACCCATGGCCTCCCCATTCTTCTTCATCAAGAAAAAAGACGGCTCGCTACGTCCTGTGCAGGACTATCGAAAGCTCAATGAGATGACAATAAAGAACCGTTACCCGCTCCCGCTCATCCAAGAGTTGGTTGACAAACTTAAAGGAGCACGGCACTTTACCAAGCTCGATGTCCGATGGGGGTACAACAATGTTCGGATTAAAGAAGGGGACGAGTGGAAAGCTGCATTCCGCACGAACAAAGGTCTCTACGAGCCTACGGTCATGTTCTTTGGACTCACCAACTCCCCGTCTACGTTCCAAGCCATGATGAATGACCTGTTCAAAGACTTGATCCACCAAGGAGTCGTGGTCGTCTATTTGGACGACATCCTCATCTTCACACATACGCTAGAAGAACATCGTCGGATAGTCAAGGAGGTCCTTCGGATCCTGCGAGAAAACAAACTCTATCTGAAGCCAGAAAAGTGCGAGTTTGAGAAGGCAGAAATCGAATACCTGGGCATGATTGTCGGCGGAGGAAGGGTTCGCATGGATCCAGCAAAGGTCGCGGCAATCACCAATTGGCCAGCCCCCAAAACGAAGAAACAACTTCAATCATTTTTGGGCTTTTGCAACTTCTACCGTCGCTTTATCAAGGACTTCAGTGGCATTGCTCACCCAATGACTAAACTCACTGGGAAGACGGAATGGGTCTGGGACACCCCACAGCAGGAGGCTTTTGAGGAACTCAAGCGACGTATAACATCGCAGCCAGTTCTAGCAATCCCTACAGACGATGGACAGTTCCGTGTCGAGGCGGACTCCTCTGACTATGCCACGGGCGCGGTACTTTCGCAACAACAGGACAATGGCAAATGGCACCCGGTCGCCTTCCTCTCAAAGTCCCTCAGCGAAGCTGAGAGGAACTATGAGATTTATGACAAGGAATTACTGGCTATCATGACGGCGCTAGAGGAATGGAGACAATACCTCATGGGGGCACGACAGGAGTTTGAAATCTGGTCGGATCATCGCAATCTCACGTACTTCCGCAAGGTGCAGAAGCTAAATCGGAGACAAGCACGATGGTTAACGGAGCTACAAGAGTATCATTGTACGCTACTCCACAAGCCTGGCAAAACAATGGGTAAACCCGATGCTATTTCCCGACTAGCGGGCCTTGAGAAGGGGGAGAAAGACAATGAAAACATTGTCCTCCTGAAACCAGAACTCTTTCGCGCCCTCAACCATGCAGGAATTATAACCAATGGACCTGACAATGTCTTCATTGAGCGGATTCAGGAGGCTACCTTACTCCGAGACCATGCAGTAGAACGCGCCTTAGCACTCAAAGTGAAGGGATGGCTGGAACACGCAGATGGAACGATCACCTGGCAACACAGACTCTATGTCCCAAGAGACAAAGGACTCCGTGCAGACATCATCCAAGCTCATCATGACGGCCCGCTTGTCGGTCACCCAGGACGATACAAGACCCATGAGCTCATCACGCGCAACTACTGGTGGCCTGCCATTAGAGACGATGTCCGGAAATATGTTGAAGGATGTGAGACCTGCCAACGTACCAAGATTAGACATGATCGCATTGCCGCTCCACTCCACCCACATGACCCGCCACAAGCGCCTTGGGAGCATGTATCCATCGACTTTGTCATGCCGCTCCCAGTCTCGGATGGAAAAGACGCCATCTGCAATGTGAACTGCATGGGTACCAAGCAGGTTGTATTCTGGGCCACGACCAAAGACCTAACGGAGGACGAACTCGCCTTTGAGTACCTACGCAAGGTGGTCCCCCATCATGGAATTCCTAGAAAGATCGTCAGCGACCGTGGCAGCGTGTTTGTCTCCAAATTCACCACGGCATTGTTCCAACTGTTAGGCATTGAAGGGAACCCGTCCACGGCGTATCACCCTCAGACGGACGGACAGACCGAACGCTCCAACATGACCATGGAAAACTACCTTCGCATCTTCGTCAATCAACGACAGGACAATTGGACACGTTACCTCCCACTTGCCATGACTGCGCTCAACAACATGGTCCATAGTTCGATTGGGATGTCTCCCAACTTTGCCAACTATGGTCGGGAACTCTACCTGGGGACAAACCCTCGACGTGAGACAGACAACCCATCGGCAAACGAGTTTGCACAACGCATGCGAGACATCTATGAGGAAGCCCGCTCTGCGCTAAAGGCAGCACAGGATGATCAAAAGCGCTTTTACGATCGCAAGAAGGATGAACCAATAGATTACAAAATTGGCGACTTCGTCTGGCTGGAAGCCAAGACCAGAGATGGCCAAACCGTAATCAAAACAGCACGTCCTATGCAAAAGCTAGATGACAAGCGCTTTGGTCCTTTCGAAATCCTGGAGAAAGTCGGAGCATCGGCCTACAAGCTTCGCCTCCCTACATCCTGGTCACGAAAACATCCGGTCTTCAACGAGTCCCTCCTATCTCCACACAACGGTCCCGCCTTTGACAATCAGAAAGCACCTACACCTCCACCGCCAGAGTTAGTCCAAGGAGAGGAAGTCTATGAGGTCGAAAAGATTATAGACTCCAAGAAGGTTGGTCGCGGCTTCAAGTACCTCGTCAAATGGAAAGGCTACCCAGACAATGACAATACTTGGGAGCCTCTCACCAATCTCGAGAATGCCAAGAAACGCATTGACGACTTCCACCGTGAACATCCGGGTGCCCCGAAACCTGCACGCCTTAATCGTTGGAAACTCCTGTCGGAGGAAGAAACTGGATCTGATTACGACGAGGACGTCGAATCTAAGGAAGGGGTGATGTCATGAACGGTCTATAATTTTCTTTTTACTTTACATCGGTTACACGCTTTAGGACTTATCGACTTATCACCGGTCCGACTCCACCTTGGCCCGGACCCGGCTCATCTATATCCCGCCCGGACCCACGTGACTCATCTCGGCCCGGGTCTGACTCCTTTCCCCTGACTCATGCTGTACAATACTGACTCATGCTGCGCTCTTTTACATACGACTGCTTACTTATACTTGGTCTGCTTACTGATCGCCGTGTATTGGTTGCTTACCTAAGTCTCTCCCCTCTTGTGTATATAAGGCTCGCTCTCGCTGTACATATTCCTTATCTCGAGCTAGTCAATTCTACCGACTTTGCTTGCTTTCCCTTGTCTGTCGCCGTGTCCGATCGGCTCCCCTCCGTCGTCCTCATCTTCTAGTCAGCTGTGTCGTAACTTGGTGCTGTCGCACTAGTCGTTGCTGACAATCTGTCTGGATGACTCCCTGTCTGTCAAACCAGAATACCCAGAGAATCTCATCTGCACCCGCGGATCAGTCCACGGAACCATGGAGGCACAATACTGACATACCGTGGACGAAAATCTCGATCGTATGCATCACGCAAGGTAGGCAGCAGAGTCTTTCAGTGGCATACATCAGCAACTTAACATATTTAGTTTGAGAGTTTCCAGGAGGTTCCACGGCTTTGATGTCCGGTTCGCTTCTTGCGAGGTTCTGCCAAGTTGTCCCATTAAGGAAGTCCCGTGAAACTCCGTCAGCAACTTCGCGTGCGCTCGGGATTTTCCCGAAGGCTCCATTGGGCCTGCCCTAAAGAAGGTTGACCGTGAGACAATTCACGGGGCACTTCTGCCGACGTGCCAGCTCACACTCTTGTAATAGACAACTACCACCACCCTCCTCCGTCGTCCCTCCCACCCCCGGTCTATCCCATCCTCTGACGCCCCCTTCACCCTCAACGCCCGCGACGCCCTCAACGCCGCTGTCACTAGCGACACCGACGACGCCCTCGATGCCCGCGTCACCCGCAACGCCTTTGGCGCCTTCAACGCCCTCGGCGCCTTCCACGCCCTCGACGCCCTCGACGCCCCCGTCACCAGCGGCGCCCGCGACGCGACGCCTTCGTTGCCCTCGGCACCCCCATCACCCACAACACCCTTGGCGCCTTCAGCGCCCTCGACGCTCTCGTCGCTCTCGTCGCCCTCGACGCTCTCGTCGCCCGTGTCACCCGCGACGCCTTCGTCACCCTCGACGCCCCCATCACCCACAACGCCCTCGACGCCCTCATCACCCACGACGCCCTCATCACCTGCGACACCCTTGTCACCTGCGACGCCCTCGTCACCTGCGACGCCCTCGTCACCTGCGATGCCCTCATCGCCCTCAACGCCCCCATCACCTGCAACGCCCCCATCACCTGCAACGCCCTCAACGCCCCCTCTCCTTCCGACCTCGTCGCCCTGCCCACTCCGCCCACGTCGCCCTCGTCGCTCTGCCCTTGCCACCTCTCGTCACCCTCACCGCCTCTCGTCGCCCTCGTCGTCACTCCTTCCGCCCACGGCACCCCTCGAGCCTCGCCGCTCCGCCCACCTTTTCCCCCTCCACCTCCGGCACCCCTCCAGCCTTACCTCACTCCGGCGCCCTGCCTCGCTCCTGTCGCTCTGCTCTTGCCGCCCGTTGTAGTAGATTGTATTTGTAATATTATGTTATACTAGATAGTTGATAATATTAAAAGTGTCATCATGTCCTTACAAATAAGTGATTCTGGTGTACAAGCAAAAATAATACTGGAAGTAGCCTGGGTTTGGTATGTATTGTACAGAAGTTTAGTATCAGTTAGCCCCAGTTGAGCCTTGAGTTTCCCAAACCCCCCAATAGACTTGGGTTTCAGACAAGTTTTGGAGTTCAGCTGTTTTGGGTGTTTCATCGGTTGCTCAACTCAGCAACTCATCAAAACAGGCCCCAACTCAATGTGTTATTTTGCTGATGGTCACCGTACGAGCCCATCTTGATGTCATAAGGCATACATTGGACATTGCCCTTTTGCTTCTTCGCTTTGGCCGAGTTCTCGAAATCTGATGCAAGCGTTTTGCGCTTGCAGCCAGTGACAGGAGCTGATGATATCGTCAGCGAATGAGTCCATCGAGAGTGATAACATAAGCCTCATACTCACCAAGCTGTGATTCGCGATCGAACGTATCCTGTTCGTGCGTGTCATTGGTGTCCGTTGCTTCATCATAACACATCAGGTGAATGTCAAAGGTGCAGAGAGAAAGAAAACTCACACGGTAGACTCCCAGATGGTGCAGGTTGCCTTTCGTAAGGGGCTTTTCCCGGTCGATCTTCGTGAGGGTCTTGTCCTAGTTGATCCTCGTGAGGGGCTTTCCCAGATGATTCGGTACGTATTTTGCGACACATGCCGTCTTTCCGGGGTGGGTACTCGAACTTTTCGCATTTGACAGGTTTCGCGTAGGGTGGCTGGGGCTCTTGGAGCGTTTCAGACACCTTCAGTTCGAAGACCGCCTTGATTTCCGGCCACTCGAGTTCTGCGTGTTGAGGTGCCTTCTCCAAGCATTTGCAATCCACTCTTGGACTGCTGGACGCGCCCAGAGCCTGCGCTTCCTTCGTGAACTCCGGATATACCCTCTCGGCCGCGTGCTCGGAGATGACAGTCAATTTTGGTGATTGGTCGGTCTCGTTGCCGCTGTGGTGGTCTGCGATCGCTTTTGAGTCATTTTGAACCAACATCACCGCCTCTCCTTCATTCCACTTCGGAGCAAACCGCAGTTGGGAGGCGCCCTTGCCTGTCAACGTATCCAACCTATCGAAGGCCTTGTTCACCAATTTGACAAAGGGGGCATATGGATCTTCCTTGTACGCGACTCGGTCGTATCTACAGCTCAATTTAGTACTGCACAGGATACCGAAATAGACATCGGAACGCACTGTTTCACGAGCGTCTCCACCAAGTCACTCTCTTTGTTTTCACACAAAGAGAAAACATCTTCCAGGCAGTCCTTCAGGAGAGTGTCCTTGTCGACGGTGACTCCATCCCGAACACAGAGGGACAGCATATACTTGAGCATGTCATCGAAGGGGGTTGTGTCCATGCGCTGCTCCATACCGTCACGTAGCCGAGGCCTTAAAACAGACCGGCTACATAAACAAAGTCAGCGTGTCGTTCGCTATACTGGACAGGGCAGTGAAGATATACCCCAGGTCGGTCATTTATGTGCTCCGTAAGACAGACTTCGAATGTTAGTCTGCCGAGGTCTGCAACACATTCAACCAGTCTTCCTCGCGTACAGGAGGGCAACACGCACACGAAGCTTGAGAGTTGAAACGAGATCAGACTTGTCAATGAAGTGACGCTGTCACGGTGCCCAGCTGCTATGAGTTGTACAGAGACAATCGGTGGCGGCCGCGGTGGCGCGATGGCATTGCTATAGCCGTGGTGGAAAGCAAAGACTCAGGTGTGGATGCGAGGCCTTGGTCCTTGGGTAGTATGTTGAGCTTACAAAACAGCCTCGATTGTCAATGTAACCTCGGCCAGACAATTGAATATCAAACCCAATCGACGGTCGACCCCAGGTCCCCAGCTAAGTAGGTGCACGTGTTTGAAGGGCTGGCATTGCGAGCACCGTATGCAGTACATAAGTATTAGTTAAATGCTCGTCGACTCGTCCCCCCAGCTAGCATTTACTCACTACAGTCTGGACAGGGAACATCTCAGGATGAGATATGATTACAGTCCATGGACAGCCCACAGCTGTTCCTCGCAAGGATATGGGAGACGGACGTGACGCCGGCCACCGGTCCACGGAAGCATTGTAGAGCATATCCAAATTTGAACACGGTAAAGACGGTAACCAAATTTCATCAACGATCGCAAATACGCGATGAGCATATTTAAAAGATACGAATGTCAGGTTCGAGGTGAGTCAAAGATGAGGGGCAGATAAACTTGATGAAGTTCGTGACGCCTGGGACGTGGATCCAGGATGAGTGCCGTGGCCGGAGGTAAGGCAGGTATATCGAGAAGTAGGCCAAGGCCAGTGCGCATTGCATTGTACACCATTTCGCCCATCTCTCGCCGGAAAATGCTCCAGAACATGTGGTATTCAACCTCCCGGGAAAATTCAAGGTCTGGAGAAGTGGAATGCAAAGGCTGTGACTGCTCTCCAGTGTCCCATAAGACGATGCGCCTCCAGAACGTATGTGGGAAGTGGGTAGGATATGGCGAACTCGGCTATACATACCAAGGTGTTGCAAATGACCGATGCTGGCGCTGGTCGTCCTTCACGTGGCCTTTGCGGTGCCGTCCGGCGAGGAGGGGGTGACACACGCAGTGCATAAGAATGGGTAAAGGTACGGTGATTATCAAACTACTCAAGGATGCAAATGCATAACACGGCGCAGGGAGTGAACCGAGCTGTACATAATGGATATCGAGGTGGTGATGGGAATAGGATCGCAGTGAGGGGGCACTAGAGTTTGAGTAGATCTGCAGCATCTTGAGGAAGATCTGGCATGTCAAAGGCCAAACCAAGATGACCACGCATCTCCTTGAATACACGGTCAGTTAACTGCTGCTTCAGAACGGTCCAGAATAATTGGTATTCCACTTCGCGGGAGAAGTCCAGGGTTTTAGGCGGGGGAGGTTGGATGATCTCTCCATCAAGGCCAATTTCTGTTGCGGAAGGGGGGGCAAATGGGCGTGGACGAGTATTGGTGGCATTACGGACCAATGTCATGAGTCCACGGACAATGGGCCACAGCGCAGTCCATGGCGTCAAAGGGGTGACATCATGCGGCCTGCTAGCGTTGCTGGCAAAGGCGAGCTTGTTCCTGGCGAGCTGGGTGAGGTCGTGGGTCAACCATGCATTAATTTCAGAGTGGTCGCGTCGTTTCCTGTCCTCGCCGTATTGCAGGAAAATCCAGGGTAGCTTCCATATGTAACCCTCTAGTTCGTGGCGATACAAGCGGACAAGCTTGCCTTCCCAAAACTCCTTACAGAGCAAATGGATAGCCATGAATGGTAGCGTTCCCGTACGTTCCAAGCCCCAGGGGGTTGACAGCCCTAGGATTGTCGCAAGATCCCAGTCGTTGAGAACACCGTGATACACCCCGTTGATCTTGCGTATGCCGATGTTTCCCACGCTGGGATCGTTGTGGTAGACTCCGGCGCCCCAAAGGACGTAATGGCCTGATTCGATGTCAGTTAACAACAGTGTACAAGATTGCGAAGTGTTATGCTTACAATGAACGATTTCCAGGAAGCATCGCAAGAAATCCTTCGCAGGAAGGATGTAAATCTGTTCGATCTTGATGAAGACAGACACCCGGACGACACGACGACGATAACGGTCCTTCTCCGTCTTCATCAAGCCTACACTCTCCCGAATATCGCCCGTATCGCAGCCCGGTACGTCCATGGTGCATATCAGACCAGGGAGGTGGTCCTTGACCTTGAACACGTCGTTTGGCTCGACCTTGGCATGCTCCGCGATGCGGATGATACGGGGCTCGGAAACGCGGGATTTGTCTGGGAAAGAGATCTTGACGACGAGGTCGTCTTGCGAGTTGGCTATCTTTGCAGAATACACTTGTGTTGCACGGCCGAAGAGTTGGTATTTACGGTAGATGGGGCTGTTCCAATCGACGGTGACGGTCGTAGCGGGGGTTGTGACGGACGTAGTAGGCACGTCTGGGTCGTCGGACGGCACCAGTTCCTCAACGTGTTCAGGGAAGTGCAGCTCCGAACTCGACGCGGGCTGTTGTAGGGACGCAAACCGGCTTGGAGGACCTATTTTCTCGGGACGACTGATGGGAACGCGCTCCGGGAACCCATCCGGAACTCCCCAATTCCTGTTGTTGAACCGTTGGAGCGCCAGGAGGAGAACAAGGAACCGTGGAAAATCGGCCACCCAGTTCATCCCATGGGTCTGAATAACCCCCTGCCTGTCGAACCAGAAGATCCAAAGAACGTCATCTACGGGCAGACGTCAGTCAGCATCTTCATGAAGCATATCGTCAACTTACCATGCATGAGGATGTCAATCGAGTGCATCATACACGGCAGGCAGCAGAGCCTTTCAGCGGCATACGAGCCCATCTTGATGTCGTAAGGCATACGTTGAGGATCTTCCTTTTGCTTCTTCGCTGTGCCCGACTCTACGAAGTCCGATGCAGGGGTTTTACGTTTGGAGCCAGTGACAGGAGCTGATGATGTCGTTAAGAAATGAGTCCGTCGACAGGGATGGTATGGTCGTACGCACCAGGCTGTGAATCGCAATCGAACGTATCCTGCTCTTCCGCGTCGTCGCCGCCCGCTGCTTCACCATAACATCAGGTGGACGTCAAACGTGCAAATAAGAAGAAAACTCACGGGGAACACTCTTGGATAATGTAGGCTGATTGGCTTGTCTAAATGGTTTGGCAGACCTTTTGCGAGACTTGCCGTCTTTCCAGGGTGGGTACTCGAACTTCTCGTATTTGGCACCCCTCACGTATGGGAGCTGGGGCTCTGGGAGCTTTTTATGCGTCATCTTCAGTTCGAAAACCGCCTTGATTTCCGTCCATTCGAGCACTACGTGTCCAGGATCCTTCTCCAAGCATTGGCAACCAACTCTTGGACTACCAGACGCGTCCGGAGCCCGCGCCTCCTTCCTGAAGTCCGGATACACCCTCTCGGCCGCGTGCTCGGCGATGATAGCGAGGTCTGGTGAACGGCTCGTCTTGCCACCGCTGTGGCGGCCTGCGATCTTTGCTGGGTCATTTCGAACCAACATCACCGCCTCTCCCCCATTCCACTTCGGAGCAGACCGCAATTGGGAGACACCATTGCCGGTTAACCCGTCCAATTGGTCGAAGGCCTTATTCACCAATTTGACCAAGGGAGCATACCGATCTTTCTCTTCCGCAGCTTCCTCGCACCTACAGCTCAATTTAGTGCTGCACAAAGTGCCGAGATACATGGGCGCGTACTGTTTCAAGAGCGTCTTCACCAAGAAGCATTCTTGCTCTTCGCACAAAGATAAAACGTCGTCAAGGCAGTCCTTCAGGAGGGTGTCCTTGTCGACGATGACTCCATCCCGAACACATAGGGACAACATATACTTGAGCATGTCGTCGAAGGACGTCGTGTCCATGCGTTGCTTCATATCGTCACGTATCCAAGACCTGACAACAGTCCGGCTACATAGACGAAGTCAGCGCATTGTTGTACTGGACGGGCCGGTAAAACATACTCTAAGCCGGTTATTTCTCCGCTCGCTGCGTGCGTTGATATTCCGTTCACAGCTGAGCCTGGCGTTGACTGTATGTCATCCGTAGGGGTTCCTTGCTTATTAGGTGGGGTCTCGGGCCGAGGAGTCATAGGCGGGGGAGGCAGTACGGGGTCCTCTTGTGGTTCCACGGGCAATGCTGGATTGGGTGACGACATGAGGCTGGACGGATAAGTTGTCGATATCACTATGGACAGGCGATGAGAGAGGCTTGCAAACTGGGATGGACGAGATCGTACCGATGTATGAATGTAGCTATCCTGAAGAGAGACTTGAAAGCTGAGTCTGGAAATCGATTCAACCAACGTTGCTTTGAGTACAGAAGGGAAACACGCACACAATATTTGGGAATTCAAATGATGCCAGCGCAAGTAATGCTGTCGAGCTAATCTCAGCAGCCGTTTCGAGAGTGTGGGTAGCAAAGGTGGTTGAACGAGAGGTGGAAGCACGATGATGATGGTATAAAGGAAAGAGGTGCGGAGGTCTTATGTATGTTGAACACACGAGGCCAAGAGGCCTCAATTGCAACCTTGATTAGGCAATGGGATTTCACATCCGATTGGCCGTCAGTCAACTACGCGACTCCTCCAACTTCCAACCTCCCTCAGCGCGCCATTCAGCCTTTACGATCACCCTTAACGATGACCAGCTCATCTCTCTGCTGAAACTAAAGACGTTAATCCGTGAGTGCATCGTTGGCGCGGAAAGGTATAGTGAGGGTCCACGGTCACGGGACCGCGACACTCCTACTAAGTACTTAGTAGTATACATACGTAGTTCAAGTTACTCATAGTACGTATGTACTTGAAGTACTAGGTCTCCGCCAGTGTGGTCAGAATTTTGCCCACTGAAATGCGTTGTAACGTGGAACTGGAAGTGGGTGCACCGTTGTTTGCGGCCCAACAACATTGGCACTGCCCGGGGGTTACTTACATGTGTAGCTGAGGCTCACGCCGGTCAGGCCACACTGCGGGAACTCACCTCGAACGACCCGTGAGTAAAATGGAATACTACGTGCAGGGAAGACCCGACCCTTCTTGTAGAGACGGCAGAATATGCCCATTTCCTCCAAACCATGACCCAGCGAATTCGAAGTAAACACGGTCGATGTGTAGCTTCTTCCCCAGAAATAGCGCGTTGCACTGGCCAGTGTCTCTTCCTCAGAGGCCCGATCCAACGTGTAGCTCGCCTGAAATGAAATTCAGGCGCACAAGAATGTGTACCGCTCAAAATCTCCGCGGCGATGTTAGCAAAAGCCTTGATTGATATACAGTGCATGAGTAATGTGTAGAGTAGAGTGGCGGGTGCTTGTAGGATCCAATAGGGAGAATGCAAAAGACTGACCCGATAACGGGAGCATGTGGTCTAGAATCGCCGCAAGCGGAAACGGAGAGCCCAATATGCGATCCCTGCCAGTATACCGCCCACATGCCCGGCGGTATCGACGCCCGCGCGCTATGCCAGACCATCAGCAAACAGTACTGACGACTACAGATGCGAGGTGAAAGAAGCGCACCCATTTGCTGTTGTTCATAGAGCTGTATCCATCCAAGGCGAGGAGACCGGCGACGGCTGCCCATGCCGGACATGGCAGGACGAAAAAGATGAGCAGACGGGCACGGGGATGGACACATGCGAAGAAGGAGATGACCGCAAAGACCGCGCCTGCAAGACCCACGTCAACACGCGCGGAACTATCTAGCAAGCCTTCGACGAAAGAGCGCACCGCTGGCACCGTGTGATGCGTAGTCATTTCTGCCCTTGTTCCAGCTAACGCTGGTCAGACTGGAGATGATGCCACCTGTGGGCGAGTGATGACAATAGGAGATGAGATGGAATGGCGAAGGAAGGGATGAGAGGAGAGCGTACCTCCGAGGTAGAGAGCCAGAAATCGCGCGTTTCCCAGTATTTGGAGGACGGGAGGTGCCATGAAGAAGAAGGTGACTCCATTCATGAGGATGTGGTCAAAGTCCTTGTGCGAGAAGCACGAAGTGAGGAGTGTCCATCTGCCCATGTTTACCCCCATCAGTAATGGCGAGGGGATGGAACGAGAACACTCACATATGCCCTTTGTCTATATTACGCGCGCTAACCGTGAAGTTATCATGCATCCAGTGAAGCAAATCCGATTTCTGTTCGAAAGCCTGCGAACGGACGTTATGTAGAATCGGAGACAAGTCACAGAGGGAATAGGTACATTTCGAATCGAGCTATAAGCCCAGCCTGCGAAGACGGCGCCGTTCAGACCGATGATGCCATAGAAGAAAACGTCGGGGTCGATGCGGTTGACATAGCCGAGGAGTTTTTGGAGAAGACCGCCTCGCGGTGGAGGTGGGAAACGTTGTCTTGTGTCGCGGTATGTGGCGCGAAGTGCTGCGTTATGACTGAAGTATGCGACGCGCGAGGGAGATGGGGGAAGCAGGCGTTTTGGCCGGGGTGCAGATGGGGCTCGAAAGGCTTGGGACGCTTTACAGCTGAAGTAGCCCCGTTGGGAAACATCTGATATGCCTTGGCGACTCGGCCGAAGGGAGCGCGAAAGTGCTCTCGTGAATAAAGAGAACGATGAGCTGGCCATCGAGTTCATTGTCGGGCACGACGGCGACGAGGTCGAAGTAAGTCGCCGTGAGACCCGGGGACAGGACGCGCACCCGCGCCGAGACCCCACGTGATCCTCTTCTTCCCCGCATGCCACTTTAATTCCAAGTTGTGGACGACGGTCGTCGCCATGTCCCACCAGCTCTTCCATCTCTTCATTCTGTCGCCTTCGGACACCCCATTATACAGCCTTACGCATCTGTCCTCGAAGCCGAGTCAACCGACATCGTCCGCACTCTCAGCGAACCTTCCGTCCTGGTCGACGTCCGCGTTCGCAGGGACGCTGACCGCGCTCTCGGGGGCATCGAGCGTCTCGCAGACGAGCACGCAGGGAGGGGCGGTCCGGATGGGAGGCGGGCAGGATCGGCATGTTATTCAGATGATTGCACACGCGAGTTTGGACGTGATCGAGGATGTGGTGAAGCGGGACAACGGCATGTGGGTCGATTCCTTTTGTTTGCGCGGGCCACGTTGGTTGGAGGCGATGTGAATCAGGTATCTCAAGGCGGTGGACAAGTTCAACGAATGGACGGTATCGGCGTTCGTGACGCCGGGAAGTACGTGAAACAGATGTGGTGCGTGAGGAGCGATGAAGCTGATGGCGGCGAAAAACAGACACCAAGTTCGTGCTGCTGCACGAGGGGAAGAACGATGACGGAATCCGGAGCTTTTTCAACGATGTGTGGGAGTTGTATGTCAAGGTACGTGGACGAGACCGATATAGGCAGAGATAATGACCTGAGAGTGGCGGGTGGGTTCAGACGATGTTGAACCCGTTCCAGACGGCGCATTCTGTGATACGGAGCAGTGTATTCGATACTCGTGTACGAGCCAGTGCTAAGAAATACTTGTGAAGAAGATGATGGCGAAGAGAAATTAATGAATTGTCGGAGAGCGAGAGCGAGAGTTGGCGCTGAGATCTGAGAGCTGTGGCGTTGCTGTGTCAACAAAAGAGTCACGTTCCTCGAGGGTGCGCATGAAGGCGCCCAGACTTTCTGTTTCCTGCTGCCATCCCGTCCCATCTCTCCCCTTCCCCCTCCTCTTCCCCCGCTTCTCCTCCCGGCCGTTTCGTCTTCCTTTGTCCTTTCTTTCTCCTCAGTACACACAACAAAAAATATCCCTTTCAGCTCCCTTCAATCTCTATTTCTCCCCTATTCGCCTCTGTCATCGCTCTCCAGTTCGAGGCACCTCCCCCCAACCTCCCCGCTCGATCGCCACATCCCGCCAATTGTCCTCCTTGTCCCATATAAAGCCCCTCTAGTCTTGCCCCCGCCGTCTCCCAGTGAGTCCACCCACTCTCTACCCAGCCCCCCCCTCCTCATCCTGCTCCACCTTCAGCTGTATCCACTCCCCTTTCTCTGCACCTTTTACATTGCCCCTTTCCCATAATCAGCGCACTCCCGCATTCAGTCTTCCCAATGGCGACCGCTTCCGCCCCCAACACCCGTGCTTCTCTCCTCTCCGGCCTTCGCACCGGCGGTGTTCGTTCCACTTCCATCAACGTCCCTCATACCGCCGCTCCTGGCGCGACCTTCAACGTTCCCCGCTTCGCCTCTTCCTCGTACAACCACCACGAAGAAGAGGATGAACTCGCAGACATGGTCGCTCAGAAGATGTACGTCAACGCCCCGCCTCGCATGCAGATGCAGTACCCTCCCATGACCGCCGCCGTCGACGGGTCCAACAACCGCTTCTCCCAGCAACAAGCCGTCCGTGGCCAAATGATGAACGCCATGAACCAGAGGCAAGCCCAGGCCCAGCAGCAAGCTTTGCAGATGCAGATGATGCAGCTCGAAATGATGCGCTTGCAGGTACGTTCCCATCGCTCCCCCCATCGCTCCCCATCGCTCACTTGCCTTTCCCTCCCCAAGGCGTTGCAAGCTCAACAATTCCAGGCCGAGCTTTTGGCCCAAGCCCAGCATCAACAACAACAGAGCCGAGGTTACCATCCTCCCGCTACCGCTGGTCCCCTCAACACCTCCTTCGGCGTCGCTCAAACCCGCCGCCCGAGCCAGGCCGATCAGCTCCGCTCTCAGCTGGGCTTATCGTATGAAGAGCAGGTGCCCATGACCGCCGCTCTCGGAGGCAAGTTCGGCAGCCGTGGCCCTTACGGAGGTGCCGAAGACGAGTTTCCCGGATCCCGGAATGGGAACGGGAACGGGAACAGCTACCCGTCTCCTATGTCCCCCGGAGGTTACACCAACGTGATTAGTGGTGGCGCGTCTTTGAGCAACGGTGGCGCTTCCGTCGCTCCTTCCAAATCCGACAGTGCCGTGTCCTGGCGCCGCGCCTCCACCAATCACTCTGTCCTCCGTAGGTCCCCCCCGCCCGAAGTGAAGATCACGACCGCGCCTGATGTGAGGATCACGCCTCCTCCCCTCGACACCGATGCCTCCACCCCGACCCTCTCCGCACCCAATGGCCGTGGCTCCCCCGGTGCGAGCCCGGCCCGTGCACGCCCATCGCCCCTTCGTTTCACCCCTTCGGCCCCTTTGCCGTCCGTCGCCGTCGACGAGGGCACGGACGGGGAGGACAACGAATCCGAGTCGTCCTCCAAGTCCGCCACGTCGTCGTCCCCCGCGACGCCCTCGTCCGCATCGTTTGCGCCCCCCCTCTCGCCGCGCGAGGAGGCATCCAAGAAGTTATATGAGGGCCTCGGCCTCGGCCGCCCGGCACCCGTCCCCGCTCCCATGTCGCCCTCACCCGCGACGGTGACCGCTAGCTTGCCGCTGCGCGTGCTGAGCCAGCCCGTCAGGCAGCCTCGAGGGCCGCCGAGCGGCGCGGACGAGTTGGGCCCCCGCAACTTCGCGACGCGCATTCGCAAGCAGGCGATCGGCGGCCTGGGCGCGCTCATGGGTGCGCGCGAGCGCCGCGACGTCGTCGTCGAGGCGTATTGAACGCTCAGTCCGCCTGCGCATTCCGCAACGGCCGGTGTTCGCGATCTGTCCCTTCTCTCTTTCAGACCCGCAGAGCCTGGCCGGAACACACCAGGCGTCGCCCCACTTTCGTTCAGCCAGGATTTTCCGTTCTCCGTATTTATACGCTCGCCCTTGCGGTGCTGCGTTTCTCTAGCATACATTTGGGTTTCCGATCGGCCCTCGCCCGCTCTCGACGGTTGATATGGGTGGGCGCGAGTTTATAGTTGAGCGGTGGTGCAGCCAACGGACAGTGGACAGTGTGTCGTGTGCGATCTCTCTCTCTCCCCTCCTTCCTCGGTCATTCGCCTATTCTTCCAATCTTTACCCTAGTCGATTGTTTGCTTGTATTTTATGCCCCCACTTCGCCGGAGCTGCGCGTGGCACCCCCTCTTGCCTTCTTCGACGACGTTACGCGATGATTTTTTTACACCCTCGAGTTTGCGTCCTTTGATTGAAGAAGAGGCGAGGCGTGGTATAGTGTGGGTGTAAACTGCTTATGCTGGAATTGGCGGGAGGGTTTGGGGACGACGTCAGAATACAGTGAGGGTATGGCCATGGGCTCACTTCGACGTGCATGCTGCAGCTTCGAGACGTTCTACTCGATCCTAACGCATGTTCTGTATCGCTTGTCCGGCTCCGTTTAGTCTGTTGGTGTGTGTTGTATCAGTACTTATGTACTTTCTGCCATGAAAAAAGTGCGGTGTACAATTGGCGTTGGATTGTGACTTGAAGGAGTTCTGAATCCAGTTCAAGCGCGTTCAAGCTGCGAAATTATGAATCCTCCTTTCCAATACCCATGACTTCCGGCTTTACAATCGGCACGTCGTGTGCCTTTCCAACAAAGGAGCCTTTGGTGATATGTTTCCTTTGAAGGCCACTGACGGCCTGTATCAACGTCCTGCGACTACTGCCAATGCTACACTTACGACTAGCCACTCAACCTCTTCTTCTGCCATCTCCACGTCGCACCGAGCAGAACTCTGTTCTTGAAGTCTCTCAACGAGTCAAGTTCGTATGGCATATGATCATCCATGTACTCTCAGGCTGACGCATGAATTCAGGAGACCATGTCCTCTGCCAGAAGAGCCTCCTCTGATCATACGAATCGACTGGAAACAGATGCCGAAGATCCTGAACTGGAGCGGATTCTCGAATATATATTGTCTGCCCCGGGACGACGAGAGTTTGTAGCAAACCCCGGTGTCTTCAACGGACAATCTGACTTCAATACCACCGCTCACTGGCCCGCTTTTGTAGTCAAACGCTTCTCTCCACACGAATCCACGTTAACACGAATAGGCCATCTGCTGCCGTCGAAGATACTGCCGAATCTCCCGTTCGACATCCTTTTCATCGTCCAAGCATCCATCAGCGACAGAGCGACGCTGTCTAGATTTTCCAGAACGTGCAAGACACTTCACCATTCTGGCGACCCCCACTTGATGACACTTTCCAAAATTTGCCTTTGGAAAGAAAAGAACGTCCTATCCTTCTGCCTTTTCATGCTCTCGAAGCAATCTCGGCCACGCCGCTTTTCCCTGCTCCACGAATTACACATGTCGCTCCCCGACAATGCCCGGACAACGAACATGACGTTTCTTGTTGCGGCTCTCTTCAAGCATGCCACCTCGTTGCGGGAACTTTCGATGGTGCAGGTCTGCAATGGATGCCCTGAAACGAATGCCCTCGTTCTCGACGCAATCTGCGCGCACACAGGCATCCGGGACCTCACGGTAGCCTTCCACGTCCACGATGACGAGGATCCCGACGGGGACGTGGAGAGACTGTCTGATTTCTTGTCCAGACTCAAATCCCCCATCGAGACGCTTGACGTCCAGATGAACGAGGATGACCTGTCCCGCTGCGATGACCCGTCGGAGGCATTGAAGCCCGTAGCTTCGTCGCTGAAGAAACTGACGCTTCGTTCGGTCGTGCTGCGGGGTACTTCGGACATCGTTTTCCCGAGGGTCACGTCCGTTGCGCTCGAGTTTGGGTTAGAGTACAACCTCATGCCCATCCTCCAGTCCTTCCCCAACGTTCGTCGCCTGACACTCTCTTCCCAGGCCATTCATCTGGAAGAGGAAGAAAGCGATCGCTTCAACAACCAAGCCGCGCAGGAACGACAGCGGTGGCGGTCGCTCGACGTCCTTGAGGCTGATTTGCCGACGCTATACGTGTTCGCAATCGCCTGCGACGTCGAAGAGCTAAAGGTGGACGGCGGCTACAGCTTCGAATTGGACGTTCTCTCCAAGCTGCACATCGTCCTTCAAGACACGCGGCCTTCCTCGCTCGTGTTGTACGTCAAAGCAACCGAAGAGCACGCGTCCCTAATGCACACCCTCCTTCCCCCTGCCCTCCAAATCACACATCTGGACCTCAAGGCCTATTTTAGATGGGAACAAACATGCGTTGACATTGTCCTTGTACGGAGACTCTACCATTTTGAAAAGCACGTCTGCTGATGTCATTTTATCGTCAGAACCAATTATACGACCACCTCGGCAACTTTCCCCTCGTTCAGGTAGACATTAAGCTGGACTGCCCACCATGCCCCTGTCAAGAAAACAACCGTGTAACGTTCCGACGGGATCCCTGCGATGCTCACTTGCATGGCAACCTATCCCTCAATGGCAACGTTCTCGAGGGCCTGGACTTGCGAGTCGTGGCGCGTCGTTTTATGGAAAGCATAGAGACGCTGGAAGTGCTGCATCTTCAATACCGTCTTTCTAGACCTTCCCCAGCTGTCAAGGGGTCATTGAAGGTGATTCGAGACAGAGAAACTCGTTCGTTGATATATGTATAAACCCTTGGGGGTCGCGGTAGTCTGCCACGGGCCCGCGTATCGACAAAATGCAATGGACGCGATTTTTCAAACATAATATCTGCAGGACTAACTAACCCACGAAGATATGAACCCACCTCCGTCGGCCGAATACAATGTGGCTGAACTTTGCGTCGGGTAGTAGTCGCTTTCTCACTTCGGGCCTAGCCTGGGCCCTGGACTCCGACTCCTCTGGGACAGAGGCAGGCCCTGGCGACTCGTCTCAGTCTCGCCCGCCTCTTGGACTCTACTCTAATAGCCCAGTCCAGCCCAGCCACACATCTCAAGCCGTTAAAGCACCTCGGACGTCGATGTTCCACAAGCTTCGTCCTACACCGCTCCAACACTCGTCTTCTGTTTCCATCGAACAGCAGTAGGCTTTTGGACCTACGCCAAATGAGCCAGCCTGAGGTTCGTGAAATAAGTATTCTTCTTTTATCGTCTGGGACACACGTTGATTTTTCTTCTCCAGGGAATACCGATTGCTCATAGCGCGGCGTTCACTGGATCTGCGGCCCATGAACTAGCGGCACATATCGAAGACCTTGAACTCGCGAAGATTAATGAATATATCTTGTCTGCATCGGCGCGACTGGAACTATCACGCCCCGACGACTTTTGCTCGCCCCGACGCTTTTGGTGGGCAGTCTGACCCTAGACCTTTGTCGAGGTAACGCGTATCTGTCTTCTTCCGCGTAAGTAAGTGGACATTGACACTACGAAGTTTTTCTCTGGGTTTACAGGCAATGCTTATCCCCTTTGACATCCTCTTCAATATCTTATCCACCATTGGCGACGGAGCGACGCTTTCCAGTCTCTCCAGAACGTGCAAGGCGCTTCATTATCACAGCGACCCCCACTTACTGGCACCTGGTCAAGTCTGCCTGAACAGACATGAGGACATCGTGTCCTTCTGTCGCTTCATGTTCTCGAAACACTCGTGGTCGCGCCGCTTCTCCCTCTTGCACGATTTGCAGATACTTCCCATGCTCAGCGGAAGTATAACAGAGGTTACACTGCTCGTCGCGGCACTGCTCAAACATGCCACCGCGCTGCGAAAGCTTCAGACTGTGTACCTTCTCAGCGAGTCCGATCCCGTCATTGTTGACGCGATCTGCTCCCACACCGGAATCAGAGACCTCGATGAGCGTCGAGTTGGAGAACGGCACCGAGGAGCTATCGACGTTCGTGTCCAAGCTCAAGTCTCCTATCGAGACGCTTGACCTCT
Organism: Amylostereum areolatum; assembly: GCA_012932865.1. Classification (NCBI taxonomy): domain Eukaryota; kingdom Fungi; phylum Basidiomycota; class Agaricomycetes; order Russulales; family Stereaceae; genus Amylostereum; species Amylostereum areolatum. The sequence goes on from SAXG01000010.1 coordinate 50,985, forward strand.
CCATATTCTCGAACGAAGATACACCGGACCCTATGGTCGCGTTATCGCCCATATCCGCATCGCTGAAAACGCTCAAGGTCGGCTCGGTCGATCTGCGAGGCGCTGTCGTCATATTCCCGAACGTCACGACCCTCCAGCTCGATATTATTGCCATGAAGGACCTCGAGCCCCTCCTCTATTCCTTCCCTAATCTCCGTCGCATAACATTCCACCACCCCACTGGAACGACGTTCGAGAAAGGGGATGCAAGGATACGCGTGAACAACCAAGCCGCCCAAAGACGCTGGCAGCGGTAGAGATCGTTGGACCTCCTCGAAGGCGCTTTACCGGCGTTATACGTGTTTGCAGTTGCCTGCGACGTCCAGCTGGTGAAGATAGCGGGGAGATTCACTCTGAATGCTCTCCCGAAGTTGCATGCCGTCCTTCAAGACACGCGACCTTCCTCATTGACGTTACACGACGTCGACGCACGCCAAGTACACGCACCCCTCATGGGCACACTTCTCCCTCCTGCCCTCAAGATATCCCGTTTAAACCTCGTAATCAGCTTTATATGGGAAGAAACCTGCGTTGATCTCGTCCTGGTAGGGAATCCTGCCTCATTTACTAGCCTTGACTATTGCCTGCTAACGAGGCTTCATCAGAGTCAGTTATACAATCACCTTGGCGACTATTCCATTTCCCAGTTAGACATCGAGCTGAGGTGCAAATTATGCCCTTGCCGTCGGCGAATAGGGGAAGAAGGGACAGCGAATTGCGATCCAAGCGTGCACGACAATCTATCCCTCAATGGTAATGTCCTTGTGGGCTTAGATCTGCACGTCGTGGCACATCATCTTTTCGAAAGGATAGGGGGGACGCTAGAGACGTTGCAGCTTCAAGTGTATCGCATCAACCCTTATTCAACGAGTGAAGGGTCGTGGAAAGTGATCAGAGATAGAGAGACTCGTTCGTTGGTATCGGTGTAGAATATTGTGTTGTACACAACATTGGCCTATGTATGACGGCATGTTCAGCATGATGTTGGCACATATAGCGTCCGAAACGCATCGGTAGATATTGTTGAAACCCAACAACGAACGGTTCAAAGGCGACTCCTGCCATGATCGTAGGAGTACTACTCCAGAAGCGACGGAATACGTTTCATTTTTGGGTCAAGGGCTTCGAGGGGCTTGGGATGGCAAATAAACAGAAATACAGTACATAGCGTAGCACGTACAGACAGGTCCGGAGAGCATCAAAAATGGCAAACAACAACATCAGGAAAAACCTCCCTTACTAAAAATCTACTAATTAGAGGGGGACCTTCCTAATTCCCTGTTCCCGCTGCCAACCTGCAAGGCACTACGTCAACGTAGGTCCCTGTCACCCTTCTGGCCTCAACTATGTATTTGAAGTGCAAATATGAGGTCAATGTCGACGACGGTGCATCGAAATGTGTACGGGGTTTTGTGAGAATAGAGCCCGTTAGTTCACTTTAGGAAGGTCCCCCTCTAACTAGCGCTAATTTGCTGGATTTGTTGATTTTAGTAAGGGAGGTTTTTCCTGATGAAGCAGCTCCATTATTTGCAACGCTGAGCCACGATGGCTTTTCCATGTTCCTGTTGTGCGCATTGTCGTTGAGTTACAGACAGGATGTGCAAGGTAAGATGAGAGCAAACGTACCTGCCATTCTTCTCGACTGATCCACAGCTGGTGGAACGTCCCCAGACTCGCTAGAATGCTCCCGCCGAGCCAGCCTCCAAACCGACGCTCCGTAGGATTTCCAGGTGCGTGAATTTTGACTTGCTGTGGACCGAAAACGGAGTAACGTGGGAGGGTGATTTAAGTGGCTTCAAACTGGTGAGAAGGGCAGAGGGTGTTACATACCTGCTGAAGATGACGCGAGAGCTCGTTGTTGAGTCTCTCTCCGAGACCGGCGAACAGGCTACCGCCCCCGGAAAGGACGATGTTGTTGAGCAGGACGCCTCGCATGTCTGGGTCGCAGGCGGAGAGCGCTTGCGTAATCAAGGCGGGGAGGGTACGAGGGAGGTGTGGGTTCGATGCCTGGATCCGTAACGAACGTTAGACGTTTTAGAAGGAAGCGGAAGAAAAGAGAGGACAGACGGCAAGGTCGCGTGAGTGCGTGAAGAAGAGTTCGCCGACTTGGAAACGTTCGGGGCCGAAGTACGTGCTAAAGCCGGTGGCGAACTCGTACTGTTTTGGTGGGCGTGCAGCCGCTTGTCTGCCTAGTATGAGGTCGTACTTTTGAAAAAAGGTCGGAAACAAGCTTACTGGTCGTTCCAACCTTGGTCGAGCACGCCTGCGACGCTCTGGATCCACTCTTCAACTTCGTGAGCCTCATAATAAGCCATCAAGCTAGAGGTGGTTTTTGCGACGCGGTCTTCGCGAAGGGTGAATATCGGCGCCCGGCCAGGATCCCCTGGCTGCAGTAGATACCAGTCAACTAAGGCCCACAAAACGAGTGGTTTCGACCGCGCACCGTCCTGCTTGCGATGAGATGGTGGGAAAGAAGCTGAATGCCCGGGCGATTGTGCGTAGGGGTGGTAAGGATATGTCTTGCTTGTGCTTGAACTAGTTGGGGAAGAGCGGAATGGACGAGGCCTGACGAAAGTTGACCCGGCATTCAGTGATCAGTCATATGTCAAAGCTAACCAACCGAACCTTTCCTCAAAACAAAACCGTCGACCACGGGGGTTACGCTTGCGGTTGATTGACCGATGTCAATTACTAAGGCAGAGCCCTTTCCTGCTGCAAATCTATGAAAGCCTGCGCTATAAGGGTCGATTGATTAAGGCGGAGGAAGGTGACCTACGCATTCAGCACACTGGTGTTGGCAATATAGAAGGCCGGCACTTGGAATTCTTCAAACATAATCTCCGCCAAACGCTCGCGGTTCTCAGGCGTGTTCCATGCTGGCTCTGTCATAAGGACAGGGTGTTCCTCGGGCTGGCAGCGCATCACGTCGCGCAGGGCATGCGAGATAAGTGGCGGGATGGCGTCGAAGTCGCTGACTTAGGGAAGACACAGAGTCAGAGAGTGTGAGGTGCACAAAATATCGACGGAGACGTACTAATTCCATGTTGTATGGGGTTCGCGATGTGCATGTCCGCCCGCCATATTGAAGGGCCGTGTTGGCCAATGAACATCTTGGTTTCGGGCTTCGCAGGCGTTTCACCATCGTCTGCCATGGATATGTCGGCATCGGGAGGCGGTTGTATGAAGCCGTGAGAGGTAGGAATAACGGCCTTCGGTGTATCGTCTCCTGCATAACCAGCGCGAACGGTCGAAGTTCCGATGTCCACAACGAGCGCGGATACTTCATCTAGAGAAACGTGAGCAGAAAGAACGTTGGAGAGGTTGAAATAAAACAGGACCTCCGCCGTATTGAACCATGGCGCTGGATGCGTAGATGTATGAGAGCTGAGTCGCGACGCGCGTTGCCTGAAGCTTGACTTGAAGTCAACCCGAAAGAACCAAGTTCACCGACGCGTTGCCCGATCCAATCGACATCGTGAGAGCATCACAATTGATGGTCACGTGCCATTTCCCCGCCGGGTCGTGAGAACACCGAAATTTGGGACGCGAAAGTTGCGTGAAGGCAGAACGCGACTGTTTTCATTCTATCCGTTCGCCATGGCCACCACGCTCAGGACGTCGCACAAAAAGCGCAAGCAACTAGTTCCCGATGACTCTGAACAGAGTGATGCCGAGTCAATACCCGAATTTGGCCTCGAGATGCTTAGCGACGAAGAAGAAGGCAATGTTGGCCCAGACTCGGACGGAGAGGACATTGATGACTTTCCGGAAATCGACGCTCGCTCGGATAGTGACGATGGTGACGCAACGGACGGAGAGGCGGAGGACGAGGATGAGGATGAGAGCGAGGACGAAATCGAGGGCGAAGAGGATGGGGACGAGGATCTCAGTGCCGAGGAGGATACCGACGACGACATGCAAATATTCCCAAAAGCAAAAACTATCATCTCGGACATTACTGGTCAGCCGAAGAAGGTCTACCCAGAGATTGAACCAGACTACGATTCCGATTCATCTACGGAAGATGTGCGTGAATTCTTTCTGTGCTCTCCCGTTTGACACCCATACGTCCTGCAGGCACCCAATCGCGTAGGCAATATACCAATGCACTGGTACGACGATCTGCCTCATGTCGGCTATGATGTTAATGGCAAGAAAGTGCTAAAACCCGCACGCGGTGACGAGCTCGACAAGTTTTTGCAGACTGTCGATGACCCCTCTGCATGGTTTGTCTACATCTGCTCCATATTGATATTGAGCTCCTTCCTGACTTCGTGACTTCAGGACATCAGCCTTTGATAAGAATGTCCAAATGGACAAACCCCTCACTGCCGAGGAGCTGGATATTATTCGCCGTCTTCAGGCTCATGAAAATCCGGATGCAAACTACAATCCCTATGAACCAACGATCGAGTGGTTTACGGGGAAGGGCAAAGAGGAAGTCATGCCTTTGTCTGCGGCCCCGGAACCCAAGAGGAGATGGGTGCCCAGTAAATGGGAAAAGCAGAAGGTATGTTCCCACTTGATCCTCCAAGACCGAATTACTCAAAGTTCGCTCCAGGTTATGAAGATCGTTCGTGCCATCCGTCAGGGACGCATAGTGCCCGCAAAACCAAAAACCGCTTCCACCCGGCTTCAATTCTACGCCATCTGGAATGAAGACCCGTCCACCCATATCCCCCCTCTCCCTGCGCCAAAGCCCCGCCTCCCTACCCACGCCGAGTCGTACAATCCTCCAGAGGAATATCTTCCGACAGAGGAAGAGCGTAAGGACTGGGAAGAGACTGAAAACGAGGACCGCGAACGGAATTTCCTTCCGCAAAAATATCCCTCCCTCCGCCTTGTCCCTGCGTACGATCAGTTCATTCAGGAGCGATTCAGTCGTCAGCTGGATCTCTACCTGGCCCCGCGCATACAACGTGCAAAGCTCAACATCGACCCTAACAGCCTTATCCCAAAGCTGCCCAGTCCCAGCAGTTTACGCCCCTTCCCCACTTATCGTTCGCTGCAGTTCCACCATACGAGAGGTCGGGTTCGCTGCTTAAGTGTCAGCCCAGACGGCGCTTGGGTTGCCAGTGCTGACGAAGAGGGGATTGTCAGTCTGTGGGAAGTGAACGTCGGGCGAGAGGTAAAGCGCTGGACACTGGGTGAGCAGGTTGGATCCATCGAGTGGTGTCCACGAACAGATGTTAGCTTCTTCCTGGTCGGGACGTAAGTTTTCTGGAAGTATCCCCTTCTAGAGTCCTGTCTAACATCCTTGCAGTGAGGACAAGCTGCGGTTTATCCTTCCCCCCAATTTGCCTGCAGCCATTCTTGTAACGACTCAAAATCTTTTGGCACCCGCAACACTTCCCCCAGCTCCAGCGACGCCATCTCCTGTGAAGTGGTCAAATCCCCCGAACGCTCTCACAACAGATGACCCTATCCTTACGATCGCTCTTCCACCTTCATCAGGCGTTCCTAAGAATATCGGCTGGCATCGTAAGGGCGACTATTTCTCCACAGTTGGTAAGTGATTTTTTGCTTCCTGGTTCAACGCCGATGCTTACCGTCCCTCAGCAAGTGGAGAAGGCCAGGGTGGCGTTTGGATTCACCAAATCTCGCGCCGGCACTCGCAGGCACCGTTCAAGAAAATCAAGGGCTCAGTGCAGCTCGTCCTTTTCCATCCATCAAAACCTCACTTCTTTGTTGCGGTCCGTTTCTGTTTTCTGCTTTTTTTGCTGGTGCACGAATTAAGTCTCAACGACAGACCCAACGATATGTTCGCGTGTACAACCTTGCGGAGCAGAAACTGTTGAAGACTCTGCAACCGGGCATACGTTGGATCTCCTCCATGGACGTACATCCTTCTGGCGATCATCTCATCGTTGGTGGATACGACCGTAAACTATGTTGGTTTGATTTGGAACTCAGTGACAAGCCTTACAAAATTATGCGGTAAGTTCCTCTAGTCAAACCTTTCCCCTGCATAACTGACTTTCACTTTTAGCTATCACTCTCGGGCTATCCGTTCACTGCACTTCCATCCCACGTACCCCCTCTTTGCATCTTCATCCGACGATGGCTCTATCCAGATCTTCCACGCACGCGTGTACAGCGATCTGATGACCGATCCTCTCGTTGTACCGCTGAAGATTCTCCGGGGACACAATGTCAAGGACGGCCTTGGCGTTTTACAGGTGAAATGGGTCCCGCGGCAGCCGTGGCTGGTCAGTGCGGGTGCGGATAGCAGTGTTGCTGTATGGTCACCTTGATGGAGGGCAATCGCGACCGTACGTACGGTCGCATGTACCGTCTTTTTCTGCCAATGTTATTCCTTCGATCCACTCCAGTGGATCACATGTACCCAATACAGCAGTCGGAACCATCGGCGACGAAACTTGGTCGTTAATTGTGATCCGTCAGCTACTAAATCAGCATGCTTGCCAGTTCCGCTGTCTGTTTCCACCATGGATACAATCGGTCCGTCGCCGTTCCACAATCCCAGGATCAAACGCCGCCACGAATGACAGACTCTTTTTCTTCTGTCCATTCATCATTTTTCGCACGGGACACGCGGCTAACCTGCGCAGACGGCGGAACAGTGCGGGTTAGGGGGGGGAAGCTACAGTTCCGACATATTCACCCTCGTCATTGTCCAGCGAGTAAAAGGGATGCGCGGTGGTCTGCTTTGAGCGTTTATTTCTTCCCCTCACCGTGTTTACCTGGTTCTGGATTCGGGACCAGTAGTATTGAGATGGTCAGTTGGACGGATCCAGCCCTTGAGGCGGCCAACATGCGTATGCTCTTCGCCTGCAGTTTCTCGACAAAATATTTCTGACGAAGCCAGGATCTAGGTGCTCTTGGGAACGTCGTCGCTGCATTTTTCAGTTTGTATGGCTGGGAGCTATTCCAGACGTGCGAATTCGAGTGGTCCTTGCTCAAGGGGCGGCGGAAGTTTCACTGGTCTTTGGTATGCCATGCATGCATCTCTCGTTCGCTATCCTTCCCAACATAATACTTGCAGGGTGAGCCACTTCCCCATGCCGGTGCATAACCTTGTTGTCTTACCCAACCCTCAGTTTTCTTCCTCGGCTTGTCGATACACGACCTTTTGGGCGCTTTTTGCAATGTCCGCTGCCTCTCTTGTATTTCAGGGAAGATGAGGTAGAGCTGAACATGACTTGTAGATTGGTCTTGGTTTCTACTCACCAGATGGTGTGTACTCATGTCCCAGTACAATGACGATGCGTTGACGATGGGCTTCACAGGTTCATTGCGAGGCCGGTTTCATGCCGCTATCTGTGCTGCTAAGAGACTATCTGACATCATCTTCTACTCTAGGCAGCTACATACATTCAGTGTGGTATGTCTCCCCGACTCTCCCGTAGCTCTTCCCCCGTTTTCACGTTCGCAAAGGTCACGGGAAACTTCGCAGTTCTGACAGCGTCGACGTCCCTTATGTTAAGAACGTAAGTACCTACATGCCCGTATGTCGTCGACTTCATGGCTAGAGTTTAATGAATAGGATACACGGCTGGAGACGGCATGCCGGTCCACTAACGTGCCTAATCCTGGTGATGTGTCTCGTCCACTGGGGTCTCCTCCTGCGCGCGGGGTTCGCGACACGCGCTACCTGGAGCGCGAGTGACAGCGCCTGCGTTCTCACTTCCACTGATTCCCTTTTCCTTCAGCTGGGTTTCTGGTCCAGTGAGCTTCCACTGCTTCTCCTTTGTAGACGAATCCGCGCTAATGATACCTTTATCCCAGCGATGCTGTTCTATCTCGCCGTCGTGGCCCTGATGATTATACGGACCGCTAACCCTGACCTCCGGACTTTGCTGTTCACGGACGGATTGGCGTTCTACGCCGTGCCTGTGGTCGTTAATGTCCTCCCTGCGGTACGCGTTTTCGTGGCCGAATTTCTTTTGATAAACTCAGCTCAGGCCATCTACAGGTTTTTGGTGCACTGAATCTAAATCGTACGCCACATACATACTCTACCTACATCGATGTTGGCTGACCATTGTGCGTGTGTTCAGCTGTTATGGACATGTACGTGCGATTACCCTAGACGCTTGAACCCGCTTCTCTAACACCATCTACACCCAAGCATCTTCGCCGTGAGCCAAAATCAACCCCTCTTCTCATAGTCAGACCGTTGAACCTGCTCCTCCGCGTTCCGTAGATCCCAGCCTGCACCCTATCGTACGCTCCTTCCCGATATCCACGGGAACAGACTGACGAATATCGAGAAAGGACGATGGCCGTGTGCCGCACCACCATCCACCTCCCAGAGCTAGCCTCACATGTTCCTGTGAGCATCTTGGGAAGCCTCCGCCGCACCCGAACCGCGAGCCGCCTGTCGTTACGTCCGCCCGAGATCATGATCAACAGAGAGCAGATCGTGAAAAGGGATGGAAGGTGAGCTCGTGGCTTCTAAGCATAAGTAGGAGTATTTGCCGTGGCTAACTGGGATGGTGTGCATTTGTCTGGGCGGCAGTCCAACTGTCAGTCGCTTCCCGGGACTAATAGGGAGGGACTCGACGGGCTTGTCGCTCAATTTGTAGTGGGCTGGCCAACTGGGGGCGCAGGTACATGGGTGTTTATTTTGCTTGGACTATGGACCTGTATTTAGGACGTTACGAGTGGATTTGTCTATACCCATTGGATGCCGAAAGCGATCGTTCATCGTTCATCTCCACGCTCCACTGACCTTGACGAAGGTCAAACCTGCGTAAACTAGGTTCAGAATAGGGATCACAACACATTGACCATACAATCGAGGCGTGAGCAGACCCAGAACGAAACCGATGATGCGTGCTATGTAATCGAGAACACAAATGAAACGGAGAGAAAAAATGTGGCGAGTCGAGCAGCCAGGAAAGAAACCCGTCATCGACGCCGTTGCGATTTCCCCGATTTCCTGCGCGCAGCGACGAAGCCCTGCCTGTTCATCCCCCGCGCCTTCGGTCGCGGCGCCATCCCTTTCGACGCCCTCCACTGCTCCCGACGTGACTCTCTCGGGCCGTGCGTCGAAACCTTGGTAGCCGACGATGGAGCGGTGCCGTCTACATCCATCGTATCTGCAGCCGAAGAAAAAAAATACATGAGCGGGGGACTATGGGAAGCGACGATGCAGGCGAACGGACCTGTGGTCGTTTCCGGTTGCTCTGCAGGAATGTCTTCTGCAAAGGAGAGAGGCAGAGGTCAGCGAGTGTGCTGCACATCGCTCGGTTCCGATCGTCGGAGGGCACGGTCGTGGTGCGAAGCGGAGGCAAAAGGTGCACAGGAGCTGAAGAGCTCCATGGTGCCCGGATCGACGTCCTGGGGATCGAGCAGTCCGAAGCACGCGAACCAGCACCAACCTGCGATATCGTCCCCGTCCTCGCTCCCTTCCTCTTGCTTGGGTGCCTCCTCCTCCGTGAGCGCGACCAGTTTTGCGTTGAGGCGCTGCAGACGAGCGGCCTCCGATGCGGCGTACACGCCCTCCTCGCGTTTTTTCGCGCGGAAGGACCGTTTGACTTTTGAGCGCATTGATTTGGCCATTGCTGTTTATTCGCTTGCGTAGGGGTTTTTGGGGGTTGTCTGGGTGCGACGGGGGTGGTTGGGGGGAAGGAGAGGTGTGGTGGTGCGTGCAGAAGGAATAAGGAAAAGGAGCTCGACTCGGATGGACTCGACGAAAAGCAAGTCGCCTGACTAAGCCCGTCCGCGCGCTTCACCCGTCGCGGTCTTTGACGCGACTCTTCCTCATCGCGAACAGCAACGTCCACCATGCTTCCCCCGATGCTTGCGAGCAGCGGCTAAAACCGTCTCCACCGCCAGGACAATGGCCACCGCCACCTTCGACTACCCATATTCCAAAGTCGCCATCATCCCGTCCGCCCCCAAGGACCCCCCTCCTCCGGCTCTGCTCCGGGGCAAGGGTCTCATGGCGTACCTGCAACAGACGCTCCCCTCGTCCGAAAAGATGCAGTGGATGACGACCTACTTCGCGCGGAACCACCCCGACCGTCTGCGCCCGGGCTCGGTGCTGACGGTGACGCTCGCGCACGCGCCGACGACGTTCTCGGGCGTGCTCATCTCCGTGCGACGGCGCGGGCCCGACACGTCCTTCGTGCTGCGCAACGTCGTGCAGCGCACGGGCGTGGAGATGCAGTTTTTTGTCAACTCGCCGCACGTGAAGGAGATCAAGGTCGTGTCGCGCACGGGCAGGGGCGAGGTGGACAAGTCGAAGCGGACGAAGAAGGCGAAGCTGTTCTTCTTGAGGGACTCAGCCCGAGAAGATGACTGCGATTGCGGCTGGGGCGAGACGATGAAGGGCTTGGATTGGTACGTCGGTTGGTGTCTACGAACTGTGACGAAGGGCTCATGTGCGTCTGCATTCATTGTGCAGCTGCCGTACACATACACACACCTCATCCGCATATAATTCTTATTCGACCGGAAGAATTGATTCTGTTCCTCCTGCTCATTTATCCTGCGTGCAAGGACACCGTGCATTCGTGCAGAGGGTGGCTAACATGACCGTATGCGAAGTTGCCAGTGTCCAAAATTCAAGAAGGTGTACGTGCTACAATGGTGCGACATGGGACAGACGGCAAACATCCATGGTCAAGCTTTCCACAACAATCAAGCTTAGCTCAACGCAGCGTCGGTTCTGTCATGGTTAGATGACCCTTGACTCTGACCTCGTCGTCCTCATCGGTGGGAGACCTATAACTAGGCTCATGACGACGGAGCGACTGCCACTTTTTCATGTTTCATCTCATCGATGTTATACGCCTCTTTTGCTGAGGGAAGGCCGCTGGGACTGTTTACTGGCTCTACTTACTTGGCCAACCGAGTAGAGGTACATGCTGTTACAGCTAAGCGTGATATGTACACTAGCGAACAATTGAATCCCAAAAGGTGAAAGCAGGTTGCTTGACTTGTAGCAATGCTGGAGTACGTGCCGGGCGGCGTGGACGTTTGTGGGAGGGGCCGAGTCGGCGGGATGCCGGAAAAGGCGAGCGCAGCGGGGTTGATTGCAATTTCGCATTTCGCATCTTGCAGCGTTCACACCCACTCCCTCTCAGTGCTCGGCAGGTGCGCCGTCCCTCCTCTCCTCTCCTCTCAAGTGCCCGGTCGCACTCTTTTCTCCTTCCATGCCGAAATCGCGCTCGCTGCGTTCCCTGGCCATCACCACCAACGCGCCCAGGCGGAATGGCTCGCCCGGCCCTCCCTCCCCGACCTTCTCAGAATCCACCAACGTCTCCGCCATGCGCTTCGGCGAGAACGGCCCCTCCAAGATCATCACCCGCGCCGACCTCAAAACCAGCATGCAGGCCTACGAAAACGTGAGCCCGTTCGTCGTTTGTGACGGGTGGAGAGCGTGGCTTATCGTCCTTCCCCGTTCCTGTGCTACAGCTCCTAAACACCTGCACTGGCTATCAGGCCGCGCTCCTGACCATGTCAAGGGCGACTGCCGCAGTTCGCGGAGGCGATGCAGACGTGCTCAGGGTAAGCTCTTGCCTCGAGAACGTGCGGGGTAGGGGCTCACTACAACCTGCAGACTGAAGGGCCCCACATACGAGCAGGGTACTCGATTGCAAGCCGCCTCGGGCTTGCATCACTTGATGGGAAACCACTGGCACGTCTTGGTCCGTTCCTCTCCTCTTTCCCTCCCCAGGACGTCGTCGGCTGACGTCGGTGTTGCCAGTCGGAGACGTTGGATAAGAACTTCGAGCGACCGCTACGGCAGCACCTGGATACCTATCGAACCATAGTGCACGTACGGCCCGCGATTCCCCTCGTTTTCACCCCACCTCGTTTTCCTCACACGCTGTCTGCCGCAGGACCGATCTGCCTCGTACGAAAAGGCTCTGCGCGACAAGAGCCAAACCATCCGCGAAACCGAGAAGCGCAATCTGGGCAACCGCAAGGAGAGAAGTAAGCGCCGTTCATGACGTCGCCTTCGTCCCCCCTCTCATTTCTCCGGGCAGATCTCCAGTCGTTCAGGGAGGCGCTCGTCATCCTCCAGCGCAAGGTCGACGAGCTCGATGAGCTCAAGGCGCGCCATTATGAGGAGATCATCGAGCACGAGGAGGAGGTCTGGGACGTCGTCCAGGGCAAGGTGCCGTTCTTCCGACTTCGGTCCCTCACCCACACCGCGACTGACGTGACCTTGCATCGTTACGCAGGTTTGCTTGCTCGTGCGCTCCGAGCTCGACGTCTTCGACTAGGTTCACAGCCAAATCGTATGTCAATCCCCTCTCCTCCCACCCACTCACTCACCGTCTCACCCGTCCTCGCCTCGTCTCCCCCAGCTCGGACCCGATCATCGAGCCCATGCTCCAATGCGTTCCCCGACCCCTTCGACTCGTACGGCCACTCCCAATCCGAAGATCAGATCTTCAGCATCCTTCCCCCGCTCTCCATCATGGCGCACTCGCCCTCGCCCAGCCCGCACGGCTCCACCCCGCTCTCCTCCACCCCGCGCGCGGAGACCACGGACGCGTTCGCGACGGGCACGACCGCCGCCTGGACGCACAGCCAGGTCATCTACGCCGAGCCCTCGTCCGAGTGGGCCGACGCGACCTCGCCTGCCGCCTCGCCCCCGCCTGCCGCCTCCGCCTCCGCGTCCTCATCGTCCGTGTCCCCTCCGCTCACGCCCACCCCCCGCTCCGCATCGCCCCGCCGCCCGTCCTCGCCCCCGTCCACGCGACGGACCGAGTCCAAGCTCCGAAGCGTGCTCGCGGTCATCAACGAGGCGAAGCGCGGGCGTTCCGCTTCCGCGTCCTCTTCTTCCGCGTTCGCGTCCGCCGGCGAGATGTCCGAGGAAACTGGAGCGCGAGATGCGGACGAGGGCGAGGGCGAGGGCGAGGGCGAGGACGAAGGGACGGACGCGGCGACGGTGCGCGAGTCCGGCGCGAGCGCGAGCTGGTTCGCGTTCCCGTTCGCGGAGCACCCGCGCGCGGCCACGGGCACGAGCGGGGGCGGGAGCAGCACGGAGGTGACCCCGCGCAGCTCGACGTTCTTCCGCACGCAAACGCCGGACGTGCCCCCCGACCGACGGGATCCGGAACCCGTCCACGGCGCGTCGTCCGAGGCCGTCGCGGTGCTTTCCTGACCCCCCACCACCACCCGGGAGGTGGTTCCGGCGACGGAACACGGGCCTTTTTTCTTTCTTTGATTATTCTTCCATTTCATTCGCGGGGTGGGGTGAGGAGGCCCCCAGCGTGTGCGCCATCGCGTGGCATGTATACTTCGTATTACTTTAACTTGCCTTGAACGGACGGCGGACGGTTCGTCCGCGTCTCGGTCGGTCCCCCCCCCCCCTCGCTCGGCGCGAAACCATCGGGATACCTCCGCTTCTGTTACGACATCGACCTTCGTGTATACTATAGCTCTACTTATCTTCTCCGAGCCTCTCGCTCGCGCGCGATACGCGTACGCGCTGCCCCTATGCACCCTCACTTTGTTCGTCGCCTGGAAAAGATGCCTTGGATGTTACGTTTCTGTGGCCTGCCGGGGGACAGACAGAACTTAGGTGTGAACGTGAGCTGGTTTGAAGAGAGGTGGATCCCATTCCATGATCGGCATTCCTGCACATGTAGCACAGCGTTGACTACGTACTCTACTCCATGCCGCGTAGTACGCGTAGCACTCGTCGCGCACCGCCAACCGCCGCCAACCTCCCCGCGCCCTCGAACGGCTCGCCACCATACTTACCGTACCGCGCCTGAATCGCGCCGCCTTCATCTTTACGCCTCCCGGATCCCGTACGCGCCCAACACGCCCGGCGCGACCGGGGCCGGGCTCTTGAAGAGCGGGTCGGTGCCGGCGGAGGTCTTGGGGAAGGCGATGACGTCCCGGATGGAGGGCGCGTGGCAGAGGAGGGCCATCAGGCGGTCGAAGCCTGTCGCGCGGGGGAGGACGGGGGGGGGGGGGAGGAGCGCGAGTGAGTAGAAGCGCGAGTGAGCGGAGGAGCGCGAGTGAGTGGAGGATGCGTGGGGGGGGGGGGGGGGGGGATTCGTCGTTGAGGACGGGATATGGGGGAAGGAACGGGAGACGCACCGAGCGCGATCCCGCCGTGGGGCGGGGCCCCGCAGCGCAGGGCGTGCAGCAGATGTCCGAACGCGGCCTTTTCGCGCGCGTCGAGCTGTTTTTTTTTAAATTATTGGGTTTGGGTTTCGGTTCGGGTTACGCACGCCGCGATCGGGGGATCGTCAGTACGGATACGGAAGGCGCGAAGCGGGAGGGAGGAAGAGGGAGGCAGGAAGAGGGAAGAGGGAAGAGGGAAGAGGGAGGCAGGAAGAGGAAAGGAGATCGTGGGCCCGAGACCGAGGCCGAGGCCGAGCCGCGGCCGAGAAGGGAGGGGACGAGATGGGGGGGGGTGGGGATGGGGATAGATGGATGGGATGGGATGGGATGGGACGGGATGAAGATGTGGGAGATTTGGGGGATAAGGTTTGGGGGCGGGGGAGAGAAGCGAAGGGGGCAGGGGACGAGAATAGGAATAGGAATAGGAAGATGGGATTGATCGGATGGCCCCGCGCGGGTGTGGGAGAGGGTCGCATGTCGAGACGGGGCGCGAAGGGAAGGGAAGGGGGGAACGCGTGAACGGACGGAAGAAAGGCGTGGACGTGGACGTGGAGCGGAAGTGGGAAGATCGCGTCCGACGGAGGACACCCCGAGCGAGGACAGCCGCGGTGCGAAAGGGGGGAGAGGGCGAGAACGAGAACTAGAAACGGAAATAAAGATCGAGAGAACCGCGCGCACCTGCAGCACCTCGTCGAATATGAACTCCTGCATCCGCCCGTCGTGCACCCGGACCGACCCCCCGCCGATCTCGACCCCGTTCAGCACGAGGTCGTAGTGCTGCCCGCGCACCTGTCGCACCCGTCAGCTCAGCCTTGTCCTTCGAAAGCCGTTCCGGAACGGGACGAGGAGGAGAGGGACGCGGGAAGGCAAGGTTTGGGGGAGGGGTGTGGGGAACAGGAAGAGGAAGAAGGACGCAGAGGGTGGGAAGCAAGGTTTGGGGAAGAAGAGGAAGAGAAGCGGCGGGGGCGAAGGTTTGGGAACAGGGACGCGGTAAGGTTTAGGGAACACGGAAGGTTTGGGAGGGGGAAACGCGCGTGGCGGGCTAACGGACGCCGTGCGGGAGCGACGTGTCGAGGAGGAGAACGAAAATAGGGCAGCGGGCGCGAACTGCCACCGAGGAGAGGGAACGAAAAGCAAAGACGACGGAAACGCAAAAAAAAAGACGGCACAAACGCACCTCCTCGAACCGCCCCGCGTACAGCTTCTCGACGTCCTCCGCCATCGGCGCCGTGAACGGGTGGTGCGTCCCGCTCCACCGCCCGCGCGCGAGCAGCGCGTCCTTGTCCGCGTCCGCGCGCGTGAACAGCGGGAACTCCGTGATCCACAGGAAGCGCGGCGCGGCGGGGCGCGCGTACGCGCCTGGTGGGACGGATGCAAGGAGAAAAAAGCAGAACGCGTGAGCGCGAGGCGAGCGAGGGTGGAAGAAGAGAGAGAGAGAGGAAGAGGGGAAAACGCACCGGTCGCCTCGGCCGCTTCGGCCAGACGCAGCCGTTGGCGTCCCAAGATCGTCGACCCGCCCTACGCACCCCGTGTCAGCCAGAAAGAAACAGGAAGGAAAAAGGCCTTAGCTCACCTCCGGGACCGCGCGTCGACGGGCGAGGTAGACGACGTCACCGGGCGCAAGGGCGAGCCCCACCGCCGGATGCGAAGGCGAAGTCGAGGACGCGGGTGACGTCGAGCGCGGCGCGCGCGCGAGCGGGCTGTGCGCGAGCCAGCAGGACGCGTTCTCCGGCGTGATCTCGATGCGTTCCTGCGCGTCCGTGAGCCCCGAGTTCCAAGAAAAGCCAAAGAAGGACAGCCACGAGGGAATGAATGAAGATAGGGACGACGGGCGCGTGAAGGAGAGATCGGGAGAGCGAGCGAGGGAAGGGAAAGAGGAAACGGATCGGGAAAGGGGGGGAGACCTGGAAGGGGGGGGAGGAAGAGGGGGGAAAAGGGCAAAGACAAAGGCAAAAAGGCTCACCGCGCCGTCCTCCGTGCCCACCGCCTGCGCGGCCTCGACGAAGGCAGGCTCGCGTGACCGGCGCACGGGCAAACACTCGAGGGCGTCGCGCGCGCTCCGGAATGCCGTACGCGCGTCCGCCGGGAGAAGCTCGGTCGCGTCTACGATCTGCGCGCGAGGGGGGGGGGCAACAACGAGTGGGTCAGTCGTCCGTCCAGACGCCCGGGGGGGGGGGGGGGAGGGCGTTGAATGGGCAGGACGCACCTCGAGCGCGAAACGGGTGTCGGGTTTGTCTGATCCGAACTGCGAGGGTGTGGACGCGCATCAGAATCGAGAGGGGGGACGAGGAAGGCGAAGGCCTCGGGGAAAGAGGAGGGGTGGGAGGGACGACTAAAACTCACGCGGCGCATCGCGTCTGCGTAGGGCATCACGTCGAACGTGGGCGGGAGCGCGATGCCTTCGCATTCGCGCCATATCTCGCGGACGAGGCGCTCGACGACGTCGCGGACCTCGCCGCCGCCGATGCGCCAGGAGCCAGGGGTAGCGGGATCGGGGGGACCCCAGGAGACGAAGGCCATCTCGAGGTCGATCTGGGTGAACTCGGGCTGGCGGTCGCGGCGGCCGTCCTCGTCGCGGAAGCAGCGGGCGAGCTGGTAGTAGCGGTCGACGGCGCCGGAGCAGACGAGGAGCTGTTTGGGCTGCTGGGGGGACTGGGGCAGGGCGTAGAAGCGCGGGGGTGGGGGTGGGGCTGGGGGTGGGGAGGGTGCGTCATCGCGAGCGGAGGAGGACGCGGGGGCGGAGGGGACGCGGGTGGGCACGAGGAACTCGCGTGCGCCTTCTGGGGAGGACTTGAGAAGGATGGGGGTTTCGACTTCGAGAAAATCTAGATGGAGGGAGGGGATGCCGTAGGGACGGTGCGGGGAGTGGGGTGGGGTGGGGCGAATTAGTGAGTGGGGAGGGATTGGCGCGGGAGGCAATTACCTTGATGGTGGAGGAGGGTGCGGACGAGGTGGGCGACGCGGCTTCTTTTCGCGATGTTTGCCGAAAGCTCCGAGCGGCGCAAGTCTAGATAGCGGTATTGTGCCCGGATTTCCTCGTTGGGCTGGTTGGGAGGGGGGCGTCAGTCGGGGGAAGGGAGACGGGAAAGGAAGGAGCGGACCAGGTTGGAGGGGTCGGAGGGGAGGAAGGGCAGGTTACGTTGGGCGGGGTTGAGGAGGGTGAAGGCGTCGAGGACGACTTCGATGTCGCCGGCGGGGACCTAGGGGGACGGGTCGGGTGAGGAAGGGAGAGAACGAGAAGAGAAGGGGAAGCGATTACGGGACGGCGCTGTGAGTCGGGCCTGAGGCGGACATGACCGCGGACGAGGACGACGGACTCTGCGGGGACGGAGGAGAGGTCGGGGAGGTCGGGGGAACGTTTACGGTCGAGGACGAGCTGGGTGGTGCCGCGGGCGTCCTTGAGGGGGATGAAGGACAGCGACTTGGATACCTTGCTGGGGACGGGGGGGATCAGAAAGGGGAGATGGGGATAGATAGCGGAAGATGGCACCGTTCTGGGAGGATCCAACCGGCGAGGACGACTTGCTGGCCAGCGTCTGCGGCGGTGAGGGCGGCGCAGGAATGGGTTCTGGGGGGAAACGGGGCTGTGCGAGCGTGGAAACGCCAGAGGTGAGATATCGATGAATGGAACGGAGAAGGGCGAGACGGGTGAACCTGAATGGGCGAGGGGGGAGGCGTGCGAGAGGGAGGAGGAGGAGGAGGAGGAGGAGGAGGAGGAGGAGAGGCGGAGGGAGGCGGGGAGCGGGGGGTGGGCGGGGGACGCGGTGGGGCGGCGTCGTGCGGAGGTGAGGAGGAGGCGGGGATGCCTGGTGGGCGGGAGGCGGAGGGGAACACGCATAGCGATGAAGGGGGAGAAATGCGCTGGCAGGGAAGGCCGAAGGACGCGTCGAGCGGGACGCGTCTTGGGCGTCTGCGAGCGCCGGGCTGTGCCTGGAAGCGTCGTGCGGTGCCGTACAGAGGATTACGTAACGGGGATTATCGGGATGGAAGGGATCGATTGAATCGTTGGCATTCTCCGACATCCCTTCGCCTGCTGCCTGCTCTTTCCTCTTTCCTCTCCCCTCTTTTATATATATAAGTACCCTCCGTTCTTCGCTCTTCGCTCTTCGCCCTTCGCTCTTCCAACCCGCTTTGTTCGCCGCGCCTCGCTGCCCCGCGCCTCGTCTGCCCCACGATGTCCCTCGCCCTTCTCCCCCTCGAGCTCCTCCACGCCCTCTGCCTCCACGCTCCCAACCCCGCCCTCGCCGCCCTCGCCCGCACCAACTCCCTCCTCGCCGACGCCGCGAACCGCGTCCTCTACCGCCACCTCTCCCTCTCCTCCCACCCCCGCTCCCTCCCCCTCCTCCGCCTCCTCGCCGAGAACCCCGCGCGCGCCCAGCCTCGTCCGCTCCCTCTCCCTCGTCGTCGACCCCAGCCACCTCCTCCTCCGCAATTTCTACTCCCTCCTCGCCCGCGCCCTCAACAACATGCCCGAGCTCCACGACCTCGCCCTCCACCTGCCCCCCGCCGCCACATGGATCCTCGCCCACCCAACACCGCACCCCCGCCTCCGCGTCTTCACCTCCACCTTTCCCCTCGATCCCCACCTCGCCGCCTTCCTCGCCTCCACCCCCGCCCTCCGCCAACTCGAACTCGGCTCCTCCCTTCCCTTCCCACCCCCCGGACCCCCTCCCGTCCCTCCCCACCACCGCTCTCCCCCTCCTCGCCCACTTCATGGGCTCCGCCGACGTCGCGCGCAAGCTCGTCCCCGGCCGCCCCCTCCAGACCGTCCACCTCCACGACGGCGACCTGTCCGAAGACGCCGTGGAATGGCTCGCCCAGTCCACCGCGCCCCTCTCCATCCTCGGCGCCGTCACCTCCGCCCCCCTCGTCCCCTTCCTCTCCTCCCTCGCCCCCCGTCTCCCCCACCTCGCCCACCTCCGCATCCTCGCCCCCTTCCACGACGCCCCCCCCTCTCTCCACCAACGTACGTTCCCTCTCCCTCTCCCCTCTCCCCTCCTCCCGATCGATCCCCGACGCTCACACCTGCTCTTCCCTTGCCCTCCCAGGCCTTTTACGACGACGTCGCGGCCGCGCTCGACGCCATGCCCGCCCTCGTCGATTTCGAGCTCTCGGGCGTGCACTGGGCCCCGTCCTACCGCCCCTGCGACCACGGCCCCAAGCGCGTATGGCATTCCCCGCCCTGCACCCCCGACCGCCTCGACCCGCCCCCCGAGGACGTCTTCGACTTTTACTCCGACCTTTTCCTCGTGTACTGATCCGATCCGCCCACCCCCCTCTCCGCCTTCGCGCTTCGCTTCTCCCCCCATCTCTCTCTCTCTCTCTCCACGTTGCCGCGTTCGGTGTCGCCCGGCTGCCGTACGCTATTCCCGGATCGGCCCACGCTGGCCTCATGACCGCGATCGTATTCTTGTTTATTCGTCCGTCCGTCCGTCCGTCCGTCGAGTTACTTATCCCTGCCGCGCCTCGCTTCGTCTCCCGTCTCCACTTAGATCTCCCGACTGAGTCTTCTAATCTCTAATCCGCTTTCGTCCTTCGCGAATCGTTCGCCTTCCCCCCTTTTTTCCCCCGTCTCCTCGCATACGCATCGCTATATATCGTACTTATACTCCCCCCCCCGCCCGCTCCCGCCCCCGCACTCGCAAACCATCGTACACTTGTCCCTCGTCCTAATGCACCCCCCGCAGTCGTAATCAATGTCTCCCGCGCCCCCTTCCGCCCTTCCGCCTTGACTTGTTCCTTTCTCTCTGATGGCTGCGAAATCCAAATCCTCCCGTTGTATGTATGTGTGCATGTATTCCGAATCAGCCCCCGAGCTCGCGCACCGCGTCCCGTAAGAACGTCTCCGCCTCCATCCGCACCAGCCTCCCCCGGGCGTGGGCGGGAGACGGAGACGAAGAGGAGGGGAGGAGCGGGCGGACGCCGGACGACGGTCCGCCGACGAAGCGCGCGACGACGCCGACGTACGTGTCCCTCTCCGTCGCCTCTTTCCCGCTCCCGTCGCCCTCGCCGTCCACCTCGACTTCGAACGTCAGGAACTCCCACCCGGCGGGCGGCGCGCCGTCCACCGCGACCCCGCTCACCGTCGTCCTCCTCGCTTCCCCCCCCGCTTCCCCGTCCCCGCCCGCGCCACCGTCGAAGAAGCGCACCTCGACGCGTCGAAAGTCGAAGCCGAGGCCGAGGCCGAGGGCCTTGGTGTACGCCTCCTTCGCGGTCCAGATGCGGTAGAAGCGGGCGAGGGCCGCGCGGGGGGAGAGCGCGGGCTCGGGCGCGAGGAGCGCGCGTTTTTCGAGGGGGGTGAGCTGGGTGGGGTGTCAGTGCGTGTGCGATGTGCCTTCCTGCCTCGACGAAGGGGAGGATCCAAAGGCAGGATGGGGATGGGATGGGATGGGATGGGGGTGGGAGAGGCCAACACGCACCGTGTCCCCGACCATGTCCACGAACGCCGCGAACGTCTCCCGCTTCGGCGCGCGCACGCACATCACGTCCACGCCGACGCGGCCCGCCTCCGCCTCCGGCCCCGCCCCCGCATCGCCGCCCTGCTCCCCGTCCTCCTGGGCAAACGCGAGCGCGACGAGCTCGGCGTCGTGGGAGATGTTGAATGCGATCCGGGGGAGGGGCGGGGGCGGGGGCGGTCCGGGTCCTGCTTCAGCGTCGGTCTGCACGGGGGTTGGGGTCGGCGGAGGGGGGGTGGGGCGGGAGGGGGCGTAGTAGGGTTTGTTGGTGGGCGTGGTGCGGATGGCGAGGGCGTGGGGGGGTACGCGGTGGCGGGCGAGGAGCGCGCGGGGGAGCACGCGGCCGATGAGGCATCCTGGTTCATCGAAGGACGATCGATCGATCGACAGATCGGTGGGGTGGGTGTGTCAGAGGGGGCGAAGGGAAGGGGAAGGGGAGGGGGGAAGGGACGTACGGCAGGCGTCTGCGCGGTGGTAGAAGCGCTGGACGCGCTCGCGGGAGGCGGGGTCGAGGAGGGCGAGGGCGGCGTCGTAGAGCTGTCGGGCTGTAGTGTCAGGGCCGGCGGTGGGGAGAGGGGGGAGGGGGACGTACGGGTTGGGAGAGGGACGTGGGGCGGACGACGGCCCAGACCGTCACCTCCGGCTCGGGCTCCATCCTCTGTCTGCAGCTGTCTGCAGTCGCCTGCACTCGCGGAGTAAAGAGTAGAGTTAAGAGTAGGGTCTCTCGGCGTTTGCCGAAGCTCGGGGGACCCACGAGGCTCGCACTTGTTATAATTCAATTACTTTATGTGCCCTTCACCTTCACCTCGCTCGCATCTCCACCCCGCCCCAACTCCGAAATACACAGACAGAACCTTCGGACTTCCCACCTCCATCCTCTAGACTTTCATCAACTCTCCAATCGTCATCGCCAGCGATCGCCATGCCTGGACCCGGTCCCCGCACCTTCGCCACCCTCGGCATGTTCATCGTGGACGAGTTCACCTACGCCGACGCCCAGGGCGCGCCCACCGGCCAATGCTGCGATCCCCAGGAAAGTCCCCGAGGACCGAGCCCGTCCCCGTCCCACATCCCACACTGACACTCCTCGTCCAGATCGGCGGCGGTGGCACCTACGCCAACCTCGGCGCCCGAATCTGGTGCGCTCCCTCCCTCCCTCCCGCCCACCACCCGATCCCGATCCTCACATACCCCCCTCTCGCACCGTCCCCACCCTTGACATGCCCCCCCTCTCGCATCGCCCCCACCCTTAACATGCCCCCCCCTTGCGTCACCCCCCCCACCCCCCCACCCTAGGCTCCCCCCGCACGCGCTCGGCATGCTCGTCGACGTCGGCCCCGACTTCGACCCCGCCATGCGCCGCGCGCTCGACGCCTACGGCCCCGCCATGTGGCTCTTCCGCCCGCGCACGGACGGCGCGGGCACGACGCGCGCGAGGAACGCGTACGTGGGCGATCGGCGCGGGTGCGTTGGCGCTCTCCTCCTCTCCCTCCCCTCCCCTCTTCCTCCTCCTCCTCCCTCCCTTACATCCATCCGTCTGTCCATCCTTCATTCCATCCCCCCCCCCTCCCCTGCGCTTGCGATATACCTCTAACGAAGCGTGTGGGGGCCGGAAACCAGGTTCGAATACCTCACCCCGCGCATCCGCCTCACCCCGCGCGATCTCGCGCCCACCCCGCTCGCCGCCCCGCGCCACCTCCACTTCATCTGCTCGCCCGCGCGCGCCGCCGCGATCGTCGCCGAGCTGCGCGCGCTGGCCTGGGCGCCGACGACCGTGTTCGAGCCCATCCCGGTGCGTCGCGCCGCCCCCCTACGAATACAGTCTTACGAGGGCTGACCGGACCCCGCGCCCTGTTTCGTCCCCTCCTCCTCCTCCTCCTCCTCCTCCTCCTCGCGGCGTGCAGGATCGCTGCGTCCCCGAAGAACTGCCCGCGCTCGTCGCCGTGCTCCCGTCCATCCACATCCTCAGGTACGTACGTAACACGCTCGAAGCTCTCATCCCCCCTCACTCGCAACACGCTTTACACACGCTCGCCCCCCCCCCCCGTCGAAAGCCCCAACGCCGAAGAAGCCCTCTCCCTCCTCTCCCTCCCGCTCCCCGCCACCCGCCCCGCCATCGAATCCGCCTGCGCGGCCTTCCTCGCGCTCGGCGTCGGCCCCGCGGGCTCGGGCTCCGTGATCGTCCGCAGCGGCGCGCTCGGCGCGTACGTCGCGAGCCGCGCGCGCGCGGGGGTGTGGGTGGACGCGTTCTGGGGGGATAAGGATGCGGAGCGGGTGGTGGACGTGACCGGTGCGTGTGTTTTTTTTCCTTCTTTCCCTTTCTTTCGTCGGGCGCGGCTTGCGGCTGACGGTTGTTGGGTGGGGTGTCCGTCGTTTGGAAGGTGCGGGGAACGCGTTCCTCGGGGGCCTCGTGGCGGGGCTGGTCGAGACCGAGGGCGACGTGCCGCAAGGTGAGCTCAGGGCTCGCTCGCGCGCGTTGGTGGTTCGTACCGCTGAGAATCGGGCGACGGCGGGCCAGCGGTGCTCTACGGGACCGTGTCCGCGTCGTACACCATCGAACAGAAGGGCCTGCCGCGCCTCACCCGCGCCGCACCCGCCGCCGACGACGCCGCCGACGAGGAATGGAACGGGGACTCGCCCCGCGCGCGGCTGGAGGCGCTGCGGGCGCGCGTTGGGGGGCAATAAGATAGATGAATAACCAGTGTACGGTAACGGCGTGCGTGCGAAGGAAGTAATACACCAAGGAGGGGAGCGGAGAACTGAGAACGGGGACGGCGCGAGAATGGGGCGGGGCGGGGCGGGGCGGGGGATGGGTCTGTGGACGTGTGTAAATGGGAGAGGGGGAAGATGGGGGGTCATGGCTGCTGCTGCGACTGGAACTTGGCGCGGCTCTCGGCGAAGAGCTGCTGCTGTCGCTCGAGGAGCTCCTCCTCGGTCAGACCCGATTGCTCGAGCTTCGACACTTTCTTCTCGCGGTCCTGCGATGGTGTGGGGGGGAGGATAGGTGGGCTGAGATGAGACGAGCACGGAGGGAGCGGGGAAAGGGGGGGAGGGAGGGGGGCGCACCTTTAGTTGCTGTTTGTGGTCCTTGAGCACGTCCTCCACCTCCTCCGTGAACGAGTCGAAGCCCAGCCTCTGATGATAATAGAAAGAACCCCCCCAAAAGGAAGTCGACGAGAGGCATTTTCAGCGTCTGCCGTCCATCCCGAGCAAAAGGGAAGGGGAGGAGGAGGAGGAGGAGGAGGAGGAGGAGGAGCGCACCTGCAACGCCCCGATGATGTGTTCCGGCGCGATCGTCTTCTTGGACTCTTGCTCGCATATCTCGTTCGCCTCGGACGAGATCAGGTGGATGAACTCTGCACGTCACCCCCGCGGCCGAACGCTCTCAGCTCCGATGCATGAAAAAAACCCTCGCGCGCGCGCGGATGCGGGCAGCGCGCTGGGCGGGGGAGGGGGGGTCGGGCGACGGGCTCACCTACGCAGCACTCGATGATGAGATCGCGCGTTTCTTTGGCGCAGGTGACGTCTGGAGGAAGGAGTTCTGTGGTGGGAGGGGGGTGAGGAGGGGGAGGAGACGGAGGAGGGGACGGGGGAGAGGCGGACCTGAGATCATCTTGGCGACGGTGGCCTTTGGGAGGGAGAGATCGTCGTCGGTCCCGGGGGCGCCCGAGTGTCCGTCGCGGTCGGACATGGGGACGGTGCGAGCGCGGGTGAAGGTGCGTGGAGAAGGAGGAGAGGAGTACGGAGGGAGGGAGGCTTGAAGCTTGAGGGGGTGCCGGAGGCGCGTCGCGCGTCCGAGGCCATCATCGCGCCGGTTTATATGCGCCGCGTGGGGGCGAACTGGCCTTCGAAGTTCGCACGTGAGCTCCTTTCTTTCTTTCCTTCCACCGCCCCCCCTCAGGCTCCAAGTCCAACCATGTCCGCCGTACGTCCACCCTTTCTCTCTTCCTGTTTTTCATTCCTCCGGGAGAGGGGGGTCCGCAGGCTGACGACGCGCGGCGGTGCTCCCAGGTCAACCCGGTCAACCCGAAGCCGTTCATGCAGGAGCTCACCGGCAAGCCCGTCTACGTCAAGCTCAAGTGGGGATTAGAGTACAAGGGCTTCCTCGTCAGCACGGACGGGTACATGAACCTCCAGGTACGTACCCCCCTCCCCCCCCTCGCTCGCCGCAAAATACACACCCTGATCGCGACGCATCGGCGCGCAACAGCTCGCGAACACCGAGGAGTTCCAAAACGGAGAGTCGACGGGCACGCTCGGCGAGGTCTTCATTCGGTGCGTCGTCCCCGCTCGCCGCTCCCCCCGTTCCCTCCCACGTGCTGACCCGCGAGCGACGACGCGCAGGTGCAACAACGTGCTCTACATAATAAGTCTTTTCTCTCTTCTCGCCTTCCCCCTTTTTGGTGGGTCGGACGCTGACCGCGCATCGATCAGCACAGGGAGGCCCCCGCCGAATAGACGCGCGCGCGCCTCGGTGCGCGATCCGTGCCAAAAAATGCGTCGGGGTAGCAGGGGCAGGCCGGGGGCGGAGAACGAGGTGCTACATGCTATGTAGCGTGGCGCCGAATTGCATTCTGTATTTTTATTTTTTCTGGAGCGTTGTGGCGGGCAGCGGGGCGTTCGCGGTCGACGGGCTCCGTAAGCACGTACGTTCCTGTGGGGACATCGACCGAACGACGATCGCCGAGAACGAGAGGGACCGGAAATTAATGCGAGAGCTGCCGTATCTTGGAAAGCGTAAAGTATACATAGCGTACGAGCCGGAACAGTCAGATGGGATACTAGTAGGTGGAAGCGGTATTTTTGAGAGCGACGTCGATGGCGCCGGTAATACATAACCTTGCGAAAAGGGAAGGATCGCCTGTCCGTGCGTTCGTCTAAAAGCCCCGTCCACGACCCCTGCGAGAACCAGTAATCATCATCAGACATTTTGCAACGACCAAGGGTGGAGGGCGAGGCCGCGACGAGTCCACGACCCTTACCTGCCGCGATATCCCCTGTAGGGTTGGTAGCCTCCTCCCCCGCGGTAGCCCCCCCTGTAGCCCCCGCGATAACCCCCTCGGCCGCGCCCTCTGTTGAACCCAGGGATGTTCGTTCGCTTCGGTGTGACCTGGACAGCTTCAGCCGCACAACCCTCAGGACACGCGGAGCACGGGCCCTCACCTTGATCAAACGACCATGGAAAAGCGAGTTGTCGAGCGCCATGGCGGCGTCGACGTGTTCGGGCTCGGCGAACTCGACGTAGGCGAACCTGTACCGGGCGGGGGGGGGGGGGGGGGGGGGTCGTGAAAAAGGGCTCTTTCGACCGACGACGACCGCACGCGCAAACGCACCCTTTTGGATGTCCGGTGAACTTGTCGCAGAGGATCGTGACGCGGTTGATGGTCCCGCACGCCTGGAAGTGCGCCTGGATGTCCTCCGGCGTGGCCGCGTATTCGACCTACGCAAACGACGGGGAAGTGAGATGAGGCGGGGCGGGACGGGGAAGGGAAGGGGCGGGATGGACGCACGTTTCCGATGAAGACGCTTCGGTTGTCGGCGAGCGACTTGTCCTCCTCGGTGTCCATTGGCACCGATTCCTGCGTGCTCTGCTGACCCTGGCTCTCGCTCTCCGCCGCGGCCTGGAGCTCGCGCAGCTTCTTCGCCTCTCGCTCCATCTCTTCTACGCGTTGTTTCATGAGGATGATCTCCTGTCAGGGGGGAGGAGGGTGTGTAGGGTGACGGGGGGCACGCGCACAGCTGGCGGGTCAGCACGGTTTATAGGGTCGTAGAGGGGCCACGCACCTTTGTCTCCTCCTCCTCGTTGTCGTCCATTGTTGGATCTGTGGCGCTGGGATCAGGGTGTGCGGACGCGACGTCGGCCATGGCGTGGTAAGTATAGGGTTGGACTTTGCGGTGAGGGGCTGGCCCTTTCAATTCGCGCGGCGGATGCGTTCTTTGCCTCCACGGCCGGTGGGAATTTTCCCGGTGCCGCACGTGAGCTTACGTAGAGGTCAGGTGACGACCCCGAACGCGTCCGCTCGGGGTGCCTCTTTGTTCGCTCGAACTCGATACATATTTATATATATATTAACTGGCCACACGACGACTACAATTGCGTGCGCCTGGGAGGCAGGTCTTACCCATAGTCTTGGAATCTGGGCAGAGAGCCATGACTGGGACGGTTACAGTGGCCTGTGGCACTCGACGTCTTCCCGGTCTCGGACACTCGCGCGGAACATTGGCCAAGTAAATTGGCCTCCTCAGGTTAAAGTGCACTTAGGCAGTGCCATCGGTAGTTGTTCTACATCGCCCGCATAAAAGAGGTCCAAGAACATGATTTGTGCATCCGTCAACATAACGCGAGCGCTTCGAGGACACAGGACACATGATGGCGATATGACTATCGTTGACTACCCCGACAGCTTGTGTCTTCGGCATGCTGCACCGGTTGCCGTAAGAAGAGCTTGTCCAAGAGAAGATTTCGCGACATAACTTTGAACCAAACCAGGAAGAGGAAATCGAACCACCAACACTCGCAGCTGAGGAAGATGGGAAGCCATCGATACCTTTGGGCGCTGTAGGCGCGGCCGGGTATCTTACGGCAACCCTCGGAATGCTGGAGCAGTCGTCCACGAGTCTACGGAGCCCTTGGGAATATGGGTTGGCGAACCGGGAGAGACAGCAGCCGGAGTTGAGCACGCTGGACACAGCCTTAGGGAGCATTCGGGCACACACGAGAAAGCCTGAGGGAGAAGCACATAAATAGAAGAAAAGATGCAGACGTCGAGAAAATTTCGGAGGATGTTGGAGATACAAGGCGAGGCAAGGAGGAGGAAGTTGCGCTGACATTGTAAGGCGGCGGAGCGGAGGGAAGGGACTCGGGAGTTGAGAGGACTCGGAGGGTGTGTGAGGCGGAAGGGCGAGGACAATTGTCCGTGCGGCGCTTGCCGATGCCAGGAACACCGAGCCGAGCGCAAAACCCTCTTGCCTCCGATCCACCACTGCCCTCCCTACACCTATTTAATTGCCCGAGGCCGCAGGGGAACCCTTGACAACTTTCAGATGGCATCCCAACAGAAGAAGAAGCGCACAGAAGAACCCCCTCTACCCACAGACGGCGGCCAGCGCCCGGTACCCCTCCAACGGCGGAGGGTATGGAGGGCTTGCGAAAGTTGCAGGTGCGTCTCCTCCGTTTCTTCCCGTTTCACATCTCACCTCCCTCCCACAGGAGAAAGAAGATCAAGTGTGACGGGACTGAGCCAACCTGCTCTCAGTGCTCGTCGTCGGGCTCGCAATGCACCTGGCTTCAGACGAAGGACAGGGCCGCGCTGAGTCGACAGTCAGTGATTATCAATTCCGAAGTGACCGCAGATTGACGTGTTTTCAGCTATGTGCAGGAGCTCGAGGCTCGTCTGCTTCACATGGAGTCTCTTTTCTCTCAGATCGCCCCCGTACTCGACCACCTCGGCCAGTCCGCCAACGCTCCTCCCGGTGCCCAACCCCCCCAATCACCTGCAACATCTGCCGCCGCCGCATCCGCCGCATCCATCATCCAGTCTCTCGTCGATAAGGACAAGGCATCCCACGTCACCGATAATCGCTCAACCCCGGACTCCTCAGCTTCGGTCAAGATCGAGGACGATGTCGTCGATGGCCTCGGTCAACTCGCCCTCGACGAGCACGGACACATGCGATGGATCGGGGGCTCGTCTACCATGTCCCTTATACAATCCTTCAAGGCAGCCACCTCCGCGCCGCATTTTCGCGTATCCCCCATGGCTGAGGACACTAGCACCCCGAACAAGCTCTATTTCCCTGCTTCAGTGTTCTTCGGGAAGGTTCGCGCGTTGCCTGGCCCCGAAGAAGTGGAGTATCCAGACCGCGACCTGGCAGATACCCTCGTGCGTCTTCCCTTATTCGTGTATCTGTCGATCGAGGCTGACTATGGCATATCAGGTCGACGCGTACTTCACAAGGTTTCACTTCCTTTGTCCCGTCCTCGATAAACCCACATTCTTGCGCCAGTACGCATTCTTGATGGACAGGACGAATGACCCTACTCTAGCGCGGACCGAGACGGCCTTCATCGCCCTGGTCTTCGCGGTGTTTGCATGTGCCGCACAATTGGTCGATGACCCGCGACTGAAAGGAGAAAAGGAGGACGACGGAGGGGTGGGGATGGTTTACTACGAGAGGTAAGTCTCGCTCGCAATCATCATAGTAGACCTGCTAACCCGACATGCCAGGGCTCTTATCCTCCACTACATTAGCCATGCGTCGATTCAGGTACCGCACGTCCAGTGCTTCGTCCTCCTTTCATCCTTCCTGTGCTCTGTCAACTGCCTCCCTCAAGCGTGGCTTCTCATAGGACAGGCAGTCAGGATGGGTCAGGATCTAGGCCTACACGTGAGTATATATCTCATTCATCCCATTCAATGGGGCTCAGACCCCGCTCTTCTAGCGCTCCCCGCAGAGGATCAATATAAGCCTGGTCGAAAAGGAAACGCGCCGAAAGATTTGGTGGGGAGTCTACATTCTCGATCGAATGCTCGCGCTGGCACTTGGACGCCCGTTGGGCGCCGAGGATTCGGACTGCGACGTAGAGCTCCCCGTGGCCATCGACGACGACCACCTCCCGGATTATTTCGCTGGATCGCCCATGGCGAACGATTCCCCGTCGCTGATGGCTGGTTTCATCGCCCTCACGTCGCTGTACAGGATCGCCGGGAGAGTCATGCGGCAAGTCTATGGCATCGACAAGCAAGAGAACGTCGACGCAGAGCGGCGCGCCCAGCTGCAGCAGGATGTGGAGGCGCTCGACAAAGAGCTCACCCAGTGGCTGGATGACCTTCCCCCCGTGTTCAAAACGCACATGGTCAACGAGCGCCAGGTGTCCATGGGCGCTGTCCTGTCCAGTCATTATTACTCCGTTCTGACAGCCCTCCACCGCAACCTCCTGCCGGTCACCAAAGACCAACCCATCGCGCCCCGTTCGGCCTGCCAAGGCCGTCTCTTCGGCGCGCACATGCATACGACTGGCGCCGTTCATCAAGAACGTCGTTCCGCCTTCCCACCACCTGGCCTTCTTCATCCAGCACCTGTTCAGCTGCGCCGTGATCGTTCTCCTTTATGCAATGCACGTGTCCGACGAGCATGCAGCCAACGCGGCTCTGGACGAGGCGCAGATCTGCCTGCCCGCCCTCGAGTCTTGGGAAGGCCTCTGGCCTGGGGCGCGCAAGTGCAGAGAACTCCTCTCCGAACTCATGGCGACCGCTCGAGAAGCCGTGAACTCGAATCAACAGAACGCAAGCTCGTCCATGGCCAGTCCCTCGAATATCCCCCTTCCCCAGTCCGCACCGCGCTCGT
Organism: Amylostereum areolatum; assembly: GCA_012932865.1. Taxonomy (NCBI): domain Eukaryota; kingdom Fungi; phylum Basidiomycota; class Agaricomycetes; order Russulales; family Stereaceae; genus Amylostereum; species Amylostereum areolatum. The sequence continues at coordinate 80,891 of SAXG01000010.1, forward strand.
CCACCTCTAGAGAGCGGCGGCGTTCCTTCTCTTCTTCCCAGCCTATGGCCGGAAAACCGATACGAAATAAACTCAACCTACGCCGCAACCTTTCGCCTGAATCACGACAGTCAAGACCTTCTCATGGATCGGCTGCTATTCGATATGAATGTGAGTTTGGTTCCGTTGGTATTTTTTTGTTTCTTCATTAAACCGGGATAATCTATTCCAGCTCAACGGGCACGATCTACGTCTCGGAGACGTGGACATGAGGACGTGGAAGACGCCGATCGACCTGGGCACCACCCATATCGTCTGCAATTCCCCCTCCGCCCTTCTCAGAGCGCTCTGAGCTCGCCAACCTCTGCCGGAAGCTACAACTCCCCACGCCTGAATCTGGTCGAACTGGATCGGAGTCCGGCCGTGCAAACCGTGCCTTCCTTCAGCACCTCCTTGAACGGGCCCGTGTCGCCGGTGCCCAACATGAACGGATACGACTTTGATTTCATGCAAAGTCAAAGCAACCCGTTCAGCCAGGCCGGCGGGGCGGAGCAGTGGAACTACGACGACAAGAGCCTGTTCAACAATAATCAGGACCAGGGTCTCGGTCTTTTCGAGCCGCCTTCGTTCGAAGCAACCGGCGACGATCGATCCATCTGCGCTCTACGGCGGAAGTGGAGCCTTCCTCTTCGCAGATTGGCGGCGGACTTGTACGGGTTGCCCCCCGTCGCGCCGTCGACGACGTTCCCCACAGCCCGGCCTGCCTTTCCACGGGTTCGACTACTTGCGGAACTACGACGGGTTCCCGAATGGAGGCGAACAGGACCTGCTCGGGCAGGGCTTCGACGCGAACGTGTTCAGGATCGAGCCGGATCTGCCCTTCACCCTCGGCGAGCTGTCGTCTGACGGTGCGGCGGGCGGGGGAGGAGGGACGCGATGACGAGGGAGGGGGTTGGGCTTCCAGCTCATGATTTTTATGATCTCAGTTTTTCCTTTCGTTCCACATCGGCGGGCTGCCGCAATCTGTATTCCTAGTTCCTACACGATCTTACATATTACTGACAGGACTTTTTTCGCGTCACGCTTTGGTTGGTGGTCGAGAGCGTACTTTATGCCCACTATACAGCATGTGTAGTTAACTTTGTAGGATAGTGCTCTTCGTATGGACAGGTTTTTTTCCCCCTCCCTTCCAAGTTTACTAGAATAGGTGTAGGGCCTGTAGGCTTTGTCTCGACCCGTCTCGGCTGTTGTCAGCTCGCAAACACGGGGGACGGAGGCTGCGAACCCCCGGGCCAACCGGCAACTCGATCATCCGAGTTCAGTATATGAGTGCGGGGTAACCGGCACCGGCACTGTGCCTCTTACCCCAGACTATCCTTCCGAATCCCCACCATGTCCAACCATCCCATCGCAGACCTCACCTCGCCCTCAGCATGGGCTATGGTGCGACTCTTCCTACTTATCGCTCTTTTTTCTTAAGCTCATAACGTTCGTGCGAACAGGTCGAGGACAAGTTCTCGCCGTTCGCGAAGGAGACGCTTTCTAAGCTCATCAAATTCCTCGACGTGCGTCGCGTCGTCTTGTTTGCCGTGTGGTGGTTAGTCATGTGCATTGGTATTGTCTAGGAGGAAGTTGCGCCGGCCAGACGCGTCAGCGCTGCTCAGCTCCCACCTGGTCCTGAACGTTGGAAGACCGTCCTTCCCATCGTCCAGGACCTCAAGGCCAAGGCGCGCAAGCTGGGCCTGTGGAACCTTTTCTTGAGCAAGGCGCACTATCCCGAGCACGGTGTCCCGCTCACAAACCTCGAGGTGCGTACTCTTGAGCGCCCCTCGTCTTGGCGTCGCGAGCTTCATGTTCTTTGGCTTAGTATGCGGTGATGGCGGAACTCCTTGGGCGACATGGAAATCTCGCCTCCGAAGCTGTGAACTGCGCTGCGCCGGACACGGGGAACATGGGTGCGTTTTGCGCCATCTAAGATGTACGAGAGAATTGTTGACCGAAGGTCGATGTACAGAGGTCTTTGCGCGTTACGCGAATGCTGAACAGCAGGAGAAGTGGCTCATCCCTCTTCTGAACGGCGAGATTCGGTCTGCGTTTGCCATGACGGAGAGGTTTGGTGCGTTTCATTTCCGCTGAGTTTATTTCTGGCGGTGTTTGGCTGACTGGGGATGGCTGCAGTCGCGTCCTCTGATGCCACGAATATCCAGACTTCCATGAAGCAGGAGGGCAACGACATCGTCATCAATGGTCACAAGTGGTATGTTCTTCTCGTCGACTTGAATAACGCATGTTTGAGTTGACTGTCCACGCGTACCCAGGTTCGCCAGCGGTGCAGGTGACCCGAGATGCAAGGTTTACTTGGTCATGGGCAAGAGCGACCCGACCAACTCGAACACGCACAAACAGCAAAGCGTGGTTATCGTGCCGGCCGACACGCCTGGTGTCAAAATGATCCGTCAGATGGGTGTGTTCGGATACGACGACGCCCCGCATGGCCATTCGGAGATCATCTTCGAGAACGTGCGGGTTCCTGCGAGCAACCTCGTCCTCGGTTGGGGGCGTGGCTTCGAGGTGCGTGTCTTTCTGCGTTGCGATGTGGTGTACGTTGAATGTTGGTCGTAGATCATTCAAGGACGATTGGGGTGCGTTTTTCCCCTTCGCTTATGGGCAAAGTGTAGCTCACATTGCTGTGAAGACCTGGTCGTATCCACCATTGCATGCGATCAATTGGTGTCGCTCAACAGGCCCTGGACACCATGATTTTACGCGTGACCGACCCTTCTCGCAAGGCGTTTGGGAAGGTTCTCCACGAGCACGGTCAGCCGACTTTCTATGCATGTAGCCGTTGTCATCTGACTTCCGCCGTCTCGTGAAGGTACCGTTGTGGCCGACATCGCTAAATCACGCGCTGAAATCGACAGTGCACGGCTTCTGGTGCTGAGTGCAGCGTTACAGGTAGCGACTTCTCCTTCGCTCCTTCTGGCTTAAGACTCTGACCGAACCCGGGATGATAGATTGACAAGGCGCAGGCGAAGGGTGCTTTGAAGGAGATTGGGATTGCCAAGGTTTGCACATGGTCCTTGTTCTTCTCGTACGTTTGACGCTCATCGTACCTGCTAGTTTACCGTACCTTCCATGGCTCTCCAGGTTGTTGACCGTGCGATTCAATCGTTCGGCGCCATGGGTGTCAGCCAGGACACCACGCTCGCGGGCGACTGGGCCAACCTCCGCACCTTGCGTATTGCCGACGTAAGCTTTCTGTATGGACCACTTGCTTCGTTGTCACTGAGACTGGCTCTATGTAGGGCCCCGACGCCGTCCACCTTCAGCAGATCGGGCAGAGGGAGCTCAAGCGCGCTAGTGCCTTGAGAGCGAAAGCCGCGACAATCAAGAAGCGCGAGGACGCGTTGTTCAGCCATTATAACCTGAAAACGCCGTTGTAGGTGTGCGTCGCCGGGATAGGCTTGGCTACGTACTTCCTCTGCGGTGCAGAATTCTGCTAGTTCGTTGCACTTTCCGGCCCTCCTCTGGATACTTGTTGTACCGCACATGTATAGTACTACTTATTTTGGCGCGGATTTATGCTAGTGTATACGCATATACGCGCAGTGGATGCCAGTGACCCTGGCGGATGTTCTGACCCTGGGTCGGCCGGGGGAGTACATACTCGTGTTCGTGGGTTGATACGTTCGGCTCTGTGTACCATGTGCCCGGGCACCGCTGTGAATCGAGGCTCTCTTGCAGTCGCAGACAGCCCCGACATAAATATTAAACGCAGCTCGTCATGTCGACCTTGAAGAGAATACAGGAGGTACTTACCGAAGGGCTGGCATAGGTGGTCGGCAACGGCCGGTTCGGTACTCGAGTCTATTTGGCAAGTTCTCGAGGCTGTCTCGACTACTGTACCATTTAAATCGGTTCGCCAGTCACGGGTCACAGAGAGGCCAAAATTGGCGAAATTTTTCTGATGTCATGCGTCACGAAGGTCACCGGCGAAACCATTTGTTGAACCCCGATGATGTCACCATTAGAAATGGCCGTTCACGGCCGCCCGGCGCGCTTGGCCCGGCGAAATTTTATTGTTGTCACGCTCACGCACATGGTTTGGCGGATGGAAATTTTCGCCAGGCCTGTCACGGTCACAACAGGGTGGCGAACCGATTTAAATGGTACAGTACTGTACCCGCTGGCATCAGCGAAAAAACGTTTGGCATGGATACATTTGTAAGTATTTCCACAGGCCACAATACGCACCGTACGGTGAACTTTTCACCCAGATTTAGAGGACCAAGTTTCAGTGGGTGACTTCCCGTAGGCTGTTTTATTCGAGAATCTTATTTTGTAAACATATTTGGACCCTGCTGCCGAGGTGCCGACGGTGGACGCGACGCGAGTGAGCTACATTCTCAGCTCAGACCCTCGTACTAGATGAACATCTGGAAGAGGGGGGGGGGACCCCTTTCTAGATTTCGGAAGCATGGAATAAACCATTTTAGGCAACTCATCTCTCCAGATCTCCCCACCCCGACGGCGCGCCATCCTCCCTCTGCTTACATCATACAATGTTGATGATTTTCTCAGTTCTGCCGCCTGCGTCGTCCTCCTCTGTCCCGCCATCAAACCGTCGCGCTGCTGCCTGTTTCCAATGTCCACCCATTCTTGTATCATATCACCTCACCCCTGCTTTCAACATGCCAATTTATCTCTCTACCGGGCTAGATCCGACTAGGACCCAATCCTCTTGAGCCTGCTCCGCACCATACAAGACAATAGCAAGGGCAGTTAACACGTGTAGGTTCTCATCGTCATCTATATTGTAGCTTTCGAGCCTGAGGGGGTTGAGATCAGGTTGCATGAGAAAGAGGGATATGTTGGGGTCCATTGCAGAGGTAGGATTTGAGTTTGCGTGGTGGCAGACAACTTGAGACGGTGAAGAGACTCAGTCAGTGCCCCGTTTCCCGCCGCGACAGCGGCTGGCAAGCACCGAACTCAGGCCGACTTGTCGGAAAGCCTTTGCTCCTCAAGTGTAAAATATCTCGGAAGGGCTACGGTTTACTCAATGGCATAAAATATTTGAGATTTGAGATTAGAGTTCGATTTCAAACATGTATAACTAGAACAAAATATTATTGCGAGGCTACGGGAAGTCATCCAGTTTTACAAGGTCCCCACAAGCTTTGACAATCACAGACAGGAGCCCCGAAGTTGTGAGCTAAAACTAAAAATAGCAATTTTTCGGTTGATTCACCGGCTTTCCGCTTATGGAAATATCTCTATATTATCATTTCGCTTACAATACTGTAATCAATGGTTTATTTTTGCTGTTGAAATTCAAATTTTTAGATATGATAACCGGTTCAATTTACAGATTACAGCTACTAGTAAGTACAGTAAGTAAAGTACACCAAATCTCGACTCCTACTGTAGACGGAGAGTGAGGGAGAGTGTCAGCTGCAGTGTAAGGGTGTCAAGAAGTAAAAGGGACATACTGCATGCTTGAAATATTTTAGGACCCCTACAATGCCGTCAGCTCTAAGTTGAACTTGAAAGAAATGAGCACGCACCTCTTGCACACCTCTCTAAGTCGCATCCTAGCCATGGGAGATGTGGCTGAGGACGGGGGCGACTTTAAAGCCGCACACTGCAGGGGTAGTCCGGGGTCCTACAGCGCAGCTACGCGGGATCGCACTTTGACGGTAGAGGTCGGAGAGAGAAAGCTTAACTGGTTTTAAGCTCTTGAAGGCACGGAGTTCATCGGTCCGCGGTCGGAATGATCTAAGCGCCTGTGTCATCTTCTGCTCGCGAACTTGTAATCTCTGCCAAAACTCTCACAAGCCTCTCGGGGCTATAGGGAAAGTTTTAGCGAAACACACCTAGATTAGTTCCGGAGCAAGCCTAGGTGAGATGAATAGAAGAACACGGGGGGCTGGGACGAGTTGGATAAACCCCTTACAAATGATTAGATAACCGGATAGGCCTCGTAAACGACGCGCGGAAAAAACAGAGGAAACCTTTTTCGCTGATGCCTCTTTCGCTAAACACCATGTCGACGTCAACCACCGTACGCACAATTTTCCGTCGCACGCCTACCCTCAAACGCAATCTCTCTTCCAAACCCTCCTCCACCGCCCCCGAGTTCTCACTCCCGCCCGAAAAACTCCGCGCGCTCATCTCGCTTTACCACCAAACCGAGTCCTTCGTTACGCCGGAGAACCTCGAGCGCAAGATAACCGACACGTTCGTGTACAACCCGGACATACACAAAGGCGTAGAGGGACCGTTCATGGGCTGGTCGGACATCAGCAGCCAAGCGCGCGACCGGCTGAAGATGGACAAGCTCGCACATCCGGATACCAACGTAAGGAGGGGGTTGACGGACACACGGCAGGTGCAGGTGTTTGAGGCGCTATACGGGACGTCGCACGGGAAGAAGGCGGGGCTGGAGACTATCCGGGAGTCGTGGGGGCAACTTGAGGAGAGGTTGAATGGGGACCGAGAAGAGAGGGAGGCGAGGGAGGACACGAAGACACCGAGGACGGCTATGAGTACGTTTTCCGGGTGTGTGATCTGAAGCATGGAGTATCCGTAGCTCACATCTCTCCCGTAGGTCTTTCTTACACGCTTCTTGCTGTGCTCTACACGTATAATTGCTAGCTTGCCCGTACCCTATTCGCAATGTTCTGACACCTGCACTACTGGGGTTCGCATCCGACCGTCACCCATACATCATAAACAACGCTTTATCAAATGCAATTAATGATACCGCACAGGCATCTTGCGACCTCTATTGCCTGGGAAGCGTTAACGGTCGCAAGAGCTCGAAACCCGCGCCACTATCCTAGGCATCTGCTGTGCCAGCGAAGCTATAAGGCGGCCCACTAGCATCCGTTGGTCTAGCTCCACGGCCGTCCCACACCGATCGACATCCCTCCGCTTCCCACAATTGCATTCTCAATTCTGATCGTGAATGTTCTGTCGCAGCGCATCAGACCAGACATAGGTGCTGGGTCCAAATAGGGGAGGGCGGGTCGTCGTCCTTCCATCAATAGCCCATACAGTGCCGGTCCAATTTTCCCTCAATGTGAACATGTTCGTTATGCATCCATAGGCATCCATGACCCTCCGCTATTATGCATTATGCCTCGCATCGTCTACTTCTCAACATTATTCAAAAGGGGATCCTCCCGGACTGTGACCGCAGTCGAGTTAAAGGACGGCGTCGAAGGATACGATCTCATGCGTGCAATTTTTGCCCAGGACGAATCAACATTCAATAGGGACGGTGTCATTCTCAGCGACCTGATTACCATCCCGTTAGTGAGGTCTTTGTCCTTTTGCACCCGGAATATTGCTCACAGAAATCCATTAGACGTCGCCAGTGCCAGTGGATCCATTTAAAACCCTTGAAGATCGTGTCAACGCCGTCCGTGGCCACTGAGCCGCGTTCGATCCTGGATGTCGACATTGGTGACGTGGTTGCTCTCGACGAAAAAAGCATCGTCCTCGTAGTATGCGTGGAACCCGGTGAGCGCACTACTGCTTTGCTTCGCTCTGACAAGTTGGTCTAAGATACCACTGTCAGCGCGAGAAAACGCTCCCGGACGCCTTCTCACCAGATACCTATCCCCCGGAGGTTCAAATCGCCACTGACAGAAAAAGGTGGAGACCCTGCTCGGTATCAACGTCCCCTAAAACTTGACATCGCATACGTCCTCTCTGCTAGAGCATCTTAAAGCTGTCAACGATGGGGTCGCTGTTCGTCCACCCTCGACTGTGGCAAGTCAAAATAATGGATTACATTGGCGAACAGAAACCACGTCCGCTACACAACGGTCGGCCCGACAATTTACATGGTCCATCTATCATACTGTACCACCCCGGTATTCGCCGAAATTAAAGACAAGCTCGATGCCATATCGACCGTCGTTTCCACTACAAAAGAACTGCAACTGACGACGGACCTCATGACATTCGTCCGAAGGCCTAATGATGGAAAGGGGCAAGGACCGGTGATTGCTTTTATGGAGTGGAAGTCAGAGCTGGGAACCGGGGATGATGCTGGCATGGCCGCGCATACCCAGAAGCACATTGCACAAGAGGAGGTATGTCATCTATGTCTTTCGCGATGTATATGTCTCGAAATATCGCCTTTCGCAGTATCGGGCGACACGAAAGCAGTCGGCCTGTCCTTGCATCTTCGTGCCTTTAGCTGGAGCCCGCATCTGTATCTTTGGCGCAATCTCCACCAAATTCGTCACTGTGCAGCCATTCGTCGAGTATCATTTCATGGGTGGGTATCCACGCGCAAGTGAACGTGTCGCTCAAGTTGCTCGTATCTTCCAAGTGTTCTCCCAACCTTTGGAAACCCTGAAGGATGGATATCTCGATCTCAAGACCACGAACCCGGTGCTCGAGGATCCTTCTCGATTTTTCCCAAAACTTTCATTCCACAAACCTCATCCGACATTCCCCGTTCTGATATATATCAGCAAATTCAACTATATGGGCAGGATGGCAATGGGCCATCGACATCCCATCTTCCACGCCATATTGGACGGGAAAGACGTCGTGGTCAAGTTCAGCCGAACTTACGATGCGGTTGCTCATGAATTACTCGCCGATCGTGGGTTCCCACCGAAGCTACGCTTCGCCGCACTTGTACGCGGAGGACACCATATGATCGTTATGGACCTCATTCCCTCAGGCCAGGAGCTTGGACGACTGGGGGTGCGAAGGAGGACATAAAAAAGGCCACCCGCATTCTGCACGACCACGGGTTCGTATTCGGGAATTTACGTCATCCGAACATCCTGGTCCTTCCCGAAACGCTAGGGGCCATGCTTATCGACTTCGAGTGGGCGGGGAAGGAGGGACAAGCAAGGTATCCTAGATATATCAACATGGTCGCCAACATCAACTGGGCTCCGACTGTGGAGGGTTTAGGGTTGAATGAGAGGGAACACGATATCCACATGCTCGAGCGTCTGTAACGACCCGTAAACGACGCCGGCGAGAGCGTCTTCGGTCACTGACATCAATTGTCGTTCCGCGTTCTGTATCAGTGGTGCGCTGGAGGAGTACTTACTCGCTGAAATCCACTGATGGCCAAATCCGAGTGGCATAACGGGGTAGATCGGGTTTGAAATCCAATTGACTAACCGAGGTCACAATCGAGCTCGAGGCGCCGTCCATTGTTCAGTTGGCCTGGCCCTACATTCAATATACCTAAGACCTTCGTATCCCTTTGCTTTCTGCCATCACCATCACAATCCCATCTCCGTGTATCGTTTACGCTATTGACTCTTTCCCAACTCTTGCATCTTGCATTAGCACCGTGGCAGCCCACTGACAGCGTTACAACTTTCAAGCTTGTGTGCGTGTTTTCCTCTTGTACGCGACCAACATTGGTTGACTTTTTTTTTGCAGACTGTGTTCGAAGTCTCTCTTCTGGATAGCCACATTCATGCATCGGTGTGCGATCTCGTTTCTCATAGCTTCACAGCTTCTCTCAACACTCGTTCATAGAGTGATGTCGACAACTTATACGTCCAGCTCCATGTCGTCGTGCGACTCGGACCCATCGTCGCCCGTGAACCCGCAGGACGTTCCGGCACTTCCTCCACCACCTATGATCCCTCGACTCGAGACCCCACCTAAAAGAACACCTACGGATGACATGCAGTCAACCTCGGGCTCACCTGTGAATGGTGTATCCACGCACGCAGCAAGCATAGAAATGGCCGACTTGGGGTATATCTTCACCGCCCTGTCCAGTATAGCGAACGACGCGCTGACTTTATTTGTGTAACCGGATTATTTTCAGGCCTTGGATACGTGACGATATGGAGCAGCGCATGGACACAACCCCCTTCGACGACATGCTCAAGTATATGCTATCGTTGTGTGTTCGGGATGGAGTCACCATCTACAAGGAGACCTTCCTGAAGGACTGCCTGGACGATGTATCATCTTTGTGTAAAAACAAAAAGAGCGACTTGGTGAAAACACTCATCGAGCAGTGCGTTCTGATGTCCATCTTGGCACACTGTGCTACTAGTACTAAATTCAGCCGTAGGTACGACCAAGTCGCGTACAAGGAAGATCAATATGCCCCCTTTGTCAAACTGGTGAACAAGGCCTTCGATAAGTTGGATACGTTGACAGGCAAGGGCGTCTCCCGATTGCGGTCTGCTCCGAAATGGAATGGAGGGGAGGCGGTGATGTTGGTCCAAAATGACTCAAAAGCGATCGCAGACCACCACAGCGGCGACGAGACCGACCAATCACCAAAACTGACTGTCATCTCCGAGCACGCAGCCGAGAGGGTATATCCGGAGTTCACGAAGGAGGCGCAGGCTCTGGGCGCGTCCAGCAGTCCAAGAGTGGATTGCAAATGCTTGGAGAAGGCACCTCAACACGCAGAACTCGAGTGGCCGGAAATTAAGGCGGTCTTCGAGCTGAAGATGTCTGAAACGCTCCAAGAGCCCCAGCCACCCTACGCGAAACCTGTCAAATGCGAAAAGTTCCAGTGCCCACCCCTGGAAAGACGGCATGTGTCGCAAAAGACGTACCAAATCATCTGGGAAAGCCCCTCACGAGGATCAACCAGGACAAGTCTCTCATGAAGATCGACCGGGAAAAGGCCCTCACGAAAGGCAAGCTGCAACATCTGGGAGTCTGCCGCGTGGGTTTCCTTTCTCTCTGCACCTTCGACGCCCACCTGATGTGTTATGATGAAGCAACGGACGCCAATGACACGTACGAACAGGATACGTTCGATCGCGAATCACAGCTTGGTGAGTATGAGGCTTATGTTATCACTCTCGATGGACTCATTCGCTGACGATATCATCAGCTCCTGTCACTGGCTGCAAGCGCAAAACGCTTGCATCAGATTTCGAAAACTCGGCCAAAGCGAAGAAGCAAAAGGGCAATGTCCAATGTATGCCTTATGACATCAAGATGGGCTCGTATGCCACTGAAAGACTCTGCTGCCTACCATGCGTGATGCATACGATCGAGATTTTCGTTCACGGTATGTCGGTATTGAGTGCCTCCATGATTCATGGACTGATCCGCGGGTGCAGATGAGATTCTCTGGGTATTCTGGTTTGACAGACAGGGAGTCATCCAGACAGATGGACTAAATTGGGTCGCAGATTTTCCGCGGTTCCTTGTCCTTCTTCTGGCATTTCAACGCTTCAACAGAAGGAACTGGGGCGTCCCAGATGGGTTTCCGGAACGTATCCCGATGGAGCGCAAGCTTCCGAAGAAGGCGGCATCTACAAACCGATTCACGTCCCTCCAAGAACCTGTGTCGAATTCGGAGCTGCATTTCCCTGAACACGTTGATGAGCTGGTGCCGTCTGACGACCCCGACGTGCCAACGGAGTCCGTCATTACCCCCGCTACGACAGTCTCCGTCGACTGGAGCACAGCCATCTATCGTAAATACCAGCTTTTTGGCCGCGCAACGCAAGTGTATCCTGGGCAGGTAGATGGTTTGGAAGACAAACTCGTCGTCAAAATCTCATTCCCAGACAAGTCACGCGTCCCCGAGCCTCGAATCATCCGCATCGCACAACACGCTGACGTTGAACCGAACGACGTCTTCAACGTGAGGGAGCACCTACCTGGCTTGGTGTGTACCATGGACATGCCGGGCTGCGATACAGGCGATGTGCGAGAAAGCCTAGGCCTGATGAAGACGGATGAGGAACACACTCGCCGTCGCGTCGTCAGAGTGTCCGTCTTTGTCAAGCTGGAAGAAATCTATACCCTTCCGAAGGGGCTGGATTTCCTGATGTGTTTCCTCGATATCGTCCATTGTAAGCAACATGCTACTCCGTTGCCATACTTTCTAATTCATCGGTATAGGTCATTACGTGCTGTGGGGCGCCGGTGTCCATCACAACGACCCAAGCCTGGCCAACGTCGGGGTACGCAAGATCAATGGCCAGTATCGCGGCGTGCTAAATGACTGGGATCTTGCGACGATCGTAGGGCTGTCAACCTGTTTGGGGCTGGGCCGGACGGGCACGTTGCCGTTCAAGGCGCTAGAACTTCTCTGCGATGAGTTCTGGGAAGGCAATCTCGCCCGACTGTATCGCCACGACCTGGAAGGTTACACGTGGAAGCTGCCCTGGATCTTCTTGCAATACAATGCGAAGAATGAGTGCCAGTATCACCCTCGCATAGCGCAATGGACAACCCATGATCTATCCCAGCTATACTCCAACAAGGCTGGTTTCCTCCTCGATCGTGCAGCAATACAACCCTTGCCGCGATGGAAGCCGCTCTGGCATCTAGCCCTTGGGCTCCTGACCCTGGTCCGGAATGCTACGGAGGCTCGCAAAGCGCTGAAGAAGAAGGCCGAAGTTACCGCCGAAGTTGCCGTCGAGGAGGTAGTCGAATTGGACGTGATGGGAGACCCAGTACCACCTCCACCCCCACCTCCAGACCTAGATTTTTCTCCCGAGGTGGAATACCAAATGTTTTGGGCCACTTTACAGCGACACATGGGTCTGAAGCTGTACGCCGTAACGCGCGCTCGCCTTGGCCTGCCTCTAGACATGCCTGCCTTGCCTCCAGCCACGGCACTCATCCTAGATCCACGTCTCCCTGTTGATCCTAAATCATCATGAGGCGTCATGGACTTCACCACCTATACTCACTCTTCATTCTTGACTCCCCTCGGACATGGCATTCATATTTGTTACATGTGCTCTTCACGTACTACGAGATTTTGTTGTCGTCATTGCAGCGTTCCATCTTTACGGTGTATAACCCTCAGTTCTATGATCAGATCCTCCTCTCATATCCTTTCCATGCCAACGAGGAATTGTCGTGTTGTTGTCGTGGGCTGTTCCGGTCATAGATTGTATTCATTTTCACCGCCGATCACCGACCATCCTTTTACTAATAGCCCATACAATGTCCGTCCAGTCTCTCACTGGATGACTTTCCGTAGGCTTGTGTGAATTTTCGGGAGGAATAAACTTTTCGTAGCCGACTTGAGATGCAGTGGGAGGTGCATTTTTTATGTTGGAGCCCGTTCCGTACGCTTTGGGCATAAAGCTTGAATTAACTCAGAGTAAACGGCACAGCAAGCCGCAAAGAGACGAAGTGAGACCGGGTCGGGGTAGAAGTTACCATATGAGGCCCAGTTGAGGTCTGAAAGGGGGGGGTCCCCCCCCCTCTCAAATTTTATTCTACTCGAGGGTCTGAACCGAGAATGTAACGCAGTCGCGACTCGCTTACAGTCGGCATCCCGGCTTCAGAGGTCTAAAAATGTCTACTTTATTCTATGAGCACAATTGAAGGGCTACGGAAAGTCACCCACTATTATGCCAGCTCTTCTACAAATACCTACTACTCAGCCTCGCATGCGTCTGCTCAACCTTCAACGTCTCATCTTATAATATCTCCATCATTCGAACTACAAGAAAGTGCTGAAGCGTGGAAGGGTCCACGCCATCCTCATCCTGGAGCATCCGAGAGACTAGCGGAGCATTTTATTGACGTCTACCGTGATATGGTCGGAAGATTCCGCCTTCAGGCCTTTATCACTTTATCGGCATTTTACGTTTTTCATCCATGCATCATATACTAAAGGTCAGTTACACTTAAGTACACGAGTACTTACGTATGTATCAGTGGGGTGGGGCATTGCGTGCAAGGACCGCGTGAGGCTTACATAAGTTTCCCACTGGCCAAGTTCGATCTCTCGGTGACCCAACGTGATATTGGTAGAATTAGCACAAAGTAACATGATCTGTCTATGCAGAGCATGTCTATGATGTGTATCATATGTCGTGCAATCAACGAATGTGAGGGGGGGGGTGGATGAAGCCGGAATACCCACCTGTATGCAAATCTCTACCAACTCGCACTCCGCGGCGGAAGGAGTCGGCGCTTCAGCTTCAGCGCTCAGCTTCCCATCCTCCTCTTAATTGCCTCACGAAGGGCCTGAATCTTCTGGTCCCATTTCCCGAGACGCGATTTGAGCGGCACCTGCTCGTCCCATGTTCGGAACAAGTCCAGCTGATCATCAAGTTCGACAACCTTGATCTTTTCCGGGATCAAGTTGACATCCAAGATGGGAACCACCTTCGCAGTTCAAGCAGCTTTCTCGGCTTTCCTCTTGTCTCAATCCTCCGCTTTTTTCTGCTGTATGTCCTCCACACGTTTTTTAAACTCGGCCTGCTTTTCTGATTATATTGATGTCCAGGAGATCTCGGGGGAAAGGAAGGGCAAGAGAAGGCAAATGGTTTTGGTAGTACTGATGCCAGTACAGGTCTTTGAGTGCAAATTATGGGTGTTTTCTTCGCGATTTGGTGTATATCGTGTATGTATAAGATAAACCAGACGGATTATTGTACGGAGCACATAATTTTGAAGAGGATACGAGACGGGAAACGGGGGGACTGTCACCTCACGTGTCGAGGACGCGTCGTCATATTCGGCCCGGGTGACTCCGGCCTGTTTCTACAGGGTAGAAAAGCGTCGAAATCGACATCGTACACTTCCCACTCCCGGACGACTTGAACGAGATGCGGGATTATGTTTATTTTACAGTATCTTCAATGTCTTGGTAAAATATTTGCAGAAAGTGGCACCGATATTAGTCTTTACACCTCCTGGCTCTGGAGATTGATAGACAAAATCAGAAGGGCTTCATTTTCCTTCAAAATTTCACCAAGAACTTTTAGATACATCCTTAATACAGAAGTCCTACGTGTTTTTACGTAGATAGGGGGTGAGCGAGTGTCGATGGACTGCAATCTTCGACGCGAGGGAGGCTGGGTCACGACTCGTGCTGATCAGCAAAGTCACGTGCATCTATTTTTCTCGCAGGCGTTGCCCCACCCCAGTAAGATAGGCGACATTCACAACCTTCCCCATCACGTGAGGCCGAGTGTCACGCTTAGGGGGGGTCGACGAGAGAAATGTCCATACTGTCAAGAACGACCGACTAAGGAATGCATCCAATAGCCTTCTAAGTCGCGACACAGGCAGTGGCTCAGAGGAAGGGGGAATCAGGGAACAAAGGGAGAACAGTACATTGCACTCTAAGCCGGTAAAGACTAGGAGGAAAGACTAAGGAACTGGATACATGCAGGCCAGCTATATATACTAGGGAGGGGATGTGCACAGACCAAGGGGCACATCAGCGATGCCATCAAAGGGGATTGATCCACAGGTGTGAGATCAGATAGCGCGAGAAAGCAAGGAAAAAGCGGAGCAAAAGGGCGAACCGTGACACATACCATTTGATCCAGTCCATCTCATGTAAAAGCGCTACGTCGTATCGTTTTAAATGATTGTATCTTTTGGAATATAAATTTTGTTTGGCATTTCCCCTTTTCGCCCTTGAGATATAAACGGAAAAGCCCAGACAGACCTACAGCCATGAGTCTCCGAGATGCCCGAGTTTTGGTCATGGAACAGCCATAACTCTCGCACAACTTCGTTTCTGGGAAAACTGCTACATTACTTCTCTTGTTCAGTCTATCCAAGATGGTCTGTGTATTCAGATTGTCTCCTGTATTCGCCGTTGAACACCAATTAATTTAGATACTACTTTTTGCGCGTGAACGGGCAGAGCAGCTTACAAATCAGGTGGGAAATCCTCGCACCTTGTACTGTAAACCTCGAGACGCGCGCCATCGGTGGCTCAGAGAATCTATCATCCACTTATCCCTTACTTATCCCGTCTCACGCGCATGTTGGGGCGTTATGTCACACGTTTGTCACACGCACATGATGGGGAAGGTTGTGAATGTCGCCTATCTTATCAGGACGGTCGAGGAGAACGGTGTCACATGACCGCGACGCGTTTCGTTGCAAGCGTTTAGCCAGCACCTACTGTACGTACTGAAAAAAGCAGCGTCGTACAGAAGATTGGATTTAGGCTGTGATGTTATTATTTGATTATTCCTGAAGCTCCTGATAGCACAAGGGCGGGGTACGGGGGCTACTTACTTGGAGGAGTCTGAAGCTACGTACTTACATGTTGGAGTTTGAAATTTGATTGCCCAATTAGGATTGGCACAATCGGCGACGCCTCGCGCACTGTTCGTGGGTTTGCATTGTCACCATATACTTAAGAGGTCTACACCTCCTTGCCTTGGACTACCGTCGCCGTCGTCTCCCGTGTCTTTAGAGCTTTCACACGTTGACTTGGATTCCTCAGTGTCAAACGACATCCATCGACCCGACCCCTGATCATCTATGCTCCATAGCTCTATTTCCGACACGAAGAAACCACCTCACTGAGAGCCGCTGCAGTTGCCCGGTTTCACGCGTCGGTACGTCCCTCATCATCCCGTGGCATTGTCTTTGTTGACACAGTCCCAGAAGAATCCTCTCAAATTCGTCCACTGCTTCCTTCGATGGCATCCAGCGGTCTAATGGAAAGACAGGATTCAGGGGGTTATTCTCGGGACCTCCCCTTCCCTCCCAGAGACGTCGACATCCCTGGCCCCAATTCCCATCGGGGTACAACACCCCCTCCGTTGAAGATAGATGGCGAGGCCTTGAACTCAACTCCTGGATCAGACGGATCAGCATTGCATTCCTTGAGCGCCGATTTCCCCTCGTTGACGTAAGTTCATTTGGTTCTGAAACGCGGCGCATAGCTGACACGTCACATAGGCAACCATCTGTCGAACCTTGGCTACTCCAAGACATGAAGCGCATGGAAGTGTCGACCTTTCCAGACGTCTTGAAGCACATACTATCCCTCTGCGTTCCGGAGGGAGACGCTATCGATAAGGATACACTCCTAACCAATTGTCTGGAAGATGTCCTCCCACTGTGTAACGACCCCGCGTTGTGGAAAAGACTCCGAGCAAAGTACGCTCTCCATTGTGCAGTAGTACCCTCCATTTACTGAACACCCGTTGCAGCTGTTTTTCAGTTGATGACGAGGAAGAACGATACGCTCCTTTTGTAGAGTTTGCGAATCTCGCTCTTGACAAATTGGATCGTGCGACTGGCGAGGGTATCTCTACACTTCGTCCTCCTCCCGCGTGGGGTTCGGGAATGCCTGCGATGTTGGCGCGAAACGATGCACAGGAAATCGTTGCTCACCACAGCACACTGCACGGCGTGCTCAAGACTCAGCGCAAACTGGACGTCGTAGTCATCCCTGAACATGCTGCCGCCAGGGTGTATCCGAATTTTTCAGATCCACATATCCCACAAGACTCCCGAAATGATCGGTCGAAAATATTGATGGAGTCTCCCCCGTCGGGCGCGGCATTCAGATGGTCCGAAATCCCAACGCTCTTCGAATTCAAGAAAAGCCAGAAGAAGCTGAAAGATCCCCCGAAAGAGTACAAGATCGGCGTCGAGTACGAGGAATGGACCTATACTCCGTGGAAGGGCGGACGGTTTGAAAAACACCTCACAGGAGGGACCGCTTACCCAAATCGCAGTTCTCTATCTTCTTTTCGCTCCCCCAGTAAGTGTCGTTCCCATCCACTGTGAGGATTTCATGTCTCACGAATCACGATAAAACAGTGGATTCCAGTACCCATGAATCAGAAGAATTGACCAGCCCCCCATCCGATACAGGTGCGTGCTGAACCTCTCATCTGGGTCAGCTTGTTCACTGACAATGTCTCCAGCTCGAGGTACGAAACGCAAACTCCCTGTTAATCTGGATGAGGATGGTCCCGCTGGCTCGAAAAGGGCAAAAACGAATCGTATGCCCTACGACGTCAGGATGGCCTCGTATGCTGCAGAACGTCTCTGTTGCCTGCCCTGCGTAACGCATGCACTCGACGTGCTCGTTCAAGGCGAGTTGGTGACATTTCGCGGCTACATCAACTAACGCACCCTATCTAGATGACGTCATGTGGCTTTTTTGGTTCGATAGACAAGGCGTTGTCCAAACTGACGGGATGAACTGGATTCAAAATCTTCCCTATTTCCTCGTCCTCCTCCTGGCGATAGGACGGTTTGACAAAAGGAACTGGGGGATTCCAGAACAATTTCCCGAACATATACCTTCCAAGAAGATATCGTCTGTGGTTCCAACCTCCCCCTTAACCACGCCACCAGAAGTTATCACCCTTCCAACGGCCCCCGAGCCCACGATTCCTCCAACGGTCACCGAGCCTACGAGCACTCCTATCATTGGACCAGCTGCCACGATTCCCCTGTCGGCTATTGAGCCAGACGTCCCGACTCCTCCTCCTCCACAAGCCACAGAGGTGGCTATTAAGACAGATAGGTTTGCGCACCTTCAAGCACCTGTGTCGTCCTCGAGACTATATTTTCCCGAACACTCCGAAACTTTGCTACCATCGAACGACCCCGATAAGCCTACCAGAACTGTCATCACTCCCGCGAAGACCATCCTCGTCCACTGGGACAAACCCATCCACACCAGATATCAACTCTTCGGCCGTGCGACCCAAGTGTATGCGGCCACTGAAGAAGGCTCCGGCGATGAGCTCATTGTGAAAGTCTCCTTCCCGGACAAGTCCCGCGTCTCCGAGTCGAGGATCATCCGTATCGCACAACATGCCGAAGTCGAGGAGAACGAGATCTTCAAAATCGAGGACCATCTACCAAACCTAATCTGCACCATGGACGTGCCGTGTTCTGATACAGGCGATATCCGGGACAGTGTAGGCTTGATGAAAACGGACAAGGAATTTGCCCGTCGCCGCGTCGCTCGAGTATCCGTCTTCGAAAAAATTGAGGAGATTGTCGTCGTTCGGGATCACGACTTCCTGCGATGCTGGCTAGAAATTCTCCACTGTGAGTCCGTCTTCTCGGCCAAGATATACCTCTCTTACGTCTTTTTGGCAGGCCACTACCTTCTGTGGAAGGCTGGAATACAACACAATGATCCAAGTATGGGCAACATTGGCGTGCGCAAGATCAATGGCGTTTATCGCGGCGTTTTGAACGACTGGGATCTAGCAACTGTCGAAGGCCTCTCGAGCCACTACGGCATGGAGCGTACGGGCACTTTGCCGTTCATGGCGATCGAACTGCTATGTATACAGTATTGGGAGGGCAAGATCCGTCGTCTTTACCGCCACGATATGGAGGGATACGTCTGGAAACTGCCTTGGATTTTCCTCCAATACGATGGCGAGAAACGGATCAACCATCCATTATGCCTCCGGTGGGTCAACGAGAACTTGCAGGCAGTTCGCGACGCAAAAATTGCATTTTACTCGAATCTTACCGATGTTCGGGTGCTACCCATCTGGGAACCACAATGGGTGTTTGCGCGCACACTGGTCCAGGTGGTGACCACCTTGCACACGGCGCGCCAAGCCAGGGAAGCTCAAGCTTTACAAAGCACTCGCAGACTTGCATATCCATCCGGACTCGGTCCTGCGCAAGATGCGCATAAACGTTCCCTTGGAGATTCACTGGATTTCTCCCCTGAAGTTGAATATCAACTCATTTGGGAAGTTCTGAAGGAGGTTGAGGGCCCGGCGGGGTACGCGTACTACCGAGGACATCTTGGGCTACCCCTCGAAATGCCTGAATTGCCGAAGGCTTTGAAGGATGTCATTGCCCCATGTTTTTCTCAGACTCCCGACTCTGCTTAGAATATCCGAGAACTAGGACTCGCCCGGCGATCGGCATTGTAATTCTAGACATCACTTTCCCTGTAGTACGTTCCTCTCGCCTGCTACTGTGATGTAGCGAGACTATTATTGACTTCTATGCCCACCCCATGGTTTGCAACCTACACATGACTCGTTAGATAATACCTCCCTTGGCTTTCCTTGTCTCTACTTTACTTCATCTGCGGGTTATAGTCTACCTGCCGCCTGACACACAGGCTGTGATCATGACTTGGTTATCATACGTGTAGTGTGCCATCATCGAAATACTACCCATGCGTGCGTCTTCTCACATGCTGATTATAGAGACTGGTATGAGCTTACTACATTTTCATTGGTCCGTATAGCTGAGAGTACTGCATGAACGACTAGAATAGATTCCACTAACACGGCGCCGACTATGCCGGATCAAGAACGTGAGGTGGAAAGGTGGCCATACGTAGACAAGCCTGTCAAAAAGAAGCTGGTTGACTCGCCGGAGGCTTACAACATAGACGCAGGGGCGTAAAGACTGTGACGCGAATGAATGGCAGCATACCTAGGAGACGGTGATAATGTGTAAGAGCTGACAGAGAATTCAGATGGTTATGCGCCCTAATTGACATGGCGCTTACACCGACTGATCTTGCGATGGAGACATCCAGCGCCTCCATGACCTTGAAGGGGGGATATAAAGGCGTCGTCGAGGATACGGGAAGCCAGTCAGAGCCAGTCCACCACCGTCCTCTTGCCCTACACACATACACACCATGTCCGCTCCCAAAGTCGCTATCATCATCTACTCCATGTACGGCCACGTCGCCAAGTGTGCGTGGAGTATCCTCCCATCCGAGTTCGTACGTTGCTCACATCCGTGTTGAACGTGCAGTGGCCGAGGCAGAGAAAGCTGGCGTTGAAGCCGCTGGCGGCAAAGCCACCATCTACCAGTAAGCGCGCGCCCGGTATCCATCTTGTGTCTTCGTTGATGAACCTTTGGCTAGAATCGCGGAGACCCTCCCGCAAGAGGTCCTCACGAAGATGTACGCGCCGCCCAAGGAGAAATACCCCATCCTCGCGCCGAATGACATCGCCCAGTTCGACGCCTTCCTTCTCGGGATCCCCACCCGCCACGGGAACGTTCCCGCCCAATGGAAGGTATGCGATCGCATTCGTGCTCTGCACCTATAAAGAGTCAGGATGGTGAATGCTGAAGACGCTTACTCGGGTCAGACGTTCTGGGATGCGACCGGTCAGCTCTGGGCGAGCGGCGCGCTCGCAGGCAAGTTCGCTGGAATTTTCGTCAGCACGGGCGGGTTGGGCGGAGGACAGGAGACGACGGCGATCGCCGCATTGACGGCGCTGACCCACCACGGGATCACCTTCGTCCCCCTCGGCTACGCGAACGCGTTTGCCAAGCTGACCGACTTGACGGAGGTCCACGGTGGTGCGTGCTCGCTGCTCTTTCCGTGCGGTCTGATAGGATGTTCTGGTCTGATGTCTGGTTTTCTTCGTGGACAGGGTCGGCGTGGGGGGCTGGCGTGTTGGCGGGTCCGAATGGCTCGCGTCAGCCTTCGGCCCTCGAGCTCGAGATTGCAACGATCCAGGGCAAGTCGTTCTACTCCCATGTCGCGCGGGTCAAGTTCTAGACGAGAAATGCCGCCGATCAATACGAAATGTCGCAAAGACGAGTTACGAGTACACCTGACGGACCTATGTATGATTCAACTGTTTTCTGAGAAAACAGAGAAATGTGTCTGTTCGCACGATTACGATGACCTTGGTGAGAATGCTTGTTTGAATGCTCGAGGTTCGAGAGTGTTTTCGCCTGTTCTCGCCGCCTGTGTCGAAACGCTGGTGAATGGCAATTTTTTTGTAGGGAGGAGCTTACAGACAAACCGGCGCACTCTGAGACCGGACCCAATATTAACTTGAAAGTTGATGATGTGTTCTAGTGGCGCAATCAGATAGTTTTCACCCTGCGAAGCTGGTGCAGTGTATTAGATTGCGGTGTACTCGGGTCCATCGGACTGAAGGAGACGCAAGCTCGACAAGTGTGTAGATGAGAGGTTTGGGGAGCAAGTGACACGCCCACAAACCCGTCTGGTCGAAGTTCCCACGATCACCACAGCACTTACCTCCCACTCCCACAATCGAAGACTCGAAGTCATCCTTCGAGCTCTACTTGCCTTTTCCCTCGGACCTTGTACACCAGCAGCGCTCATGTGAGAATCGCAGGTTTTAAACACAACCTCGGAATGGTCGCCACCCTACCGCGCCGCGCCGGACGCTGGAGAGACAATGGACTAATAGACGATGGCTCGCAGGGAACGCACGGGCAAGCCCGTAGGAACAATGCAGAACTTCATGCATCATGCGTGGAAGGCAAGGACGCGTTTCCCCGGTGCCGAGCCATACCTTCCCACCTGGCCAACATGCGACCTCTCCTCACCTCGTCCCCACCCGATGGCCCCAAGGATCCACGACTCCCCTGTTAATCGCTCCGCTCGCCATTACCCCCGGCAGCGCGCGAACTTCATCTCCCTCTCTCTGCAGAGTCGGACCCCCACCTCACCCACCCGATCCCCGATCGCGTCCCACCTTGACAGCTCACGTGGGCGCGCTTCTCCCCCGCCGAGACAACATAGGACCGCATCCCATGGCCAGCACGGCGCTCGAGTCTGAGCTGGAGCTGGTCATGACCGTCCCAGTTCCCGCCTCGACGTGCGGGGACCCTCTCATTTTCGCACCGGTGGCAAGAGCAAGGAAAGTCTAAACGAACACACCCGATCCAAGCCTTTGCACTTATAGGATGTTCTTCAATTCCATTCAGCCTCCAGTCCATTCCCAGTCCCGTTCATGCTGCCTCAGGGAAGACCCCGCTCCTCCGGGACGAAGTCCCCTAAGATCCTTCGGACGATGACCCCGACGCAGGCCCGTCCAACGACCTCGTACGCGCTGCCGGTCTCGACCTTCCTCTCCCGTACACCTCAGCAGGCCATCCCGACTCCCACCCACCGTCACGGACCGCGGTCATGCCCGCACTCCCCCCCCTTCGTCGCCGGCGGGAAGCCCCCACGTCTGCTTTGTCCCAAATGAATTTATCTCCGGCAGACGCTCCGACGCCGTGGGTCAAGTCCCGCCCAGTCGAGCGGACCCCGTGCTGAATCCGCCCTAGCTCCAGAGGGGGCGCTCGAGATGCTTTGTTCGACTCTGGCTCGAAGTTGCCGTCGACGTCGTTTTCATTTGCGGATTTCACGTGTGAGGGGGGCCGCCGGGGACAAAGCCTCCCTCTGGCGGCGCTCATCCTCTCGCGGATTCCCACCCGCGCTCGCATCTTTCCCTCTGTTCCCGTCTCATCCACGTCACGCATCTCCCCGAGATTCTTATTCCATCCCGACCATCTTCATCTTCATCTTCGTCTTCATATCCATCCTCATCGCAGCGTCATTCTATTCATCTGA
This sequence comes from Amylostereum areolatum, assembly GCA_012932865.1. NCBI lineage: Eukaryota > Fungi > Basidiomycota > Agaricomycetes > Russulales > Stereaceae > Amylostereum > Amylostereum areolatum. Next base: position 103,911 of record SAXG01000010.1, read on the forward strand.
CCTTCTCCATCCCACGGACTACAGTATTCCAGGTAGACCAGTTGAACGCATGCAGGATTCCGGTGCTGCATTCGCCTTTGGCAAGACTTGCAGTCCTCCCAGGGCGTGCTGCGCGCACGCATCCGCCCTCCGTTTTTCTCTCTTCGACCCAATCCCACAGCTCGGCCAATCAGCGACATCATCACACGCCCGCGTCCCCCCGCCTTCGTACGTACACCACCCTACTACTTACTTACAGGCGCGCGGGCGAAGACGTCTGAGAGGCCCAGGCTCTGGACCACCCGCCCTCCCGTATCCTGATCCCCTCGCTGCAACCCGACCAAGTTTTGACCTTCGACAGCTTCTTCCCGAGCTAAAATTTTTCGGAGGCGCGCATTTCTACGTATCCGGCCTCAATGAACTTGTGCACGCCTGCCGCCCGGTTGCACGCAAGTTGCACGTATAAAAAACGAACACAGCAGAAGCTACATATGTACGACCTGGACAAAGCAAGCGGGCGCGAGAGCCGTCTGAATCCCTGACGTCCTTTTTCAAGCGCTGCGGTATGTATCGGTATCTTCCCTCTCGGTCGCGCACCTCCCAGGACAATCAACGTCAACCCCGAACGCGATGCCAACCATCCAAGGAGGAGGAAGTCTTGAATGCGAGTGCCATGGAGATAACGCAGCAGCGCCGATTATGACGATGGCAGATCGCCTCGTCTGGCATGTACATAAACTACACAGTCAAGGAAGGACCCCCTATCGCGCGCACAAGCCACATCTACTCGCCGCACCTCGCGACGATCGCGAACGCGACGGAAGGGTCCAGACTCGCACGACGCGACACGGAGCCGAGGTCGAACGTCGAACGTCGAACGCTCGAGCTCAGATCTCAGAGACCGTAAGTACTTAGACGCGCGCGGCGAAAACCCCTCCCTCCTCCGAGTCCAGTCCAGCCTGCGTCCCCCGTCCCAACGCCGTCGCCGGTCACTTTACCTCTAGGTTTCTGCTGCTCGATCGCGCTTCGCAGATCGGCGCGTGTTTGCAAACTTACGATGGGCGTCCACGTCTCCGATCGTGTCTGCGTGTGTGTATGTATGTGGCAACGATTGCGTCTCTGCAGTCTGAATCCAGTTGGCCAGTTCTCCGGGGCGTCATCCTTGCCATCGCCGCGAATGGGGACTTGAACAAGCTCACAAAGCAGATCGCGAAGTGGGTAGGGGGGGATACAATCTGTGGTATTCTTTCGTGGCTACACGCGTACTAGTACTCTACTTTGCTTTGTATATCGTATGGAAACGTGCGTGAAAAGGGCGTAGTTGAACAGAGGCATGCGAGCATGGGACGAGAGCGATAGCAGGGATGAGTAAGACAGGACGACGACGATTCGCGGGTGGGGGCTACAACGGAAAGGAGAATGAAAAAAACAGCAGACAACGGACAGATGGGTATGGAAAGATGAGGAAGGTCCGGGTAGATGCGTGGGACAGAAAATAAGGGGGGGATTGGTAGTGGGACTTGGTGGGTCCTGGAGAGAGGGGGGGTGAGTGGAGCGACGAGCGGGGACCTTGGCCCTCTCGCGCCCCTCCCCTCCTCATCGTGGGAGAGAGGGAAACCATGCAAAACGGGGACTCCATAAATACGCATTAAAAGTAAGTCTTCCGCGGGCAGAGGACGGCCCCGCGCCGGGAGATTTTGCGCGCGCTCCACGTGGGTAAGACGGAGACGAGGTCAGGCGGAGGGGAAGGTGCAGAGTGGGGAAAGGGAAGGGAAGGGAGGGACGGGGTGGTGTGACGCGCGGCGAAAGGGGGCAGGGCAGAGGGCACGGACGTGTGGGGAGAGTGAAATGGGAGCGCGGGGGAAGCGAAGCGTCGCGGGAGATGAAGGGACGTTGCGCGAAAAGAGGAGGGCTGCTATTGCGTTCGAGAAAGAGCATGACGGACGGAGCACCGGTGGCTTTGGCAGGTCACGCGCGTTTCCCCCCCCCTACTCGCACCTCGCGCCGAAACGACGCGTCCGACGCGCTTGGAAGAGGGGGGGATGCGCTGGCCGATCAATAGCGCACGACGGGGCGGAGCTGCTTGCCCGTGCGAGCGTCGACGAAGCGGGTCTTGGTGCGGGAACCGGCGTGGTGCCCCCAGGGCCCGATGCCGAAGAATTTGCGTATGCGGTCACCGAGGGAAAGGTGGGAGGTGGGGTAGCGGCTCGAGCCTGTGTAGAAGCGCGGGGTGCGCGTCGTGTCCTAAGCGCGTGGGTACGATGTCAGCGCAACGATCGAGGACGAGCGGGGAAGGAGAAGACTCACGATGGTGTAGCGGCGCTGGGGAGTCGCGCTGTGGGACCTGCGGGGACGGGAGGAAGAACGGTGGTGGGAGTGACCGTGGTTGTGCTGGCTGTGGCTACGACCGTGGCCATGGCTCGAGTGATGTGAGTGGCCGTGGCCGTGGGTGGAAGGACGGTGCGAGCTGGAGCGTTTGGCATGGCGGGAGGGTGAGCGGGCGACATAGTAGGTGCCGGCGGAAGGTTGGGCATATGCGGGGACACCGCCGGGACCGAGAGAGTTGTGACGAGGTCTGTGGGCGTAACCGTGACCGTTGTCGGAGTAGGCGGCGGCGGCGGCGGCGGGGGAGTTGGGGTAGTAGAACTGAGCCTGCTGGTAGCCGGGGGAGGACATGGGCTGGCTGGTGTAGGAATTGCGGACGGCGGAGCGACCGCGACGGGTAGAGGAAGGTTGGGAGGAGACGTAGTAGCTGGGCATTGCGATTCTGGGATGTGTTGGAAAGTGGGTGGGGATGGGGAGTACACGGTCCCGTCCCTTCTTCGATCGCACTTTTTGACCGCGCGAGCACGTCGTCACGTGGCACTCCCATCGAGATCTGCGCCAGGTTCTCGGATCTTGCTGGCCATTGCGCGAAGCTGAAGGTCGCCTCGCTTTGACCGCCTTTCTCCTCTGCCTCGCCTCGTCGCCTCGTCGCCTCGCGCCCTTCTCCCCATGGCTACACTCGACCGCTATTGTCCCTCTCATTCAATAGCAAAGCGTCATGGCCAGCGACCGTGGCCAAGGAACGACGACGAGAGGGCTTGCTTGCAAGTTGCCACTGCCACCCCCACAACCTGCACTGCAGCGCCGGTCACCTCACCGCAATCTCACGAAGCCACCTCTCGTCCCGCCCCTTCCTCCCCGTTCGTCCTGTGTCCGATCCTCCTCTGCCTCGTGCTCTCGACGCACAGCCCTCCCCCGGACCTTCTTCCCTCTTCCGGCCCCCGAGCCCCAAACACGCCCTCCCCGCACCCTCAATCCTCGTTTCGCTCGCCTCGTGCATCACCCATCCCGCCCTCTCCACCCGCCGATACCCACTCGGGACAAGATCCGCCCCCGTCCACTCGAACACCGCCATCGTGCCCGACATCACGCGAACGTCGAACCACGAGCATCGCGAGCGGCGGCGAACAGCCTAGAGTAGCAGTAGCACGCCGCGCCGACGTTTCTCGCGCCATCGTAAAGCATTCCTGGATGTTGGCCCCGCTCGGGATGGAGCCCGTCCCTTTCTTCCGTGTCTCGGACCTTCCCTGACTGGCGTTCCTCCCCGCCCCGACGCTCCACCGCCCTGCGCAAGCCCTGCGTCACCTTCGACGTCCGTCGACGCCCCGACGCCGTTAAGCGCCCACCCCCGATGGCTTGGCACAGCCCCCCAGCTCCTCTTCGGCCCTGGTCTAATCAAGCCTCCTCCCCCTGCCCTCCCCCCGGCCCTCCCTCGTGTTTTTCGTGTTATTCCAAACCAAGCTGGTGCTGTGCAGCCCCCCGCAGTGACGCACATCTGTCGCGGGGGATGGGCACGGCTCGCAACTGCGCGGCGAGGCGCGGTTGGGGGGTTGTGGTATGAATGTATGCGCCGCGATACTCGCAGTCGCCGACGCGTCGCGGCGTGTTTTTGCCATCTTAATCGGCACACCTGCAAGCTCGCAAGGCGCGAAGCGTACCGCCCTCCCCTTCTCTCGACGTCGCGGCCGGTTCGTCATCGCATCCACCATTTCCAAAAGTCTGCCAGGACCATTTCCCTGTCTTACGCAGTTCCGTCCCGTCTCCATTCCACAACATTGCACGCTTTCAAGTGCCCTATCTGGCCCTCCCCGTCCGGTGACTTCAATCCGCCCCACCGCGCGCGATTTCGAGTCCCACCCTCCGTCCTATCCGGCTACTTTCCTTCCCCCCCCCCCCCCACTTTTCCTCTTCTCAGAAAGGCGCAAATGCAATCTATCCTTCGGTGGCGACGGCAGAAGGTCCTACCGCACTTGCGTTAGTTCTGATGTGGCCCATGCAAACCCGACCGCCTCGTGTTATCTCGCCGTCCCTGGGTTCCCCCTCCCCCCCTTTCCCCCCCTCTCGACGTCAACGTCAACGCGCCGACGCTCAACACAATTCAGCCGTGTTTGTGTTTATCTCGGTGGCGCTGCGCGCGCGCTGTCTCCGTCGCCGTCGCCACCGCCTTGTACCCCGAACCAACCGCGAACAAGGCCGCCCCCGCGTCCGCGTTGTCTCCTTTCGAATCCTGTCTTTTTGTCGGAAGCTCAAGAACATGCACTTTGTGTCCGACAGTCGGTCGGGGCCGCTTTGACCTTCTACACGCACGCTTGCCACTGCCCTCACCTCGCCTCGCCTCGCCTCACCTTCATCGAAATACAACGAAACGTTCCCTACTGCTAGTTGTGGCGTCGACGAGGCTGTGCAGCACGTCTACGATCCTTGTCAAAAATGCCACCGACAAATCCCGTTTCACGAATCGCCGCCTGGAGGAATCTATGGCATTTACAAGGCGCGCCGCATGTATCTATCTGTCCCCGATGTAGGGTCCGTCGCCCTTCTGGCGTTCTTCCGACAATTTTTGATACACCGCCTGCGTCCGCTCGTGCAGCAAGGTCAAAGCGACAGCCCCCTGCGCAGTGCGCACGAGTCCGTCCCAGCTTTTCCGACTCGGTACAAGGCGTCGTCGCGTCCGCGGCTTCAATGTCCGTCGCGTTCGTTCGACTCATCCCCGGTGCACCGCAGACCGCATTCCCCATTCCAGCCCATTCCCCCTCCCCAGCTTCCGCGCTTCGCCACACCGCTCACGCCCTCGTACACACACTCCAAAGCACGCGCGCCCGCGCACCTCCACCGGCCCCCCTCGCCGTTGCGCGCTCTTTACAATCCCCGTCCCACCACCCCGCCCTCGGCCCCCCAAAACGGGGGGTGAACCCTCGAATGACTCGCCCCCCCCCCCCCCCCCCCTTTCTTCCCCCAAGTCATAAGCAATGCATGACCTCCCACACCCCCCCCGAATCTCGCCCTCCGAAGTCCTGGTATGAAGCCCACCAGCGCCCGCAGCCGCGTTTCGGAGCGTCCTTCGTTCCCTTCCCTTCCTCCCAGGGCCTTTCTCAGAAACGGAAACCCCCCAGGAAAGATATGAGGGCGGTTGCGGCGTGCGCCCTCGCCCTCGCACTCACTCGCGCGCCACAGCAAGTCCCCCCTCTCCACCCGCATACAAATGGCAAGCCCGATCCGACGCCAGCATCAGATCTTCGAAGCCCACTGATAGTAGGGTTTCACGCAGAAACACGAGGACGAGGACGATGGGCGGTCTTGGGGTTTATTTTCTCGAGATCACGCTCGAGCGGGGGGTGGCGCGTGATCCCCCGTGCGCGTTTCGTGGGGGCCCAGCTTGCGCTCTCGCAGCCACCGCATATCGTCCGCCGCCCTTCTCGAGGAAAACGACGCCCGCGCGCACGGCTCCGGGCTCGCCTCGTCTTTGCCTTTGCGTTTCCTACTGGTAGCGTTATACGATCCCCGGTTGGACGGGCGAAATGCGACTTGGCGACGAGTACTCGCCATGGGCCCACCCTCGGGCCCCGCCGCCTCGCTTTTCGTCCCATCCATCCTCTCGCCCGCCCGCCCCCGGCTACCCGGCCAAACTCTAAAACGCTACAAAGCCTCCCAAACTACCGAACCCGAGAGCGCATCGCGGAGCACCCCACACCCCCCCACACCCCACGCTTCCCCTTCCGAAGCGGTCGTTCGACCCGGTTTGCTCCATCGCATCGGGAACGTGGCAGTGGCACCTACTGTACTAAATACCCCACCTACGACTTGGGAATCGCAGCACTCGAACCCGATCATCCCCAGCTGGATCCACGATTCATAGAGTTCCGACGCCGACGCCGCCACCCCCCCGCCAGCTGACCGTTCCAATCCCCCTTCCCAAATTGCCCTCCTCTCCACCCAGCCACCTAAGTATCACCCCGCCTCTTCCCTTCTTTTCCCCGCAATCGCAGCGTGCATGTCCCATTCATTCTCGCCATTTCTTCTAGCCCGCTCAGTTCGTTGGCGCGCTCCACGAACCCAGTCCACCTTCTTGCTCCCCGGGGCCTGTGATCGCGATTGTGTAGCTGTTCTGGGCAACTTGAGGGATTGCTGTACGTGCTCTGACGACCTGTCTCCGGGCTCGCCCTCGGGCCCTCCTTATCAGGCCGCACGGCGCCTCCCCTCTCCTCTCCTCTCCTCAGAACGTGTGCGTCTTCGGAGAAACCTACAGTACTCTAATAACAGAGTTCGCATGTGAACCTTTTTATCGGTCGAACTATGCATCCCGATTGTATTGAGGAAAACGATACCATATAAATATGCCCCTCGTCTTCGTGCTATGCTACTACTACTGTACAGTGGGGTGCGGGGATGGACTCGGGTGAATATGACACAGAACCGAAGGCAAGGTAAGTAAGCAGTCCGACGTTTGTGACCAACTCCTCTCGATCTCATTGGTGCACCAAACACCCAAACCCGCTCACCCGCCCCACCGCCAGCGACCTGCGCTCCCCCCTTCACTCCATATCGTGAAAGTCGCCCTCGTCCAGATCGCGCGGCTATCGAGTGGACGGACGGGATAAAGACAACGCGAAGGCGCGCGAAGGCGTGCCAAGGCCACGTCAAAGCGGAGACGGGAGCGGATGCGGCGTCGGGGGAAGGAGGAGGGGATCGCCCCAGCCGGCGCGTGTTCGTGGAGAGGAGGAGGAGGGCGTCAAAAAGCCGATTCCCACAAAAGCGACCGAGGGAAGCCGCGTCCCCGTGCGGCGGGATTTGAGTTTCGAGGCGAGGCGAGGGGGTCGATCGTTGGGCGATGACGCCATGGGTACGCGGACGCGATAAGGGAGGGAGAGAGGGGGGGCGGCGGCGTGCGTGCAAAGGAGAGAAACGAGGCGGATAAGATTAGCGTTGGTTTCACTTTCCAGGCGATCGGAACGCGAGACGAATCGGGATAACATGGCAGAAGAGACGTGCGGGTGCGATGGCAGATGGCTTGAGAAGAAGAAGGGGAAGAAAGGACAGGTATGACGGCACGCGACCGATGAGGTCGCGGTGGGGGAGAGGGAAGGCGAGGGGATTGCCACGGAACGACGAGGCGCCGCGGACAGCGGAAGAGATAGCAGAGCAGAGCAGAGCATCAAAACAGATGAAGAACGAATGAACGGAAGGCAAGAGATTCGGAGACGAGTATCAGCTCTGCCTGCAGGGATCACTGGCATGGATGTAAAGTTTTCTACCCGAGCGCGACGGCTTTCCGCCGGTAAGAACAGGGGATCACGGCCAGTCGTGTACAGCCGCTCATCCGTGGTCGAGACCGCCGCCACGACGCACAACGCGAGAGGAAAAAAAAGGCAGGAACGCGTAGGAAAAAGCACGCACCTCCTTCGGTTCTTCATCCTCCCCGTACTGCATCGTGTAGTCGATGTGGCTCAGCACGGTCTCGATCGAATCCGGGTTTGTCAAGTCCAGTGGGAGAAACGACACAAGAGGATGGTCCTCTATCTGCAATGACGAACGTGAACGACTTGTCAGCAAATCCCGGACGCTGAGAGAGCCCGGCATAGACCGTCAAACATGGGAATGGTGCGAACACGGGCGCGAACATTCAAAAGACGCTCTGTGAAGTGAAGGCACATTTCACAGCATCGACTCACGATCGCAGGATGCGGCAATAGGCGAGCCATCGGCGGCCACCTAAGAAGGAACGTGGGAGCCCAAACATGGCTTGCACATCTCCCTCGGGCCACGCCGTGGTGTTCATTAAAGTGAGATGAAAGAAACGTGGAACGCCACGGAACACGTGTCGGTTAGAAGAAAAACCAGGTATGAACGAAGAAGCAACGCATCCACACGACGAAACGATCGCACGGTCTGAGCGCTGAGCGCATGCCTATCGTTGCGCCATCGACTGGCTGATATGAGAGATGATAGGGGTGGCACGCTGGAGAGCGGCGCTGAGGGGGGGGCCTGGAAGGCTGGATCTTCTGCGATGACGCGGGGGACAGAAGATACGCGGTCCAAAGGAGACGAGGAACCGCGAAGAAGAAAGTCGCGCATCGCGACAAAACATCAACTAGGCTGATGCACGCCCATGCAGAGCTTGGCCGGGGACGCGAGGGCCTCGGCCTGCGCGATAAGGCGTGAACGCGAACGACGCGGAGAGATGGAAAACGCGTTGGAACATACAAACGAGGCGGCGGCAGGAACTCCGAGACCAGAGATACTCACAAGTTGGACGATTGCTTGGTTGAGTGCATGGAATCGCGGGTTGAGAGTGTCTGTTCCATCGCCTTGTCCGTGAGGTGCTGCCAAAAGCAATGGATCTGGGTCGAGGTATCTGTGTTCGGCAAACGCATATCAGCATCCTGGTGGGTACACTCAGCAAGAGAGCGATTTGGAAAGACATGAACCAGTGTCGATTAATTGAAAATTATAGAAGGATGTGATGAGGAATAACAACGGCAATGACAATGCGACCGCGCCGATCCTCTGCCGCGGTGCTAGCTGCCTTGCCCCATTCAGTGGCGGCAATTAAAGTGGATAGAACAAGGTTTCGAGGGGAATGGCGGTAGGACGGAGATGAAAAGGTATGGCACGACTGCGTAGCCAGCAAAGGCTGGAACCGTGCAACACGGATGCCCGACGCAACAGTGCGAAAATAGATGTGAAGGCGGAAGGGGAGCAAGAGTGCTTCATGACGCTCACCTGGCTATGTTTCTTTGGGTACGAATGCCATTGCGACCACCACCTGACGGGTCATCGGAGTTGGGGAGAACGAGGTCCATCTTTGACATAACGTTGATCCACGGGATCTCCAAGTTGACCATGGCGGACATGGCTGAAAGGACGCCACTGTGTCGGTGAGATGAGGCGGGAAACACGGCGCGTATAGGGACATATGGGAAAATACGATCAGTAAGGGCAATGGCGCATGCCGTGACGTCGAAAGAAGACGTCGGTGCGAAGAGAAGGAGAATAACGAGGGGCCGGATGACGCGCGTGGGCTGAGGGTTTGTCGGGCGGTAAACGCGCGAGCGCACTAGGCGATACGCGGTGGACCACCATATGCACAACGCGCTCGTACGTGGGTACGGCCGAGCGAGGCGGGCCCGAGTACTTTGACCCGGATCGTACTGGGAAAAAGGTTCCTGCTTACTCACCTGAAGAACTTGTACTTGTCCTCCATGAATTGTGATTCGAGGAGATACGCGGCACATGTGCGCAGGCCGAGACGGTTGAGGTTTTTCACGAGGGCAGGCAGGAACGGATGATGTGTGTACAACTCAATCTGGCCTGGCGTGACCGCGTCAATGAGCACGCTGGTACGGAGATGAAGAAGCAAGGCGTACCAGGAAGGTCGATAATGAGATAGTCATCGTCGTACTCTCCTATCTCCTCTTCTAGCCAGTCCATGTTCTGCAACAGATATCTGGCCCGCGCCACACACCCATGACCGTCAACGCCTGCAGTCGATCGAGGGCAGAGCGTAGCACTCACTCACTCGAAGCAGTACACGAGCCCGCCGTTCGGGCCGTAATTGAGTTCGGACATGACGTCCTCCAACGATACAAGGTCCTTGATGTCGATCGAGGGTGCATACTCAAAACTATCCGGCGCCGCGGCGGGGTCGAGGTTGACAAGATGCGCCGTTCTTTTCGACGTTTGGAGGTGCGTCATGAATGCGGCGCAGAACGTGGACTTGCCTACGCCAGCAGGGCCAGTAACGAGGACCGCGTAGCGCATTTTCAGGAGGTTTGAGAAGATATCGACCGCTGTGGTGGGCACGATGACCGTGGCTGGAGAAGAACGACCGCCGAGACGATGAACGAATGAAGAGATCGGGATGCGCGGCAGAAGGCGGGCCGGCTCGAAATGGAACTCCGATTAGTGGTGATCTTCAGCTCAATCTGGCCACTGCCAGTCACCGACTCACCGACCGCCGCCCCGCCCCTTCTTCCGCCCCCTCCATGTCCTCCAGAGGCCCTAAACTCAACCCCGACAAAAGTGCTGCGGGAATCGCAGTCGACCCCCGAACTCTCGATCGCGTCATCCCGGAATCCAAGCGCTCAGATGGCTCGTACGTCTCCTCCCCGTCTCTCACTCTGCCCCGTCTCTGATCCCAGGCAGAGTGCGCAAGGAGCGCAAGATCCGCCCAGGATTCACGCCTCAGGAGGACGTCAAACTTTTCCGCGGATCGCGTCAGCAGACGATGGACTCGCGCGCCCTGCCCAAGGGCCATATCATCGGCTGGGTCCCGCCCACCCCGCCCGCATCCACGACCGACAAATCTGATCTAAGCAAGGCTGCTGCGAAGAACGCGAAACGACGCGAGAAGCGCAAGGAGAAGGCATCACAGGATCAGGGTCCGGTCAAGGACAATTGGGACAGTGAGGAGGAGGCCGTGAGTTCTGCTGGTGGGAAGGAAAGTCCGGCGGCGGCGAAGCCTACGAACGCGTCGGAAGAAGGGGCGAAGAAGGGAGGACATACAAACGACGCGCCGAACTGGGCTACTGCTCCTGACACCGCCGAAAGTATTGCCGTCAAGGCGCGAAAGACGGCCTCATCTACCGCCACTGCCGACGCCATCGCGGACAAGCTCGGTGAGCTATCTGTCTGACAGAGGCCCACGACTTTACGATGAGGATGTATTGGGTATCACCAACTGAATCTGTGTTATTGGATTATGTATAATAATACACGGGCGACGACTGGTAGTCTAACGCCACCGATGGGGAGGAGGGATTTCCATTACATGGGCGATACGGTAAATGTAACTCACAGATCTACGCTGGACACAGATAATCCTCACTATGTGATCGACTCCATCTTGTCCAAACCCTCCATTTGAGTCTGCGGAATGTGCGGGACGTGCACGGGCACGGGCACCGGCGTAGACTTTGATTTGGGTCGCAGCTCCATGGAGATAACAATGAGGATGAGGAAAGCAGACAGTGCGGCTGAAGAACGTCAACGGACGAAGCCACGGATCAACGAGACGGTGGACGCACCAACAGACTTGCGCATATTGTCCCATCGAACCTCCTCCATGTCTGATCGCAGGTCGTAGAGCGTCACTAAGGACTTGTTGAGGACTTCCTGTACAAACGCACAGACCCGTTAGTCATATGTCCTATTTCAACTCGAGAACATCCCACCTCAAGCATGATGTCCCTTCGCTTGCTCTCGTTCTTCTCCTCGTTCTTGCGACTGTCCACGTCCATTTGAACCCTGTAGAACAAACCGAGCGCGTTATTGACGCGTTCGATCAATGAGGGAGGTGCAGATGCACGTACTCGTGCTTGAGAGTTGTGATATCTTCCTTCATTTTCCCGTTCAACACATCTACCTCCCGCCGAAGCGCCGCCGCCTGCGTACGCACGCCTGCCATCTCCGACCGCCCACGAACGGATGACTCCGTCCTCATTTCTGACATGGCTGCACGGAAAAGGTACGCTTGCTAGATGCGTGAATTGTCAAGCAAGCACTACCGAAGGGAGTAGAACCGGCTCACATTGTCAAGGTCCTGGTACGTCAGCCCATCGCGTTTGACCTTACCAATCCTATCGGACAGCAGAGCACGCGTTGCGCGCATAAGACTCCTCGCCGTTGCGGTCGGGAAAGACTTCTCGAGTGCTGTGAAGAACGCATGGGTGTGGAAGGGTGGTGGTGGGGAGTGGGGCGGAGGCGAGCCTGGATCGTATGCCGCCGGCACCGGTAGACCAGAGACAGGAGGTGGGGGATCTGGAGGGACCGCACTGGAAGTAGATATCGAACGGCTCGGATTCAAGTTAGGTTGTGAGGGAACGATTTGAGAAGAAGAGGTCGGATGAGGAGGCTCTGGAGAATTCGGAGGCGTGTTAGGATGGTGAGGCGCGACCGTGGAATGGATTTCGCGACGAAAAGGAGTGGCCAAAGAGAAAAGAGAGGATGTAGATGCGAGTGAACATTCTGCACAAACGAATGCGCGGTAGAAGCGGGGGAGTTGGCGAGGGAGCATTGTGGTACTGCAGCCTGCAGGTACAGTGACAACTTTGCTTTACAGCTCGCCCGGCCCGTTATACCTGGCTGAGGCTCCGGGCCTCCGGCGAATTTCTCAACTGGTTCGCTCAAAATTATCGAAATTCGAGAATCGAGACTGGAACAATAACGATGCTATAGATGGGATGTATAAACGCGAACAAGCCATTAAATACAGCAGCTTTAAGGTAGAACACCAGGCAGAATTTAAGGTGACTAGTGGCATGGGCAACAGTCTAAGGATCTAAGTAGTAGCATAGGTGAAAGGGGGAGCGGCTCTACACTACAAATTGGAGCAGTGGTGGACAAGAGAGGTGGAGGCATAGTTAAACAATAATCAAAGACAGCAAGGGCGACAGCAAGAAAGGATGAGATAAAATTACAACCGGAAGTGAGCGGTCACTTGGAGGAAAGAGCATCCTTACTCTTCCATTAGGACAGCTTCAGCTTGTGCCTCTTCCTCAGCCGCCGTCCGCTCGCGCAATTCGCGGGCGTCGGACCAGAAATTGACCTGGCGAATAACGTCGCTCATGGTCTGCACGACTTCAGCACGCACACGAATCTGGGTAGGATCATCCTTCACACCCTCCCAGAGCACGGCAATGCTAACTTCAATCTGCACACCAGGAAAGCATCAGTATGGCGCTATACGGCGCAATAATGAACAATACACACCTTCTCGGACAGTTGCTCCAACCGCCCACTGAGGGCCGCGCCGACCGTCTCGGCCGCCTTAGAAAGTCGTTCCATGATCGTGTCCGCCCCACCGTCGAAGATATTATGACGATGATTCTCGACGAAGTTGTGGAAGACAGCCTGCCGCGTTGTCAGCCTCCCTTGCGTGCCAGACGAAGATATTAGAGCGCACCTTTTGACGAGCAACGCTGCCGGCCCCACGCTCCTCCATGGCGGCCTCGTAGCCGTCAATAAGCGCGCCCTGGACATGGGGAGCAAGGCAACGCGAAACCTCCTTTTGCTCCGCGTTCAGAGCATCCTTTACCACTTCGACCACATTCTTGAGTGCGACGCGGGCTTCTTCCACGCAAAGCTCGCCCTGGTTCTTCACCCGATCCTTGAGCGCGACTGCTGCTGATCCTTCAACGTCCTTGACAATGCCGTTGACGGAATTCATGATAGCCGTCTGCAGGTTCGCGAATAAGTCCGCTTCGAAAACCTTGGCCCAGGAAGAAGCGATGTTCTTGGTCATAGGAGCGGTGAGCTCGACATTCAGGTCTTGACGGAACGTTCCATGACGGCGAAGGGCTTGATAACCAACGTCAGTAAACAAGGGACCTTCAAGGAAAAGTACACTGTAGAACTGACTGGCACGGTAGCTTGCCCAGTGCATGCTCGCTGCAAATACGTCGGACTTCTCCACAGCACCGGCAGCAGCCTACATTCTTGTCAATACAGGTTCTGGGATAAGGGAGCGAGGAGACGTACCAGTGCAGCGCCTGCCTCGCACTTTTCTTGCAGGCCTTCCTTGAACGCAACTTTCAGGCCTGCGATGGTTTTGCTTACTACAGCTTTGAACTCCTGCAAACAACGGTGTCAATCCCTTGACAACCATAAACGCCGGCGAAAAAACAAACGTTGTTAAGCCGGGGTACGATGCCAACAGGCTGACCATATGCATCAACCTTGGGAGTGTTGGTCTTCATCGCTGGCATTCCTATGCGAAGCATGTTGAAGTCCAAGTTGTAACCTCGACCCCGACCCATCTGATACAGTCCAGCAAAGCCGCCGCCCTCTTCTGAATCCTCATCTTCGTCATCTTCGTCATCTTCGTCGTCGTCGTCGTCGTACTCGTCTTCGATGTAGCCGGACTCCCATTTTTCCTTGAGGGCTGCGCGATCCGACTCCGTGATTTCGCCCGCGTTCTCAATATATTGCTTCACCGAGTTCGCGAATGTCTTGAGATGCGTCATGAAGGTACGTGCGGCACGCTCGCGAGACGAAATGGTCAAACTATGACACCATGATTGGAGGGCAGGTATCCCGGTGTCCTCGGTGTTGGAGAAGCAGTTGGGTTCGCCATCACCTTTGACTTGCCCTGTTGGAAAACATAAGTTCAATGAAGAGCGATACAATGTGAATTTAACGTACCTTTCAGGCGAATATAATCGCGCGAGGAACATGTAAAGACAGGAAGATCAATAGCCGCATAATCCCGAAGGTTGACGGATGGGTCGAACGAGTCGGGATCTCTTTGTTCGGCGGCAGCGTCTGCAAGACCATTAGCGGAATCCCCCCGTAACGAACGAGTGTTGCCTACCATCAAGCTCCTTCAGCCCTGCACGGAAATCTTCTTTGAGGGCGTCGCGAGAATACTAAACTGGGGTCAATACACCTATTCACCGAACTAGTAGAAGCGACCAACCTCTGACCGCTTCAAAGAGCAAAATGCGTTCTTCTCTTTCTGCGCCTTCAACTGTTTCTTCTTGAGAGTGGAAATGGCGTCGGTGGCCTCCTTCTTGGCCTTCTTGAATTCATGCTGACGTTCACGACCCGCTTTGATTGCCTGCTTTGCCTCAGCGATTTTAGCCTCCAGGATGTCCACAGTAACTTCCTCGTCTTCTTCCTCCTCGTCCTCCTTGTCAACATCTTCCTCGTCCGAGCCGGATTTATAATCGTCCTCAGAGTCCTCTTCATCTTCCTTCTCAGAATCACTGTCATCGTCCGATACGATGAAAGAGTCGCCGTCATCATCATCATCCATGTCGACATCGTCGTCACTATCGTCGGAGGCCTTTCTCCGCTTCGCCGACCCTTTGCGTCCGCTGTGGTTTTTCCTCTTCTTGCCTTGGGCCTTCTTCTTCTTCGAGGCCTTGCCAGTGAGCTTGGGGACGAAAGTTTCACCGTTTTCAAGCGCCTCGATATGCGCTTCGTGCTCCTTGATAATAGCACGGACCGACTTGAGTTGGCCATCAATGTCTACATCCCAAACCGCCGTCAGCTGGATACTTGGATGAATGATATTCATCTGCGCACCCTTGATACCGGCTTTCGCGCGATTCTCTTTGGGCTTCCATTCAGCTATGCCTTCTGTGGCCTCGTCAATGCGTTCTTCGATGGCTTCAAGCGTAGGATCGTCGTCCAAGCCGAGAACACCAATGACCTCGGAACAAGATATGTCGTCGCATTTCGATGCTGTCGTGCAAATGAGTTTCGGCACGTATTCAAACAAATAATAAAAACGTACCAATAAATGTGATGGTATGGTCATCGTAACTAGTGTGCGGGGAAAGGATCATAAGTTGTGGGTACGCGCCAGCAACGCAACAAATTCTCACTTTCCATCTGAAATACAAGGAACAAAACACGCGAGCAAGGCGACCAATCAGTCGTCGACTTTCAAAAAAACATCAACATTGAGCTTACCCACTAGAACGCAATGTAAGTCAGTGGAATGCATTGCTAGAGGAAGATGGCCACTTACTCATTAGCTGTGTCTTGAAGGCGTCGCCAAGCAGATCTATAAGGCCATGGTCAATTAGACGCGCATATCATATGTGGATCCCACATACCTTTTGCGGTCTTGTCGTCGACAGCGCGTGTAATGGGTGCTAGAATCCAGATGCAGTTGCATTTCTTCATGTAATCCTTAGCAATACTGTTTCTGGCGGCATTGGCGTCGGCGACCCCAGGAAGATCGACCAGTATCGCGCCCGTAGACAAGGCAGGAGAGTTACACCTAACGTTGACAAGACGAATGAGAGGCCAGAAGGCAGGACCTTCGGAAGACTCTTCTTTATTCTTTGGCTTGTTGCCCAGAATCTCGGAAAGGCTCTTCTCCTTATTCTTATCCTTCTTATCCTTCTTGTCCTTCTTGTCGCCACGCTTCTTCTCCTTGGAATCGACGTACTTCGCCACTTCTTGCGCAAACGCCTTCGAATCTTTGGCTACGATCTTCTTGACAGTTCCTAGCATCTTTTTGATACCTGTAAAGGGCGTTAATCCATGTGAATAGTCGACTGGCACGAGATCACTGACGAGGATCGCGGGCCATGATCTGGTCAACCGTCATGCCACCCAGCTGATCTTGAGCAATAGAAGGGTACACGGCATGAACCTGAGACCACGCGTGTCACAAATTGTGCGCATACATCAATAGTACACTTACCTTTGACCAAGCAACTCCCGCGTCGCTATTCAGGTTGGTCGTCCGCTTGATGGCGCCGTCTTCGTCGACCAGATCTTGCAGGAGCACCTCAAGTTCTGTTCGCCATTCCTTTTCCGTCAAAAAAGATATATCTGCCTCAATGTTAGAACTCTTGTGATACGCGATCTCCGTGACCGTTGCCGTGCAGGCTGACAACAAGAGAATGTCAGCGTGAAATCCTGTGGGAGACCAACGCGACTTACCACGCATGCCGCTAGTGGGGACAACATTGTCTAGTGCGTGTTAAGATATAATCGAACGATATAAGTGGGACGGCATACCATCTAACACTGCATTCAAAATAGAGGATTTCCCAGCCCCAGTCGCTGTAAGGTTGTAGGTTAAATCTGATGACATAGCATAGATAAAGCGTACACCATACCTCCGCATACAGCGATCATCGTGGTGGGCGCACCCTGGCCTTGCAAGCTGTAGAAAGCATTGTAAGAGATGATTCAGCCCAATTAGGAGCTGCTCACTTCTCGATTTCCCGCAACCAGACGTCCTTTCGCAGCTTTGTACCAAGTTCGAGTCGCTTCACGTCAGACTTGATGCGCTTTACCATACGAAGGCCTTCCCGGAGGGCGTTTTCGGGCGTGTACTCGATGTCGACTGGTGAGGTATATATGGAGAAGACAGAAGGAGCAGCTTTGAGAGGCGGGTTGTGAATATGTGGTTTCACGTCGAGGGACATTTCGTCCTTGATGGGCTTTGCGGGACTGTTCGGGCGAGTGGGTGGTAGCTGTGTGCGCTCCGAGGTAAGCATATTCGGCCCTAAATCAACGAATGAGAAAGTACGCACGACGTCGTCCATCTCAGGTTTGACCTTGACAGGAAGCATTCCGGAGTTTGACCTCCCCAAAGGCATTGGGTGGTCCTGTGGTTCCGGTTTTACGAAGGGCGCCATGCCAGACTAGGACGCGTCAATGACAGAAGTGGTCGGCTAAAAGTGAGGATACACACCAATGACGCGCTATGATTTTCCTTCGCCATCGTGTCCTACGAGGGTTCTGGAGAAAAGTTGGGTTGGAAGAATAGCGCGTTTTTAGACAACGGCGGAAGGGTATATCAATGGCAACGCGTCGCGTCCACGTGACTACTCTCACGCCCCAACTCTGTGCCACTGACGCGCCATTGGCTAGCCGGCATAAATTCGGGAGAGATAATCAACTTCACGAACTCGAACAATGAATGCTGAGGCCACCGTCTGTGGCCTCGGTTTGTGACCTTATTTAGGCAGTCCCATTGCTGAGCTGCCATATAAATGTACGGTCCTCTTTGATCTCTCATACTAATTGTCTTAATGCGGGCGCACAATGCACAGACTTACAGTAGAGTCAACAACAAGTCGCCATGTACAGTTACGACTCGACAAGCGCAGGATACTTATTGTTCATGATTTAGGTATGAGAGGGGTGGACATCGTCGCATGATCCACCTGCGTTGGATCAAGCATTTTAATTAATCGCACACTGCCCCTCTTGGAGAGATGCAACTATCCAGCGAAATAGATCCCGATCGAAGCTTCTTTTCCACATTCACGTTGAACGTCTTCAGGAGCTCAATCGTGGGCTCCAATCGTTGGTAGAGGGGCGAGAACTCCCATATCTTCTTGACCGTACGTTCCTTGTCGGTTTTCAGGATTTGGAATATGATAGGCAGCATCTGCCGAAGTGGCTGCTCTCCTTCAAACATGGCCGTCAAGGCCATATCGAAAAACTCTACGATGTGTGTCAAAAAACCGCCTGTGATCGAAGGAGGAAGACGACTAACGAATGCTTTTTTCCTCATCTGGGGGATAGCGCCTAGCCGCCGTCTGGTAGAACTGCGCCGCTTTGTCAAATTGATCCTTTGCCTTGCCCTTGTCTCCGCCCTGACGGAGTTTGTAGCCCTTGTGAAGATGGTAAAAGCCCTTACATCTACAGAAGGGTACGTTGATTGTGCATTGGTACTAGGAATGATAAGATCACGTACGCATGGCAGTTCGCCTCTGGGTAATAAAAAAACGACGAGGAAAACCCAGGTTGGTTCGCATACTCAACCACCGGAGTCGACGGATCAGCAAATTCATCCAAGATATCGCCCGCTTCTTCAAGAATGCCCTCAAGGGTAAAACGAGCACTATCGTCCTCAGTTGTCATCCAAGCCTGCAGAACGATAAGTCAAGAAATATTAGTGAAAACAAGGAGTGATAAACTTGCGTCTATGTATTTTTCCAGGCGAAGCGAGCGCAGGGCCCGCAGGTACATGTCGTCAAACACAACCCCACGTTCCCTGTGAGGTACGTCGGGCCACTCTTGTTGTCCCCATCGAATAATTTCTATGGCACCATCGAGATACTGAACGCATTTTTCGACATCTCCCATAATGTTCGCGGTGTGTAGCCCATGCATGATGGAGATCGAAACGGCCGCCATGATTGCGGGTCGGACGGCATCCCAGCCACCTTTCTTCAGTAGCTCGCGCACGGGGGCTGTGATTTGCTCCAGAACAAACATAGGGCCTTCAGGCTCGGGTACCTTGAGTGCGCCCACTTCAAATTGAACTACAAGGACATGAGAAGGGAAGTAAGGAAGAAAAACAGGGATCAACCTTGGCTCAGATATTTTTCCATCCATGTTCGATCCATGCTGAACGCCCGGGTATCCTTCAGCATCGAATATGCAAATGATTGAACTGCCTGTATTGAATGATTGAGCTATGGTTATGTGGATAAAGTAAAAGGTGTCTACACCAGTGGTTCCATTGTATGCCGTGCCTGTTGGCATTTTTGTCATCTCTAATTTTTCCATGTCATCATTGGCCGACTCAAACATCTGCAAAAAGCCGGTCACCCCCCACGACGAAACATATAAGTATATGAGAATTACCTTTCGCGCTTCAGAGATGACATGCGCCTAAGGAGGAGACAGTGAGCGGAGATGAAGGCACAACAGCGACGAGACGCAACACACGCTGCTTCGTCGGTTACCCTCTTCCAGTAAGGAAGGAATCAGCGCGTTGGCACGATCCCAAGAAAGCCTGCATTCGCCCTCCTTGACAGTAATAAAACGAAGTCGATCGGGCAACGCGCTCATGGCCACGTTTACTGCGTCCTTCAAGTTCCCTATCTTCGTTTCGTACTCCTGCGTTAATTTCTCCTTGTCCTTCGATACAGGCGCCCTTGAGAGTATATCGAGCCCATTTTCCAGGACAGACATCGCTTCGCTTCGGTCACCCACGCCCTTCCATTTCAATATCATACATGGTGTGTTGTGACCGACGAATACACTGCAGACATACCTCATAGGAGGAGGCAAGCTGAATCCAGCCTTCGTGGCAGTTCCTGTCGAGTTGTGTGGCCTGCAAAGTTAAAAGTGAGTCCGATGTACATAATAGTTCGTTCTTGGAATCAACCTTGGTTGCGTCATTCATGGCTTTGCTGTACCTGAGATGACATGGGGTTTATGAGTATTGTTGTCGGTTGAAGGATACTGAAAGCACCTCACTTCCTCAGTGAGTTCAGACACGTCGCACGGCCCACGAGGAGCTGGCTGTCGGTCTCGGTTTGACCCAAGGCAAGGGTGAATTTCTTGAGGGCGGCGTTGAAGTCACCTTTTAAGATGAGGGCTTGCCCATCTGCCTTAAGCTTGGCCACAGGTTTAGGCATGGGTCGGGTTGGGAAAGGGGGATGAGAGATTGTTATTGCGAACCAGGATTCAATATTCAAGGGCGACGGCGAGGTTGAACAACGTGGGTGGCGCCGCGTGTATAAGTACGCTCGTGACCTACACGCTCGACACACTACGAATTGAGATGTACCGATCCCGGCATATACAATAATACGCAGTAGACTCTGTCGAAGCATTGTGTAGAGAGTAGAACGGGGAACGATGCAATTCGAGAGTAAACTGATGAATCTGAGAGAATGGTACAGGACAGTGTCACTGCTATAGCTTGTATGCTGACACTTTGGCATATGTTTGGCGGTAGAAATCTGTTGAGCTGTGGAGGGTAAAGAGCATGGATGTCCCAATCGGAAGGCTTCGTCGCTCTTCTCTGTTTTGCCACCGCCAATTAACAAAATGCCACCAATGCGCTCGCTGCCGATCAGAGGAAGTGGCAGGTAGTATCTTCCCAAAGTGGTAAAACAAGGCTGCCGTGAGATGCAGTGGAAGCCCTTATTTGATAGGTAGACAGAGGGATGCCTGGTGGGGAACTGGAACAGATGAGGGGTGGGTCCGACATTGGCAGTTAGGAGGGGGAGCTCTGGATCGCACGCACAGTCAAGCTTTGATCCTTATAAGTACAGAGCCTGACACACCGGCTCAGAGTGGTAAGTGTATGATTATCGAAGGCTACGAAGTAGGCGAGGACTCTGGTAAGCTCGTTTCTGGTGATGTCGGTACTGATGGTGTGGGTTGCGCAAACCCAGGCGCGATTGCAGCAGCATTGTTTCCTCTAAACCTCTTCCTCATATCCAGCTATGGACATTACACATCGATCAGTTCTTCGCTTTAAACGACAAAAGGCAGACGCACCAGCCCGCGTTTGCATTCAAACGTCGCCATCCGAAGGGAGAGACATGGCTCCGGCAACTCGTCAAGGTGCTCTTTAACGCAGTTCGAAGGGAGGTTGCCTTGCTTCACGACGCAGTCTGAGTGAAGAACGCAATCCTTGAAAGCAATGATGAGGGGCTCGCAGAAGTTGGACATGGTGGTCTCCACGGAAAAACGACTGGGAAACGGCAAGGACGGGATTTCGGAGGAGCCACGTGAGCCGGAACTGCAAGCCTGCGACGATGCTGACCGAGCTCGTTCGTCCCAATCCACCACGCCTCCTCAAAATCGTATCTCACCCTTGGGACGGGTGTGTAGCTTGGTCTAATGCCCACGCCTGCACCTGTTTCTGCACTGCTCAGGCGTACACCAACAGTTGCGCGGCTGCCAAACCGCGCACTCATTGCCATTTCCGGCACACAAGCCTCCGAGTTCCTCAACGGCATTCTCGCTACGTCCATCCCTAACCCTCCGCGTCCATTTTATTCTACTTTTCTTCATGCTCAGGTACGTCTCATCTCGCCTGCTCAAGTACCAATCAGCTCATCGAACATCACCGTTCACTATAGGGACGCGTCCTCTATGACGTATTCGTGCATACTCCTCCCGTGTCCTCCGACCCCAGCACGAAACAGCCGACATTTCTTATCGAATATGACCCCTCCGTACCTTCGCGCAATTCGGACGCTCCCTCGTTGTTGATCCTGCTAAAACGCTATGTTCTTCGCGCCAAAGTGCGTCTGCGAGACGCGACCGCCGAGCACGATATCTGGGCTGCGTGGGGCTCCGAACGTGAGGATAAGGCGGAAGTTCCCCGTTGGGAGTGGGCAGGGAGTGGGGCAGGGGAACAGGTATGGGGTAGGAGTTCATGGCCGTGGGGTGAAGGAGAACATGGTCTGTTGAAGGATCGGAGGGCGATCGGCATGGGTGTGAGGCGGTTAGTCAAGAAAGGCGACAGACGTGAGTTCGTCTCCGGGCTTCCAAAAGGCAACAACTAATGGACGTAGCACAGGAATGCTCGACGCACGACGGTGGTTCTGAGGAGGACTACCTCCTCCATCGAATAGCACACGGCGTAGCCGAAGGTGCAACAGATATACCCCCACTGAACGCATTTCCGATGGAATCTAACCTGGATATCATGGGTGGACGTGCGTTTTCAGCTCTCTTTTTCGGAGCATCGACGCTGATGAAGACCATAGTCGACTTTCGCAAGGGATGTTACGTAGGACAAGAGCTGACAGTGCGGACATATCATACGGGCGTCGTTCGCAAACGCATATATCCGGTGGTCATACATTCCTCCTCATCGTACGTTCAATTTCCCATCTTGTTGATCCTATCGTGTTAAATTTACTCCTAGTACGGCCGACGGTCCACTAAGCATGAATACCCATACGCCTCAAACCCCCATACGCGCCTCGCCCACACATTCGCCGGGGGAAGGTCGTGTCCCGCGTCCGCGTGGGACAGGAGCGCTCTTGAGCAATACGCAAGGCGTGGGACTTGCGCTCTTGCGGCTAGAGCACGTCGATAAGGTGCAAACGGGCGACTTGAAGCTTGAGCTTGCTTCTGCGGAAGGGGAGCCGTTGAGAGTCACACCTTGGCGATCTGAGTACTGGCCTGTACCCGAACCGAGCAAAGAGGAGGATCCGTAGCCACATTGCATGGGCATTCACTACATACTACTCATACCCTACATCATTACATGGTATGCGTTGAGTTGCTTTAATCATTAATACCTCTCTTCATTTATTGTCGACGGACGAGTTACAGATCTATCCTTGAAGCCTGCCAAAGCTTGAAGACGTAGGCAGCTCAAGATCCATGGCGTTGACGACTGCAATAACGAACTGATTTTCGGGATCTTTGCCGTCATGGCTAACGCTGGCGAGTAGTTTGACCTTCGTGTGAGCATCGGAAGATGTGTATACGAGCTCCGGTTTGCTCGTACGGCCCTCGGGGACCAAGAAAGAAAGCTCTTTCCAAGTCGGCTTTAGGAGAGGATACAAAGCTTTGTACGCGGCCTCTTTAACGGCCCATCTGTGTGATCGTCGTTACTTCATATCAGTTAAAAGGTCGGGCCAAGGCTACAGTGTACACACCTTACGGCAAGGAAACGCGTGCGGCGGGCCTCTATATCTTCGGGAAGAGCGCTGAAAAAGGCATGCTCTGCTGGGCTGAGAATCCGTGAGGCAAAACGTGGGAAGGTCCGGCGTGTGGCGATACACTGTATCCTCTGGACAGAGACCAGGTCTATGCCAACGCCTATGTGACCAGTTAATATATGAGATGGCATGACAGGGATTCGGGAGGTAGAGGATGTCGATGGGAGCGCTGGCCAAAGGTATATGTAGAAAAAAGGTTTCACTGACACTAGTCACTCGGCGGGTGCCGGCCAGCAATGACCGCCAGATTGGTCTATCGTTCTCGCCACAGACATCCGGAGGATCCTGAGGCCTGAACTTGAGAAAAGTGTTTGGTCTCTCTCGACGGGTACGCTAGTTATATCGTGCGGCAGGCGCAGTTTCTGCGTTCGCTTTGGCACTTCCTTGTGTTCGACTCGTTTCCGAAGGGTATCAGGCAATGATATTGAATGACTAGGTATACAAATGCAAACGATCATAAAATGTTCCGTCCCTCACGTCTCCCCCCCGTAAAACCTGGGCTCATCCATGTGCATCGCACAAGGCCTGTTCCCAATCGCGATGCACTCCCCCGCCGCGACCCTCCTCACGACCGTGCCCTTCTCATCCTCGTCGTTGTCCTCGTCCTCAGACCCGACCTCGTCCTCTCCGACACGTATTCGGACACACAGCTCGTCGGTCTGGTCGTCGATGAAGTGCCACTCCCCACACACACCCTCCCCGAATGGGTGCGGGAAGAACGCGTCGTCTTCCCGCTCCGCGCCGTCCTCGCGCAGGAAAGGATGGTACAGTGCCTGCCGCGGAGTGTACCGCTTGATCGACTCCGGGTGCATGATTTTGTCTAACAGGTCCAGCGCGTTATCGATGTCCTCCGCGTACGCGTCATCCGTAGGCATTTGAGGGGAGGTCACGAAGATGCTGTCCGACGACGCGGGTGACGTGTGGTGCGCTTCGGAGGACGACGAGGGCGGAGGTGCTGCCGGGCCATGTAGCTGCCCGTAGAATGGGTAAAAGCGGTAGTCTGGAGGAGGCCGTTCTCGGATCTTCGGATTCAACGTCTCAGCAAAGTCCGTCCAGGACCTTCCTTCGTGCGACAACGTAGGAACGTTACACGCAAACGTGCGGCCTGAAACGATGGGTGGTGGTGGGTCACAAATTGTAAAGGATGAAATCACCCACTGTGTAGCGTTGCTGTCTTTTCCATCTTCTTCCGTCCAATGATCGCGGTAATTTCCATCAATGCTTCAACGTCGTCCGAGGACGTAAATAAGGGGAATTTCCCCGTTAAAAAGAAACATAAAATCATGCCAGCGGACCACACGTCGATGGCTGTCGTCGCGTTCAGGGCAATCAGTATGCACGGGCGGTAAGTCAACAACGTGAAACGAACGTACCGCCGGTCTGCTCGCCACACTTGAGGAGGACTTCAGGCGCGCGGAACCCTCGGGTTCCGGCGCGATTCGCTTTCGAATGAGGGCTTGACGAATGGTTAGTGAGGCGGCTACAGAAGAGGAGGCGCTCTGGCACGTACCGTATATCTTTTTCGGGGCGGCCGACTTTCTCTGACGGCCATGTACTTCGTAGTCTCGCTTCTTTCTGCATGGTTCGAATGTAGTTTGCGTCTATTTCCCCCTGCCGTCGTATGCGGCCGTGGGGGTGGGTTCTTGATGGTGCTGTGTGGAGGCAGGCGCCATGGCTGGGGCCCTTTTCCATGCGCTGCAACAGGACACAGTTGGACGACGGGTTTGGGACTGAAACTCGACACCTACGCTGGCCAGACCGAAGTCGCACAGGGTACCTATCCCAGTGCGTGGGTCGAAAAGGAAGTTGGCTGGCTTGACATCTCGATGAATGATGCCTCTCGCGTGGATGTCGCGTAAGGCCCGGAACATGCAGCGGAGGTACTGCTTGACACCCTCGAGAGGCAAAACGCGATAGAAATCCTGAGTGTGATGTGAGTCTGCCGAGCCGGGCACTGCAATGGCTTATGCTACGAGTGTATGCGCACCCGAAAGTCGTCGTTGCGTTGGTAGGGCATGATGACCACAACCTGGTCCTCCTTCCGAAAGGCAGTGATGATTTGAGACACATGTCGCGCGCCTCGACATGTCTCCATGATCATGATCTCGTTTCGTATGCGGTCGGGCGTGCTGGTCACGTAGATGCGCTTGATCGCGACGAAAACCTTGCTGCCCGCGGGGCGCGGAAGGGACTGGTAATAGGCGGAGGAGGAGGGAGGATGGTATCCGTGCCAGACGGTATTGTCCCATTTGGAATGATACCCGATGTCGACGGCTTTGAATACGCAGGAGAACGTGCCGGTCCCCAATCTGTCCACGATCTTGTAGTCTTCCACGAGCTCGGGGACAGTGGCCTCGAGGTCCGCGATCTGGTGTAAGATTTCCTCCTGCTCGTCCCGCGGTTTCTGGAACATCGACTGCTCTTCCTGCTCCTCCTCGTTCTCCCCCAGATCCTCCTCCACGTCTACGATCTCAATGTCGCTGCTGCTCCCTACGTCATCGTCGCCCTCCTCAACCTCTCCTTCATCTACGCCACCTTCGTCCTGCTCCTCCTCGTCGCTGGCCATCTCTTCGTCAAGGTCAATGAGAGCGTCCGGGTCTTGCATGTCAAATATCCTCCGTGGAGTACCCCGTTGCTTGTAAAGGCTGTCGAGGTGGCTTTGGTACGCGCGGACCCCGCCGGTGCCGGGAGCGTCCGAGTCCTTGCACGGCGCGCGGGTTTTGGCATGTCGATAGCCGTTCGTGTACCGGCTATTTCGTTGATCCGATGAATGAACCTCGAGAGGATTAGAGGAGTGTTGGGAAAAGAAGGCGGTAGTGGTCATGACAAGGTTAAGCAGGACGGAAGAGCGAAACGGGGAGTCGAGCGGGTCGAGTGGGAGAATGAATTTTGATGTAGTTCCGGACAGGTAGCAATATAGGATGGCGGTTGTACGGCAGCGACGGCGAGCGCAAACAAACCAGGCCTATTGGAAGGTGAGTAGTTGGAGTTTGGAGCGAACGCCGACGCGTCGTCCAACTGGAACGAACGCGTCGTTGGGCCTCACGTGATAGCCAATGCACCGCGTCGAACTACTGTACCGCTATGTAGTTAGGCAACTGGCAACCGTGGTCACATGACCGTGCGAATTGTCCTGGGGCTGCAACCGGGCTCGGGGACGGGGGGACACTCAATTAGGCAACGCAACCAGTCCGTCCGGGCCAGCCGCCATGATGCTCAATGTGCTTCACCGCGATGGCAATTGGGAGTGTACAGGTTCCGTATTATGTGAAAATGGTACGTGTACAGGCCTTTATGCATGTAGTGAATCCCCAAACTTTGCCCAAGTCAGTGACTAAATGACCTCGGGCCTCAGGGCACAGTGTCTTTTATGATATACACCTCTCGTGCTATACAGTGATTTTTGGACAATTTTTGAGCGATTTTTGGGAGTGATTTTTGAGTTTTTCTCGCAAATGTTCAGAGCATGCAACCCGGCCTGAGGGACAGGGGACAGGTCGCGAAATAGGCAACCGCAACTCACCCTCGGGGACAGGGGACGTTGCCTAACTACGTAGCGGTACAGTACTCTAAGTCTAACTTAAGTTACTACTTAGGTCCTCTTCTTCTAGACTCTAGAGTCCTCAGTCTAAAATTGTGACTCCTCAGTAGTAGACGTAGTATACTATTACTGAATACTTACTAGTATACTAGTATACTACTCAATAAAGCAAAATTTAAATCGTAAAACAAAGATTGAAAGAAAAAGAGCAAGCGCCAAAAGGAATGACCACCGCAGGACTCGAACCTGCAGCCTTTTGGTAGCATCGGCGATCGAAGCCAAACGCGCTACCATTGCGCCAGGTAGCCTTGTTTCACTGTAAAGTTACATTATTTATATCCCGAATTACGATCTTGTCCCAGGTTTAATCAATGATTCCACGGTGCATCGTGCATGAGTATTATGCATCATCCCTGATCCACGTTTCGCTCACCCCATTTCCCAACCGCATCCTTCATCCTATAGCTCAACGAAATGGCTCTTAACTGGACCATGCTAAACTCTGACCGTGCTCCGGTATCTCTTCCACGAGAGAGCACCGTCATGTCCATTGATACTGGCGCGGAGATATCTATCATAATACCTGACGCTCCTCCAAGCTCGTCGTCCACTGCTGGAGGTTCTGGTGGCGAGAAGAAGCTGAAGGGGGATGGAACGGTGCACTTGACTGATCAACGAGTGAGTTTGGTGCCATGCTAGATTGGCCGGAATCTTAGTCGTATTCGTTCGCAGCTCATCTTTGTGACCGGAGGGCCGAACAACTCCTTTGAATCACTATCCATCCCCCTACCCTCAGTTCTCTCTACCAAGTTTGAGCAGCCATACATAGGCTCGAACTACTTGACCATTGACATCAAGCCGTCCCCAGAGGGAGGTTTGACAGACGGGACCAAGGCAGAGTTACGGTTCAAGAACCAGCCTCTCTTTCAGTTTGTAAGCGTGTTGGAGAAAACGCGCGAACGCGCGATCTATATGAAGCGGCAGATGCAAGAGGAAGAGGAGATCCTACGTGAGTGAAGTCGCCCGGAGCTGAATGCTTTCGTTAAACGATCTCGCCACAGCGGCGTACAACACACCCTCCGCGTCAGGGTCCCGGACCACAACAGGAACACCCGCCGACGCGCCTCCGGGGTACGACGACTAGATCACAACTCGATATAGGAATTGTTGTATGTACAATACTTACTAGCCGACTGCAAAATTGTACCACTGATATCCGAGGGAGATACGTCCTCACTGACAACCAGAGTCGTGACGTGTTTGAAGTTTTTTCTTCCTTTGTACTATCCTGCGAGGAATCGACTCCGCCCCCCGGAACCGTGCGCGGAACCACTCAGTACTCACCCTTCAGACTTCCGACGTCCTCCCAGTGTATACCGAGGAGCCCGTAGCGATGCCGACTTAAGTTGGTGCGCTGCCTTCGTGATAGACGAGAGATGCCTTGATATCAAACGTTGGCTACAGTTGAGTGCGCGTCATTATTAACATTCCACATCTATCTGACATCTCGGCGGCTTGCAGGATGCGGATTGTAGGCGGAACACGTTTAGGCTGCCCAGTGGGCCTTTCGAACGCCTAAGGCTATGCACCGCCAATCCTCCTGTGCCTATTATGCTGATCTCCTATTCACATGTACTCTGTAGTTAATCTCGTCGAGCCGACTGGCTGGTGCCAACTGGAAGTTTGACAAGCCTCGCATGAACATGTCCAATTTCAACACAGAAACGGACTCCAACTGTTCCCGATGTTTTGACAACGATTCTGATTTTTTGGAATAGTGTCCCGCGCCGTTATTACGTGCATGTCGTTCCGCCGCCTCCGTCGAAGTCTTATTCACCGGACAGTGCAATATGCCACACTAGTATGTAGTATGTTCACTTTCGCCGCCATTACGTCGATCTTTGGCTTTGAAGGTCAGAACGGCCCCACCGAGGTTTCAAAACTTCGCTACGTGAAGGAAAAATGGCATGCGCAGGTCCTCACCGTGTGGCGTCGAATGTGCCCTGCCGACGTCAGAGTCTTGGCAGATCGAACTTTAAGCCTCTGTATACTGCGACGTCACTCAAGAGGAGAGCCCACCCGGTCCCACCGAGGTCTATAGCTGTCCTCAACCATCGACGAACGGCGGCTCGGTACGGTCTGTGTGGCATTCGGAACCGCGTTCCAAGGAATTTTCACTTTCTTTCCCCGGGGGTTTGATTCCAGCATCTCTAGCGGGTTGACGACAGGAACATGGAGCACAGGGAGTTGTGACTTTTCTGTGGGCGTCTCGCCCCCATGTCAAGGCAAGTGAGGCGAATTTTTACGGGACGTCCGTGGATCATCTCGCCGAGGGTTGCTCCACGTACCAGGTGGCGAGCAATGTGAGTATACCTCATCCTTAACCAGGCGGCGCAAGGAGTTCGTTAGTATAAAGATGCCCGTACATCCTCAGAATCTCCCCAACCTCCTTCATTGTTCTCATCTAAACATGGGTAAGACTAGTCATTCTGAATCGCAACTGCTTCGACTTCCCGACCCGTGTCACAGACTACATCCGCGCCCTCAATAACCACCTACAGACCATAGGACAAGCGCATCTTCTTGCTTATTCTTACCAGCAGATAGGCCCCAACCACGCAGCAACCCACGCTGCGCAGGTTTTAGGTAAGTGGTCCTTCGCATGAGCACAGATTGACTGCTGGTTTTTACACTTTTCGTAGTGAACGGACAAGTCATTGCCGAAGGAAGAGGCTCTACCAGAGCTATAGCTAGACAGGCGGCGGCAGAGATAGCACTTCGATCATACTATAAGGTCATTTAGAGCAGTGAGTTTCAGCTATCGTGCTCTCCCACTTGCCTGAATCTCTATCCCGCAGGTTCAGTCGACACTCAACCCCCTAGAGCATTCGGCGACCCCTTAGAGCATTCGATCGATCCTCTCCACATGCATATTTAGTCGACAAGATGAATTAAGCCCTCCTGGCGCCAGGAGTTTGCATTCTTTACAGTGGGACATGGACGTCCCGTGAAGCAGTTCGATTGATGATTTCTTCAAGTGTAAGATTATATTTCCCCTTGAACCATGCTCCTTGACTCTCTGGTGGCGAAGTCAAGTCCGATCACTTCTTGCGTCGGACACAGCCTGCTTGATGCCTTTATTTCATACTCTGTTCCGCCGGCCTCAAATCTGACGAATGACACAGCAGCATCTTCGAAGACAACTAGTGGTACTAAGCCTCAACCACGCCCTGACTGTATGTAGCCGGATTAACTTTGTCTTACAAGGAAAGTTCGCAACAAGGGTAAGGCTTCATATAGCTTCATAAGTTAAATAACATAGCTCGCAGTAAAATGGGCATTACCCACTGTCCGATGGGATGTGAGCGGCGTATATGCAGGCGCACTGTCAACTGTGTCATATCGTGTCAAACTCCATGGCTCTCGGAGAAATGCCGCCACATTTGATCGCAGTGGGAGAAGTAATATTATTTCTGGGCAGGCATATTGTACATCGCTATCCCAAAGCCATCAGCATTACCAACATACATATTAAGAAACGGAACCTACAGAGACGCCGCGGGGTCGAAGGAGGAGACGGGGGTGGCTTTTCTGACTTCGATCCTGACATCTACGCGACCAGAAAGGTCAGATTTGGTAATTACAGGGTGTGACGAATATGACCGTACCAAAGGATCGGCGTGGTGGTGCGTTGCCCTCATAACTACGACATTCAAGTTCGCAGGTCCGTCGGACGAGGACCTGCTCAACTGTGATACGTTTCTCTCTTGCAAGTCGTAGACATTGGGCGTCAAGATCCCAGGACGAGTACGTGTATGCAGTTCGTCATCACGGCTGGCCTTCCAGCATTCTCTAAGAACAATGGAAAGCGGAACAGTTGCCTGCATATACATGCGTGAGAGTTGTACCACCGGTTGACTCGGACGGGATGGGACGTACACTGATCTGGCCCAACATAGCCGCGAAAATCGCGATGGATAACCATTCACTCGAGAAGGCTATAAGAACCATAAGAAAGGCGATGGCATAAATCACTCCTGAATCGACTATCGTGGCCAATATTTTGAGAATGCTGAACCGCCGGCGTGGTGAAGAGGTTACGCGCGTTGGTGTTGACAATGCTCTCCACCCGATGAGGCAGATACCTCCGCATTGGATCAAAAGCGACGTGACACAAGAAATAGTCAGCCACCTGCGAAGAGGTAGGATGAACAGATCCCCCGGCTTAACAAGACCCTGTGCATGGACCGCATATGAGGAGGAAACTGTGAAGACCATTTATTAGGGCACAAGTCCTCGAGGATACTAGGACGCACTGATGAGGACAACTTCGAGAACGAACTGAATAAAAGGTCAGAAATATCGACCTCCATGTTCACTACGACGAAGGGCTTACGAATGGTAGACACAGGATGATGTTTTTGTTCCACACAGCGTAGACACGCCATATCTTCGTAGTGCATGAACTAGTGTGATTCGCTTGCCAACCGTTAAATCGGAAAGTACATACCATGAAACAATCCCCGATAATCGTCTAGTGGAACCAGTTTCAGTATCGGTATATAAGTAGTGTACAGCTAATGAACGCACATTAAGGACCCACAGGGCCTGCTGGGCCAAGACTATTGGGTATTCCTGGTGCTGTAGATACTGCACTCTCTCCTCAAAATCGGGATGGCCAATAAAGGCCCGAATCATTTGCACGACGAGCGTCACAGTATGAGCTGTGCAAATCGCAAGCTGTAGGCCTATCGTGATCACTAGATAGCTAGGCCCGACATCAACGGCGGCTATTGGCACACAGAGGACCAGATATCGCACCGATTTGGGCCTCTGACGAATCCTCTTCTGAACAGCAGCACTGTCGCAAGGATGGCAAGTGTGAGGCTTCAGAGCGGGCCGTCGCTGTTAGCAGTGTCTTCCACTTCCGCAAAGATGAATAGTGCTTACTTGATACCTGTAGCGCACGAGATCAATGCGTACCGTGCGGAAATCGCTACCAAGAGCAGGGCGCACCGTACAAAGGACCCACTACCCAAAAGGCCGCAAGCTGGGTCGAAACGAGCGCAGTCTCTGGATCCGACATCGTGTCTGGCCGAGGACCTACTGGAAAAAATGAAGCGAGGAGGACGGGCGTAGTTTCAAAGGTCCAGGGTATTTAAGCACCGGCTTATGAACAAAAGACGCTCAGGCTTAAGCGGCGTTTCATCAGGCGCTGTTTTATACATATGCGCTCACGGCAAGATGCAGAACAAGTCCCTGGTACGTTTCGCACCGCCTCCACGGTGAGAACTCTGACAGCATCACTGATTTCCTACTGTGAGTATATGTTGGTGTCAAAGGAACGGATAAGAATTGAAGGACGAACCTATGACAGACTCATATACAACATTGACATAGAAATACTTGGTCCAGCTGAAAAGATGACAGGTGTGCCGTATAGCAGTAGTGGCGATGAACATGTGGCTTTAGTGGAGCCTGTAGCGTCTGGTACAGGCCGTGAAGCCCAGATTCAATTGGACGTTACTGTATTGCGTTAGCGTCGCGCTCACGAGTACGATCACGACCATTTCCACCAGTGGCACCACATCTGATGAGGTGGGAAAGTTGTTTGACAATGTCGCCAAGTGCCGCGTCGCGAAGCTTTGTTTGGCATGGGAAGTGGACTCCTCAACAGCTGGTAGGTGCCCTTCCCCAGTAAGTAATCAGGGATTAACGAAAAAAGATTTACAAGGCCTTAATCCTACATGACATCACGGCGGAGACCAAAGTTATGATGATGCAAAAGTCGCTTTCGCAGTGATGGTAGGCATAAAGTTGCCCATCGCTATCCCCGACATGTAAGCGTTGCCGATACATTAGAGTGTATGACTTGGTGAAAAAGTATATGCGAATCATAGGTCATGAGCACGGAAGAGGAGGGCGGCGATTTTGTCTAGTTGTCCTCAACGGTGGCAGCTAAATTAAACAGGTGATCAGACTCGGAGATGGCGATACTAGATCGAGAAACGAAGAAAAGCGCACTGAAGGATCAACGTGAAGATGCGTATCCCTTTTTATGACGACCAAATTTATATGATCATCTGTTGGTGTTCTGCTTCTAGATGGGGACAAACTCCTGCTGTGGATGTCATGAACTGTCGATGTTAAAAGCCCAGGGGGAGGAAATATCATATCAATGTCACGGCTGGCCTTCCAACACTCCCTAAGCATAATGGACAATGGTACAGTCGCCTGTTCAGGGTACATTGGTAGGGATGGTCACTGGGAAGAATAAGGCGGCTCACGCTGATCTGTCCAGCCAACGCCGCAAAGATGGCCGATGAAACCTTGTCTTCCAGGAAAGATATGAGTGCCAGGAATGTGAAAATGACGTAGACCGCGCCGGAATCAACGATCGTGGCCATTATTTTGAAGGGATTGTACCGTCGGTGCGAAGAAGTGATGCATACCGGGGTCGACCAAACTCTCCATGCGATCAGGGCGGTGCCTCCCGTTTGAATCAGAAGGGACAGGGTGCTCGCTACAGTGAACCATTGACGAACAGGAGAGTCGAACACGCTGTTTGGAGGGACCACAGTGCTCTGAGCATGGATTGAACTCGACGAGGAAACTAGAACATGTGTTAGGGCGGCGCGGACTATGATCTTGGGGCGCACCAATGAGAGCGATTTCACAGACGAGCTACGCATATGGAGACCGTAAGTGATGATGTTATAGATTTCGCTTTTCGAGAAGCTTACGAATGGTATGCACAAGATCACATTCTTTTCCCATACTATGAAGACACGCCAAATCTTCGAACGATATCAGTCAACGAGGCTTGGACGACGTGGAAGACATGATTACCATGAAACAGTCCCCCAAAATTGTCTATGCAGTATGTTAGTAGTACGCTTAGTCCACGGCCTCCGTAAAACTAGCAGCGAGCTCACATTGATAAACCACAGTGCTTGCTGGGCCAAAACGACAGGAAATTCTTGGTGTGTTAGGTACTCCACTCTGGCAACGAAATCGGGGTGTAAGATGAATGCCCGGATCATTTGCATGACCAGCGTCACAACATGGGCTGTGCAGACCGCCGATTGAAGTAGTATAGTGACTATGAGATATCTATATGGACGTCAGCGTTGAGGTCCAATGATAGTAATGAACAGCACAGCGAACCGGTTCGGGCCTCTGTTGAAGCCTCTTCTACAAAGACAAAACGCTGCAAGAGCTGCCAGCACGATGCTACATACAGGATTGTGAATCAATTGTATATGCACAGTTATATGGTCTTACTTGATGCCTGGACCCCCCAGATATTAGTACTGCGCGTCTAATATGCTTACAGGCTGGAGCTCACCGTATAAAGGGCCTACTACCCAAGCTGCTGCAAGCTGAGTTGAAACAAGAGTAACTTGCGACTGAAAAAGTCGAGACGATGAAGCTAGCATCGAATCCGAACGGACGAAGTTCTGCTGCCTAGAAGTATAACAGTGGTGAAGATGAGGGATTGAGCCTTCAGCAGCTCTTGGGTATTTAAGTACCGGTTAAGTATACAGCGCATAGGCTATCATCGAAGTGTCTGTGTGGCATGCGCTACTGACATCGAGCATGTTCTTGCAAGCACTGTAGAAGGCAAGTGCGTACTCAACAGCAGAACGTGCCGATAGTTGTATGGCGTATACGTATGGTGATGATGCTGTTGATTTCCTTCTGGCGGAACAAGTTGACGGCGAATAGCACTACGAGAGGATCAGAACGTAAGTGCCACTGAACAGAAACGTCAGGCTGCAACCGTCAGAAGGGAGGGCAAGAGCGCGTGCTGGGCAGCGCGCCACACGACTGAAATCTCCTCCATAATCGCGTTGGACGAGATGATTGATAGACCGCGAATTCAGCGTATCAAAAGGAGCCGGGCCAGCATGGGAAAAGATCCTGGGAAACTGAAATTCAATAAAGACCGAGAAGACCAAGATAGTTGTGAGGGATCAAGGGGGATGTGAAACGTTCACGACCATCCGTGCCATATCAGCATCATAGCCAATACGGATGCCGACGTTATCTAACTCGGAGCTTCACCCAACTCTGCATTGATCAGTTCCATGGACGACGCGTTCAGAGAGGTATACTTACCCTCAAACATCGACCTGCTGGACATTTTCAATCTCATCCGTCGCCGGTTCTGGCATTATCGATGACACGACCTCGATGTCTTCCACAACCTCCCATAAACGGTGTGTGCTATCCTCTGCGATCAACGAGTTTTCGATCTTCAGGCGAACGAGCTTCCCAAATACAGCCTTCCGATTCTCCATTGCGCCCATTAAATCATCAAGAAGTGTTCTTCCATCCTCTTCACTGGGGGTCTTCAAGTCCAGGAGAGAAAGGCTAACGGCCGTCAGGAAGGGAAGGAAGGGCACCTGAGAGTGCGTGGAATCCGAGGGAGAATATGCTGAATTTAGCGCGAAAATGAACTCGGCGGCCGATTCGCCTGCAATAGTCACACTCTCGAGATAGCGCCATTCACCCTCACAGCGTTGCACCCAGTCTTCGCGGTCCACGAACACATCGTAGCTTATGAATAAGGCTAGTTCCATGGCAGCAGGGAGAATGGGAAGTAGATGTAGAACCTCTGAGTCGAAGTCGGGATGGCGACCGAGTGCCACGCTGAGAAAAACATGCTCTTGAAAAAGCTGCGATGCGAGTGGGGATTCCATTGGCTCCACGGGAGGTTTGACGTCAAATATTTTGGGCCGAAGATCGTTTTCCCTCATCTCCAGCTCCTTGAAGTGATTGAGTTTCATAGGCGGGTTGGCAGATATAGGCGCAAGTGATGGTGGGTTGTGGGTCCCTACCGAGAACCATAGACTTGGGATGACCGAGATGATGGTATTTCTGATGGGTATTCCTGACGCATGGGCTGGGGAAAAAATGAGGCGGATAAGCCGGGCGAGATCCTCTACCTCCTCCATCTCCACAATATCTTCATCGCTTTTACACCGTATTAGGAGATGTGCCGAACGGGGAAATGAAAAGCGCTGCATAAGCCCGGTGGCATGGCGGATTCCTTCGCAAAGGTTTATCGATCGAATGTTTGGAAGTGCGACCTTGTTATGAGGCGGGGCATCCAATACGGGTGGAGGAAGTCGCGAGACCACTTTGGTAAGGGAGAGATTCTCCAACGAAGGCAGAGAGGAGAGGACGTCAACGATGTGGTCAAAGCGGCTGCCAACGCAGCAGTGTGACAAGTCGATATATGTGAGAGGTGCTTTCAACGGAGCTAGGCCTGGGGTGAGTCGGCACGTGGTCAGCACCAACCTTCGCAGGTTTTCTGGGACCTTGTTGGCCAGAAAGTCATCAGGTAGGTCGATGAAAACATCTCTGGGTCTTTGGGGGTCAATCAAATGTGACTTTTCGGAAATTTCGAGTCCGGTTAGGATCGCCGCAGGAGACTGAGAGAGAAGTCGCATTGCATCTGGAAGAAAAAGGGTCCAATGTTCGTCCTTTTGCGGGGATATCTCCGTCAGCCGCAAGCTCGTCAAACGAGAAAGTTCTCCAAGGATGGCGCGCATAGACTGGTAACGCTGTGCGCATCTTTCTGGATGTAAAGGAGAGATATCCTGCATCGTGATTGGCCTTGGGGATGACCTCTCTATGAATGTCTTCGCCCACGACGGACTGAACGTGGGAATGGTGGTCCACAGCGTCTTTTGATTTATAGCCACCTGGCGCCAATGATGGCAGACGTGGGTCAGAGGGATTGGATGAATCTCCCAGAAGCGATCTGTAATGGACTCGAAGATCATGGCCAGGAGCTCAACAGGAAGGCGGGATACGGGAGCCAGCGCGTTGATGGACCGACGAACGTCTAATTCGACGACGTTCGGCGTCGCCTCGATAACACGGAAAAAGGCTTGCACAATATGATAATTTGTGAGATCTGGGGAGCTTTCACGATCCATTGTATGGATGACCTGGTGGCAAACGGGCCCTATCCAAATGATCAACGTTGAACTCGAGCACTGAGTTGCCCTGCAAGTTGAGCGCGTTAGGAATTACCGAGCAACGAGTAGAAACGACACACACCTGATGCTTAAGAAGTATTTGATGGTTTCCGGTTTGACTCCTTGATCCTGCTTGCTCTTGAAGCTTTTGCTGGGCAGATAGTGTTGAAGGGACGACGCTGACCAAGGTAAAAGAGTGCCAGAGATAAACCCGAACCCGTAACGTCGGTCGGGCCGAGCCGAGACCGTTTTCCACCCAAACGGAGTCAAATCGTCACACTCACCAGTCCAAACTGTGGACTTACGTTCTGTAGACTGAACTCGACATAACCCCCCGAGCTTCACGCGCTGTTCATTTCCCCCGAATAACCGCTCATACGTTAGCCGCCCTCATCCACAAACGACGCAAACACATCTAGAATTATCTGCGCGAGCACGTGTGTATCGTAAAGCCCACTACTATAGTAGGGTATGCCCCCCGGAAGGCCCAGGCGCTCCAAAGTCCATCGAATCCTCTAATGTCATGGATGGGTGGGTATGCGGTAAGCGACGAAGGGGGAAGGGGCATGCCGTCGAAGTCGAACGGTTCCGCCTGCACTCCCCACGCTCGCCCATCCCTGCCAGTCAATCTCAGCGCCACAACCCCTCCCGCGCCTACGCCACGCCCGTGATCTTCTGCACGAGCTCCTCGAGCATCCTGTCGAGCTCCTCCGCCGCCCGCCGAAGCTCCCCGCGATCGCCCGCCGCGATCATCGACGACGGCAGGTCATACACCACCCGCGTCCCGCGCCCGCCCTCCGCGGTCTTGCCCATGATCATCAGCCTCAGCGGGACGTAGAGCCCCGCGAGCAGATCGTGCCGCATCATCGTCGCCGCGACGAGCGGGTTCCCGAGCGTGTACACGCGCGCGTCGGGGATGTCGTCCCGCTCGAGGTACATCCTCAGCCAGTTGCTGTGTTTCGTCTCCAAGAAGAACCTGTTCGGAACGAAAACGCGGAGGCGTCAGCGAGCCATGTTTGGAGGACGTGCGGAAAGGGGGAGGGGGAGGCGACTGACCCGAAGTGCTCGCCCGTCACCTCCTTGAGCCGCGACTCGAGCTCGCGCGGGCTTTTGGCAGCGCGGATCGCGCTCGTGATGCGGCCCTCGGATTTGTTTCGGTTCAGGAGCGCGTCGAGCCGGCGGAGCACCTCCTGCACGGGCAGATCGGTGTTGTACCGCACGCGGCGAACGGCGAAGTCCTCGATTTGCTTCGACATCGGATGTGTGTGTGTGTTTATGAAGGGTGGGTTGGGTACAGATATAGGTATGACCTAGTCGGTTCGAGGGACTAGAAGGTTGGTCGATGTGATGTGGCGATGAAGAGGAAGAAGAGTGGTGCGGGTGGTGTGCGGTATGAACGGGAGACAGATGCCTGAGATGGGGAGGCTGGGGTTCCATCGTCTCGCACCCGGGGGTTTATAACAGGATCCACGCCTCCCGGCGA
The DNA here is from genome assembly GCA_012932865.1 of Amylostereum areolatum. NCBI lineage: Eukaryota > Fungi > Basidiomycota > Agaricomycetes > Russulales > Stereaceae > Amylostereum > Amylostereum areolatum. Next base: position 142,131 of record SAXG01000010.1, read on the forward strand.
ACGGACGTGCCATATCGCATCCCAAGCCTGCAATCTTGCGCCCCAGAATCCTGCCAGGCGCTCTGCCTCTGCGCGAGCTCAGACGAAGGAAAAATCTGCACTCAGCCTGCGTTTGACGTGAAGGGAGAAGCCTTCCAGTCGCGTACGTACACCCGGCTGGCGACGCCGATCGCGTTAACCCCCGCGTCGAGTGTCCCATCGCGCCCTTCTCTTTCCCACCCCGCGCTTCTCTCGCCCGGTCTTCAAGGAGCTCACGCCCAATCGTCCCCGGCCATCCATCGGGCATCTAAAAAAACAGCTAGAATGCCGGCCACACGACTCAGCCCATGCCATAACGCCCCTCCCCCTCACACCCCCGCACGCACGGACTTTCGTGGGGTCTCCGGCATCCCAGCCCGCACGTTCCCAACGTTTCCCACCACCCCGGTCAATTTCAACGGCAACTCACCACACATTCACCCCCACGTTCCCTGCCCGGTGATCTACCGCTAGAACACCGACCAGCGCGCGGTAGATAACCGCACCGAGGGACCCAGAGAAGCCTTTCAGGCATGCCATAATCGGGCCACCATCCCGCGGTAGAGCGACGCGCTATCCTCGAGACGGACGCGGAGGTCAAGGGTCGTGAGGCTGGGAACTACCGCCGGGAGAGCACGTGTGAGTTCCATAAAGTCCTGTCGGCCGTTGTTTCAGCGAATACGCGAACGTGACTATGAGGGGAAACCTGCCACTCACAGGAACTGTATCCTTTTTGACGGCGAACAAGATACGCTCGATAAATGCAGAAGATTGTACGAGCGCGGAGAGCTGCGCCAGACCTATGACGATATGTGGCCCCGTGAATGTGCGCAATTTTGGATGCCGCCGGGCAAGCCCTACGGGCGCAGTACCCTGAGAGGCGTAGATCTTGCCGTCGTCAGAGATTAGAGACATGTGTTCCAAATCCTGCGCCCCTGACGTCAACGTCGTGAGCCAGTTGAAGAGCACGCGAAACTGGGGGGGACGCGCGACGCCTTGGTGCGTCACCGTCAACTCGCGGAGTTCAGGAAGGCCAGGGTACGTAGGAGGCGGATCCGCGGCCTGTTGTAGCATTGTCAGTGGAATAATTTGGGGCGATGAGAGGGAGGGGAAGGATCAAAGGAAGAATGCGTGCCTCGAGCTCGGGTTCGACGTCGATGAAGTTGTCGTAGAAGAAGCTCAGCGTCGTCAGACGCGGGGTGCCGCTCAGCAGGGTTAGCAGGGCTCGCGGAGAAAGCTGGTGGTCCCGCCCGATATGGAGTTGAGTTAGGGCCCGGAGGGCCGATGTGGCGTTAAACTCTTTGGCTAGTTCCAGATCCATCCCCGCGGGCACCTAAAATTGAGATGCCAATGCAGCCCATATCGTAAATGCGGCACACGTTCGGGAGCCCGCGGTCTGCTACTCACCTCGAGAGCAAGGCTCGTAAGGCTCGGAAGTTCGGCCAGGAGGGACTCCAGCCTGCGCACCATGAGATCTGTGGTGTTCCCGAGGGCGAGCGATCGGAGTGCGTGTAGGCGCGTCAGCGGAGTGAGGAGGCCTGAATATATGTTGAAATCGCAGTGAAGCGCATGAATGCTCGGGCATTTGACCAGGACATCGACGATGCCTTCCATGAGCTGCGCGGTCAAGCCGTTGCCCATAGGCATGTGTATCATGTAGGACGTCGCGTTGGGGAGCAATGCCAGACCGCCCGTCCAGTCCTTTGCGGGAGCGAACACGGGCTGTCCGAACGACACGGTCACTTTTTTTTTCGCGGTGGAATTTTAATTAGCGGATCAGGGTGCGTCTGCACGCGATGGAAGGAGGTTTGTGCCACGCACGGACGTGTCGAATGCTGCGCACGTATGCACGCAGGTGCGGGTGTGCGGCCAGCGTGGTGAATACGTTGGGGAAGCCGAGCTAGGCGGTGAGGATCAGGGCGACGGTCGGGAAGCTTGGACATGCGTGAGGGCTTACCTTGACAGTCCCGTCATGGTCGTGATGCTTGAACTCGATTTCTCGGTAGAGCGTTGGCGTCGCGGCTTCCCAGAACGCGCGACACACTCGAGCGCTGTCTGACAACGAGATTCTGTCGTCCATTGCCTCAAATATCGGGTACCACACATCGGTGGGAATCTTCTTAATGTCAAACATGGGGAAAGGTCTGGATAGCGATGTGCGAGAATGTGAGTCGTAATCGGTAATGAGATGGATGACAGAAGCGTCGGACGACGAGTTCGAAGTTCGAACGACGTGAGTCATGCACATGCTCGTGCGCGCCTGTGTTCGAACCGGTTCGGCGGCGCCTTGGCATCGTGACATCTGTCACGCACCAGATCGCATGTCCGCGGGCCGGACGGGCCATTGACTGTACAGTACAAAGGCCGCCGGCAACTACCGAAGTTGACGGAAGCGACAAGCGACGAGCGCCGCGACGACTTTCTCCTCACGTCAAAGACAGCGGAAGACGACATCACTGTAGCCCTATTTCTTATATCAATCGAAAAAGTGAGTGTCCTCGTTATGGTTAAGGCGTGAGTACTGAACGAGTTCTTGGCAGGATGTCCGACGCAGGAGACGAGATTAAGGTCGACGAGGTCGAGGTCGAGGCTGAGGTTTCGGAGGCACCCAAGGGAAAGCTTTCCGTGGAGGATGCTCTGCAGGTGCGTGGTCCTTGTCCAACGCTCTAGAAAACCTCACTAAACGGGCCCCACTCAGGAAGTCCTGAAGACGTCGCTCGTGCACGACGGACTCGCTCGCGGTCTCCGCGAGTGCGCGAAGGCTCTGGACAAGCGCCAGGCTCATCTCTGCGTGCTCGTTGAGACCTGCACGGAGGCGGAGTACATCAAGCTCATCGAAGCGCTGTGCGCGACGCACAAGATCCCCCTCATCAAGGTCGGAGACGCCAAGGTGCTCGGCACTTGGGCTGGTCTCTGCAAAATCGACCGCGAGGGCAACCCCCGCAAGGTCGTCGGCTGCTCGTGCGTAGTCGTGAAGGAGTACGGCGCCGAGTCGCAGGGCCGCCACGTTCTCGACGACTATTTCAAGAACCGCTAAACGTGAGCGTCTCCTTCTGCTTCTTACCACCCTCACTCCTTCGCTCCCTGTTTCGAGATGACACAAAGACTCCCTCTACGGAGATCTTCGGCTCTCTGAGGATAACCGTCTATCCGGAATCATTATCATTTGTCTGAACATTGCCCTCATTTTCGTTACTCGAGCCATCGAACGTCGGCGCTGACCTTTTTTTCCACAATCTGCAGCGGTTTGCACTCGTGTAGTACGATCGATGTATGGCCCACGATAATAATAACACCCGTCCTTACTTGCCCTCGCTTCTCCAGATGTGATATGTGTGAAAGTGAAGTTTCATATATCATACATCGGCGGGAAGTGTGTGTATCCGTCCTCGTTCTTTTTGCTCACACGATGGTGCCAAACAATATGGGCTGTCCGTCTGACAGGTAATAGAGCGATCCAGCAGGAAAGCAGGTCGACGCCTGCAAGCGACTCGGACTCCTCAGACTAGAGAAACTCAAACTGCTGACGGCCGCATCTTGTCCGCCGACGTCTCTTGGCTTTGTAACAAGAATCTCATTACACATAAGATGCATAACTTGTGTATAACCTTGCCGAGCTTGAAGCTTAACCTTGAGGCTTGTAGGAGCCCTATATATGCAGCCCCCCATGCACGTCCGACGTTAGGAAACGATAAGATGAGATTCCAGGAATGAAAAATCGGAGATCTCGGAGATATGTTTTTCGGCCTTCGTCCAGGACCCGCGCCAGTCACGCCTTGCAAGCTCCGGGACCATCCAAATTGCTTATATCTATAGCGTCCACTTCTCTCCATCCATCGATATCTTCCTCTATACTCGCACCCACGACCCCGACGACGACGCTCACCATGTCCGCCCAACTCGCCGCTTTCAAGGCCCCCGTCATCAACAATGAACCCATGGTCCGCCCACGCCTCCCCACCCACCCCCTCTCGATGCTCACCTTTTTTTCGACCATCCAGAAAACGTATGCACCCGGCTCGCCCGAACGCGCCGCGCTCGTCGCCGCGATTGCGGAGATGGAGCAGCAAGCCCCGTTCGAGGTGCCGATCATCATCAACGGAAAGGAGGTCAAGACCGGCAAACTCGCGAAGCAGATCAACCCGTCCGACCACGCGAAGGTGCTCTGCACCTACCACGAGGCCGACGAGGCCACCGTCGCGAGCGCGATCGACGGCGCGCTCGCTGCGAAGGGGGAGTGGGAAAGCATGCCCTGGGGAGACCGCGCCGCGATCTTCCTCAAGGCCGCCGACCTCGTCAGCAAGAAGTATCGGTACAAGCTGATGGCGGCGACCATCTTGGGACAGGGAAAGAACGCGTGGCAGGCGGAGATTGACGCCGCGGCAGAGGTGCGTGTGTGCTGCTTTTTTAGATGCGACTGTGTGTTGACTGGCGGCGGTAGCTCGCAGACTTCTTCCGCTTCGGTGTGAAGTACGTCGAGGAACTGTACAACCAACAACCCGCGAAGAATGCGTCTGGGTGCTGGAAGTGAGTGATCAATGCTCTCGTCCGGTCGCATTGTTGTAACGCGCTCGATCATTAGCCGCGTCGAATACCGTCCCTTGGAGGGGTTCGTCCTCGCTGTTTCGCCATTCAACTTCACTGCCATCGGCGGTAACCTTCCTGGAGGTCTGTCGTTTTCTTGCCCTGCACTCTTTCTATCTTGTAACTGTGGGTCGACGTTCAGCCCCCGCCATCGTCGGCAACGTCGTCGTGTGGAAACCCTCCCCGGCCGCGACCTACTCCAATTACATCGTCCACCAGATCCTGACCGAAGCCGGTATTCCTCCCGGTGTCATCCAGTTTGTCCCTGGCCCTCCTGCGGAGGTCGTCCGCCAGGGCATCGACCACAAGAGCTTTGCCGCACTCCACTTCACCGGAAGCACGTTCGTCTTCCGCAGCCTCTGGAAGCAGATCGCGAACAACCTGGACAAGTACCGCGCGTACCCGCGCATCGTCGGCGAGACAGGTGCGCCTCCTTCTACCCCTTTCCCCTTCGAATGGCGTCGTTGAACGGTGGGGGGGTAGGTGGCAAAAACTTCCACGTCGTACACCCGTCTGCCGATGTTCAGAACGCGGTGCTGCAGACGATCCGGGGTGGGTTTGAGTACCAGGGACAGAAGTGCTCCGCGCTGTCCCGGCTCTACGTCGCGTCGTCGGTGTGGAACAACGGCTTCAAGGACCTGATCCTATCCGAGATCGCGAAGATCAAGCTCGGCCCGCCGCAGGACTTCTCCAACTTCATGGGCCCGGTCATGCACGTTCCCGCATCCCTTCGTGTTTTTGGATAGGTCTGACCAGGTGGTGCAGTGGGAAACCCGCGTTCGACAAGATTCTGGGCTACATCCAGAAGGCGAAGGATGCCGGTGGCGAGGTCCTCGTCGGTGGCAGCGGTACGCGCCTCTTTGTTATCGGAGTCCGTCGCCGTTGCGCTGAGCGATCGAGCTATCTGCAGGCGACGACTCGAAAGGCTACTTCGTTCAGCCGACCGTTATCCTCACCAAGGACCCTCGCTCGGTCACGATGCAGGAGGAGATCTTCGGCCCCGTCATCACGGTGAGCGTCCCCTAGCCCATTTTCACGCGCTCCTCGATCTTAAGCTGCGTGCTCTGATCAGGCGTATGTCTACGAGGATGCCGAGTTTGAGAAGACGCTCGAGCTCATCGACAGCACGTCGGAGTACGCTCTGACCGGTGCCATGTGCGTTTCTCTCTTCCGTGTTTCGTCCCCGTTCTCGAAGTGACACCGTCGACGTGCAGCTTCGCCTCCGACCGCAAAGCGCTGATCACAGCGACGAACAAGCTCCGAAACGCGGCGGGCAACGTGTACTACAACGAGAAGTGCACCGGCGCGGTCGTCGGGCAGCAGCCGTTCGGCGGGGCGCGCGCGAGTGGGACGAACGACAAGGCGGGGAGCATCAGCATTTACTACCGGTTCGTCAGCGCGCGGAGCATCAAGGAGAACTTTGTGGGCCTGGAGGAGGTGCATTATCCATCCAACTTGGTTTGAAAATGGGCGAGAGGGGAGGAAACGAGGCGAAGGAAAACAGAAGGCTGAGATGTAGCGTACTTATCGGCCGTTGTAGTGTGATACAAATGTGTGTACAATGTTGTAGTAACTAGGCACTTCAAAATTCAAATCCCTCCACTGTTTTGGTGCACCCGTCCGATGCAACGATAAAAACACTCGAAAAGCACCGCCCCCGGGCCTGGAGTACGCCGGGTTCAGTCTCATGACCAGACACCATCGACGTCTCGGCGCGACTCGATCGATAAACGCTACGCCGAGTACTCAGTCCTCTCCCGCAAGAACGCCCTCAGCTTGTCCAGCGCGCGATACCGATGCGAGAGTTTGTTCTTCTCCTCGGGCGTCATCTCCGCGTACCTTTCCGTCCCAATCCCAATCCCAATCCCATCCATAAAAAACGCAGACCCATGTTCGCGTCAGCACAGAGAAGGAGGTTCGAAAGGGAAAAGAAAGGGACGGAAAAATGAGCACTGACGTCTTCCCTGTGTCCTCCGCCTCGAACACCGGGTCCCACCCGAACCGGCCCTCGCCCCGCGCGGGCACGATCCTTCCGTCCGTGCGTCCTTCGAAGAGGACGGGGTCGGATCCTGGACCGGCGCAGAAGGCGAAGGTGCAGAGGGCCCAGGCGGATTTGGAGGGGAAGCCGGCGAGGAGTCGGTTGAGGCCTGCCACGGGGGTCGGGAACGTGTTGAGTGAGGGATGGGAATGCGCGTGGGAGGAAGAGGAGGGGACGCGACGCACCGTCGTGCCCGAGCTCGCGGAGGAAGAACTTGATGTAGGGCCCCGGGAGGCCGTTCAAAGCTTCAAAGCAGAGCGCGGTGTCTTCGGTGATGCACGGGCCTCCGACCTACACACACCACACAACGGGGAGACCATTTTTCGAGATCATCGCTTGAGTATGCATTGTCTTCCACCTTGGCATAGTACGAAAAAACGGACGAAAAGGGACGCACGATTTCGGCCGCGCGGCGGGACTTCTCGCGCGCGACGTCCTGTGTGCTGCCTTGGATCTCGGGCACTGCGAACGGCAGTCATGAGTGGGGCAATGGAAAGGGAGAGAGAAAAGAGGAGACTTGCGGTCGATGTCGCGCGATTCGAGCGCGAGGGGGTGGCCCTGGGCGAGGATGGCGCGGACCTCTTTGAGCTTGTTGGCGTTGCCGGTCACGAAGACTGGTGTTGGATGCCAGGTGATCAATGGGGGCTTTCGAGAGGGAGGGGTTGGGGGCTTACCGAGGGGCTGTGCGGACATCGTTTTTGACGCGTGAAGTGAGGGTCGATGAACAAGGGAAGTAGTAGGAAACTCGAGTCAGGTTGACGAGAAGTTGGCGCCGGACGCGGACGCGGTCATGTGACGTTACTGGGACGCGCTTCAAGCTTCAAGACTGAGTACTGAAGTAGCATACCTACTGCACACCAAGGAACGAGAGGCACACGAACATACCTCTGAGAGGGTAGAACACTATTTTATGTGCACTCAATCCGAAAAAAATAATCCACATTCATGAGCAACCCATAAATATAGTGCTTAGGTCCTGGTTGGGTCCTGGTGCGTTGGCGAGGCCCCTTGCAGCCGTCTTTCAGTATATACCCGCAGACCCTCCAAGCCCATCACAATTCCCCGTGGTGGCAATTTTACGATGCGGGATCTTATTTATCTCGGTCCACGGACGCGGGCGAACGTGGGATCGCGCGGTAGGCTCACTAGAGTCACTGCATACCCCGCACTTAGCCAGAGCATAGAAACGAGGGAACAAATCGAGACTGCTTGGACAAACCTGAACACGAAGACCGATCCGCTGTGGTCCGAGAGCGCGCGATACATGCGCGTCGCGCAGATGCTTCTGTTAAACATATACGTGTTTTGCGTGAGCTTGGCAGTCCTCTGGCACCGATTTTGAGACTTTAGTAGGTCACAGTGCTCACATGGATGCTTCTTCTCGATGAAGTTTTTGGGGAAGGTCAGAGCTCCGGGACGCACGGAGGAGAAGAGAAGGACCCACGCGAGATCGGTTGCGCGATCTGGTGCCAGAAAACGTCAGCCAATTCGGAGGACGAGGGTGCGGGGAAGGCAGGTACGCACCACGTTCATCGGGCCTATCCCAATGCACGCATTGTCATAATAATGCAAAACATCAGCAAAATGCCCTGGGACAGAAACGGGGAAACTCGCTGTTGAGGTCGAGGACGACAAGGACCTAAATTTAAAGGTTGATTAAAGAGCGCAGGCATCGGGCGTCACGGTTTGAAAGAGATTGCGCACCAACATCGGGACCGTGGATAACGCGACGACGCTGATCCACACGATATCCTGGCAACGCGCGTGAGCACGACGCGCCCTCAGGCGAGGAAGGGCCAAAGAAAATGCGTATAAACACCTGCTGCAGCAACACCCGATAGAGCCCGTGACGGCGAACGAGTCCGGGCTTGCGAAGCAGACCGACGAGCAGTAAGAGCAAGAGGGAGGTGTCGGACGCGAGCAGGGCCGGCACGTTCACGATGAAGGTCCTTCCGGACACGAGGACGCACCCACGGCCAAGCGCATTCCATTCCGCGAACACCAAGGATACCTCTGCAGCGCTCTTTTGAGAGACAGATCTATGCATTGTGAGCGAAGACGCACCTCGGAAGTTCAGCGCGGCGCTTGCCAGCCATACGAGGATGGAAAGACAGGAAATCAGCCTTTGCTTTTCCCAGACTGCGATTCTGCGTGCGGATACTGAGATGAGACTGTTTGCGCCGATGAGGTGGGATAAGGGTGTGCGCACAGCTGAACACCTGCATGTCGGGCGTGTCAGCGATCACGGTGTAGACCTTCGAGGGGCCAATGGTGTGCAGTACAAATCCAAGGGTGGAAAGAGCCTGTCGAACTCAGGATTCAGCGGCGATATCCCGTCGCTCGGAACGAATTCACCACTCTGACCTTGCACAACGACGCGGTCCTGTTGCTCGACAGCGCCACGAAAGACGCGTAAGCGAGGACGTTCGCAACGCGGCATAGGAGATGAACCTATGAACCGTGAACACGCTTAGCAGTACTGGACACGCCGGAAGGCAGGAGGGGCGGGATTCCGGCGCACCCATATCGTCCACCGGTATTCGCGCTTTCCGGCGAACACGCCCCATTCGTAGGACGCCGTGCTCACGAGTTCCCATCTGGCGATGAGGGGGGCGGCGTGAGCGACGAAGCGGGCAGAGGAAGGGCCGACGGCGAGACGTGCATGACGATTCCCGCAACCGCGTCGGTGATGTGGATGAGCCCAACTGGTCCCCGCCGTGAATAAGTAAGGAAGTAACGCGAAGCGAGACGGCGCGAGGGTGGCTGCATACTTTCGTCATTGAGCACAGTCATGGCGCTCGACCAGTCGGGCATGGTGTTTCTCGAGGGTAAGTAGGACAAACCTGTGGGGTCGCTGGGGGCGACGAAGATCGGACATCGCCTCGTTAAATAGGCTATAGCCCACTGGGGACGTTTTCCTCGTATACGCGTTCCACTGGCATCACATCGATACGGTGCCATCGCCATGGTTGGCCACGGCGGGGTCGGCGGTGCTGAGTCTCCTGATACAATTCCTTTGTCAGTTTCGGCCGTCGTCAACGCTCCCGCGCGCAGAGCGAGACGGTCAATCAGCCGAGATCGCGCCGTTTTTGAGCGCACGCCGAATCATCCTAGAACGTCGCATGATGCCCTCGTACGTCCTAGTTGCGTCTCTGTCCACTGGAGTCGGTTCGTGGCTCACTGCACGTACTAGATAACTTGCCTCGACCCCGTCACGGTCGACCACGAGGCTCCGATGCATCGACAGTGACAGATGGTATACGTCAAGCGTATTTACGTGGGTGCTTGTGCCATGGTTGCCAGATGCTCCCAATAACGCCGAGGAGCCTAGGAATCATGCACTGGACGTGGACCACTTACCAGAGGTCTGCATGCAGTTGTTTGACTCGTTTGGTGGTAAACCTGACGGTGGCCTGTTTTGCGAACCGTTTCAACAACATCGTGGTAAGTCGTGGATTGATTTACTTGAGCACGGAGCTTGGGCGGCGACGAGCTTGATATAGGGACCTCTTGTAGTTGAAGACAGAGCACGTCTAAGGGCGGTGGCCGCTTGAGCGGGCTTAGGTACTCCGATTTTCATGGTGGTTTGCGCTTGTGTAGTAAGTACGAGCCATGGTCGGTCTGTGACAGAAATGTCACCCGTCCTTACCTGCCCTCGCCGCTTCTTCAGTTGTGACACGACAATAACAGAAGTGAGCTCCCCATAAATAGCTGGAAAGCTCGTTCGTGACAGCAGTAGTAGAACATTATAGCATACATGAGCACGGAGTATATGAAGGTGCCGTGTTTTCCGTGATGTGCGGCGAGCCCTGAGTAGATCGAAATGAAGCAATGCGCAACCATGCACGCGAGCAATATCCACGCGGGTTTGAAGCGGCATCTTCAGTTTGGGCCGATGAACTGGTACAGGATACGCCTGACCAGCCCCGAGAGATGTTCAGGGTCGTTCTGAAAGTTCAGCGGTCAGCAGCTGGCTCCAAGGCCATGATAGACGGGGCCCACCTGATACGTGCTCTGCGCCGACCACGAAAGAAGAAAAATCAGGACACAGGCCACGGAAAGGGACGCGCATATACGCACCATCACCATGCCCATTCCGATCGCCGTCAGCTGAAATAGTCATTGTTCAGTCCAACGCACCAGACCTCATAAGGCCTAGATAAACGAACCAAAGCCTCGCCATACTGCCCCGTCCTGAACACAAGCCCTTTGCCCCTCGCCATGACCCACGCAGCTCTCCAAGCCCTTGGGCAAAACGTACATCGCGAGCTCCGGACGACGGTGTTTGGCCTCGAGGAAGAGCGACAGGCCCGAGAGCATCCCGCCGAGCCAGTACGAGGGCTTCGAGATGAGGAGAGCGATGAGCCAGGCCGGAGGCTTGAAGGCCTGTCTTGCCCGAGGAGAGGACGCGGTAGAGGTTGCCCTTACCGCAGAAGTACGCTGTTCGACCCCAGGGGGCGTAAATCAGGCCGGTCGCGTCGTGGTAAATTAGAGAACGAGAAACGCACATTGGTAGATCGCGACGAACAGCCCGAGGAAGGCCGAGCTCCGCGCCGTGCCCCAGCGCCGTGCGCAGGAGCATCCGCGCCGGCTGCTCGAAGAACTTCTTGCGTTTGAACAGCAGGGCCGGGATGAGGTGCAGCGCGCCGTAGATCGGGAACATCCAGCGCGAGACGGCGAGGAAGCGGTCGAAGGGCTGTCGCGAGGCAGCTCTCCACGCCCGGGTGGGTCGCGACGCAGTCCATGAACGGGAAGCCCCATATGGGCGGGTTGGCCGAGGCGAGCGTGCGCTTGACGACGAGGTCGGTGGCGTTGCGCGGGGCCAGGTCCTGTGGGGAATCATCGTGAGCGAGGGGATAACCGGTATTGGACGAAGAGGCGGGGGATTGGTGGACTGACCGGCATGTCGAGGATCTTGTCGAGGTCTTGGAACTGGAACCTGGCCGGTTCGGACGAGGATCGCGGTTCATGGCGACGGCCTCCCTTGGGAGGTGGGACGCGGTGTGGATCCTGTAGGTGATCAGGATGGGCGACGAGGATGGTGGCAGACGGCTGCGCACCAACTGACGTATGACCGCGGAAGAGGTTTCCGGGCTTAAGAGCCATGCGTACATGATTTGCGCGCACCTGAACCGCAGGTTAGACGAACTGCGACAGATGGCACGCTGAGCGTAGACGACGTACGCGAGCGAGAAGACGATGACATCGCCATTGGGAACGTGCAGTCCGTGATTCCGCTGAGTAGGCGTTATAGGATCCTTGGAGTCCACTGGGTGTATCCTAAGCCCAAGTCCTCGGGGTTGACGCTGAGCACTCACCGAACGAAGAGCTGTTGCGAGATAACTGCCTGCCTCCCTGGCTTCTCGAACAGAATGGCAACGCCCCCCGCGACCGCGCCCGCGACGACCGAATGCCACCGCCGTGTCTTCTTTCGCATCCATAGTTGGTGTGCCTGCGCGTTGATAGACAGTCGTCCGCTCCTCGCGCGCTCAGAGGTGGTAGGGGTGGGGAGGGTGAGGTGTTCTTGAACAGGAGAGAGCTCTTCCGAGGAGGGGGAGTCTTCGATGACAGATGAGGAGTCGGAGTTGGTTGAGAAGAGGTGGGATAGGAGTTGCTGGAGACGGAGATGGATGGGGACGTGCGCGGGGAATACGATCGGGAACGCGTTGAGGAGGGTGCGGTAGACGGATACAAAGCATCCTGGGTCGGAAATGACGGTGAGAGAGGTTCAATGGCGAAAGCGGGACGCACGTACCGAGCATCGCTCCAAAGCGGAACGAGTCCTCTCCGAATAGAGCGCGCAAAACAAACGCATGCCGTTCTCTCCTACGCACAGGTCAGTACGCGCACCTCAGACGGCGTCGTGAGGGGAACTGACCTTGGTATGCTTCGGATGCGCACGAAGGAGAAGGACGAGGTTCACGCCGGATCGCAGCGTGAAAGCTATGGATCCCGCTCCTGCACGCCCAGCGTTAGATCGCGTCCCAAGGCGAGCACGGCAAAGGTGAAGGGGCACGCACTGAATCCTCCCCGCACACCGTGCTCGGCGCACTCCCAAAGATCGGAGACCTCCACCGCGGGTTCTCCGCGGTCTCTCCAGACCATCCTTCGCGCCTCGCGGAGATGCTCGTCATAATTGGCGAGAACGACGAGGTTTTCGAAGGAGGCTATGGCGCGCCGGGGTGCGTATTTGAGATAGGATGGCGTTCTGCTCAGAGAGGGACGCGGATCTTCTGGGGGAGCCATGGGGAACGGACGAGAGGGAGGGGCCTCGCTGGAGGTAATTGAGAGAACATGCTTGAGCGCTGGCTGCAGGCGAGACCGCCGGGGTGAAGTATCACGCGCCTCTTTTCCCCCAACCATTTCGTTCTTCCCCACTCCGACTCCGTCCTTCGCCACACGCGAGTTCTGCTTTCGCTCTGCTCTAGCCTCTCTACGCCCTCACTGGCAGCCTCTCGACGGTCCGAAAGTCACATCTAACTGGGCAGCAGTCTCTCTGTTAAACTTGTCCAGCGCACCTGACCGCGAAGCACCACCATTTAGCTTTTCGTCGCTATTCAAACTCTAAACCCTCGGGCCAGCCTGAGACGAAAATACTGGGTTATTCTTCGGAAAACACTCAAGGGTGCGTGCCTTCCATGCGACGTCGTGAATGAATGCCTGAGGTGGATTTAGGGGGCTCGTGGCGCTGCCTTGTCGTCCGCTCTGGATCGTACAAGACACTCATGTGCAGGTTTCGGAGTATCTGAATCCCCTGGCTGGCATCGAGGCGGCAAGGCGCGGTTCTTCTGGCGTTTTCGGCCTCCTCTGCGTCGTATGGGTCGTGGCGAATAAGGATGAACATAGTGTCAGGTGGGTGAGGGTCGCATGTTCGCCGTGTTCCTGCGGTGCTCATCGCCGTGATTATCACTAGGTCCAGCTGGATCATGGTGTCGAAAGCGTCCAACGCAGAAGCTGAAGATGCAACGAAACAAGACATGCTCTTTGCGATTGTAGCTGGCATCGAAGCTCCCGTCTTGGTCGTCGGCAGGTGCTCACGCTCGGAACGCTCTTGTCGTCTATTTTTTTGGCATCCCCGGATTTTCGGCCCCACAACCTGGTGGGCTCACGGCTCACCACTGCTGCCAAGCAGGTCGGGACATCCTTGCCAGAACAACCCGGAACTCGTGCTCTATTATTCGGACTGATCACACTGATGTTTCCGCCGAGGAAGGTTTGCTATCCGCTTCGGACTTGCCCTCGCAGGACCATGCATCCATTATGGCCCTTGTGTAGCTGCTTACCAAAGATTATGGACTACAAAGAAGACCCTACCGGTATTTCTTCGGCGTCCACCACACCGTCTTCCCAACATCCTCCCCGCGTTCTATTTACATCCGGCTGCATCTCGGTCAACGATAGATCACCAGTGCAGACGCCAAGAGAATTCACGCACCAGGCTGAAAACCCGCACCGAAAACACATTCCACTCGCAAACTCATTGCAGGTCAAGCCCACGACATGGCATTTCGCGCGCGAGTATAAAACAACCTGCCCCTCGAGGCCCATTTTGCAACAATCGGCTTACTGCACTGCGCCACGTTCGACATGTTCCCTCTCACTGCCCTTCTGTCTTTCTCTCTCCTCGCTGTCACGGTCTACGGCCAACAGGCCGGCACGCTGCAGACAGAGACTCATCCCCAAGATCAACGTTCAGAAATGCACCGGGCGCAACAGCTGCACCTCGACGGCGGGCTCAGTCGTCCTCGACTCCAACTGGCGCTGGCTCCATCAGACCGGTAGCAGCACCAACTGCTACACCGGCAACACCTGGGACAAATCGATATGCCCTGACGCGACGACGTGCGCGAGCAACTGTGCGCTCGATGGCGCGGATTATCAGGGTATGCCTTCCTTTCCCTCCCCAGGTACGTTTGTGGTCGCTGACCGCCGTATATGCGCATGCATAGGCACCTACGGCATCCAGGCCACTGGCGACTCGCTTTCATTGACGTTCGTCACCCAAGGCCCCTACTCGACCAACGTCGGCTCGCGCGTCTACCTCATGGCCGACGACTCCCACTACCAGAAGTTCAACCTGAAGAACCAAGAGTTCTCCTTCGACGTCGACATGTCCGCCCTCCCATGCGGGCTCAACGGCGCGCTCTACTTCGTCGAGATGGACGCCGATGGCGGCGCGAGCAAGTACTCATCGAACAAGGCTGGAGCCAAGTACGGCACGGGCTACTGCGATTCCCAATGCCCGCACGATATCAAGTTCATCAACGGCCAGGTACACCAGCACGTTCCGTCCACGTCCTGCCTGCCCTTCGCTGATCCTTCCACCGCCCCCAGGCGAACGTCAACAGCTGGCAACCATCGCCCAACGACACCAACGCCGGCACAGGCCAGTACGGATCCTGCTGCTCCGAGATGGACATCTGGGAGGCGAACTCAATGGCCGCCGCGTACACGCCCCACGTCTGCACCACCCAGGGTCAAACGCGCTGCTCGGGCAACGACTGTGGCGACGACGACAACCGGTACGGGGGCGTCTGCGACAAGGACGGGTGCGACTTCAACTCCTTCCGCATGGGCAACAAGAACTTCCTCGGCCCGGGCATGACCGTCGACACCAAGTCCAAGTTCACCGTGGTCACCCAGTTCCTAACCTCGGACAACACCACCGCCGGCGACCTCGTCGAGATCCGGCGCGTGTACGTGCAGAACGGGAAGGTCATCCCGAACTCCAAGACGAACGTCCCCGGCATGGCCGCCTTCGACTCGGTCACGGACGCGTTCTGCAACGCGCAGAAGACCGCGTTCGGCGACACCAACTCGTTCGAGAGCCGCGGCGGCCTCCGCGCGATGGGCCAGTCTTTCGACCGCGGCATGGTGCTCGTCCTGTCGCTCTGGGACGACCACGCGGTCAACATGCTCTGGCTCGACAGCGACTACCCTCTCACCAAGAGCGCGAGCGCGCCCGGCGTCGCGCGCGGAACGTGCGCGACCACCTCTGGCAAGCCGACCGACGTCGAGTCGCAGAGCGCCAGCGCGAAGGTGACGTACTCGAACATCAAGTACGGCGCCATCGGCTCGACGTACGCGTCTTGAAGCTCGAAGGTGCACCTATTCCTGCAATTCGCTTGAGCGTTTTTGGTGAGGTGCGCCGAGCTTTCCCGTGTGCTTGCTACCGTCGATGAACGCTTCGACCTCGCCAGGCTTTTCCCGCGTTACGTTCGAACGCATGTGCCCTATGTGAGTGTACCTTCCCTCTCGCCTGGGCCCTACCGTAATGTTCATTCGCGTGTTTTTGTTCCACTAGGTACGATTAGGAAGTGGTCGTAGGATCTTTGTTCGGCTTGACCTATCTCGGGCCTCGTGTTTTATCAGGCTGTAACCCAGTTGTGTCTTCTCACTCACCCTGATTTCATGAATTGAAGCAACCTGCAAGCATGTGTCGCTTCCCAGCCCCTTGTGCGCCTCTATTGATGCTTGTTCGGAGTTCGCGATGTGAGAGCGGTTGTCAGAAACGATTCCGTCGATAGTGGCTTGGGAATATCATCGAGGAGCGTGATGTGATTGACCGGCTGTGCAGCGACAATTGGTGCGAGCCTTCTTCCCCCATCGTCGACCTGCTGAACGATTTAGGTTTCCACCGGCAGTCCGCGCGAGACCTGGGCCGGGTTTGCCACATGCGCCTATGTACATAGTAGTACTCGACGGCCACATTGCGCAAATCACTCCGCATTTCCCCATGCAAATAGCTAGACTTCATATCCGAGGACGGGAAGCGACAGTTCGCGGCTTGCGTACACCTGCCCGTGCTTCGTCGCTCTTCGTCCATGTGTGCGCCCGTCCCCTTCTGTTCGGCTTGAGGCGTGCGCTATTGAGTCAGCGCCTTTGCATAGCTCTGGGCCCGGACCAGATCTTCGGCCACGTTCTCGAAATACGAGGATAAGGGGAGATCGTGACGCCGTGCTCGGCCGTGCTGGAGAGTTGGGCACGACGGCCGTTGTTCTCACTGCGTGTGCGGGCAGTACTGAGCCACTGCCCGTATCTAGGACAAGGCGTCTCGAACCTTGAGCTCAAGTTACAGTCCCAAGCTCCAAATAGAGCATGCGCAGGGACTCAACGAACACACCGCCAAGTTGCCAAGTGTAGACCCCATGATCAGTGTTCTGGTTCCCAGTCCCGCGCGGCGAGCTCTGATACGATCCGAGACGCCCGTTTGGCTGGCTATGTTATCTCCTCTTCCCTCCCCTTTGTGCTTCGTCCGTTCTCAATGGGCATCTCTCTACCGCAGGTCCGGCTCCGCGGAGTCAAGGGGGAGCTTTTTTCTACTCCCATGAGATCGGAACACTGTTTTCCGTGTACGTCCGCCGTCCTATTCAACCGTCATCAATAGAAGACGATTGGGATGTCTCACGCGTAACCAGCGGGCAAGTGGCGTGGGCTGACCCGCTGACTATATAAGTGTCTGCTGCTCCTTCGCTGCTAGGAGACACCCCATGCTTGGGCGGAATCCTCTCTCCCTTTCGTCCCATCCCTCGGTGAAGACTTGGAGGTGTCCCCCCAGCGCAACTTCTGGAGAGAGGATAGTCCTGTCACGCGCACGCGATGTTCCGCGATCTGTCACCTGAATGTGCTGCGCTGGTCTCGGCGTGGGTGGTGGGACCATTGTACGGTCAGTCCGTTCCGATTTCTCAATCCCGCGTCGTCTGAGCCGCGGGCTGCGATCTCGGTTTGCGCCCCTCGTCATTTGCAGGTATCAAGTGAGTTGTGTCAAGCTGACAATCATGGCCGTCAAGTTGGACTGACCGCTATCTTCACTGCAGCATCTCTCTGGCGCTTCTATGTAGTTATATGCTGTTTCGAAGAGGAATGAAGGGGCCCAACTGGTACGTTCCGTCACGGCCGCTTTGATTCGAAGCTCGTCATAGTACTTAATCGTTATATTGTGGCACAGTATCATATTCGCCGTAGTGCTCCTTCAGGCCGCGGTGTCCACCGGCCATGTCGTCGTTCTGGTTGTAAGGATGGTCCGCGAGTTTGTATCCGTAGCTTCGACGCCCGGGGAAACCCTCGCATATCTTCAAAATGACGCTCTCCCGGAGCACGTTGCACAGGAAGCCTTTTACCTTCTCAATGTGCGTTTATCTGCGTTGTCGTCGCCGTGCAGTATCCGAAAAACTCACGCACATTGTGTTGGATGTAGAGCCAGATCGGGGATTGGTTTCTGGTGAGTGGATGCTCGTTTGGCATTCGGCATGCGTTCCTGATGTTCCGCATGATCGTGAAAGGTGTGGCGGGTTTACGTGGTCTGGAACAGGAATATACGTCTCTGCGCTCCCTTTGTGCGTACTCCTCAGCGACGTAACCGACATCGGAACTGACGCGCACACAGGTTGTATTGAATATCGCTCTCTTCGGTATGGACGTTTCATTCGCGGAACAAGTACGTGCTCACACGAATCGCAGTATGCGGCTGTATTGGCTTGGTTAGCTTGAGCCATCTTGGGCCCACCGATACTGTCTTCGTCGACGGCACCAGCTTGTGGTTTCTGGTGTCGGTCATTCTCTCCCTCGCTGTCCAGTGCAGTGGGACTTTCCTCATCGCATGGCGAGCGTGGTCGACTCCGACGATAGTCAGGCAAACGAATACGACCCGATGTGACCTCGTGTGGATCTTGTGTGCGCTCGTCGATTCCGGCTTCCTATACATGTCCACCACGTTCTTCGTCCTGGCATTCGTGTCGCGTCAGCTAAACGCGGGGGCTGTCTTGTCTGCGATGCTGGGTCAGATCAGCGTAAGTGCCGCGTTCAGTCATCTATAGCAAACTTTACTGACGCATTGTCTCCAGGCCACGGTCCCGCTGACGATCGTGATACGTGAGTGCTGGAAGGCATCTCGTGCGGAAAGTCGGCTTTCAGGCTCGCAATGTACATTGGTGGTGGATAACTCGGCAGAACAGCGGAGAAGCCGCCCGAACGGGTTCGTGGCGGCGGAGGACAGGACTGTGCTCATGAACCTCATGAGACGGGACATGCATCCCAAGTCAGATTTCCTTGTAAGCCACCTTTGTGTTCTTCAGTATCACGATCCTTGCCTGATTACGAGGCTGCAGGAATCGGCGAAAAAGAAGGCATTTTCTGTATATCCTTCCGGGCAGTCTTTTTGACTACACTATTCAATATTCGACACGGACATGTCTGTTTTGTATTTTTTGTGCCAACTCGCCAAGCGTTTTTTGGTAACACCATACCCGCGTGTCGACATCTGGGACGTAAGACAACCTTGAGCCCGGTAGAAGTAAGGAGTCCAGCCTGCTTGGGGGCCTCTACCACGGTTCACGTTCACGTTCAACGATACGTCCGTTGCTTTTGCTGGGGTATACTCAGTCGGTGTTCCGCGGTCTGCCGATGTTTATGAATTCTGTAAGAGGAGGTCAATATCATTGTCAAGTGAAATGCTTTTACTTTGTGGAGGCTTGGTGGAGGCGATCCGCGGACCGCGAGCTACCGCGAGTCGACCCTCACCAGCACCTGTCATGACTCATCGATCATCGGGTGTTATGCCAACGGACTTCGCCGCGGCGAGGGCTCATCACGATTCAGTTGAACGCCAGTGAACGTCACCGATATCTTTACACGCCTTCAACAGTTTTGAGACTCTGCACGTACCCAAGCTTTCCTCATGGCATAGGGGGGCCTTTATCTGAATCAATTCGAGACAAGCTTGGTATTTATCTTTTGATATCTATCACACTGCGGCTGATGGCCTTTCATGTCTGCCAGCAATTGGATCTGATCATCCTTGGCCTGCATCTTCAAACCTGTACGCGAAAATCAAACAGGATGTCGCCCCTTTCTCTCGAAGAAAGTCAACTCCAAATCCATACACTATATGTAACTCAAGAACCCGACTCAGGACCGGCCTCGTGTCGCGGGCGCACCACCTTTCTCACATCTACATCTTCTTTCCTCTTCACATTTCCTTCACATTTAACGACTTTCTCTCTTCTTTAACGTCTTCAACTGGTCGTCTGCGATTGTGCTGTCAACACTTGGTTAGCCTTTGCTCAAGTCCGGCGCTGCCATGTTTCACGATATCTCGGATGTTCTGGCTGTGTTGGTGTCTTCGTGGATCGTGGGCCCATTCTACGGTGCGTAGCTATTTTTTCCTCTGTTGCGACCCGTGCTGACCTACGTGGCTGCTGCTGGGGAAGGTATCAAGTTAGTAGCTGTTTCACACTCCCCATAGGCGTTGTTGCTGATGACTCGTATTTTTCTCAAGCCTCGTCCTGGCATCGTTGACCCTGTACATGCTCAGTCGGAGGGGAATTAAACAGGGCTCAAATAGGTGTGTCTCATGCTGCTCGACCCACCGCTTCCAAAGATTCACGGATACGTTCGTCGCAGAATCCTGGCTATCATAGTCGTCATCCAGCTGCTTATCTGCACTGGCCATACCATTACTCTTTTGGTACAACTAATACGAGGCTTCGCCACTCCTTCGGGCATAACTTACCTGGAAAATCTGGCGGTCCCCGAACGTATAGCGCAGGAAGCCCTGTACTTAATCAACGTGAGTGCTGCCTTGCCATCCCTGACCTACGCTGACCATGTCTTCCACCGCGTACATAGAGCCAAATCGGAGATTGGTTCATGGTTAGCTTGTTCCCGTATGACTCATTTCCGGCAGGAAAATTGACATATGCCATCAGACCTGGCGGGTCTTCGTTGTCTGGGAGAAAAACTGGCTGCTGATAGTACCATTTGTGCGTATTCCATCCTCTCGAGGTACACTGTCAGCTTACCTGTAGGCCAGATCTTGTGCAATGTCGTGCTGTTCAGTAAGCCGATTCCGTTATTCATCTAGCTACGCCTGGGTATATGTTACTGATGTCTTTGTCCAGTCTTCGCATCTATCGGGCTCGCCGACTTCGGTCGTTTGGGGCCTCTGGAGTCAGTCTTCACCACCCATGTACGCATATGGTTTACCCCAGCTGTGTCGCTGTCCTTGGCGGTCCAGCTTGGGGGAACATTCCTCATCGCCTGGCGATCGTGGTCAACTCCAATGGTCGTCGTCGCCGGCATGAAGCGCAAACGCTTCGACCTGTCTATGGTCCTCTGTGTCATCGTAGACTCGGGGGTGCTGTATACATCCACGACCCTCATCCTCCTCGCATTCTTCCTGCGGCGTACAAACTCCGCGCAGCTGCTGTTTGCGATCCTGGGCCAGCTCAGCGTGAGTTGATCTCTCGCAATGAGCGCGTTCAGGCTCATACTGATCGTGGCTATCCGCAGGCCACGGTTCCGATGACCATTATCATCCGTGAATGCTATAAGGCAGCCTTAGGCCGCGAAGAAGTCCTACATCCAGGGTAGTGTGCTGGTCAGAGATCGTCACGGTCAATCCTCGCCTAGGCAGGGGTCGCTCTTGGCTGGACGTGCCACACCAGACACCGTTATCGTCGACATCATGCAAGCCACACATTTAGACCCACTGGTATGTACGTCTTCCCGCCCTCGTTCCTTCGATTTGCCGACGCTCGTCTTAGAATCCGCAAAAGCCTAAGAAAATAGAGATGTATCATAGTACACCATCGGGGCGGCCTATGTCTGGCCTGCTCGGCGTTTAATGCAGCGGTCTTTTCTCTGGTCGGTCGCTGTACTACTATCACGATTATTTATGTTTTTTTTTCTGGTTACGCTAGTTTCCCCTTCGTTCTTTCAGTGATACCGTCGTTTTTTGACTTAATCCTCATTTGAGATGGGTCCGCCGAGGCCTCCTCGTCCATTCTCTTATCAGACATATGGTATTCTGTGATGCAAGGATCCGCATGAACGACTGTCAGGACGGAGGCCCGCTAGGATCCTATCCCGTCTACGGCAGCCTGCAGGCGGCTATAGTGCTTGCTCGGCTCGCTAAACTCGATGGACGGGCATACTCCCAAGGGGTATGTGGACGGATGAGCGTTTCAGTGGGCAGGCGCCCTCTGAGTCTTAGGAGTGTGACTATGTTCATGGAGAGTACGAGTGTTATTACAGAAAAGGTCCAAGGGCCGACGTCCACAAAACAAAACAAAACATGCAGAACAACACATCCGCGTCAGAAATAACCCCCACTCCTCGATACTGATACAGGCGATGGCCTCTGTCCTGCTGCACTAGATGGTCGATCTCGCGAGCGCGGAGGCGGAGCTGGACTGCCTCTCGCCGACCGTGACGACCTGGTGGCGTCGATCAGCGGATTCGGCGCCCCAGAGCGCATCGGTGTCGGGGAGGCGGTCGGTACGCCCGCGGATACCGACGGTGTACTGGGGCGAGAGGGCGTTATTGGACGGGCAGAGGGAGTAATCGGTCGTGCAGGGGTTGTTGGCCGTGCAGAGGGCGTCATGGGACGGGCAGAGGGTGTTGTGGGCCGTGATGGGGTGGAGGTTGACATCGAAGGTATTGGTGGCATGGGCGGGATTGAAGATGTGGTAGGGAGGGCGACGCCGTTTGCTGGTGAGCGTGATCGAGCTGTAGGAACGGGTGTGCTCCGGGTACTGCGTGGTGGCTCGTCGCTGATGGTGCCCGCTCTACTTGTTCCCCGTGTTGGAGGTTGGATAGGCTTAGACGCCGGGTTTTGCAGCAACTCGTCCAATAAGAAACGGAAATCAAGCCCATAGTCTTGCAGGAGCTAGTTAAAGTGTCAGAATGCGGGGATGGCATATAGCAATTGAAAGCACCTTTCTGCTCTGCGCACGGGTAATCTTGAGGGCCTCTTCAACGGTTTTGGGGTCGACGTCCGAGCTGTAGACCTGCTTGTGAAACATAGCCGCGAACGAGCCGATATGCTCCTTCGCCCACTCAATAAAGCCTGTGAATGAGTCAGCGTCGATCGGACACCTGCCCAAGACGAGATGAACGTACTACTGGCTACCTTCGTTTTCCTTAAAGCTAGCGAGGAACCAATCCGCGGTATGCTTGACTGCAGTGAATATGACTACCGCTAGATCATTGATGTACATGCCGACGTGGCCTTCAAATCGAATCATGCGGACGAGTTTCCTGATCATCTCAGAACGTGCAGCAAGGAATGTTGTGCGTGCGGCTGTACTAGCACGTAATCGCACCAGAAGGTGAATGAGGTGGACGACGGTGGCCTTCTGGTTATTGGGATTTGAGAGCGTTTGGAGGAGCGAGGAAGTGAGGGAGGCGGTAAGAGTGGTCAGCTTGGGAGCGAGTGCTGGTGTGACGGCGACTTTGGCTTCGCCCTCCTCCACGAGTGCAGCAGCACGATCCCATTCCCGAAGCGAGATGGCAACCGTCAGCTCATCGGCGAAGTCTCCTATCCAGAGCGCGTCCCGCTCTGCCTTTTCTTTCGCACCGTCCGTCATGCCCGCTTGCTGCGCTAGATCCGCCATCCAATCGTTACCTGACTGCACTCTGATAATGAATCACGAAGCCCACAATAAGTGGTCAGAATACTCACGGTATCGTTGGTCCAGACTGTTCTCCGTCGTTCGTGTTCGCCCTCGCGCTCCCTACGCTTCTTGGATGCGAGCTCTTCTGCAACCTGTCGGAATTGACCAAGGAGGCTTTTTTTCTCCGCCGCGGTCTCAGTACGATATACGTGGGTCTCCTTCCCATGCCTGACCTTGAAGACGTTCACTAAGGGCTACGTCAAGATGGTAAGTTGATAGCCCAAGGGAAGTGAAGAATGGCTTACATGGGGAATCTTTCGTATCCAACACCAGCATCTCGTTGAGCGGCCAACATCGATCCGCTACCAGCTTATCGCTCTCGGATGCATTACGTCGCCTTCGTTTCCGCGCAACCAGCACCGCGTCGTCCAGGAGGACAAATCTCAGCGGAGTGAATGGGTTTGTATGTCGCCGCATTAAGGGACGCGATGTTGTCCATCTCTGACACAACGTGGCGTCCTGGCGTTGTCGGCACAAACTTGGTTGAGCCTTCGATTTGGGCATGGAGGGTTTGCATTTGGTTGGCGTAGAGGACCCGTAGGTCAGCGATTGAGGAGCGCACATTGCGTCTTCGATCTAGGAAAAGTTCGTCAGAAGCACATAGATGATGGGATGGAACGGAGCTCGCACCAGCTGCGGAGGTGGATTCGTCGATGTGGAGCACGGAGGGCATGCTCTTCCACTCGGCCAGGCTTTCCTTCAGCTCCAACATCTCGTTCTCGAGCGTACTGATCTCTTTCGAGATTACGACGAACTCCGCATAACTAGCCAGGAGTCAGTACGGGTCCAGATGAACAGAGGAATACAATATGCACTTCTTGAAGACATTCCGTTGTAGGTCCACCGCGACTTCGTCCTTGGATTGTTGTAGCGACGACTGTAATGTCTTAAGTTCTGCCTCTGTTGAATTCGCCATTTTCAATTTCAAGACTGGATTGTTCACGGTGAGCCACGATGATGCTAGCCGGTGAGAAGACTGTCTACGCACATGCATCCGGATCGAAATTCTCCGTGTCCAGCAACTTGTTCTCCGCCTCCTTTAGCTCCTCTTTACTCGGTGCGCGTGCCTGCACGATCTCCGAATCATCGTCCCGCTCCTGAGGTTTCCCAGGACGCAGTGCCGTCGGTATGCTGGGTACCGCAGGCACAAGAGAGGTCGGTGCTGAGATGTCAGCATAGCGCATCGACATGCGCTTCTTGATCCTGTCATCGACACGAGATTTTCGGGACTCGTTTGCTGGTTTACTGAGCTTTGCGGGCTGTTTGGATGCCTTGGGACGAGGCCCGGCGGAGGCAGCCGATGATTTGCGGCGTCGTAATGACTCCATAACGTTGGGATAGGGAAGGTGACAAGCCTCCCAGAGAGCCTGTGGAACGAGATTTAGAGATTCGGACGCAGTGGGGTTGTGTGTGTAAGAGCAGGGGCCTGGAGGGCAAGCAAGCGGGTGCAAAGCGGGTGTGCAGCGAGGACAAGGTGGTAGGTAAGTTATCTCTCCTTAGATGGAATGTTATCGTGGTTATTTATTATATCTCTCGGTCACGCTTTCCCCTCTGTTCGTCAACTCCTCGTTTTAAATAGTCATCGCTTCGTATGAGCCTGTATAATTCTCATCGTTTTTTCTTTGAGAGAAGTAGGGAACCAAGATGCTAGGATTTCGTCTGGGACTCTGGGTTGATGTTTGCCATGCGGGGAGAAATTACGCAATAAGGATAAGTGGACGCGACGCGACGCGTTCAAACACGCGTCTTGGCTTCCCCATTTCCATCGACCATGGCTTCAGAACCTTCGTCTCCTGCCGCCTTCCGCTCGTCTCTTCCGCCCAGCAGTGCCCCACAACCCTCGCAATCAACCACAGGAACACCTAGGCGACGACCAGCTCGCACAACTCAAGACGCTCTATCGTTTGGCGACGATGAAGCTGAAGAAGAGAGAGAAGAAGGCGGACCCACGCGCCGACGACGTAGGCCGCGCACACAACAGCTGGAGGGAGATGTTCCAGTGGTCAAAGATGCTGTGGGAGAAAGTGTTGCAGACGCGTTTGAGACATTTTTAAAGACGTATGCTCCCCTCTTGCTCTTCATAGTTTTTGTCTGACCTTTGTGCAGGTTCACCGAAGAAATCGCGCTTGCTGGGACTCCGGGATCCGAGGGCGATGTTCCCGTTCCAGCGGATGGTGAACTTGTATACATCGAGCAAATCCACACGATGCGCGAGTTCGAGCTCACCACGCTCTACGTGGACTATGGCCACCTTCTGCAAAAAGATGATGTACTGGCAGACGCGATCCAACGGCAGTACTACCGCTTCCTTCCTTATCTCCGCCGTGCTGTCCAAAATCTGGTGGCGGAATACGAGCCGGAATATCTCAAGGTGAACCCTACCGCCGCCGCAACGGACTCGATCAACCTCCATAGCCGCGAATTCAGCGTCGCCTTCTATCATCTTCCCCTTGTATCCGCCATCCGCAACCTTCGAACGGACAAGATAGGAACGTTGATGAGCATCAGCGGCACAGTGACACGGACCAGTGAGGTCCGTCCAGAGCTTCTTTACGGAAGCTTCGTTTGCGAGGTCTGCGGTGGGATAGCCAACGAAATAGAACAACAGTTCAAATATACGGAGGTAGGTCTATGTATTTGTCTTCTTGGGTGTTTAACTTACGCTTTACCCAGCCAAGTCTTTGCGCCAATCCCACCTGTGGCAATCGCGTAGCATGGCAACTCCAAATCGATTCTTCAAAATTCACCGACTGGCAGAAGGTCCGAATCCAGGAAAACCCGTCCGAGATTCCCACAGGATCGATGCCCCGGTCCTTGGACGTCATCTTGCGAGGGGAGCTTGTCGAACGTGCTAAGGCGGGCGACAAATGTGTGTTCACTGGCTCGTTCATCGTCGTTCCAGACGTCAGCCAATTGGGCCTTCCGGGAGGAAACCAGGCGCAATTGCAGCGGGAAGCGAATAGGGGAGGTGCGAACGGCGCGGCGAGTTCTGTTGGAGGCAGCGGCGTCACAGGTCTCAAGAGCCTGGGTGTACGCGATTTACAGTACAAGACGGCGTTCTTGGCCTGTATGGTCCACGATGCGGACGGAAGGGTAGGTGCCTTTGTCAACGCTCTAAACTTCCTCTCTAAAGAATGATTAGGGATCCACCAACATTCGCGGCGAAGGAGAGCCAGGCGATGACGATGGCCAAGCTTTTGCTCGGTCGCTCACCGAACCAGAATTCGAAGAGCTGAAACAAATGATCGAGTCGGACCACATTTATTCACGCCTTGTGGAGAGCATCGCGCCTACTGTCTACGGTCACGACATCGTCAAGAAGGGGCTGCTCCTGCAGTTGATGGGTGGCGTTCACAAGCAGACCCCGGAGGGTATGCATCTTCGTGGTGATATCAACATCTGTATCGTAGGCGA
This sequence comes from Amylostereum areolatum, assembly GCA_012932865.1. Taxonomy (NCBI): domain Eukaryota; kingdom Fungi; phylum Basidiomycota; class Agaricomycetes; order Russulales; family Stereaceae; genus Amylostereum; species Amylostereum areolatum. The sequence goes on from SAXG01000010.1 coordinate 168,639, forward strand.
CCCGTCGACTTCAAAGTCCCAGTTTCTCAAGTATGTTTCCGTTCAATCGCTGGCAACTTCCTATCTGATCAGTCTTCAGGTATATCTGTTCGTTCCTCCCTCGCGCGGTATACACCTCGGGCAAAGCCTCTTCCGCAGCAGGTCTTACCGCGGCAGTGGTCAGAGACGAAGAGACGGGCGAGTTCACCATCGAGGCGGGCGCGCTAATGTTGGCAGACAACGGCATCTGCGCCATCGACGAGTTCGACAAAATGGATATATCCGACCAGGTCGCCATCCACGAAGCCATGGAAGCAGCAGACTATCTCCATCGCCAAGGCCGGCATCCACGCGACTCTCAACGCTCGCACGTCCATTCTTGCCGCCGCAAATCCCATCGGTGGGCGATACGACCGCAAGAAAACATTGCGGGGCAACGTCGCGATGACCGCACCCATCATGAGTCGATTCGACCTCTTCTTTGTCGTGTTGGACGAGTGCGACGAGAAGACGGATATGAACATCGCGAAGCATATCGTCAACGTACACCGATTCCAGGACGAGGCCATCCATCCCGAGTTCAGTACGGAGGCGCTACAGCGGTATATCCGGTATGCAAGGACGTTCAACCCCAAGGTGTGCGGCTTCTCTTTTGACCAGTCATCAAGCATGCTGATGGCCACTGCTAGCTCACTCCCGAAGCCGCAGATGTACTGGTGGAGAAGTATCGAATTTTGCGTCAGGACGATGCCTCGGGAGCTGGGCGCAACTCGTACCGAATCACTGTTCGTCAGCTGGAAAGCATGATCCGACTGAGCGAAGCCATCGCTCGGGCCAACTGCACGTCCGAAGTAAGCCACCATCATACTTAGTTTCCTTCCCGGCGTCCGGGTCTAACGTATTGATTGTTCGTGTAGATCACGCCCGCGTTCGTCCGCGAAGCGTACAGCCTCCTTCGACAGTCTATCATCCACGTCGAGCAGGACGACATCGACTTTGACGAGGAAGAGCTCGAGGGTGAGCGGGAGGGCGACGCACGTCCACGAACTTCCCAAGAAGATAGCCAAGATGTGGAAATGACCGCCATGGACACCGAGCCGACCAGCGAGGAGGTGTACGGCGAACCCTCGAGCGGATCCCCTGTGCCTGCTCCCCGCGCTTCGAGCGTCGCTCCGATCCACGCGCCTGCAACGTCGGATGCTCCCGCACCTAAGCGGCGCATGGTGATTACTCACGACAAGTACATGACAATGCAGAGCATGGTGGTCATGCACTTGAACGAAGTCGAACGGGAGACGGGCACGGGCCTTGACCGGGACGAGTTGATCGACTGGTACTTGGAGACAAAGGAAGAGACAATCCAGGATCTGGATGAACTTGAGTACGAGAAGGAGTTGTTCACCAAGGTGTTGAAGAAGCTCGTGAAGGTGCGCTTCTGTCTTTGTTGCACTGGCCTGGGTCAGGACTGAGTACTAATGAACTGGTGCAGGATAATTACCTGATTCAAATTACGGGTGATGTACAAAACTCCTTACCTGAGGCTGTCAGTGAGGATAGTGTAGCGGATGGCAATGTGAGGGTGTACTATATGGTGCACCCATCGGTGGATACAGATACGTCGCAGTCCATGACATGAAGGCAGGCTGTAATGTGTTGTATCTTTGTACTGATTTGGGTGATGTCTTCCTCCTATGTTGTACTTGTTCTGGTCTGTGTATCAGTTAGATTCTTTGCATGCTGTCTGTAACTTGTTTTGGCATTTGTTTGGGTACTGGCGATACTGGCACCTGGGTGATACAGTATGCCACTTGGTACGAGCTTAGATGTCTAACTGTCCGCGTAAAATGGCCGGAAGACTTAGACAGGTAGGAATTGCTAGCCCGCGTCCATCGACACCTGAACGCTGAACTTGGATTGAAGGTACTTACTATGAGCTTCCGGGTGGATTCCGGGCAAACTCACCCCAAAATTGAGAGCGTCGACCATGTCTGCCCAACCGAAGTCCAGGTGTCGACCGAAGGACAGAGGGCTGTAGCCGTGTGCAAGTCGCCAGGGCATCATGAATGAGTACTGCACATGATGTGCAATTGCAATATATGGGAAACAATACGAAAGCAAACCCCGACTATAAATCGACCCCTAAACAAAGTTCCACGCTCAACTCGCCTCATAGCCCTTCATGTCTCCACCATCTTCGTAGAATTGCTTGACTTTGGCCCAGAATTGTTCGTAAACTGCTTCTTTGGCCAGCTCGGCGTCTTCAGGTTTAGGGTAACGGTTCGGGTTCCGTTCGTAATTATCATTGACCAGCACGCGCGCATAATGGGCGTGGAAAAGCATCCCGCAAAGAGACTTTGCAAGGGGCCACTCAGACTCCCAACCGGCCAACGGGGCATAGTCCTTCCAATCCGAGTACATGCCATTTTTCGCGTTTCGGGCCGCATCCAAATTGTCCATCCAGGGCCCGAGCTTAGGATGGCTCCGGATCACGTTCTTCTCGTCGCATTGAAGATGAGTCCATGGGAGAACCCAGAACTTTCCTTCCAGTTCGTGGCGATATAAGCGCGCGTTCAGCCCCGCCCAGAAATTGGGATGGCAGAGATCGACAGCCATGAAGGGCCGTGTGCCCATACGCTGGATGCCATCATGCCATGAAAGCCCTATGATCGGTGCAAGGCTCCAGTCATTCAGCATCCCGTGATGGACCCCGTCAACGGCACGCGCGGCGACATTGTCAAGGCTGGGATCGTTGAGTGCGTATCGATCTCTCCCGGTGTTGGGGGCTTCGGCGCAGCTGCCACGACGAAGTTAGTACATTTCAGAGAGCGATAATGGCACGAATACTGACTACGCCTTGATGCAATTGATGACCTCCTCCAGGTGACGGATTGGGAGAACATCCTTCAGACGTCTGTCGAGAAGGATATCATTGTCAATCGTGAGGCCGTCCGAAACACAAAGGGAGAACATGTGGTTCAGAAGTCTGTTGAAATTGCAGGAGTTTGGATGCTCGAGATCGACCGCTAGCCACGCTTGAAGGTCATCCTGACTTAAAGAGTATAAGTACATCCGTTCCGTTAGCATGCGCAAATGGATAAGTGGCTGGCTACGGACTGTAGTTTGGTGTCAATGGCACTTCCGATGGGTGAGGCAGGATCACGAGAGTTGGAGGACAGTTTGAAATTCGGTTCGGGTGCGATAGCCTTTGAGGGTGCTGTGGGCTGTACAGCGGCAGGCGGAGCCTGGGGCTTGGGAGAGCTAGCGACGGAACCGGTCATGGTGAGCAGCGTGCCCAGTGGCATAAGTCCTGGAGTGAGCGCTGTGCTTATGAAACGGAGGAATGTTGTGGGAAAATGGTGAGAAGGATGGTGGGAAGCAGCAAGAGGCTGCGGTTGTTATTGGAAGACATTCGGCAAAATATACTTATGTTGAGTTGAAGCGCGATCGCAAAGAGCATTGTCGCCCAAATAAAGCAACCGGCGCTCGGTTCTGCATCAACGATGACGTCAGTTTCTGCTATCTCCCAGCCTCAACCAGGACATTTCTGGTCCGTGTTTATCCTCTTAGTAAAGTCTACGATGTGAGCTTCGATGAACTAGACGGTGTAGACTGTTAACGACTTCGTGTCGACCTGCTCCGCGCAAACTCACTTCCTAGGTCTTGTCCTAGGTTGTTCCGCCCGACCCAACTCCGGGTGTCAAACAACGCGGTCGACGCCTTCAATTTTGAAGTAAACGCGTGCAAGTTGCAAGGGAATCATAAATTAGTACATGATGTGCAATATATGTAAAATAACGTGGTGTACGAAAGCAAGCCCCAACTATACATCGACCGGTAAACAAAGCTCCTCCCTCAGCGCCCTATAACCATCCAGGTCTCCCTCGATATCGTAGAATTCTTCAACGGCGACCCAAAATCGGTCGTAAACCGCTTCTGTGGACAATTCGACGTGTCCTGGGCGAGGACGACGGCTTGATCGACGCTGGGCGGCTAGTACCTGGCTTTGGTAGCGTTCAACGTGTGTGTTGTCTATCATCTTGCAAAGCTCGAAAGAGAGTTGCCATTCGTCCTTCCAAGGAGCCAACGGAGTATAGTCACCCCAATCAGCGTACATGCCCTGTTTCGCGTTTCGGGCTGCACCCAAATTGCCCGTCCAGGGCACGAGCTGAGGATGGCTCCTGATCACGTTCTTCTCGTCGCATTGAAGATGAGTCCATGGGAGAACCCAGATATCGCCTTCCAGCTCGTGGCGATATAAACGCGTAATCAGGCCCGCCCAGGAATCGGCATGGCAGACGTCAATTCCCCGGAAGGACAGCGTGCCCGTGCGCTCTATGCCATCGTGACATGAAAGCCCTATGGTTGGCGCAAGGCCCCAGTCATTCAGCATCCCGCAATAGGCCCCGTCAACGGCACGCGCGGCGACATTGTCAAGGCTGGGATCGTTGAGTGAGTATCGATCTCTCCCGGCGTTGGGGGCTTCGGCGCAGCTGCCACAACGAAGTTAGCGCTTTTCGGAGAGCGATGATGACACGAGTACTGACTATGCCTTGATGCAATTGATGACCTCCTCCAGGTGACGGATTGGGAGAACGCCTCTCAGACACTTGTCGAGAAGGAGATCATTGTCAATCGTGAGGCCGTCCGGAACGCGCAGGGAGAACATGTGGTTCAGAAGTCTGTTAAAATCGCAAAAGTTTGAATGCTCGAGATCGACCGCTAGCCACGCTTGAAGGTCATCCTGGCTAAAAGAGTATAAGTACATCCGTCAGCACGCGCAGATGGAGGAGTGGCTGGCTACGGACTTGCAGTTGGTATCAGTGGCACTTTCGAGATATGAGGCAGTATCACGAGAGTGGGGGGACACTTTGAAAAGCCGGCGCAGGTGTGGCCTTTGAGTGCGCTGTGGGCTGTACAGCGACAGTCGTAGCCTGGGGATTGGGAGAGCTAGCGGCGGAGCCGGTAGAAGTACTAGGAGCCATGGTGAACAGCGTGCCAAAATGTCTTGGGGTGAGCGTTATACTCAGGGGAAAAGAAAACTTTGGGAAAGATGGCGGGGGGAAGCAAGAGGTTGCGCTTGTTGTTATACATCCTCAGAATAAGTTGAAGTGCAACCGCAAAGCGCGTCTGGGAACGAGCATTGTCGCCCGAATAAGGCTCGGTCCCGCATCAACGAATGACGTCAGCCTCTGCTATCCAAACTTTCAACTAATAGATCAGACATCTCCCTTATGTGCTATGTACTGAAACTGTAAGTAAATCCCACAATTATGTATGTACCAAGGAGATTCTACGATTGGCACTCGTTGAAGGAAATTGCTCTTACATATGAACTTGAACTTGAGCTTGAAGCTTGAACTTGCAAGCTTGAGTCCAAGTGCTCGCTCAGGCCTCAGGCGCTCAAACTCAAGAGCGATGCGTTAGACGGCGTAGACTGCCAATAACTGTGTCGTTCGGTCGGCACCTGGACTTAGGTTAAATAATCAGTCGAACAGAGGTGGTAGATGTATGCAAGTTGCAAGGGGTATCAGCAGTAACGAGCACACAACGCGCAATAAACGGAAAACTTTGTACGGAAGCAAACCGATCATGCATCGACCGGTAAACGAAGCTCCTCCGTCAACGCCTTGTAGCCATCCATGTCTCCATCATCGTTATAGAATTGCTTGACTACAGCCCAAAACTCATCGTAGACCTGTTCTGTAGATTTCTCGACATCTTCTAGCTTGGGATGAAGGCGGGGGTTTTTCCAGTTGTTTTGTGTGATACGCGAGCGCGCCTCATGTGCGAGATGTAACATCTCGCATAAATAGAAGGCGAGGGTCCACTCAGACTTCCAAGACGCATACGGAACGAGCTCATGCCAATTGCTGTAGAGGGCTTTCTTCGCGCTTTGAGCGGCTTTGAGGGCGCCTGTCCAGGGCTGGAGCTCAGCATGGCTTTGGAAATGGTTGTCGTCGTCGCATTGAAGATGAATCCACGGGAGAACGAAGATCTTGCCTTCCAGCTCGTGGCGATATAGGCGTGTGATTAAACCCACCCAGGAATCGGCATGGCAGAGATTAATTCCCAGGAAAGACAGCGTGCCCGTGCGCTCGATGCCATCGTACCATGAAAGCCCTATGATCGGTGCAAGGTCACAATCATTCGGCATATTATGATGAACCCCGGCAACGGCGCGCACGGCGACATTGTCAAGGCTGGGATCGTTGGGTGCGTATCGATCTCTCCCGGCGTTTGAGGAGGTTTCGGCGCAGCTGCCACAACGAAGTTAGTATATTTCGGAGAGCGATGATAAGATGAATACTGACTATGTCTTGATGTAATTGATGACCTCTTCCAGGTGACGTATTGGGAGAACACCTTTCAGACATCTGTCGAGAAGGAGATCATTGTCAATCCCGAGGCCGTCCGGAACGCGAAGGGAGAGCATGTGGTTCAGAAGTCTGTCGGAATTACAGGAATTTGGAGGCTCGAGATCGACCGCTAGCCACGCTTCAAGTTGAAAGTCATCCAGGCTGGCAAAGCATAGTAGGTGAACACATTAGCACGCGCAAACTGAGGAGCGGTTGGCTACGGACTTTAATTTGGTGTCAGTGGCACTTCCGAGATGTGAAGCAGTATCACGAGATTGGTGTGATAGTTTGAAAGCCGGCGCAGGTGTGGCCTTTGAGGGCATTGTGGGCTGTACAACGGCAGTCATAGCCTGGGGATCGGGAGTGCTAGCGGCGGAACCGGTAGAGATACTAGAAGCCATGATGGTGCCAACGAGTCCTGGGGTGGGCGTTGTGCTTAGGAGAAAAAGAACCTCTGTGGAAAATGGTGGGATGAAGCAAGAGGCTGCGCTTGTTATACATCCTCAGGATATGTTGAACTTACATAAAGCGCAATAGAGAACATTGTCGCCCAAATACGGCAGCCCGCTCGGCTCCGCAGCAATGATGTCAGTTCCTGCTATCCACCAGCTTCAACCAGGACATTTCTGGCACATAAGCAAATTCGACGATTGGGAAGAGCGATGCGGCTAGACAGTGTAAACAACATCATCCTCACGGTGGACCTCTTCCGCGCAAACCGGCTCGATTGGTCTCCCGTCGCTGACCTAACCAGAAGATAGTCGTTCTGGTTTAAATAAGGCTCGATGACAGCCCGAAACGGAGCGGCCTCGGCCCCCTCGGTTGACACCTGGACTGGGGTTAGACTAAGACAGAGGGACAGAGGTGGTAGCCGTGTGTAGATTGAAAGTAAATGAGTACATGATGTGCAATATATAGAAAACAAAGTGGTGTACTAAAGCAAACCCTCACTATAAATCGACTGGTAAACAAAGTTCCTCCCTCAGCGCCTTATAGGCCTCCTCGGCTCCCCTGACTTTGTAGAACCGCTTGACTTTGGCCCAAAATTGTTCGTAGACCGCTTCCGTTGACAGTTCGGCGTCTGCCGGGCTAGGATAATGGTCTGGATCTTCTTCGTGGTAACGTTGGGCAAGACTGCGCGCAACATCCGCATCGTAAAGCATCTCGCAAAGAGACTTTGCAAGGGGCCACTCAGACTCCCAACCGGCCAACGGGGCATAGTCTTTCCAAGTCTTGGACATGATCGATTTTGCGGCATAGGCCGCCAGGAGAGTTCCCGACCAGGCTACGAGCTTCGGATGGCTCCTGATCACGTTCTCTTCGTCGCATTGAAGATGAGTCCATGGGAGAACCCAGATCTTGCCTTCCAGTTCGTGGCGATACAGGCGCACGAGCAGCCCGAGCCAGAAATCGGGATGGCAGAGATCGACTGCCATGAAGGGCAGCGTGCCCGTGCGCTCGATGCCATCGTGGCACGAGAGCCCAATGATCGTCGCAAGGTCCCAATCATTCAGCACCCCGTAGTGCACGCCCTTGATAGTGCGCACGTAGTAGTTGCCAAGGCTGGGGTCGTTGTGGCACACCCCCTTCTTCCACAATAGGAAATGGCCTATGTACGTTCATCAGCGTGTGCACACGACATTCGCCTGAGAGAAAAGAGCTTACAATGTACGATGTGGAACCAACACCTCCGGAAATCATTCCCGCGTAAGTGGTGGAGCGGCGTCAACCTCTCGTAGACAGTCACTCGAAGGACACGCCGTTTCCTCCGCTCTTCATCCGGGGTCATCAGCCCGACCGCCTCCCGCACATCGCCCGAGTCCCATCCCGGGACGTCCATCGCGCATATGAGGTTGGGAAGGTGCCGGTCGATTGGGAACTTTCCGGACTCCGGGTCAAGTACTTCGACATTCGTCTCCCTCGCCTTCTTGATGATCACTGGCTCGGGCACCCGCGACTTGTCCGGGAATGAGATCTTCATCACCAGGCGCTCCTCCCTGCCTTCTTCGGAGGCACCGTAGACTTGCGTGGCTCGACCTATTAATTGGTATGCGGAGTACACTTGGTCTGTCCAGTTCACCTTGATGGTGTGCTGGTCCGTGACACGGATACTGGCCTGGTCGGTTTGATGGCCTCCGGTGGATTCCTCGCCGCCAGTACGAGCGTCGTCGACGGGAGAGCCGTCCGTGCGGGGGTTATGGGAGTCGTCGTTGGCGGTGGTGTTATTAGGCGGGTCATTGACGGTGGCATTATGGGCGGGGGCCCGAGCGTTCATAGTAGCCCGTTCGGCTATGTATTCGGGAATGACCAGGTTGGAGTCTGCTACAGGCGCTTCACCGGGAGGTGTAATGCGCGCGCTACGGCGTAGCGTGTCGCCCCCGACGCGCTCCGGAAAGCCAGCGGGGATGCCCCAATTGGCCCGGTTGAAACGCGACAGAGCCAGGAGCAAGACCATGAAGCGCGGCAAATCTTGGATAAAGTTCAGTCCCGTCGTCTGGATAATTCCGTGCCGATCGAACCAGAACAGCCAAAGGACGTCAGTCTACGAGGGATCCAACAGTCAGACGTCGCAGCAAGAGACTCGCGCAGGAAGAATGTGTACACACCTACAATGAGGAACTCGATCGCGTGGGTGACACAGGGCAGGCAGCCCAAGCGTTCGGCAGCATACGACGCGCATTGCAGGTCAGGGATGATTTTCTCAGCGTTGTTGACGCAAATCTTTTTCGCTGTGCCCTGCAGTTTCGGTTGACTGTCCGCTTTGCGCTTCGCGCCAGTCGCCACACCGGGGAGACGGGAGAGCACAGCATGCGCTGCCGAAGGATGTCAGTCGACCAATAGTCATCACAACAAAACGCGGGGACGCACAATGGGGCTGAGGCTTGCTTGATTTGCTTGATCCTCGAGGGCGTGCAGGCGTCGGGCTGAGTGGTTCTGATTCGCACAGCCGCAGGCATGACCTAGAAATGACTTAGCAAGGACCGGACGTGGGACGGTGATCGTGCTTACGCGCAGGCTCTACGGGGTCCTCTACGAGGGCCCTCTTCCGGATAGTCGCCCGACACAAAGGGAGGATATGTGTCCTTGGATTTGCTTTCCAGAGCGTACGGGCGCGCAGGCTTCTTCAAAGTGTGATTCCTGAGCTTGAATTCCCAAGACGCTTTCACTTGAGGCCAGTCCAGAGCGACGGGAGGGGTGTCGCCGAGCAGAATCGATGAAGCGTCCCGATTTTGCTCACTGTGCAACGCCCTGGACGGCAATAATGCATACGCCCGCTGAGCACTGGCGACGTCGACCATGATGATGTCGGGCGAGCGCTTCGACATCTGCACTGTGTACTTCGATGTGATGATCCTTGGGGTCGCTCCGCATCAAGACCATCGACGAACGCCATGCCGGCGCAGGCCGAAGGAATTTGTGCAGGTCCTCGCGGTTGTGGGCGTCGCCTTTGCCGACCTTGTCAAGTTCATCCAGCGCAAAGTTAAACGTGCTCACGAAGCCTGCGTATCGGCTTCTCTCGTTTGTAGCTTCGCCGCAGCTTCGACGACGTCAGCCCAAGTTGGAGGACGAAGACGGTGGGGTACTTACTAGGAATCGATGCGCGTCGTGACCTCATCCAAGTTGCAGATTGGGAGAACGGTTTTCATACATTTGTCGAAAAGGAGATCCTTGTCGATCGTGACGCCGTCCGGGACGCAGAGGGAAAGGATGTATTTGAGAAGCTTGTCGAAATCGCATGCCTTTTGACGTTGGAGGTCAACCGCGAGCCACGCTTTGACGTTGTGCTGGCTGAAAGAACACGTCGACGCGTCAGCAGTAGCAGAAGCAGGAAGTCGATGATCACGCACCTCGAGTTTGGTGTCGATGGCACTCCCGAAATGCGTAGCAGTGCCGTGAGAGAGCGGGGTCGATTGAAAGGTTCGGTACGGGCTCGGAGAGTGGAGCAGCCTTCTGGGGCGTTGTGGGTGGTACAGCGGCAGTCGGAGCCTGGAGATTAGAAGTGCTCGCGACGGGACCGGGAGGAGGAGAAGCCATGGTGAGCAGAGTGCCAACGAAGCCCGGGATGTGTGCGGTGGCTTAGCGGATGAGGGGAGATGGGGAGAATGAGGAGATGATGGTGGTAGGAAGCAAGAAGTTATAGAGGCGGGATCGAACATGAGGCCAGCCTTTGAACATAATATGTTTGGGAATTGGAATATGTTCAAGCGCAAGCGAACCACGACGCGGTATTGTCACCCCAATAAGGCAGGTCGGCTCTCGGGCCGGCTGGCCACATGACGTCACGTTCCCTTGCACTCGCAACAAGTCACCGCGGTGCTGTGCCCTCCTTTCTTCCTGCGCTGATGGCACACCAACGAAGACAAAGACCATGGGCTTCCCTCGCACCCTCGAAACGAACACTCTGAGTTCCATCACCTTGTACCCCTTGAACTTCGCTTCGAGCCACATTATGGCCGACAAAGATTGAGGCGTGCTTCACGCTCATTCCGCGGGGTTTTTTCATCGCGCCGGATGCTTTTTCGCATGGGGATAGAGACGCATACGCTCTTTCAACGCTCCTCAGTGCAAGTATTAACGACACTCAGCTATAGGACCAGGCTAGCCGCTCCACTTTGATACGGACTCCGGAGGTCATATTTCCGGTCTCACGCTAGGATGTTCAAAACCCCAACCCAAGGTATGCTTTTCATTGCATGTTATCTATCGTACTGACAGTTCCTTCCAACTCACTGCCGACGCCGCAGATGTACTGGCGAAACAGTATCAAATCTTGCCCCAGGACGATGCTCCGGGAGTTGGGCGGCTCTACACTGTAGTCTACAGTGCCAAATCATCGTCCGTCGCATCAGATGACTAAGTGAATCCCCCACCCAGGCCATCTGCATATCCGGATTCAGTCACTCTCGTACTTTCTTCTCCGGCGTCCGAGTCCGTCGTAACAATTGTTTGTGGAGGTGTACAACGGGCATTCGAGCGGATTGCGTGTGCCCAGTGCCCACTCCCCGCATCTGCAACACGTGCACTCTCGTATTCACCATGCATGCCAATCGCGCACAACAAGTACATATCCATGATGGTTATGCACTTGATCGAAGTTGAGCGGGAGACGGAACCGGGCCTTGACCCGGACCAGCTCATCGACTGGTTCTTGGATACTGTTCACTAGGAAGGAACAGTCCAGATTCACCAAAAAAGTCCTTTTCGTCCAGGTGCTGAAGAAGCTTGTAATGGTGCGATTCTCATCTTCCTTGAACCGGGTCAGGACTGAATACTGATGAGCTGGTGGCATAGGGTGATTCTCTGGCTCAAAGCACCGAGAACGTGCAGGACACCGGCCTGATGTGGGCAACGAGAGTCATGTGGTGGATGGCCACGCGAGAGCGTTTTGTATGGTACATTCATCGGTGAATACCGATACCGGCGGCGATACGTCGCAGTCGTAGAGTGTTTATACTGATTCGGGTGGAGCGTTCCTCACCTATGTTGCATTTGCTGGGGTCTTTGGATCATCCAGGATTTCTATCTGCGTCTGTAAATTGTTTCGACCTTCTCGGTAAATGTTCGAGTACTGTAGCCTATATGTTGTTAACTGTCGGACCTCAGCTTCGTATTAACTTAGTACTTGGTACTTACCAAACTTCGCACCGCGGCTATTGCCGTAAAAAAAAACTGCCCGCGCGAACTCAACGGCGTCGACTCAGCCACTGCATTCAAAGACAACAGTTGCTACGACTTGGCTGCGACAGCCACGAAGTCACTCGACATTTTCCATCTTTCAATGTCTCTCAGCAATCACCCGGATCTTCTACCCCCATGTTACCTCCCGCAAGAGTGTATGTTCTCCGACATGACTCGAACCGCACAACTCGTTGTTCATCTTCCAGCTCGGCTCTTTGGTCACGACTGTACTATCCTGCACTGGCGTAGTGCCACCGCACAAGTTACGAGTACCGCTGTCCTTGGGAGAATTACGACATGCGTGAGCTCTTTTCGCCAGTCGCCGCATACAATGAAACCTACATCTGGTCGTTCCCGACGCGCGAGGACAATTTTCTTCACCACACCGCCCTCAGTCTCTTTTTGCGAAACCCCCCGCCCACCTCCAACGATTTGTGGATTCTGGCTGTGCACCTTTTGGCCCGAATTATGCTCCTTCTGGACCCGTCTACGGTGCCCGCTACGGCATTCGACGGCATCGTACGATTCAAGATCCGCTGTCTTCCCAGTTCAGCGACGGCCCTCCGAATAGCTCCAATACACTGGCCATCCTGACTTCGAGTATTCAGACAACCACCTGAATCCCCTCCTATCGTCGTTTCAGCCATCTGTTCGCCGTGTTTTTCTCCGCGGCTTACAAACTTTCGTACTTTGACCGGGACCACCGGCAGCTGCTTCCTGCGAACTGTTGTCCTCCACCTCGCGTCCCCCCCGTTACCCTGGACGACGGCGCCGGGTCCCATTATTCCCCTTCCGTATACTAGTTGGTTTGAGTACGAGGGCAGGCATGGCCCCAGCATTCCAAATATTGAAGGTCCGAAGGCGCGGCTTTATTGGCAGTAGGAGTCAGAGCCCAAAGTCGAGGTGCGCGACGACGACAGCTGGTAGGAATATGAGGTATAAAGTTCTGGGACTATGCTCGCTTCAGCAGCACTCTCAACGTCCTCAGGACCTTCAGGACCTCCATCTTCTCATCAACCCCTCCAGTACACACCTCCGTCTTTATAACTGTAAGTCATCTTATCTAATAAACAGTATGATAACCTCATAACGGCTAGAAAGATGTCTCGTGTCGCCGTCGATGGCTATCTGGCCTACACCTTCTGCCCTCGTGGTACGGATTATTATCTTCGCTGCCTCCTCAAGACCGAGCCGAGCCGGTTGAGCGTCGTCCTTGAACATGGCCGCTTTCTCACCTACAACCCCCCTTCCGTTACCATGACCCCGACGTCGATGGACGCATACAACCGTCCGCGCTACCTTCTCGACTTGGCCGCGAATGTCCGCTTGGGTACCATCGTACCTCAGCAAATTTGGGTTCCCACCGCCCCAGGAGATTTCCAGAGGCACGTTGCTGGTGCGCAACTTCAGATGCCGATTTTCTTCGTGCAGAGCACGGGTGCAATTGGCATTCCTTTGGCTTGGGCGGCGGGGGGCGTAACCCAGAGCCTTTATAATGCGACCGCCCAGGCTCCCATGGGTGGTAAAACTACAACGCATTTCTGCCTCAATGTAAGTTGTTGCTGCATCCCTGCTTGCTTTGCTAACGACGCCTTTCTATCGCAGTGGCCAGGATATGGTGAATTCACTCGCCAGGTCGAAATCCAGTCCCACCATGCGCCGATCTCGATGGACCGTCTCGCCCGACGTATCGGTAGCGTCATTGACATGTTTATCGAAGAGAAGGCCAACGTCAACCCTACTGACCCAAACTGGAAGGTCAGTAAGTATCAAGGCCATGGAATCACTCGCAACGATATAACGATCATCGGGATGGTTCATGTCTCCGCTGGAAAATGGATGCCGATGTTGCAGGTCAACCGCCACATTGTGACGGTGTAAATCCATCCGACTAGGCACTTCTGGCTGTGGCGTCGTGGCAACCGGGCTTTGGAACGTTCTGCATACATACCCACCCATATACCACCACGGACTACGCATGTATCCCCATCAACCCTCACATCCATGGACATGATTCGTTTCTGTGCTTCGCTTCTTCATATCACTCCTCCTCATTTCAATCACCTCACGGACTGCTTGCACACGCACTTTCTGTATATTCTACCTCCATCTGGCTCCCTTCTTCGCCTCCCATTTCCTTTTCCCTGTTTCCCACCTGTTTAAATTTTCCACAACTCGACACCAAGTTACATGACGCTTGCGTATCGGTGTAGGCTCTATATCGTCACTGTAGTACTAGCCTTTTTTCCTTTACCAGAATTGACCTCTTGTTATATTACCCGGTTCATGCAGGTTTAGCCTATGAGGGCGAGCTTCCAGGAATACTGTCCACTGTATCAAGCTGAAACTCCTGGTATTCGAGTCATCGACGAGTCGAAGTGAGTCACAATATAGCTGGTTTACTTGGAAACGTATGTTTCGTGGTATCACCGTGTCCAGCAAAGTTGGTATAAGGACTCAGTACTCAAACAGCACAAACCTTCTCCACCGCGAGCGCTTGCAAGCCAATGAGCTCAGTAAGTAGTAACTTAGTACCAATGCAGCGATAGCGATTTCAATTTGCTCGCGACATTATGCTGCGATATAATGGGTGGGAGCTAGGATATAAAAAAACTATTCAAATGAACTGAGGTAAAGGAGATTCAGCTGCGTGTTTTTATGAGACTTTGCAGATGTGGTGCTTGAGAAGGATGCGACTTGGAGTCTTTGTGCATCATGGGGTCCGGTGAATTGGCGTCCTCGGATGTATCCGGGGAGTTGGCGCCGAGGCTGAAACCCACTTCGCTTTGCGTTTCGCGACCCTCCTCTCACTTCTTCGCCACCCGTGGCAGCCATGTCTCGTACATCTCCTCTAAAACATGTGTGGCTGGACTGTGATCCGGTACGTTATTTCTTAACTCGTATACCTTGGGGGATTATGGTAATCTAATTGACGACTCCAAAATCTGACCGGCGTAAGGGTCATGACGATGCGACCGCGATCCTCCTTGCTTTGCACTCTCCTAATATTAACCTTGTCGGAATATCCACAGTGAATCCCACATCCCTAGCGATATAACCACGTTTATTAACCACGTTGAGACCAGGTTCACGGCAATACGGATGCTGTTCACACCGCGCTCAACGCCGCGCGTTGTCTCTATGCTTTCGCTGCTCCTTCCCATATACGCGTCCATGCAGGAGCTTCAAAGCCCCTTACACGCACAGTGCGCCACGACGCCGAAATTCACGGCATAGACGGACTTGGTGGCGTCCAAGGCCTTCCTTCGCCCGAAGCACCGGAAGTGCTTGCTCGCGTCGCAGTCGGTGTACCCGCGCTGGAGGCCCTCTCGCGCGGCGTGCGGGAGACATGGAAAGATGGAAATGGAGAGAAGGTAGCACTCGTAGCGTCAGGCCCGCTGACCAACATCGCTCTGTTCGTGAGCACCTATCCCGAACTGTTGGACGGCGTGTCTCGCAGTTGTGTTTATGGGTGGCGGGATCGGACTCGGTAATCGTTCTTCTGTCGCAGGTTTGTTTTATTTCTACCCTCACTAGTTTCCGATCTTATCTAACTCATGTACAATTTGACAGAGTTCAACATCCTATGTGATCGTACGTCTGTTTTCGCGACCCTCAAAACTCTGCTCTCACATATATGCATATCAGCCGAAGCGGCACAAATAGTACTCAACGCGCCTGTCGAAACCGTCATGATACCGTTGAATGTCACGCACCAAGCCATCGTAACACACCCCATCCATTCGGAGATCCTTACTGGCACCCCTCCCCCTTCTTCTTTCACACCCGTCTCCCCGCTCCCCTCCCCGACTTCTCCCCTCCGACACACGCTCTCTACCCTCATCACATTCTTCAAAGACGCCTACCGCGCTACCTTCAACTTCGTTGACGGTCCGCCCCTTCATGATGCCCTCACCATCGCCTACATTGCCCGCCCGGATCTGTTTGAATGTACCCGCTACCGCGTCGATGTCGAGCTCGCAGGGACATACACAACGGGAGAGACCGTTGCGGACGTGTGGGACTATCGAAAGTGCGACGACTCATGGGGGCCGACTGGGAAAAACTGCCTTGTCGCCCTTGGACTCGATGTACGCGCTTCCCCGTATCCTCTTTTTTGTGGATGCGGAATCTGATCAGTTTCACAACGCAGAAACCCGTGTTCTTCGCGTACTTGCTTGACGCCATAGCCCGGTGCGACGCCGTTTCGCCTCTGAACCTGAAGGACAAATAGATCCATCCTCCCCTGCGCTCGGTGAGCCTATACGCCAATTCTCTGAGTCGTTCAACAAACTATAGAGATACACTGTATACAGATCTTGCTAGTAGATGCCCCCATTATGTAAACCACGTAAATCATAGAACTTCCTGCCTGTAACACCCTTAGTCAAAAGCTCTGCTCTGCCTTCCCCCGTCCAAAAACATCTTATTGAGTGGCCGATCTTGGCGCGCCGGACGTGCCCGCCGCTTCCCATCGCGCATGCTCCGAATTGTTTGGTCGAGTTGACCACGACCAATTGAGCGTGAGCCTGCTGCTCGGCCTTGTGACGAGGGAGGGGAAAGTAGGTTACCCTTGATAGTCTTTGCGACGAGCAACGCGGTCAGCGTGGCAGCAAGCGGGCTGATGGAAGGGCGACGTACAGGCTCGGAAGGAGCATCGTCCTTTGCAGGCTCGCCGGAGACAACGATGCCAGGAGCCTCCACTTTGACCTTCGCCGCGCTTTTCTCCTCCACATCATGCACTTCCAATGCGGCTTTCTAAATAATTCATTATTACCAATAAGCCTTGAGATGGATGAACGGACGGAAACTGACCTGCAACGATGCCGAGAAGGATAGAATGAGAGCAAAGAAGTCCTCTGGCTTCGGCGCGTCGCTTGCGTCGGGTGTTTCGCCATAGTACGCGAGCAAGCCTTGGAGTTCATTCTCGAGGGCAGCACCCATATTCTTCATCGCGTCAATGCTCGCGCCGTTCGCAGTCATGAAAGGCTGACGGGTTGATCATCAGTCTGAGTTGGATGGGGGAAGAGAGAACACACCCCCATGATCTGCACGAATTGATCACCGATCGGCTTTGAGCGATCGGCTTTCATGAGTTTCACCTCTTCCGCCACTTGGTTCATACCGTTGACCAGGGATGTGATGGAGGCCACGAGGGCTTGCGGAGAAACTATTTCGGAAACGTTAGACGTAAAGTCCCCGGGTAGTTCACCAAACTCACCCCGCGCGGCTGCTTCCAAGGTGAGGCATATCTTCAATGAAAGTGACGAGCGTAGGGTCTGCCCTCAAAAGTATCCTGGCAACATAATGAAGTAAAGTAGGGCAATCGGTTCCACCCTTGACGGTCTTCGTCTCTCTCAACTGTGGATGATCTTAGCAACCCGTAAGGGTACACCGAACGGGACCGACCTTGAGAAGAGCATCAAGCTTGAATCCACGGGCACCACCACGGAATGTTGATCCATTTAAGGCGTTCCCGACGGAGAGGACGGCCTAGTAACGGTGAAATAATGAGCACGGAGGCCGTGTGATGACGACACAGACACGAACTTGCAAAACCCGCTTGAACCGAGATGATGACTTGACTTCTCTCGAGGCATTTCGTAGAATGTCCAGCTCGGGCCGTAGCTCTTCTACGTCAAGCTCCAATCGTCTCCTAAAAATCATGCAATCCAACCGCGGTGCCAGCCGAGGGATATTCATGATCTACCGACCAGCCAACTGTGAGATGAACACAGAAAACGGACAACAATACCCACCTCGAAAAAGAATTGGTCGGCCTTGGCAAGCTTGGTAACGTCGCCGAAATCTTTCAGACGAGTAATCTCCTCGCTGGTGGGTAGCTGCCTGCCAATTGCCTTGAGAACATCTATCGACAACCCATCATCCAATGACAAAAGGGCCTTGCGAATATCCGATGGCGACATCTTGATACTAGACAGCATGATCGCTAGACACGAATAGTTGACCAAGGTCCATACTAGCTACAGTCTAGCTGACTCACCAACGTTGTTTGCTCGCGTGATATCGAGGAGCGTAGTGACCGACATCTTCCTCGAAGGGCTTGCAGGTTGAGACGGGCTGGCAGGCGTGTTGTCAATAGAGAAGGTAGCTTCAAGGTCATCCATTACGAAGGCTATATCCCGGGGCACATCATTCCAGACGGTAGAGGCAACTGTTGTAGCTTGCAACTTATTCCAGAAGAATGGACGGAGTCGCTTTACAGGAACTGCTGACCGCGACTTGCCTGCTCGCCATGCTGAAGGAGGCACTGGAGGGGGAGGAGGGAATCCAGGAGGAATACCAGGCGGTGGAGGTGGTGGAGGCGGGGGTGAACCAAATGTCGCACCTGGAGGTGGAGGCGGTGGTGGCGGCGGTGGAGGTGGAGGTGGAGGAGGGCCACCAGAAGAGTGTCGAAGAGGTAGGGGAGAAGGTGGTAGTGGAGGAGGAGGAGGAGGTGGTGGTGGTGGTGGTGGCGGCGGCGGTAGGATAGCAGAAGTTGGCGTAGGTAGTAGCGGTGGTGAAGGAGGAGGCGGCGGAGGAGGAGGAGGCGGAGGCGGAGGCGGAGGCGGAGGCGGAGGCGGAGGAGGCGGTGATATGGCCGAAGTTGAAGGTGGTGAAGGTGGTGAAGAAGGCTGATGACTTTGTGACTGAGCTGGTTTAGGTTTAGGTGGTGGCGGGGGCGGCGGTGCAACTCGAGCCTTGTAATCCTTCTCTGTAACGAACTTTGGTTTCGCCGCTAACTGCGTTTTCAGGTCGGCGATCTCCGCTTTCAACATTAGGATGTCGTTCTCCTTCTGTGTCAAGCTCTCGATGGTCTTGGTAGCGATAGTCTGAGCATCCATCTCCACAGCGTCACGGGTCTCCTCTCGTGATCGGAATCTCGAGTAAACGGATTCCAGAGCACGTTTAAGGAAGAGCAACTCCTTCTCTTTGAGGGTGAGGGAAGCCTCTTGGTCCTTAGTCTACAATTGATGCTGGTGAGCAGCGTCCGGAGATGATTATAGAACAAATACCTTGACTTGGAGCTTCGATATTTCCTCCATCAAGCTTGTCCACTTTGCCTTATCGCGCTCACGCCTAGCCTTTTCATCCTACATACAGTTCAATAAAACCGCGAAAACGCATAACAAGACTACGTACAGCCTCTCTGTTTTCAGGATTCTGAGCTTTGTATCTGTCGAGCTCGGCTTGAAGCTGGAGGACTTGCTTCTCTTTCTGAATTAGCCGTTGTACTAGCCCATGGAAATTCTGTCACTTGTCGTCATCGAATGGTTGCATACGATGGAAGCAATGGCTTACCTCTGGGCCAGCCTTGCCCTGACTCCTGGGCTGAGGTACAGAAAGGTAGTTGGCAGTGATCGCAGAGTGTTCAACTCTGCTGCCTGTTGATCCACCTGATCACGTAGTTCCGAGCGCTGCCAACCACCATTAAGCTGATGAAAATGAAACCACTTA
Organism: Amylostereum areolatum; assembly: GCA_012932865.1. Lineage (NCBI taxonomy): Eukaryota > Fungi > Basidiomycota > Agaricomycetes > Russulales > Stereaceae > Amylostereum > Amylostereum areolatum. Next base: position 188,111 of record SAXG01000010.1, read on the forward strand.
GAAGGAAAATGATACCCACTTCTGTACTGAGCTGTTCAATTTGGGCATGCAACGTCACAATCTCTTGTTCCACCGCGGCCTTCGAATCAGATACGCCCGCGACATCAAGATGCTCTCCAGTGACATGCTGAACTGACGCAACAAACTGCTGCAGTAGCGGATGCCAGCCCTGCTCGCTACGTGGGTTTCGTCAGGGGTCAATCTGGATTCCATTCAAACAAGGGTACGCACAAATCCTCCATAACGACCGATTGCTCAGCAAGGGTACTCAAAAGTGTCATGACATCCACCTTCCACTGGCTGGCGATGATTGTCAGTATACGATCCACGTTTATGGGAAACAGTTGCATACCTGTCGGCCTCTCGCTGCAAAATGGCGATGCAGTTCTGTATCGCCTGAGTAACTCGCGAATGCAGTTCTGCGTCTTGTCTGGATAATCGCACGAGCTCCTCTAATGCGATATCCGAGTCCGATGCGTCCCGTCTATGGCCAGATCTCATCATGTGAGTCGCCCGTTCTCGCATATCTTCTTCGTCTTCAAATTTCTCTTCCGTATACACGTCAAGCTGAGTGACCAGGGCCTCTGGCGGGCGCATATAACGAAGAGTCTGCAAAATAAGCTTGAGCTAAAGTCATTCCCTCCTACAAGCTAGAGAAACGTACCACGATGACTTCATTCAACCCACGCCGCCCAAACTCTTCTCTTAGCATAATCCGTTCCTCGAGTGCCTCGGGGCCGGTAGTGAGAGCATTGACCAAAATCATCGAGGCAGAACGCGCCTCCCAAGCACCGTCGTCTTCGCCCAGTACTAGCTCTCCCGAAGGGGCGTCGATATCAGTTTCTGGCAAGCGCAAAGACGCGATGAGCTCCTCAAAACGGAAGGCCTCCTCGAATGCGATCCGGTAATCCGACAACGCGGAGATGACGACTTTATGACCTTCCGGTATAGCGAGGATGCATATCGCGGCAAGAAGGTCGGACACGAGCGTCCGGAGCTTGGACGATGCACCATGGAGAGAGTAGGCGATATGAGTGACGATGGTCGGAGAGGCAAGAACGGCCTCGAAACCAGGCTAGAAGATGAAATGGATATTGTGAGTAAAGAGCGTTCCAACAAGGCATCGGGATGCTGTACCTCGGTATTGAGGAGTACTCGAAAACATTTTGTGATTTCAAGCAATGCCGTATCTTCGATATCTGTGAGCTTCTTCCGCTTTCCACCTTTCCCAACCAATCCAGCGAGCGCGTTGCCCAACATGTCCAGTCCCTGTTCCGTGGCCACAAACTCTCGTATCCACGCTAAGTTGGCAGTGGAAAGATGCACGCGCAACGATATAAGGTGTTTGACGAGCCTCGAGTCAACTGCCCTTCCACCCCGTAAGCCTTCGACATACCACTTGGGCGTCTTGATGTCTTTGATTGATGAGCGCGACATCGTGCCACCCTTCTCGCCTCCAGAGGAAGTCCACCAGCTCGACCAAAGCCCACCAGTTGTTTGAGGTTGTAACGGCTGGGCTTCTTCCATCGCCTTCGTCGCCTGGGTCTTGGGTTTCCGGCTCGCGACAGAACTCGGGTCAAACTCGCCCTTCTCAGGAGAAGCTATAGGTGGACTGGTGCTTAGACCCCCCCAGCCAGACATGGAGAATCGCTTCATGATACCGGAATCCCCGGTGAGCTGGGGTACCAGGCGCGGGATGAGATTTGAGCCACTAGAGGGCCCGTAGGTGGCGGAGGCAGGCTGACGCGTTGGGTGCTTTGGTAGGGGAAGTTGAGCGGAAGTGATGTTGGCCAAGGAGGTATCGTTTACGATCTGCAGGAAGGTGTCGCATCGCTTCCCGTTGCGGCTCTTTCAAACCTAGCTCGTCCTAAAGGAAAGGTAAGGACAAAAGATATCCACAGATGAAAGCGCATATACCAGCATTTGATTGAAATCCCACATGTCCACCCCGTCTGTTTCTGATTCTGAAGCGTCCGAGGACTTGGAAGTGGAATCATTTCGCGTTAGTTTCACCAAAATCGGTTCGCTGACGCTCATGCGCTCCGACGCAGGCGTGCCATTCGTGCGAGGTGCGGCAGGGGGTGGCGAGGTTGGACGCAACCAGCCTTCGAACATGCTCGATAACCGATTCTGGGAGACAGAGTTGCGCCAATCTGACGGATTATTCTTGGAGGGTGTGGGTGTGTCCTTCTGCTTCGCGGTGCCCTCGCCCTCCTCATTCCCGTCCTCATTGTCCTCCTTGTCCTCCATTTCACGTAGTGCTTTGATAGTGGATTCAGACGGTTCGACCGAGGTTGTGGACAACGAGCGTACTTTCCCGCGTCGGTACCATTCATCTGGGACGACCAGACGGATGTTACGCGTTGCGCCGGGAGTGAAGGGGCTTGGAGGGGGGGCGGACAGGATATCAACCATGAACGCGTTCGGCGGGAGGCGTGACGATCCTACAAAAAAAGAGTTAGACGGCTCATGCCAGCGAAGTAAAGCATACGCACTCTCTGAATCGCCTTCAGACCAGACCTCCTCAAGAACATACTCTAGTGGTCCACCTCCGGGTATTGGGAGTGATCTGGTCAGTCCAAGTTCATCTATGACGGACAATATAATATCCTGAATGGTACTGGTCCGTGCAAAAAAGCATTTCCACGCGAATCCATCGTGGATTTCTGGCACACGGGCGAAGGAAACTGATACGGATAATAGGGTATGCAATGAGACGAGCCGAAGTGCGGGGGTATGAAGGTGGGAAGTGAGTGCGAAAGCGGAGAAGCCTCGTTGAAGAGAAGGGTCGGAGGATGCCTTGATCAATGGCTCGACGAGTTCTGACTCGTCTTGGAGGCCTGAAAACGCATTGGTTAGTTCCACCGTTGAAGCTTTAGTCTGATCTCGATTCGACGCGTCGAGTCAGATTCCCATGGGCCAAGTCGTCGCTGGGCCACACGACGGCTTATAATACCTCGATGGCATCCCCAGAATTCGCGACGAACCAACAAAAGACTGACTCACCGTCTCCCAGTGAATCCAATTCTTCCTCCTCCCACTGGCGGCCGTTGGGCTCATGGCGGATCTTCTGAACGCCCCATTCAGAGGGATCCAAGTCTCCTAGGACATCGCGCTTGACATCCTCGATCACGCTCAGCGCTTTGATAACGTCCTTGACCGTGCCGTCGGGTCTGACCGAGGCGAAGTGGAGGGTTCCAGTGGGTAGAACGGTGGGAACGATCAGAAGGTCATCGCTGGGCATTGTACGGCTAGATTAGAGAGCGTTTCGCCGACAGATGTCGTGGTTACGGTGCATGAAGACCGAGAAGAGGCCGAGTCGAGTCGCCTGTCCTTGTTGAAGCTGAACATGGCGGCGGAGAGACAGCGCACTCTAAAATAGGTAAACATTCCCACGATTATAGACCCACCTCAATCGAAATGGACTGGCCAAGGTTGCGTTCAGAAGTTTCTCATGCAGGCTTCATGTTTCGAATAAATGCCTATTCGAACGTAAGTATGTATTTTTGGAAGAGCCGCGTCGTGGAAGCCATGTTGCAATCCACACTTACCCAGATACTTTCGAATGCTCGCAACACTGCATGTGTATCCAAAGGCCCAATAACCGCAGAGCGAAATCCACATATCATTCGTATAAGATGAAAACAGATATCCTATTCATGCAGGGAAAGATACAACCGAAATCGATCCCCCGTAGATCAAGACCTCTTCCGAAGCAAAGCCAAGCAATGTGTACCGCCAGCGGAAGCCATCACAGCGGCATATGCCCCTCCCGACCTCTTCACAACTGTCGTAGGCGTCTTCACAAACCCCTCTTCAGAATTCAGTCCAAGCTCTCCTTGGACCTGCCTCCCCCACGAATACATGGCCCCGTCGCGCGTCACCGCCAAAGTGTGGTTGGTCCCGCACGACTACCTGGACCACGGGATCGTCGTCGCCGTCTGGAAACGTCACGCGTGCAGGGACAGGAAGGGAGTCTTCAAACGCGCGGTCCTCGAACGCCACGTCGTCGTCAGCGAGCCCGAGCCGGCCCTCGTCAGAGAGTCCACACGCGTATACCCGTCCCCTCGAGGTAAGAAACACCGTGTGTGCTTGCCCACCTGCGATCTGCGTGACCACGTCCCCGTCGAGCTCGTCGCTGCTGAGCCCCAGCACCTGCCTTGGCGTCGAAAAATTGAAGTCCGTCTGCGGATGTTGTGGATGTACGCCCGTGCCAGTCTGTCCGTGGTTGTTCACGCCCCAGCCCCAAACCACGCCTTCGGTGTCGACCGCAAATGAATGATTCCAACCTGTGCCTACGGTGACCATCTTGCGACCGCGTCCACCCACGACGATCTTCTCTGGAACGGTGCCGTGGATTTTGCGTCGCTCGATGACGCGCCGGCCTAGCTGGCCCTCCTCGCCGCTGCCGAAGGTAAAGACATTGCCAAGCGTCGTGAGCAGGAGGACATGGTTAGGGCCAGCCACAGCGTCGGCGAGCTTTTCATCCGGAAGAGCAAGGATAGGCATGGGGAACGAATTGCTTATGAGCACCATTAGGGAAGCCGACATAGCCGTTGTTTCCCTAGAAAGCGATGTTATAACCGCGACGGAGCAGAGAGCAGAAATCACGAACCTTGAACGTACCCCAGATCCTTAGATCACCTGAGGAGCTTATAGCCAAAGAGATGTTATCCCCTGCGAAGACTTTAACAGCGCGAAAGCCTTCGTCGACCAGGCTCTGGAGAGGGACGGGAGTGTAGACTAGGTCAACCTGTTCTCCATTTGGAATACCAAGCGCAGCGTCGTCGTTGTTCCCGCAAGCCCAGATCTATTATCCCGAAACTCAACGTGAGGTCCAGATAGTCATTAGGGGAAAACGACACGAACCGTTCCCTTCTCGTCCACGAATAGCGTGTGCATGCCTCCAGCCGCGACGGTCTCGAGCCCGGCGCCGTCTTCTCCAAACAAGCCCTCTTCTATCTTGCTCTCGACCCACATATTCCGCATCGGCTTCCGTCTCTCCGGTGGCCCATTGTCGGTCACCGCCTCCACGACGCCCAGCTGGCCAAACTCGTTAGAGGCCCAGCCAAAGAGCTTGAGTGACGGGCGTAGATGAGCAGGTGGAGCAGGGATCGAGTTCACAAGGGCAGGAGGGGACTTGGGCTTTGCCACACCTCGAGGGTTATAGGCTGCCTTCGGCGCCGCCGCTGTTGTCCCACCCCCGCGTTTCCGTGTCACTCGGGCAGGGTGCGGCAGCTGCGACCGTCTTTGGGGGTAGCAGTGAGTCCGATTCTGGAGAGACAGTGTTATCCTTCAAGTTGTTGGCGTTTTTCGACCTCGAGGACCGGTTTGTTGGAGGTGCTGGTACAGGTGATGTTGGAGGCTTCGGAGGTCGTGTGCGTGGAGGCATTTGAACTTGCTTGAAGCTCTGGGAGAAGGAGAGGAGAGAAAATAAGAGACGAGGAGACGGAAGGAACAAGGGGACAATGGCAGAGAATATGCAGGCAAGAGGTATAAAGAGGGTCAACGCGAGTTGGGTAAGTTATTTATACACGAGCAGCGTGGCCACAATCTTATTGTGTCTTGATCTGATCTACGCCTTATCTACTACGCGAAACGTAAATCATGATTGTTCGTGGATCGTCACGGCGGGCAATTGCGTTGCAGTCTGGCAGATTCCCCTAGCAGTTCGTACTGAGGCAAACTCTCGTCTGAAAAGCACGATCGTATGTGTTCAGCGTTCATGAAAATGCTGTATTACACAACGAAGACTATTCTTCGTCAGAAGAAGATTGGACTTCCTTCATCGACCACATTGGTGGTCTGCCCTCTTCAGGAGTCCAGGCCCATGTACACACAGCACCCCGGTGAGGACCGCAGCAATCCGACATATGCACCGTGAGGCTCTGCCGCTCACCGTCGCGTCCACCAAACTCCTCGATCATGGCCATGCCAAAGTCGACAAAGACAATGTGGCGCGGGAAATCGGACGCAGTCCCATGCGGCGTGTGGATGATCAAGTTCTTCAGAGAGGTATCCCTGTGTAGGACATTAAGATTGTGTATCTTTTGAAGGCCTCGTTGCGCAGACAAAACCTGTCCGTACGAACCACCGCGTAGACGAAGGGGGAAGCTTCAGAAGAAACCATTTGCACTGAAACACAATTGACCTGCCAGCGTACCAGATTCTTTAATTCTTCCAGTCTGGTTGCGTGAGCGGCTTGATTGAGAGAAGATTCATCGTCTTCGAGCCTGTGTAGAAGGAATTCGTGCCATTCATGAACGGTTGGGCCCTCGATTTTTTCCAATGACCAGCATCCACGCTTCTTCTTGACAGGGCGTGCGTACCTGCAAGTCGGAGGACGATCAGAGAAACACCGTTCAACTTTGACAAGGAATCCTTGATGATCACCTGGTGCATGCCAAAGTAATATGGAATGGTGCTACCTTGGAGAGGCTGCTAGCTGTTTATAAGCTATGTCCTCTTTCATGGCGAGTATTTCCGGACTCCGAAACTCAGATGGCCAGCAAGAAATGTGGGGTAGATACACCATCGAGGGTTGGACAATCTTTGCAACTGACCCGATCTGTCTGATACCATACGCTCCCACCATCGCCATCAGCAGTGCTGGCAAGAGAAACGGAACACGCCCAAAGCTGACCATACTTGCTGACCCCATTAGCACCTACTACCGGGTTTGAAGAGTTAGGATATAGTCCGCGGGTTCGGGGTGGCAAGGAGGAGCTGGAAGAGGGACGGTACGAAGGTTTGCGTTGGCAGAGTCGGACATGGGCCCGGGGGTCGGAATAGTCAGCCTGACCGCAAACAGTTGTGCCAGGTCTGAGAGGGTTGGAAAGAGCTGCTCTTCGACGAGTCGCTAATCGCGTCGATGTAGCCTTTAGGATCGTGGGTGTGGTTAGGGAGGGGCGGGAACGTGTCTTCAGGACTGTGCAAGGTAGGCGCAGTCATGTTGGGATAAGTGAAAGAGCAAAATGGGCCTGAAATGGGCTGACCTAAACAGAATCTTCTGTCTGAAGTCTGGCTACGAGAGCCTAGGTCGACCTCACTGGACCATCTTTAATAGCGGGATGATTCAGGATGTGCAGTATCTGGAATGTATACTTCAAGGTGCAGCCTGACACATAGGGAGAATCCTGACGTTCTAGTTGATGAAGGGGGGGGGGGGATGGCCTTCAATGTTGACTCTCGACATTGGCACAGTCAAATGCTCAAGCAGTTGGACGACAAATGCCAAGAAAACACAGGCAGCAGTGGGAGTCCGATATTCGTAAATACAGACGTGGAGATCGACGAACACACGCGCGCGTGAGTAAACGAGAAAAGCATGCGGAGAGTGCATATAATACACGAATGGCGATGGCGATGGCACACAGTCACACAGTCCAAAGGGAGCCCTCCCAGAGTCTCGCCCCGGCTCAACGACTCCTCCCACCGACGCTGTCCTCATCCAGCCGTGACCGCGCATCCACATACACCGATGCGCCCGATACAGAGGACACGGATCCAACCCCGCCCAAAAAGCTCGCCGCACGCGAGCTCGGCAGCGCCGATGGCGACACCCGCTGCACCGTCGCGACGTGCTCGGAGCCCCCCGAGGGTTTCAATTTCGCCGGGATCGCCAAGAATCGTTCCGGATGCGGGTTCACAGGCGACGACACGGGCGCGTGCGAGACCGCCGCGCTCGCCATCGACGCAGAAGAGAAAGAATGGAACGTCTCGGGCGAGCGGGAGCGTTCGCCTGAGGAGCCGACGGAGGACGCGTTGAACGACGGGTAGTGCTGCATCGCGGGAAGCGAGGACGTGCTCGAGGCGACGCTCGACCCCCCGAGCGACTTGCGGAAGGCAGAGATGAGCGGTTTTGGGACGTGCAGCCAGCTCGGATGGCTGTCGGTTTGGGAAGACGTGGGCGATGTCAGCGGGGAGACGTCTTCGTTTGGGTTTGGTGGGACGGGGGATGGTGGCGGGATGGGTGTTGGATCGGCTAGGGAGTTTTCGGGGAGGGGCTCCATGGGCGTGTGGGACTGCCCAATCCGGGGTCGGGCGCGCTTGAGCACGGTCGACGATGGGCGCAGGGAGCGGGGAAAGGCGGGGGAGGGTGACGTTGCCGAGGACGTCCACGGATTATAGATGCGGGTTGCTGCTGATCCTGGGGCGGACACGGGCGTGAGAGGCTCGTCGCTGTTCTCCGTCGACGGCGCATGTTCGTCGACATCCCCAACCAGCGCTTCCCTCTCCCTCTCCGGTTGTCGCGTCGGGTACGGCTGGAATACCTCGACTTCGAGGCCTTTTCCCGACAGCAGCGGCGCGGACGAATCGAGGCCTGACCCAGATCTCGACCTGTCATGCCCATGCGCCCCGTCGAGCCCGCGGTCCTGCGCCCCCTCGATGTCGCGGGATTGTCGCCTGCGGGCATAGCGCCGAAGAAAGGGTACGAGAACGAGAACGAGGATGAGCGCGACGGCGAATCCGCCGATGCACGAAACGATGATGACGATGAACTTGTTCTTGTTTCCCCCGCCCTTATCGCCGTCCGGCTGCCCATGGCGCCCGTGCAGGATCGAGGAGAAAGGAGGAAGGGCCAGAATGTCAGCCACGACGTCGCTTCACGAAACGACTACGACGTACCGAAGCGGAGGGAGGAGGCGTGGGCGTGGGCCCGGACGAGCTCATTCCTCGGTAAAACTTGAGAACCTCCCTGCTAGATGACACGCGTCTGGGTTCGAGATGGAAAAGGACGTTCGGGGAGCACGTAGAAGGCTCAAGGGATGGGTTGCGGGAAGAGGGACTTGTAGTGAGTGGGCGTATGAGCAAAGCACAGCTGAATATGTACCCGTGGGCCGTCGGATACCTATCAGCTCCGCACCGCGCCGTTCCATCCTGTGCTCGAGTAGTATCAAAATAGGCGGGAAAAGCCCGATGGACGACGCAAAGACGTTCTGCACGTCTCTTGGTTCGGGTAAACAGGCGATTTAGGCAGGAGAAAGGAACAACGATTCGTAGGTACGTATACCGCCTCGTGGAGTAGTAGGCAAAGGTACACATCGCGATTCGTGACCGCGTTCTCGTGCGCGCAGCAAAACTTGCTTTCTTCACCGGTCACTCTGGCAAACAGACGGCCGGAGGACAGGCCACAACGAGGACCGGTTTGTGGTGATTCCTGGAATATCCGTCCATCTGTCGACGACGTACTTCAAAGTTCAGACTCGGCCGGCGGCAGACTGCCAGTCTGAGTCTCCAGAGTCCAGATCAATCATCAATGTCTAAATCAATGACAAAATCAATGAGAAAAAGTCGCAAAAGATCGTCACCTGAGCGATTCGAACACTCGCGAGCAAAGCCCAACCGCTTAGCAGGCGATCCCGTTAACCACTCCGGCAAAGTGACTTCTAACCAGCGCCCTCGCAGAAACATTATAGCAATCCCCCGTGAAGAATCGGTTTCGCAGGCAGGAACCTGCGGGCCCAAGTCTCCGCCAAATCAATCCGTATTTCCTCATAACTTCTTGTATACAGATCAAGTCCATCGTGCCACATTGTTGCAAGGAATAAAAATACAGATGCGATTATGCGGTGACAACTTCTTTACTCGCGCGCCACAGTCCACCAGAGTCCGCTTAGATCCCTGACGTCCTGTTTCCACCCTTGGTGTCTATAATCGCGCTTCCCATCGTATCATTCTTGCTCCCCCACTTGCTGCCCTGTATCCCGTCAGTCGTCTCCGCGCGTCCCTTCTCCAGAATCTGCTTCACGACCTCGTCATCGCGCGACGTTCCGAACGTGTTCTCGAGCTCTTGCTTCGACGCAGTACCGAGGATGCCCTGCGCCCCCTGTCCGGAGGAAAGGATCTTAAATGCTAAGTGGCGAGAAAGTTCTGTGAAAGGTGATTGGAAAGGGGGAGAGATCGCGTACAATCGACGACGTCGACGAGAGGGATCGTTCTGCAGGTGGGAGGAGTGGCGGGTCAGTTTCTGCGGCAGCGACGACGACGAAGAGACGCGATTTACGTGTCGCCATCCTTGTATCGCTTGTACTGGAGAGCACGTCAGCAATACATTCACGTCCTTCACGAGGCCACGTACTTCTGGTGCGTTAACGATGACGATGAAGGTGAGACCCTCCTTGCTGGAGGGTTGATAGACGACCTTGGTCAATGCTGGCGACATGATAGATGGGTACGGTGTGGATGTTGAAAGCGTAGATGAGAGTGTAGACGATATAAGCGATGGCAGAGAGGGAAGGTGGAAGAAGGAGATCGCGTGCGATGCTGTTTTATGGAGGGAGGCGTAGGCGATGACATCACCGAGTACCCAGCCGGCAAATGCTTCCGGCGCCCTTCAATTACGTCAGCTCGTCTCCCTCGAAGCGCTGCCATGCGCTCGCAGCTCCTCTTTGCACAAACGCAATGACATCCGCTGATGCCAGTTATCGATCTCTTGGAGCTCTCGCTACATAGTAAGCTGTCCCAATGGCATCCAGAGCTTGTTGCTCCCATACCAGTGACGTCCCCCACGGGCCACTGGCGCTGTTTTCCACGACGCGATGATGGCGCGTGACTCCTCCTGACTCCTCCTGATCTCCTGATCCTCTAGACCCAGCGTGTCGAAGACTACAAAGGCCAGCCATGTGCAGCCCAAAGCCTCGTCTCTCTCCAGCCCTCCAAGTTCAAACCCACAGGCGCGGTGCGATGCGACGGGCGAGATGCGCGGCTCCATTCCAAAGGTCAAACGGAAACCCAAGGCTGTCCGTGATGTCTTCAGCTTCCTTCCACCCTCAAATTCCTACGCCCAATCTACGACTTCCTTAACCTACCACTTTTTCCAGTCGTTGTTGCTTCTCGAGGACGAGGCCGAACTATTCGATGAAATCAAGGAGAAAATCACCCTCGGAAATGGGCATGCACTGCGCGTCATATGCGGCTGAGAAATCGGGCTGCTTGCCCTGCGTTACTCACACGATCGGGTTTTTGCTTCGAGGTGTGTACTTATGATCTGGTGCGCCAGTAACATCGACTTCGGTATCTTCAAGAACAGACGACGTTCTCTGGCTATATGTGACTCAGTTTTATCCAAGAACTGACGCGTTTCATGGTCTTGCTCCTTGCCCTATGGACTTTTCATGAAGCGGACTGGGGTATCCCCAATGAGCTTCCAGGGCGGACTCGGTCTACACGTTCTAATCGGCGGGTGACACGCGTGCCGCTTCTCTGGATGAAGAGCCTGTGAATCAGTCTGATTGGATTTTTTCCGAACACAAACCGGAGGACAACGGTAGCAGGGAACAACGTGCCACCAAGGCGAACTGATAATATATCTGAATTTTGTGGAGACTTACACCGAAGAGAGTAAGCACCGCGGTCCTCGTCCGGAATGAATCATCCAGCACGACGAAGAAAGCCACGCGCGGAGTGAGTGTGCGGTCGAAGTATGCCTGAAACCTTTGTCGGAGGTGATGAGGCTCAGAGTGTGGTTCAAAGGGTGCGAGGGAGGCTCCTGCTCTTTGTCTTCGTTGGTGTGCCATCGGCGCAGGAAGAAAGGAAGGCACAGCACCGCGGTGACTTGAAGGGAACGTGACGTCATGTGGCCAGCCGGCCCGAGAGCCGACCTGCCTTATTGGGGTGACAATACCGCGTCGTGGTTCGCTTGCGCTTGAACATATTCCAATTCCCAAACATATTATGTTCAAAGGCTGGCCTCATGTTCGATCCCGCCTCTATAACTTCTTGCTTCCTACCACCATCATCTCCCCATTCTCCCCATTCCCCTCATCCGCTAGCCACCGCACACATCCCGGGCTTCGTTGGCACTCTGCTCACCATGGCTTCTCCTCCTCCCGGTCCCGTCGCGAGCACTTCTAATCTCCAGGCTCCGACTGCCGCTGTACCACCCACAACGCCCCAGAAGGCTGCTCCACTCTCCGAGCCCGTACCGAACCTTCAATCGACCCCGCTCTCTCACGGCACTGCTACGCATTTCGGGAGTGCCATCGACACCAAACTCGAGTGCGTGATCATCGACTTCCTGCTCTGCTACTGCTGACGCGTCGACGTGTTCTTTCAGCCAGCACAACGTCAAAGCGTGGCTCGCGGTTGACCTCCAACGTCAAAAGGCATGCGATTTCGACAAGCTTCTCAAATACATCCTTTCCCTCTGCGTCCCGGACGGCGTCACGATCGACAAGGATCTCCTTTTCGACAAATGTATGAAAACCGTTCTCCCAATCTGCAACTTGGATGAGGTCACGACGCGCATCGATTCCTAGTAAGTACCCCACCGTCTTCGTCCTCCAACTTGGGCTGACGTCGTCGAAGCTGCGGCGAAGCTACAAACGAGAGAAGCCGATACGCAGGCTTCGTGAGCACGTTTAACTTTGCGCTGGATCAACTGGACAAGGTCGGCAAAGGCGACGCTCACGACCGCGAAGACCTGCACAAATTCCTTCGGCCTGCGCCGGCATGGCGTTCGTCGATGGTCTTGATGCGGAGCGACCCCAAGATCATCACATCGAAGTACACAGTGCAGATGTCGAAGCGCTCGCCCGACATCATCATGGTCGACGTCGCCAGTGCTCAGCGGGCGTATGCATTATTGCCGTCCAGGGCGTTGCACAGTGAGCAAAATCGGGACGCTTCATCGATTCTGCTCGGCGACACCCCTCCCGTCGCTCTGGACTGGCCTCAAGTGAAGGCGTCTTGGGAATTCAAGCTCAGGAATCACACTTTGAAGAAGCCTGCGCGCCCGTATGCCCTGGAAAGCAAATCCAAGGACACATATCCTCCCTTTGTGTCGGGCGACTATCCGGAAGAGGGCCCCGTAGAGGACCCCGTAGAGCCTCCGCGTAAGCACGATCACCAGTCCCACGTCCGGTCCTTGCTAAGTCATTTCTAGGTCATGCTGTGGCTGTGAAATCGGAACCACTCAGCCCGACGCCTGCACGCCCTCGAGGATCAAGCAAATCAAGCAAGCCTCAGCCCCATTGTGCGTCCCCGCGTTTTGTTGTGATGACTATTGGTCGACTGACATCCTTCGGCAGCGCATGCTGTGCTTTCCCGTCTCCCCGGTGTGGCGACTGGCGCGAAGCGCAAAGCGGACAGTCAACCGAAACTGCAGGGCACGGCGAAAAAGATTTGCGTCAACAACGCTGAGAAAATCATCCCCGACCTGCAATGCGCGTCGTATGCTGCCGAACGCTTGGGCTGCCTGCCCTGTGTCACCCACGCGATCGAGTTCCTCATTGTAGGTGTGTACACATTCTTCCTGCGCGAGTGTCTTGCTGCGACGTCTGACTGTTGAATCCCCGCAGACGACGTCCTTTGGCTGTTCTGGTTCGATCGGCACGGAATTATCCAGACGACGGGACTGAACTTTATCCAAGATTTGCCGCGCTTCATGGTCTTGCTCCTGGCTCTGTCGCGTTTCAACCGGGCCAATTGGGGCATCCCCAGTGGCTTTCCGGAGCGCGTCGGGAGCGACACGCTACGCCGTAGCGCGCGCATTACACCTCCCGGTGAAGCGCCTGTAGCAGACTCCAACCTGGTCATTCCTGAATACATAGCCGAACGGGCTACTATGAACGCTCGGGCCCCCGCCCATAATGCCACCGTCAATGACCCGCATAACAACACCACCGTCAACGGCGACTCCCATAACCCTCCCACGGGCGGCTCTCCCGTCGACGACGCTCGTACCGGCGGCGAGGAATCCGCCGGAGGCCATCAAACCGACCAGGCCAGTATCCGTGTCACGGACCAGCACACCATCAAGGTGAACTGGACAGACCAAGTGTACTCTGCATATCAATTGGTAGGCCGAGCCACGCAAGTCTATGGTGCTTCCGAAGAAGGCAGGGAGGAGCGCCTGGTGATGAAGATCTCATTCCCGGACAAGTCGCGGGTGCCCGAGCCAGAGGTCATCAAGAAGGCGAGGGACACCGATGTCGAAATCCTGGACCCGAAGTCCGGAAAGTTCCCAATCGACCGGCACCTTCCCAACCTCATATGCGCGATGGACGTCCCGGGATGGGACTCGGGCGATGTGCGGGAGGCGGTCGGCCTAATGACCTCGGATGAAGAGCGGAGGAAACGGCGTGTCCTTCGAGTGACTATTTACGAGAGGTTGACGCCGCTCCACCACTTACGCGGGACGGATTTCCGGAGGTGTTGGTTCCACATCGTGCATTGTAAGTTATTCTTTCTTAGGCTGATGCCGTCCGCACACGCTGATCAATGTTCATAGGCCATTTCCTGTTGTGGAAGAAGGGCGTGTGCCACAACGACCCCAGCCTTGGCAACTACTACGTGCGCACTATCAAGGGCGTGCACTACGGGGTGCTGAATGATTGGGACCTTGCGACGATCGTAGGGCTTTCATGCCACGATGGCATCGAGCGCACGGGCACGCTGCCCTTCATGGCAGTCGATCTCTGCCATCCCAATTTCTGGTTCGGGCTGCTCGTACGCCTATATCGCCACGAACTGGAAGGCAAGATCTGGGTTCTCCCATGGACTCATCTTCAATGCGACGAGGAGAACGTGATGAGGAGCCATCCTGAGCTCGAGTGTTGGTTGGGCGATCTCGCGTCTTCCCGACGCGCGAAAAGGGACATGTGCACAGAATGGGATGACTATGCCCCGTTGGCCGGTTGGGAGTCTGAGTGGCCCCTTGCATACTCTCTTTGCGAGATGCTTCATGAAGCGGATTTTGCGCGCGATCGTGCCAAACGTAACCACAAACGAGATCCGGACCATTATCCTAGCCCGGAAGAAGCCGAACTATCAACAGAAGCGGTCTACGAAGAATTTTGGGCCAAAGTCAAGGAGTTCTACAAAGCCAAGGGAGCCGAGGAGGCCTATAAGGCGTTGAGGGAGGAACTTTGTTTACCGGTCGATTTATAGTGGGGGTTTGCTTTAGTACACCACATTGTTTTCTCTATATATTGCACATCGTGTACTCATTTACTTTCAACTTACACACGGCTACAACCTCTGCCCCTCTGTCTGTCCCCAGTCCAGGTGTCAACCGAAGCGGTCGAGGCACTCCGTTTCGGGCTGTCATCGAGCCAGTTTGCGCGGAAGAAGTCGGCGAAGTTGTTGTCTAGCAGAGGCTGATTTATCTTTCTGACGTCATCGTTGATGGGACCGCGCTGGCTGCCTTATTTGGTGAACAATGCTCGTTCTCAGTCACGCTTTGCGTTTGCGCCTGTTTGCGCTTCAACTTATCCCGAGGATGTATAAAACAACAGCTGCCTCCCACTATCTTCCCCACAACGGTTCCCCGTTTTTATAAGCACAAAGCTCACCCCAATACCTGTTGGCGCGCTGTTCACCATGGCTTCTAGTACTTCTAACGGTTCCGTCACTAGCTCTCCCAATCCCCAGCCTGAGGCTCCGAGGCTCCGACCGCCGCCGTACAGCCTTACAACGCCCTCAAAGGCCATCACACCCGAACCTGATTTCAAAATGTCCCCAAACTCTCGTGTTACCGCCTCACATACCGGAAGTACTATTGACACTAACCAACTAAAGTCTGTAGCCAACCGCTCGTCAATTTGCGCGTGCTAACGTGTTCACTTACTATGCTTTGCCAGCCAGGATGACCTTCAAGCGTGGCTAGCGGTCGATCTCGAGTATTCAAACTCCTGCAATTTCGACAGACTTCTGAACCACATGTTCTCCCTGCGTGTTCCGGACGGCCTCACGATTGACAATGATCTCCTTCTCGACAAGTGTCTGAAAGGCGTTCTTCCGATCTGTCACCTGGAGGAGGTCATTGATTGTATCAAGGCATAGTCAGTATTCATGTTATTATCGCTCTCCGAATTCTACTGACTTCGTTGAAGCTGCGCCGAAGCCCCAAACGCTGGGAAGAGTCGATACGTACCCAACGATCCCAGCCTTCAAAATGTCTCCGCACACGCCATTAACGGGGTCTATTACGGGATGCTGAATGACTGGGGCCTTGCGCCAACCATAGGGCTTTCGTGGCACGCTAGCATCGAGCGCACGGGCACGCTGTCCTTCCTGGGAGTTGACCTCTGCCACGCCGATTCTTGGGCGGGCCTGATTACGCGTTTATATCGCCACGAGCTGGAAGGCGATATCTGGGTGCTCCCATGGACTCATCTTCAATGCGACGAGAAGAACGTGATCCGGAGCCATCCTCGGCTCGTGCCTTGGACGGGCAATTTGTGTGCGGCCCGAAACGCGAAAGGGGGCATGTACGCTGATTGGGATGACTATTATAATCCGTTGGCCTGGTTGGGAGTCTGAGTGGCCCCTTGCATACTCTCTTTGCGAGATGCTTTATGATGCGGAAGTTGCGCGCTTTCTTGTCAAACGTCACCACAACAAAGATCCGGACCATTATCCTAGCCCGCGAGACGCCGAACTGTCAACAGAAGCGGTCTACGAAGAATTTTGGGCCAAAGTCAAGCAGTTCTACGAGGTCAAGGGAGCCGAGGAGGCCTATAAGGCGTTGAGGGAGGAACTTTGTTTACTGGCCGACTAGCGAGGGTTTGCATTCGTACATCCTATCGTTTTCCATGTACCGCACATTATGTACTCACGAATAGTAGCCTTGCAACTTGCACACCTCATATATGTTTCCGTCCAACCCAAATACGGGCGCCGACGGACGCGATGGATGCTCAATCTTGGAGTTCACCAGGTCAACGGCCAGTTTCGATGACGGCACCACTCAATGGCACTCATGGTCAACTGCCCATGGTCGTCCAGTCAGTTGCGCGCAAAGCAAAGTAGGATTCTCTGCGAAGGCTTAGAGTACAACAAGCGAAACCCGTCACGCAGAGAAATTTTAGATAGGGCTGGGCTCAATCTCGCCCAGCAGCATCGTGCCGTCCTTGCTCCCGGTAAGAACTGCAAGCCCAAAGTCAGCATACATGCACAATTTTCCCCTGAACGCGAACAACGTACTGATAGGCTCCTTCGGATGGAAGTCCACCGAGGTGACTGTGCCTTTGTGTCCTGGAAGCTACTCCCCGCCATGAGCGTCTTCCAGCTGCGATCGGGCACGAAGTAAACGCACCTTATACAGTATTTTCGCGCTCTCCACGTCCCAAATCGTCACCGTCCGATCCGCACCGCCCACCGCGACCCGCCGCCCGCCGTCCTCCTTGCTCCACGCACCGCGCAGCAGCGAGTGCTCGAACCCGGCCGGCGCGCCCGCGAGGACGCGGTGGATGCGCGTAGGGGACGCGGAGAAGGGACGGATGTCGTGAATGAGGGTTTGAGAGGAGAACGAGGGGGAGAGGAGGAAGTGGCCGTTGGGGGAGAGCGAGAGGGAGGAGGGCGTGTCGGTGTGGCCCGTGAGCACGCCAGATTGTGCCTGCTTGCGCAGGTCGAGGATCTGAGGATAGTTATGTTGGTCTAGGACGAGGTGGTGGGTAGGTGAGTAGAGAAAACACACGTGGATGTCGTTGTCCAGAGCGCCCGCGTAGAGGTTGGCCCCGTCCGCGCTCCAGGCGACGCTCGTGACCGGGCATCCGAGCTCGAACACGGCGACGGGTTCCTTGCTGCCCTCGTCCCCACCTTCCCACACGCGCACCGTTCCATCGTCACTCGCGGTCGCGACGAGCTCCGTACCGGCGCCGGCGGCGAAGGTGCGGTCCATAGGCGTTGATGATCTCGCGGTGGGCACGGAGGCGGCGGACGCGGGTACCAGTGGCGAGGTCGGTGTAGGCTAGGGTGTGGTCGGCGGAGACGGTGTAGAGAAGTGGGTGGAGGAGGGACCATTGGAGGTCGAGTACGGGCGCTTTGTGCACGGTGTTGAGGAGGCCGTAGTTGGTGTTCGGCGGGTATGTGCGCCAAAGGGCTACACATATACGTTGGTTGAAGAGGGAGAAAGTCGACGGATGAGGAGGAACGTACAGATACCCCGGTCGGCGGAGCAGGCGGCGATGTTTTGGCCGGTGGGGTCGAATCTACAACTCATGATTTCGGCCTGAAAAACAAGTCAATCTTTGTGCCCACAGACAAGATATGGAATGAGAGACTGAATATACATGCTTTCACAGCAAGGATATGGTGCATATGTCGCCACTAGAACCGGCATGAACATAGCATTATATGCGCGGAACACTCACGCCGATCCTAGTGGCGAGAAATGTGCCATACTCCCACCATAAGAACAGAGGTATCCCGTTCTTCCAAACATTGAAAAAAGACAGAGGTATCACTCACGCCATGTGCACCGGCAAGGCTCACGATCGGAGCCTCGAGGTTACTCGTGCGTTTGACGGAACGTATGAGGGCTTGTTGTCGCTCATCGTTGGAGGATGAGATGGCTATTTTCTGGTTAGGTTCCTGTTCTGAAGAGCGTGCGCGCTTGATGAGGGCGCCGTCGGGCGAGGGGAGCGGCACGTTTGGACATGGCGGGGGGACGAGCACAACGACCGTGACAAGCAAACACGAAGGACGCGTCGCGATGTCGGGACACTTGGGTTAAGGTTAGGGTTACGCTTTCCCTCCGCTCCTGCGCGTGGCTGCCACGCGTTTCGAGCGTTTCCAATTCATGAGCATCGATCAACGCATGCAAAGATTTAATTCCGCAAGTACCGCTCGGAGTCGATGGACGAACACAGCTCTGAGCGGAACTGCGCGAAGAAAACGAGGCGGGAACGAGGAAACGTCATCACACTGTGTGACGCGCGTGACATCCACGACGCGTCCACGCCCTTCCTCTCCAGACCCTTTCAAATCCGTTCCTCCATGGCCACACTTCCACATCTTTCCCACCCTCTCTAACTGGTAACACCCACTTTCTCTCCCTCTCAACATAATGTTTGACTTTTTCTCGAAGAAGACGGAAGCCTCGGCACCGCCGCCCCCGACGACCGACGGCGCGCTTGGCGTCGACAAAGACAAAGACGCAGGCGCGAGCGGGAGCACGACATCTGTGCAACAGCTCCGCACCCCTTCACCCTCCATCGCCGCCTCCCATCCCGTTGATCTTGAATCGCCGACGCCCTCCATCTCTCGCCCGCCCTTCTTGCCCCAGCCCTCCACGCCCTGCCCATCCACTCTCAACATCCAGCCCCGCAGCCACTCTTAGCACCCTCAAGCCCTTATCTCCTCTGTTCCCCCGAAGACCTTGCACACATATACCCTCTCCCACCTCCCCAGCACCTCACCTGCAGAACTCGCCGCCCTCGCCACATTCTTCGCAACCCTGACCCCGCCGCCGAAGCTACACTGTGTGCGCTGCCACGGCGACTTTGTCGAAGTCGAGAACGGCGATACGTCTTGCCGTGTACAGCACGATGACGACAGCGCCTGAAGTAGAGCGTGTTGGGCGCGCTGCAGGGCGGTGGGGCCTCGTATCAGACCCTGTGGGCGTGCTGTGGGCGCACGGTTGAAGGCGACTGGCGATCAAGGTCCCCCGGACGGTTGGTGCTACGAAGGCAAACACACCGTACGTCCGACATCTTCCTCTCAGGCGTTGACATCCTCGGCTCACCCGATCCTGATGCCCCTCGCAGACGGATGTCAAGCGCGCGCGGTTCCGCACCGACGCGACGCCCGCGGACGACAAGCTGCAGTCCTGCCTCCGACTCAATTGCCATAACGTCCGCGCGACCCTCCCCCGCAACCCCCGCACGCGTACGCGCGTTGTCCGCCCGCGCTCACGATCGCAAGAGCTTGCTGAGGCGGAGGACGACGCGATGAGCAGCGGAGCGGAGGACAGCGGCGTAGACGAGATCGCGCGGGGTGTAGGGGATATAGGGAAGAAGAAGCGAGCCAGGGGGGCGGCGAAGGGCAAGGGAAAAGCAAAGGCTGTCGACGCGGAGGGCGAAGACGGGATGGACGTCGACGACACGGCCAGCGTCGCCGCTGGGAGCACTGTAGGCACCAAATCGCCGCACTCGGCGCGGGGCCGTGGGCGGCAGCGCAAACGACCTGCCGAGAGTGCTAAACCGAAGGAGAAGGAAAGGGGGAAGGATGCGGACGTGGATATGGACGAGGGGGGCGAGTCACGCAGGGGGCGCAAGGGGCCCGGTCAAGTCGAGGTATTCATCCGTACCACGCGTAGCCAAAGCCGAGGTGGGGGTTCGCGGAGCAAGGTGCAGGCGGCGCTAAGAGACGGTGGGGCGGAGACGGTTGACGAGGGGGCGCGCACTGACGGTGAAGGCGAGAGGAGGCGGAAAAAGAGGAAAATCGTGGCCGGTTAGTGATCCGGTCTTCATTCTACTTCCAAAAAGACGAATACTGACGCTTGGTTTTCCAGCGAATTCTCGTGAGGGTTAGGCGGTCTACTCACCATCGGACTTGATATATACGTGCTTGATTTGAGCTCATAGTTGACGGCTGCGCCAGCTGTGCGTCTGTTTCTCTCGCAGTTTCCCTGCTCTGAGTCGTTCCCCGTTCCCGCTCGTTTATTGTCTTTCATGTGTTCAGTGATCCACTACCGTATGTATCCCTTGATCCCAGATCCCTTGCATTTATTCTCACTTATACACAACATCCATCCATCTGGTATACGATATCGAAACCGTGTTCTTGTGCTAGTACTCTCGTGAGCGAACAAGAACGCAGATACAGGCTGAGAGCCTTTTAATCGTATTCATCCTCCGTTTCACTCAATACACAGCTTAGAATCTGATATATGGTTCCACTAAAAGCGAACGGGCTGATCAGAAAACACTCCCCGAGCAACTATTACGAAGGAAAACTCACCATCGCAATCATCCACAGGGTCAAATATCTCTCTGAGATGGTTCAAGCCACCTATCCCCAGATACTTCGGGACATCCGTCTTATCGTCCGACTTTTCCCAGCCCCCCATGTCTGCGTCCACCTGCAGATAACATCCGATCGGAGGGGAGGACATGTCTTGCCACTTGACGGCGTCCCCTGGCAGGTCCTCAAGTTGTGGCTCAGCAGCCACTGCGCCATCTTGATCTACCACCGGCGCGCGATTTTCGCAACCCAGGATGACGCATGCGGTCGTGCTTCCAGGTGTGGGGGGAAAGAAATACACCTCCCGTCGTGGCGCCGTACTAGGGAGGAAAGTCGGTTTCTTTGGCACGAGCACGCTCATGTCCTCGGTCGATTGTTTCGAGGCCGTGGGGTCGCGGAAGAGGCGGATGCGGTAAACTCTGAGCATGACGTCGTTACACGTCAAGAAGAGTTCGTCGGAAGTCCATGTCAAGGTGTAAGGTAGCCTCGACACGGTGCACGATTCGCGGGACCCGAGGTCAACCTTGACACGGTGGATGAGAGTGGGTGGGCTTCTGGTGGTCTTACGACCAGAGAGTTTGAATGTGGAGAGTAGGAGGGCGAGTTTGAGAGGTGGCTTTGAACTTCGTTTCTTGTGCGGTTGAGAAGGGGGTTTGCCTGTCCCCTCAAGGGAAGCGATGTGGAGGTACTGACCGCAAGGTGAGAAGTGACATTTCATGAAGATGTTCCTCGCTGAAAAGGACGTGTCAGTAAGAGTGTGAGCTTTTCGCGATATCCTAAATTACCATGGGGGGCGGAACGCTGTAGTCGTCGCACGAAGTAGGACATATTGAGAAAGTCGGCGAACAGGACGTCGCCTCCCCCAAGTGGCCACACGGCCAATGCCTTCGTAGGATGAACCACAGGCGGAGAGGCATAGATCATCAAGTTGAGCGGCTGCGTGAGCTGAAAAATCTTCTTTGGTCGCTGGGAACTATCGTCCGTGTCGAAGACAGAGAAGGATATCATCTGAGTTTGGTTTGAAGTTCTGCGATAACGAGCGGGGGCGCAGTGCAGCCCGTCGTCGTCCTCTTCCCAATAGACATCCTCGTCTTCTTCGCTATCGTTACCCGGGTCGCACTGCCCCAACACTGCAAAAGCGGGAAGGACCGACTCGACTGATGAACTTGAGTCAGAGCCCGCCGGGTCGGAGCCCAAGTTAGAGGCTATTTCGTCGGCGTCGTCGCGGTCGTCTACCTCTGACTCCGCATCATCATCGTTTTCACCAGTGGACTGCGAAGAAAGGTCCGATTGGTTCGATTGGTTCCGATTGGTCCGATTGGTCCAGGTCGTCCGAGTCCGAGTCATCCAGAATGTCATCTGTCAAGCCTGCCCACGGGGTCATCGTGTCGTCCTCGTACTCGGGGTAACTATCTTGCACAGTGGACCCGTCGCTCCAATCTTCATATGCTTCCTCGTCCGATGCCTCTTCGTCCTCGTCGCCATCGGAAGAAGATGACTCGGAAGAATCGACATTGCTGTCCATATCATCGTCTTCATCGTCACTCCGTTCAGCTACGCCGTGACCGGTGGTTTCTTTGGAACCAGGAAGGTCTGTACTATCAGGAGGGCACCTGGAGAGATTGCGAAGCCACTTGCGAATGTCCTTCGCCGTAACAGCTTTTCTGCTCGCGATGACCGTGAAAGGCCCCCTCCTTGCGAATTCCTCAAAATAGTCAGGGTACCCATTTGTCTGAGCGTTAAGGCCTACGAGCGGGTGGTATTCGTCTTGGTCGTTCAGCGCAAAGAGCTGAGCACCAATTCGCAGAAACTGGCAATCTGGGCTGAACATCGCGGCATTACACATCGATCGCATCGTCGAGGCATCTGGAGCCCTGGAATAGAAACGCCAGTTCGTAGCATCGTCAGTTGTGTGTATAGTTTGTTGAGTGCAGATGGGGACAGAAGGGGGTTCCATCTTCCAGTGTTCGCAGATAAAGTGAAGTGCGCCTTCATTTTGCGAGCTGCTTACTCGTGTTAGCTAGAAAAAGTGGCCATTGAGAGAAAATCAACCTACATAAAACGGAGGACCCTATGCCTGTCACCAGCTGTGTCAAATCCCTCGAAGTATTCGCCTGAAGCACGTTGTCCTTTGGGCGCCTCGAGCCGGAAGGATGTGTAGCGTCCCTTAAACTTGGACAGGAAGTTGCTAGAGCAAAGAGAGCCCCACCAACATCGATCCACCTCTCCACGGTATGGCAGAATCGCACAATTTGGTTCTGCATTCCTGCAGCTTCCACAGCTAAGGAATTCCCGCCAGTCGTGGACGAAGGCACGATAACATCGCCGGATATCTTGGCCGCGCGCAGAGTTCTGAACGAACCAAGATGGGAAGGCGCGGAGGAGGTAAGTACAGCAATGGTCTTCCTTGCCGTCCAACTCGACATTGAAGACGTCAAATTTGCCATCGACCCACAGACATTGGACCTGAATCCAAGTCTGGAAGTTTGGGGAGTCAACGAAGGCTTCGACTCTTCCCAGAAGGTTGTTACACTCCGGAACTTCGACTTCCTCGAGGTGCTTGTTCCAGTATTTGGCAGCATATTGGATAAAACGGTGTTCCTGAACTGGAACGCCAGAGGAATCGAGCCATTGCTCTGTAGTACCATGCTTGCTGAGCAAGTTGGCGTACTTCGGCTGCGAAAGAGAGCGTAGACAGGCGTCGGCGATGACATAAGGTGAAATGCGAAGATCGGGGTCCGAAGGATTGAGAACACCGCCATGTCTAAGCAAGAACTCGAATACGCTGGCGTGACTGAGGCAGCATATTTGGTCGCCATCATCATCGGAAAAAACCAGGATTAGAGGGTGGAATATCTTCTGCAGGTTAACAATAATCGGCAAATTTTCGCATTTGAGGGAATCTGTTTGAGAACGGCTTTCCAGCAATCCTACCGCCTGGCGGACTTCTTCTAGGCGTAAGGGTCGTCGAGAGAATGCGATTAACGCAAATATTTTTCTGCCATAAAGAAGGACATCAATCATCATGATTTTACTAGCAAAAGAAAGGCAAAATATACCTCGCAAATGGTCGACAGGACCCTTCAATGCGATCGAAGATTCGTTTGTAGTAATCGTCCATCTGTAGTGGAAGGCAGGTTTCCACTATAAGCCTTCTCTCCCGTGGTGTATTGGCCTTGAGCGTTTCATCGACCATCCACCTAGCCCATAAAAAGTTGCCTTGGGCGTTTAAGAGCATCTTGGATATCTTGACGACCAGATCGACATTGTTCTCGTCCCCATCCTCACGGTCTATCTCTGCTGGTAGGATCTGGTCCAAGAGATTTTCGAAGAGGTAGGCTATAACGTCCTTCTTGGCATATGGCGTTATGTCTATGGTGAGAGGGGAGTGTGATGCCAGAGCATCTCGGATACACGCTCGGTCTTGACTACTGTAGCAGATACGCACGCTGGTGGGAAAATTCTTGCTGAGTTCACCTAAGAACTTCAGAATCTGCAAAGCCTCCTCCCATCTAGCTTTACCCATTATAATTTCGTCCAAGCCATCGAGGAAAACATATGTGAGAGGCGAAGTTTGTATGAGATGCTTGATAAGGGTCTTCACGTCGGCGATGCCAGGCAGGTCCCTCAGTTGGTGTCTCCAGCGGTCGGCTAGTGCGTCGTCCATTTTGTTCGAGCCCAGCCAGTAACAGTCAAGCAGCTGTTCGGCAAGAAGACACAACGTGTCGCGAGCAAAAATCTTCGGTTGATCAAACTGGTAAAAATGATAAGCAATTGCTGCCTGTGGATTGGAGCTCCTGATGGATTCTATGATCCGCGAGCAGAGGATGGATTTTCCACAGCCCTGGGGGGAATGCAACCATAGGACGGGAGAGCTTGCGGTACCGTTTTTCCAAGCCGAGCACTCGTCGTGCTCGTCAAGCCAGCTGCATGTCCCTTCCATCCAGTGGCTAAGGTTGTCTGCATGCCTTCTACGGTTTGTTTTCGGCCGCTTTCTGTATGCCATTACTGAGCCAGGCACGAATTTTTTCGTAGCGCTCCTCTTTGTGTATGCTATAATCAACGTATGCTCCCGTTGTAGCGTGGAATGTACATACTATACTGTTGCTGGGTATGCCGTTCCTCGGATTGCTCCCGTTTGCGCTCGGCTTCTGCTCGTTCATGTGCGGCCTGCACCCGTTCGCGTTCGGTCTTCTCACGCTCTTGCTGAGCCCTCTCGTTCTCGACGATCCTAGCCATTTTTTCGATATTCTCTGCAGCCGTTTTCACGCCGGCGACAATATCTTCCAGCTTCCTCATGGGAGCGGAAGCTATCATTCGTGAGAGAGAGCGACGAACTGTAAAACACCTGTATCAGCAGAAGATTACAGGGTGAGCGACAAAGCAGACACACAGGAGCGATGGCATTCTTTGTTGACCGTATACCAGAAATGAATCATGGCAGTGTACGATTTGAAGAAGTAATCTTTCATGTCCGGGTGGTCGTAGTAAAGGTTTTCATATCTGGGGATACGGTGGAGTTCCACAGAAAGCGACTGCAGCGCATTGTTGATGGTCTCCGATAGCTTTAGGTATCGATGTGCACCCTGTGTAAAACGAATGAGCCGGAACGAGACAAATGTATGGGAAGCGCGCTACCTCGACGAACATCTTCACTGCTCCCCAGATGATTGCTAAAGGCAACGGCTGAGCAGAGGCTGTTTTGTTGACATTTAGAGAACGAATATCGAGATAGGGAACGATCGGGGGTTCTTACCGAATTGGCTGATGATATCCCCGTAGTCCTTGACGATATTCACAATTTGGCTTAATATCGTTTTGTTCGCCGTCTTCATCGTCTTCTTTTCCGCCGCCTTTTGGATGATGGCATTCACATCATGGGGGGTCATTCCAGTGCCGGCGGTGCAGGCAATCTGATATGTATTTCTTGTTTTTGTCAGGCAAGTTTGCATAGTAGTGGCTCCAAGCACTGTCGAATGTGGTTATGCATTTAGGCGGCTCCCTGAAAGTGAATGAGTACGCAAGGCAGAGAAAAAGCGACCGGGAAGAACATATCGGATGCATGAGCATTGTCTGATGCCAAAGCTGTTACGGAATCCGAGGTGGGGTCCTGCATCGGATGGGGACGTCGGGAGGTGATCACAGGGTGGAAGTTTAGACAACAAATTCGGAGTTATAGTCTAGGTAGCCAGAACAATGCCCACAGTCAATATGCCGAGAGAGAGTAGCTTGGTCTATGCAGAGTTAATGAGACCGTGCGATTGGCGAAGGTTTAGACACTGCAGCCTGAGGCTCGGCATGGGAAGACGGCAATCGAGATGCCTCGGGCTTTATATGTGAGATGAATGCCCCAAAAACCCTTGGGCCTTTAGAACTGCATGACCATGTTCGGAAGAGGAACGGAACGGGAACTTGCAACGGGCTGGAAAAGTCGACTACGCAGTGGCGTGGTCCTTGTCGAAGATCTCTGGAAAGGGTCGATTATTGCACTGGCCAGGCAGAATGAGAACTGCGCATGGAACATGAGGCCTTGAGGATTGAATAGAGCGGGATGCGTAGGAACGTTATCAATGCCTATGCAGCACTGCAGCAGTGCGTGGCGCGGTCCCAGGATGATATCATGTTCAAGTTCGAATTCAATGTTAGCTTCGGCATCTCGAAAGCATGTTTGTACATGTTTGTACATACAACCAACTTAAGTTAGCCTCAACAGTCCCGAAAGGCATCCTTGAGGGCTATGCTAGGCTATGCTGGGCTATGATACTATACCCTGACTATACCTATACTTTCTTCGACCGCTTCCTCTTCACAAAAGGGCAACAAACGATGACGATGACGAGGTACGACGACGCATTTTGAGGGGTTGGACTGCCTCGCCCACGCCTTCCAACTTCACCACAGCCCGTGACAAGTTTCCGTTCCGTTCCTATTCCGAACACACACTCACAGCTCCCTGCAAACTACCCCATTCGTTTATATTCTAGCGGCTCCTTCTAGATACATAAGAGCTGCCAAGGTCTTCAAGTTTGACATCCTCTCATCTCATCTTGCACAGTTGTCAGTGGTCGTCTTCATTCTTACCCGTTCCTCCGTCTTCAGCGAGCCTCAAAACTATGTCATGTCCCGAACGACCCGAAGATTCCCCTTCGAAGCGAATTACTCGCTACGATGAATAGTATGACTCTACTTACCGAGCATCCACAATCGCCACTCACCAACGAGTCACCGATAAAACTCCTAGCTTCGATCAGTGTGTCCTCTTCTTGAGTCGTCTCGACTGGGTCCAGGATCGACTAACACAACACTTACAGTCGCACACTAAGCACCAAACTTCGCAAGACCAACAAGCCGAAGCCAGAGAAAAGGCCTTCTGGACGGAAGCCAGTCCTGGTCGTTCGACGCATCATCGATCGTCGAGGCAACTACTCCCACTCCCAGGTCGACATCAAAAGCGAGACATTATGCAAAGTACTGTTGGAGATAAATGCGGGTGTAGAAGGGTTGGACCTTACTCGAGACTCACCTACCGTGAGTGAAAATCGCACTCAATGGGCAGTTCTTAACATTGTATTGTGTACAGGCAGATCCCTCGCTTTTCTTCCACTCCTTGCAAGGTTTGCAGGAGCGACTGGAGATGGCAAAATCGAACACCGCGCCTGACAGTACCCTCGTTGACGACATCGAAGTCGCCATCCAGTTTATCGCGGAGGATTTTGCATCGACTCTTCTCGACTTTTCGAAACTTATACGCCAACAGGAGATCACCTATGATCTTCTCTGGGCACTGTTCAAACCGAATAGTCTTGTCTTCCACTACCATGACCCCACGGAGCAAGAGCGAATCCTCTTTGTGCGGAGCGTCGAGTATACGCAGAGCCAGAATGGTACTCGATATGCCGCAATAAATTGCGATCTCGTCACAAACGACGGCAGATTATTTGGCCTTGCGCGCGACACTATCGAGATCGACACATTCGCAGGCACGCGCAATATTCAAGAACTGGCGGTGTATCCCCTCCAATATCATCCTAACCGGGATGCTATCCGGGAGCGCACCGTCCAAAGAGGGAAACGATACGTTCAGATGCGTCCGCAGAGTTACCATGAGATCACAGGGCAAGCAATCCGCGCAACGAGCAGCAGCGACTCTATGAAGTTCTATGTGTGTATACCGTTTCTCTTGCGCTTGGTTCACTAGCTAACCACTTGCCCCCGACCCCAGGTACATGGACGCATCATGGTGGATCCCACGACGTTCCACCGCTACAACCCGCAGTGTCCGTACAACCTCAGAGGTATACCGGTCACTAGAAAGCCACGCATTGACGGACGACCAATATATGATCTGCACGCCGGTCCTGCTAGGGTTCTGCCTTAGTGCGAAGGTGTGGGGTACGTCCTGTCTTTACGATAGACTGCCTCCGTTTTCATCTGCTATCAGGTGGCTACGCGATGGATCGCTTGAAAAATATCAAGTGGAACGACGAGGCATTCAGCGCTCTCGTCCTTGGTTCAAAGCAAAAGGATCTCATCCACGCGCTAGTCAAGAATCACGCCGGACATGAAGAACATGGCGAAGAAGGTGATCAAACCACGCGTCCTGATTTCGACGATATCATCCAGGGTAAAGGCAAGGGCCTTGTCGGCCTGCTTTCCGGACCCCCGGGGTGTGGGAAGACGCTCACTGCCGAAGCCGTTGCTGAAGTCACTCGCCGGCCGTTGTACATGATTAGCGCGGGCGAACTGGGGACTGACCCGAACGACGTGGACAGCCGGCTGGAGGATATCCTCGAGCTGACGCAGCTATGGAACGCAGTACTGCTACTCGACGAGGCCGAAGTATTCTTGCAGCGGCGAGACATAACAAACATCAAGCGTAATGCCCTTGTGGCAATCTTCCTCCGGCAGCTGGAGTATTACCAGGGCATACTGATCTTAACAACAAACATGGTCCAGCAGTGTGACCCCGCGTTCGAAAGTACGTATGGTGTAGCTTGGGTTGATATACGGCTAATTTATTGGTCATGCAGGTCGCATTCATTTTTCTGTGCACTATCCAGAACTGGACTTCTCAGCTCGCAAGTCCATTTGGAGAACGTTCATTGGACGCGCCACAAAGGCCACCTCTGACCACCCCACCGTACTCTACGATGAGGATGTCGATCGCTTGGCTATAAATCCTCTCAATGGCCGCCAGGTAAGTAGTATGCCTAGTCCCGTCTGGTCGTAGTCCTGACGGCGTTTGAAGATCAAGAACGCGGTCAGCAGCGCACAGTGCATCGCGAGGTCGAAGGGCTCTCCGCTCAAGATGGAATACATCAATACCGTATTGGAGGTATTGCACGATTGGAAGCAGGCTAAGGATGCTAGTGGCAAGTAGGGCCACCTGGATGGCCAGATCTGGGGTCGAGAATACGATCGACAGAGAATCAGGATTGAGATTGAAGGCGTTTCCGTTGTTCACAAGCAACGTAACATAGCACGCATTCAATATATACTGCCATGGAGAATATAAAACGTGGTGTTCAACCAAAATAAGGATCGCTTGGCCCTCCGGAGACCATCCACACCAGGCAAGTTTAAGTAGGTATATGTACAAGTCCAACAAGTGGAGATGACGCGTTGACCCTAACCCTAACCCTAATGACTATAGGTAAGCACCGGACACCACCTCCACGCGTTCATCCCAACGTCCATGCACCCAGTGCTTAGATTTCCCCTTCCATATCGACGCATTGGCTTTCTCTCCTCCCGATCTCTCTCATGCATACCGCCTACCTCCTCCGACCACCGTGCGAGCTCGAAGCTTTTTCAGGACGCTGCACGCGAGGAAGCTGCATCCCAGCCACAATCCAAGACGCTTTCCGCCCTCCGCGAGTCCGAAAACTGGACGGGAGATGAGAGCATGGAGGATGCTGTGCTCAGGATGCTCGTGGATAAGTACAAAGCCGCTACGCGCGGGAACCATACGCACGGCAGAGGACAAGCTCAAGCAGGCGCCGCCCAGTGTTTTGTCTGCTGTACCACAGCTTTCCGACGAGAATCTCCCATCATCTACATCGACCTCAACACAAGAAGAAACATCCTCCTTGAGACGTTCGACTCCGTACGACCCTAACGTACCCCTCATCCCGTCCATCGAAGGCCACCGTCCCTGGCACACAACCTTCAAAGTCCCATCCCACGCGACCTCGAACGTCAAATACGGCGCGATCCCTACCCCCACTCCGCGTCGTGCCGCATCGACAGCGTCGGACCTCGACGAAAAGACGCGGCGAAAGGAGCGCGAGACTCTCAAACGGACGCAGGCGGCGGGGCGGCTGACCCACGCACGCGAGTCAACACTCGATTATCGGCTAGGTATACGCAGCGGACAGCCAAAGCAGGGGTATGCAATCGCGGGGGGCGGGAGACCGAATCCAGCGAGCGTCAAGGGATGGGTGGGCCTCGTCGAGGAGCGCATAGAGGTAACTTCCCTCCCTAGTTTTTCTTGTCTTTTCCTTACCAGCTATATCGCTTCTTGAACAGCGAGCACGCCAAGAGGGCCATTTCCGCGTCGTGAAAGGACGTGGAAAGCCGATAGAAAGGCAGACGGACGAGGGCAACCCGTTCATCGGACGTGAGGAGTTTTTGATGAATCGGATTGTGCAAAGGCAGGGCGCCGCTCCGCCGTGGGTGGAGGTGCAGGGCGGTTTGTTCTTTCTCCACTGCCGATTTGCATGCGTCTCTAACGAGGATGTAACGGGCATTTTAGAGCTTGAGAGCGCGCTCACCTCATTCCGCACTGTCCTGCGCGACTCGTGGACCCGGCGCGCCATACGCATGCTCACGGCGCAGCCCCGCTTCGACGCGCTGTCACTCACACTCGCGGATGTGCAAGCGCACCGCGACTCCGAGTGGGAGGCGCGTGAGCGGGCGTATCACGACACGGCCGTGGGCGAGCTCAACGCACTTGTGCGGAAGTACAACGGCCTGGCGCCGTACGCTGTGCGGAGGGCATATTATGTGCTGGGGGTCGAGTTAGAGAAGGTGTATGAGGAGAGTGGGGCGGACGTTCTGGAGGGGGTAATGCGGAGAGTGGAGAGCGGGGATGAAGCTATCGGAAGGGGGTATGTGGAGGAGGGTGGGGGCCAGGGTGGAGGCAGGGGCGAGGGAGGTGTGTTGCGTGTGTGGGACGTGATCTTGGGCTGGTTCTGGAGGCGGTAGGCCAAGACCCTTTGTGCCGTTATAGATTCCTCTTTACTAGACTACAGAGTGTTTGTATCCGTATCCTATCCAATGTAACAATATGCTGCCACTCTTAGAATCAACCTTCTCATAACTCAGAACGTCGTGCTCGTCGACGAATTTGAACCAAAGTATATGGGTCCTGTGATACCAGCGACTTCAGACAGAAGTACATGGCATATTGGCAAGGCCGGCAAGGCATCATATAACATTGTCATGACATAACGCATGCAAGAAGAAGATACAAATTACAATACAAGGACTGTCCCCTCCACATAAAAGCATTCCGCATCCGAAAGACGCTCCCTTCGCATCCTGGGCCAACTTCACACTGTCTGATCAGGCCTCAGGCCTCGAGATCTCGATTGAACGAGAATCCATGGCCAAATCTTGGATACAAGCGCGCGGCCTCCCTGTGCAAAAATACAGATGGTGAAGATCAGCATGGAAGAAAGCGTGCCCGTGAGCTCCAGTCCGCCATCGCACAAGCCCACCGCATAATCGGCCTCGATGAAAAGTCTCGAAGTTACTCCCGGACCAAAACGTCTGAGTCGGAGCCTACCGTACGACCTTCCTTTGGTGTGAGACGGGAAGAGCACTCCGACTGATCGACATCGACCGGCAAGTGAAGTGCCTCTCTCAACTCCCTATACCCCTCCAGATCTCCCTGCTTTCCGTAGAATTCTTTGACTGCAATCCAAAATTGAACGTAGACTTGCTCCATGGACAGTTCGACGCCTTGTATTTCGCCTTGCATTTTGGAGTAAATGTGGGGTTTTTCCCAGTGCCCATTTCGTATACACACGCGTGCATATTCCGCGTCATGTAGCATCCAGCATAGACGGCGAGTAAGAGGCCACTCCGACTTCCAAGGAGCCAATGGAACGAATTCATACAAATCATTGTGCATCGCCCCTTTGGAGTTTCGGGCCGTAAACAGATCGCCTGTCCATTGCACGAGCACACGATGACTTTGAAACTCGTTGTCGTCGCCGTATTGAAGATGAGTCCATACGAGAACCCAGATCTTGCCTTCCAACTCGTGGCGATATAGACGCACGATTTTCCCCTCCCAGAAATTGCGATGGCACAGATCGACTGCCATGAAGGGCGGCGTGCCCGTGCGTTCCACTCCTTCGTCACTTGGAAGCCCCACGATCGTCGCAAGGTCCCAGTCATTCAGCACCCCGTAGTGCACTCCGTCGACAGTGCGCACGGCGAAGTTGCCAAGGCTGGGGTCGTTGTGACAGATGCCTTTCTTCCACAGGAGATAGTCACCTATGGATGTTGATCAGCTGTTGCGGCGCAACGATTACTTGTGAGAGCAGGACTTACAATGGACGATCTGGAACCAGCACCGCCGGAAGTCCTTGCCGCGCAAGTGGTGGAGCGGCGTCAACCTGTCGTACACGGTCACCCGAAGGACACGCCGTTTCCTCCGATCCGCGTCCGAGGCAATGAGACCGACCGCCTCCCGCACGTCGCCCGAATCCCACATGTCCATCGCGCATATGAGGTTCGGAAGGTGCATCTTGACCGGAAACGTGGAGTCGGCTTTCGCCGTCCGTGCCCTGTAGACGATCTCTTGTTCGGCCACCCGCGATTGGTCTGGGTACGCAATCTTGAGGATCAGACCCTCCTTCCGGCCGTCTTCGGAGGCACCGTAAACTCGCGTGGCCCGGCCTGACGTTGGGGGTGCACAGTATAGATAGTCCAACCAAGTTCACCTTGATGATGTGTTGCTCCGCGGTGTAGGTGCATCTTGGGACAGTGGAACTGCCTTCGAGGGTTGGGTCCTCAGCCAGTGGCCTCGTTGTTGGCAGGAGCATGGTCAACGGTAGAGTCGTCGCTGGTGGCGGACTTATCGCTAGTGCCGCTATCCTCAACGAATGGAGTCGATTTGGATTTGGGATGCGGGAAAGTCTAGGATAGAGTCTTGCACAGGCACATCAATGCCATCGGGGAATTCAGCGGGGATGCCCCAATCCGACCGGTCCAAACGCGAGAGGGCCAAAAGCAAGACCATAAAGCGCGGTAAATCTTGGATGAAGTTGATCCCTGTCGTTTGTATGGTCCCCTGGCGATCGAACCAGAAAAGCCAAAGGAGGTCGTCTACGAATATGGAAAAGTCAATGATCACAGTGAGAGTCACGAATGAAAGAAAGAGTACACACCTTGAATAAGGAATTCGATTGCGTGGGTGACACAAGGCAGGCAGCCCAGTCGTTCGGTAGCATATGAGGAGCATCGCGCGTCGTGAATGACATCAGGCTCCTCTTCTGTCTTTACCTCGACGCGAGCCTTTTTAGCCGAACCTTCCCTGCTTGATAGACTGTCTGCCTTGCGCTTCATCCCGATTATAGCAGCACTGGGGGCGCTTGAAATGTTGTTATGTGTAGTTTGAATAGACGCGGGAAGATGCTCCGAGTCTTGGGGAAAGTCGGCCACGGCGAAGGGAGAGACTTCATCGGTATCGTTGTGGATACCTCCCCAGGTGTACGGAAACGTAGGTGATGCGAATAGTGTACTCTGCGAGTCTGAATTCCCAAGAAGACTTAACCTCGCACCATGCTGGAGCGACAGGAGGGGGCTGGGAAAGTAGGGCACAGGAAGCCTCTCGAGTTTGATGACTCTGCAAGGTGCTGCTTCCGGAAAGCTGAACAATACACGCGTTGGGCGGCCGTCACATCGACCAGAACTATACAGGGAGAGCACTGTACGTATGCCGAATTGATGACATTGGGGTCGTTTCGCGCGAAAACGACAGAAGAGCCCCAAGCCGGGGGAGGTCGAAGTAGTCCGCTGAAGGCTGTCTTGGTCATTGTCGTCTCCGTTGCCGACTTTGTCGAGGTGGTCCAAGGCAAAGTTAAATGCATTCACGAAGCATGGGTATCGGTCCTCCTCGTCTGTCACCTCATTACAGCTTTGGAGAAAAGGGTGTAAGAAAAGTGGTTATAGAATGACAATTGACACTCACTATTCGTGGATGCGACTGTGGAGATCCGGCAATCCACAAATTGAGAGCACGGCTGTGGAGCATTTCTCGAAAAGTCGGTCTTTCTCGATTGTAACACCGTCCAGCACGCAAAGGGAGAGTATGTGCTTGAGAAGGTCGTCAAACTTGCATATCTCTTGATTCTCTTCACGGCATTTGAGGTGTGGTATTGACTCCTGTCGCTGAAATTACACGTTAGATTGCGCGGAAAGATGTTGTGGAAGGTGGGAGATGCTTCAGTGTATGTGGGGAAGATGGTGGGAGGATGCAAGAGGCTGCGGTTGTGTCACACTTATTTGAGCCTCTTTGACAATGGACGCGTCGGCTTCCGAACAGTGACGTCACGCGTTGCCCGCGTTGAACACTGATTTGAAGTCGTAGTCTCCGTAGCTGACCTTATAGTGTCTAACTTTAACAGAAGACAGTCGTTCTTAGAAGTCGCGGGAGTATAACGCACGACGACGAGGAACTTTCACACTCGTACTTATCCCGGTTGAACGGAATTCTGCATTTCAATTCTCTATCTAAAAGCCCTTCCAGCAGCATCTATCCACCCACTTTCCTCCTAGCTCACCCCCTCCAGTACTTCGCCGGCACAAACGGCATAGGCGTCACGACCGCAGGACGCATCTTCCCGCGCACCTCAACGAGAAGCTCGGTGCCCTTCTTGTGCGCGCCCGAGCGAACGTAGCCCATCGCGATGTTCTTCCCGAGCGTGGGTGAGGGGATACCCGAGGTTACCGTGCCTATTAGCCATGGATCAGTCACCACGAAGTAAAAGAAGGAGGAGGACAGACGCACCAAGGGGTTCAGAGTCTTTGGAGAATATTTTCGCACCGTCTGAGAAGATAGTTCAGTGGGGTAGGAGATTCAATGCAGGGATGAAAGGGATCTTACGGCGTGCGGGCGCGCCCTCAACGAGAAGGCCTATCCTCCGACGCGGGGGGCCTTCCTTCAGCTGTTTCAGCACGGTCTCTGCACCAACGAAGCCACCCTTCTCGCGCCTCTCCTTGCCGATGACCCAGGACAACGCAGCCTCGACCGGCGTCGTGCTCTCATCGAGGTCGTTCCCATAGAGGCACATCCCGGCTTCGAGACGGAGGCTGTCGCGTGCGCCGAGGCCCGCGAGCTGGACGGAGGGCGACTCGGTGAGTTTGGATGTGAGAGAGACGGTGTGTTCCTGTGGGATGGAGATCTGTCCGAAGGTTGGTGAGAATATTGAATAGGCGGAAGAAGACGGATGGGGACCTCAAAACCGTCCTCGCCGGTGTACCCGCCGCGGGCGACGTGAACTTCGATGCCGTTCACCGAGATATAGGCTGACTTTCCAAATGTGAGCGTACGCAGGTCGTATGGCGTCAGCTTCTGAAGCACGTTCGCTGCCTCCGGTCCTACGCCATCCTCAGTACCAATCCAGCCACGCAATAGCGGATCAGCAG
Organism: Amylostereum areolatum; assembly: GCA_012932865.1. Taxonomy (NCBI): domain Eukaryota; kingdom Fungi; phylum Basidiomycota; class Agaricomycetes; order Russulales; family Stereaceae; genus Amylostereum; species Amylostereum areolatum. Next base: position 223,463 of record SAXG01000010.1, read on the forward strand.
ACCTTGCAGCGCAACGAGTCCCCAGCCGTCCATGACCTCCCACTCGAGGCCGCCCTCCTTCCACTCGGAAGTACTGCTTCCCGAACCAGGCGAGGTCCTCGGTGCGCCGGCCGGCGTTGGTGACAACGTAATACGCGTCTGGTGCGTGCTTTGTGATAATGGTGTCATCGAGGATACCACCGTGTGGAAGGAGGAGGACGGAGAGCGTGGAGGAGAAGGGGGCGAGGGAAGTGAGGGAAGAGGGTGTGAGGCGTTCGAGGAAGGCAGTTGCATTAGGGCCGCGGAATCTAGGAATGGTATGTCAGCCAGGGAAGGACACGAGGGGGGGGGGGGGGGGGGTTCAATGAAAGAGCGTGTTTTGAATACGGAAATATAGGAGAACTTGGTTGTAAAATGCCTTAAGTTATTGGATCGCGCTGCTTTATGCCAGGTATGACCAGCTTCGATCCATGGCGAAAAGAAGTACCATAACCCTGAGGAAACCTCGGCAACGAGAGGTACGTTTCGACCATCCAGCCACGGGTGTGCATGCGTACTCCTCATGTGCGTCGCTGGCATCCACACGCCCATCCAACGCGATAGCGGCAGCCAAAGATGCCGAGAAAGAAGCTAATATACTGACTTGTGTTGCACCATGTGTCCGACATCAAACAAACCAGCATTCGTGCGGACATGCGTATGGCTCGCAACTGCGCGGAGAAAGTCAGTCGGCCTCGAGGCACCAGAGATCGAACGGCGTACCCTGGCCTACATTGCCATAAGAAAGAGGCATCGACCAGCCGCTGAACGGGACCATTTTGGCGCCGTTTTGGACGTGGAAGTCGTGCAGCCCGGTCTTCATGAGCTACGGCGGAGTATGAGCATACGTCTGGCTCGTACGTGTGCAAACGAGACGGACTTCTCCGGAGGCGGCAGCGTATGAGCGACATCCTCCACGCTTGGACGTGGCGCGAAGGCGAAGCGAACGAAAAACGGGGGACGGTCGAGCGCACAACATCATGGCTGTCGTTGTGCGCGTCGAGCACGAGGAGCGCGAAAGAAATCCGACACGGGCGCCCGCCTGTCCGCCCGCCGTTCCGCGGGCGCCAAAGTACCGTTTCGAGCTGCCGATCCGACTGGGCGGACCGCCGTGGGCCGGGAGAAGTTGAACGTCCGAGCCTCGAGGCGAAGGCGTCTGTACGCTTGAGAGGCGACCACCATCTCCCCCGCGACACCGTCTCCCCTTCCCCACCTTCTTTTTTGTCCCCACAGATATACCTCGCCAGGAGTATATTTCCGATTTTTCCCCTACGAGAGTAGCGATTTTTCCTGTGCGAAAGACGCGACTTGGTACGTACGTGACAGTCATATCGGATCCGTACTATCTTGCTCATGCACATCGACCCCGCAGGCGACAGTCGTCAGGACTTTCTCGCATATAACCCACCCCAAAAACATCGTTAGATGGGAAACAGCTCCTCACGATATGGCTATGAACCTCGGTACCCTGCGGGCTACATGCCCTCCTACCCCGCTCTGCCACCTTGGAAGTACGAGAAGCGAGGCAGCAAGTGGAACCCGTTGAGGATGTTCAGCAGGAGACCGACGTACGAGGACGCGATCACATACTATCACGCCGCACCCATGCCCTGGCAACTTCCTCCTGGAGCGCAGTGTGAGTGATTCGTTCGTCGTCTGTCCTTTTCTGGCGCATACATCCTTCGGGGACTCGCCATTCTATCCTCTTCATCCCGCCTTCACCCCCCTGCTGTATTCGGTTTGATACGTGTAGCTCCTCGTAAACCACATACACGAGCGCCTGCCACCCCTGCGGACACTATTCCCGTGTCAGCTACCGCCGTGGGATCTGCGCTTCGACGGACGCCTTGTGCTGATGGTCCTCGATTGCGCCTATCGGAAGCCTCACCTTCCCATGTTCATGGCTCCTCCCTTGAATTGTAGCAATGACACCGACATCCTGTTCCAGATCCCGGAGCCCTCAACGGAATCCCCCCCGGGCAAGTGCCGATTCCTGGACCTGCTCCCACCAGCTACATGCCTGTCATTCCCCGTTCACGCCGCCACCGCCGCCGCCACCAATACCGTTCATCCAGTCCCAGCTCAAGCTACAGCGACGACTCCGTGGACACTTACGACTCTTACGCCCGCTACCTCCGTTCCATCCGCCGCCACAACCCCGTCCCCCCTCCGCCCAAAGACATCCTCGCCACCACCCCCTACCGCAACCTCCTCCCCGAGCTCCCGAGCAGCCGCAGCAGCCGCTCCCACCGCCGCACCGACCACAACCGCTCGCACTCCGACTCGTACGCCCGCCGCCGCCGCGACCGTTCGCGCGAAGACGAGCGCGAGCGGGAAGAGCGCCGAAGACACAGGCTCGACCGCAAGTATCGCAGCGAGCGCGAGCGCGACCGTGAACGCGAGCCGTGACCGGGAGCACGACCGCGCGTACGGACGCCACGGCAAGCACCATCGCTCCTTCTCCGAGACGGCGGCCGCGTTCCTCGGGCACATGCGCCCAGGATACGGCATGCCCGAACCCCATCTCGCGCCCCCCGGCGCGGACCCTCCTCCCTTTGGCCCTGAAGCCCCGCCGCCGGGACCACCCCCAGGCTCCGACGTGCCCCCCATGCATGTTCTAGGCGGCGGCGGGAACCAGCACCAACACCAGCAGCAACCCCCCGTCATCCCCAACGGTGCTACGATGCAAATGCCCACGCCGGGGATGGGCATGAACATGCCCACCTCCGGCACAGGCGCCGCGATGCCTGGCATCGGAGGCATGCACATGCCCACGCCCCAGGGCGGCGCGAACGCGATGCCCGTGCCCGGCGGGGGCCCGGCGACGATGCGGATGCCGACGCCCAACAACGGGCACGGACCCGGCATGCCGATGCCGATGCCGATGATGTCGACCCCGAGCGGGCACGGGCAAGGACACATGCCAATGCCGACGCCCGGCCGCGGCGGCGGCCTCGCGATGCCCATGCCAGGACACCCCGCAGGGATGCCCATGTCGATGCCCAGCCCTGGCATGCGCCCCGGCGCGACGCCGCACCCGCACTTGTTCGCTGGGGCGGGCGGCGGCATTCCCGGCTCCGCGCACGGTATGCCCTCGCACCTGATGCCGAGCCCGTCGATGCCGATGCCCCCGCCGCTCGCGATGGGCATGGGCATGGGCATGGGCATGCCGCCGTCGGGCCCGCCGCTGCGGTTCACGGGGTACGGGACGTACAACGTGCTGCTGCACACGTCGGACCACAAGGTGCTGTACGAGGGCGAGCTGTACCCGACCGCGATGCACCTGTTCGAGGCGATGAAGTTCATGCACAATCGCCCGGACATCGCGGACGAGATCCGCTGCACCCCGTCCCCGTACGACGCGCTCGAGGTCAGCAAGCGGCACGACGACCGCGTGCGTCCGGATTGGGACCAGGTCGCGCTCAGCATCGTACGTCCCCCCCCCTCCCTTTCTCATCCTCCTCCTTTTCCTTCCGTGCCCGAAATGCGAATTCTGACGGCGCTTGGGGCGGTAGATGGACGAGGCGATGTACCACAAGTTCCGCCAGCACGAGGACGCGCGCACGGTGCTGCTCGCCACGGGCAACGCGCCGCTCGAGTTTGGCGATACGGACGACGGGTTCTGGGGCATCGGGCGGGACGAGCGCGGACGGAACGAGATGGGGCAGTCGCTCGTGCGTGTGCGGGACAAGCTCCGGCAGGAGCTGGGGATGATGTGATCCGACGACCACCACCACGACCAACGTCGCGTTTACGCTCTTATTTCTTTTTTTGTTTGCTCGTGCTTTTTGCTTTCGGTCGCTGCTGCTGCTGCTGCTATTTTTTTCCGGCGCGACGCTTGCTTTGCGTGTGTGTGTGTTTTATTCTACGTAGACTGTCGGCTGTACTTGCGTGTACGAGTATTGGTGCTGCCGCTTCGCCCTCTCCCCCCCCTTTCCTTCTCTTCGACCTCCCCTTGCTCGATATTTTAGCATTCCTAACCACCGCGATACCTCCCTCATATTCATATTCTCATCTCCCGCCTCGCTCGCTCTTAGCTTACTCTCCACGCTGCGTTCGAATCGGGTGTGAGCCGCACATTCCTGTGTTCGGTCTACGCTATGCACGGTACATGGATCGAGCGCAAACGATTTCTCAGCAACTGATAAATACGAGCGAGCAAGCGAGCGGCGGGATGCCTCGGTCGAATCGCATCGAGTCCACTGGCAGATCGCATGTCGAGTGGCCCGGATCACCTGACGTCCACCGCCCTCACTTCCTTCTCCGCCTCTTCCCGCCTCCCTTTTCCCTCCCGTCCTCCTCCCCAACCTCGCCCCCCACAGCCCCCCCGCAAGCCGCCAGCGCCCGCCGCACCGCCGCCCGCCGCACCTTCTCCGGGACCTGCGCCCAATACACCTCCTCCCGCCGTCCGCCGAGCACCTCCGCGCGCAGGGCCCGCCGCCCCTCGACCGCTTCGCGCGTGCCCTCCGCGTCGAGCGCGTGCCGCTGGACGGTCGGGTGCGTCGCGAAGTGCGAGGCGAGGGTCTGCGCGTGGGCGGGGGACGCGAGGCGGAGGTAGCACTGCGAGCAGGGGGGGTCGGGTGAGCAGGCGCGGAGCGGCGGGGGGGAGGGGCGGGAGAGGCGGAACGTACGGTGTCGAGGCCCTTGGTGTAGTCGACGTAGTCGATCGCGTCCTGCAGCGCCGAGGCGGCGGCGGCGAAGAGCGTCTTGAGCGTCGTCTTGTTCGTCTCGGGGACGACGTTGCGGACGTAGACAACGCAGCCGGGGGGATAAGGCGCGTGCGGGTCGAGTCTCGGCTCCTGCTCCTGCTGCTCAGGGTGAGTTTGAGGTTGGGCGGGGATACGGGGTGTTGCGTGATAGGTCGGAGGCGGCGAAGCGGACGCCTCGTGCGGTCTTTTGGAGGAGGAGGAGGAGGGTACCGGTGGAATCGGAGGAGGAGCCGGCGCGCGCGCCGCTACGGGAGGTTCGCGCGCGGCGGCGGCGAGCAGGCGGGCGCGGTAGGCGAGGTACTCGTCCTGGAGCGCGTCCCAGTCCCTTTTCGCGAGCATCCGAAGCCCGAACTTGCGCGCCTCCCGCCTCGCCTCCTCTCCCGCCTTCCCCTCCTCCTCCTCCTCCTCCTCCTCGCTCCCATCGCCGGCCCCATCCTCGCCCCCGTCGTCACGGGGCTTATCGCGCGCCCACGGCCACGCCGCGAGCAGCCGGTCCGCGTCCGCGCTGTCGGCGAGCGTGACGAGCGCGAAGCCCTTGCATTTGGGCGCGGGGACGGTGGAAGGGTCGTCTTGGTGGTGATGCGGGAAGACGACGGCCTGGACGGGATGGAGGGGGGAGGCGGCGGCGGAGAGGAGGCGGCGGGTGAGGCGGACGACGCCGGCGGGGGAGCGCGCGGTGTGCGGGAGGTCTTCCTGCGCGAACGCACACCAACGGTCAGACTGACAGGAGGGGAAAGAGCGCGGGCGTGCGCGATACGCACCATGTACACCGTCCGGCGCTGCCAATACGCCCTGTCGAACGTGCTGAAGCGCTCGACGACGGCCGCCCAGTCGCGCCGGCGCACCTCGTACCCGCCGCTCGCATTGGTGCGGGCGGCGTCGCCGAAGACGACCATGCGCACGTCGTACGCGTCGGGGGCGTGGGCGCGGATGGATTTGAGGACGGCGACGGGGGCGGGCGCGGCGGAGGCGAAGGGGGGCGCGGTGCGGAGGAGGGTCGAGAGCGAGACGACTGCATTGTGTCGAGACGGGGCGAGGGCGGGTCAGTGAGGGGGGCGGAGGGGGAGGAGGGGAGGGGGGGACGGACAGCCGTCTCGGTTCGGATCGCGCAGGCTTGGGGTGGTCCAGAGGGCGTGGTCGGAGAGGGCGAGGGCGAGGAGAAGCGCGGGCTCGTCGTCGGCGACGACCGTGGCGGGGGTTGAGGGCGGGGCGGAGGGATTTGGGGCGGCGGGGGGTGCGGTGGCGGTGGAGGGGCCTGGGGTGGGATGGGGCGGGGGCGGGCGAGGCTTGCTTGGCTTTGCGACGGAGCGGGGGACGAAGGCGAAGGACATGGTGGGTGCGGTCGTCGTTGAAGATGACGTTTGAGGTCGGTTCGCTGGTCGGTCGAGGACGGCGCGGACGGGCACGGTCAACGTCGGGGTCCGGGAGTCGGAGCACAAGACAAATTGTGTAGTCGTGGCGGCGTCGAGCTCGAAGAGATTATTATAAGAAACCCGAACGCGAGTATTAAATATTAACTACGGGCGGGGATTATCGCGGGGGGCATGCGTCCGTCGCCTGTGGAAGTAGCCGTTCGCTGCTGTCGATGTCGGGAACAAGAGACAAGATCCTCATTCCAAGCTATTCCAAGTCGCGAGCGCGTCGTCGACTCCGCCCGCCTGCCGCCACCCCCGACACGACAATCGTCCGTCACCGACGAGCGCGTTCACGAAAATTGCGCCGGTGATCTCATCGTACGGTACCAAGCCGCCTCGAGGCTCCTCCCTCTCCACGACAGCGGTAATCACCGCACGCGCACAACGTGCCGCTCCCACCACCGTCCACGAACCCCCCGGCCCCCACTCCATCTGCCTGCAGTACTCGCCCTAAGTGCCCACTAAACAATAAACCGACGTTCCTATTGTCAATCAGAGAGTCCAAGCCTCCAAGGCGACGCCAACGCCTGCGCGGGGGAGAGAAGCCAAATATTTGGGCGCGGAGCCAGGCGAGGGCAAGGGCCGCCTCGTGTCCGCCTCGCGCCTTTCCACCAGAAGCCCGCCCGCGTCTCATATAAAAATCAGCCTGACGCCCTTCCTGCCTTCCTCCCACCCTCCTCTGCCACGCCCCCAAGAGCGACACCCTCCCCCCCGCCCGCCGCCCCGCAAAGCCCTCTCCGCTGCTTATCATGTCCTCCGAAGATATCCTGGTCCGTCTCCCGATCTCCCATCTCTCCGCTGCCTGCCCGAACTCACACTCCCCCCGTACGTCCCTCAGCCCGGCGACATCGTCTCCGTCAACAACGGCCAGTACTCCCGCCGCGAGGGCCTCGTCATCGGCTCTCACATCGACTACGCCGTACATCTCTTTTTTTTTTAAACCTCCGTCCGCACCCAAATGTCTCACCCTGCTTTTCGTCCGTTCGACAGGGCCGCCAGGTCGTCGAGGTGCAGTTCGAGCCCGGCGAGGTGTACCACGCATGGTGCGTTCCCCCACCGACCTCACTCCGATCGATCGATCGTCCTGACCCCCCCTGTCCTGCTCCAAGGTACCCCTCCGTCACACGCGTCAAGCGCACCGTCTACACCCGCCCCAAGCGCGTGCCCACCATCGAGCGTCACATCTACTGGTGACCCCCCCCCTCCCCTCCCCCCACGTCCCGTCTGCTAGTACACACCCCCCTTCGGACCATGTAACATAACGGCCATCGGAGCCGGACTCTCCTGGGGATCCGCGCGTCGCACACGGACGAGGATCGAGGATCCCCACGCTTGACTTGACCCTTCCCCATCTGTCGTCTATCTTTTCCCCCCACCCTACTCGTTTGTTATTGTCTCACGCCGCCGTGCTCGGGGCGGCGTGCGCCCGTGCTGTATTGCTACCTTTTCTGCTCGGAACGGAATCCATCGCTCTCGTCGCTCTTGGAAAACCCGTCTGCGTGACCTTGCTCCGAGTCGGCGAGGCCTCGTGCCAGGGAGCATCGCCAGTGCTGGTACAGCATGCACGTAAGTACTTGTCATGTGGACCCTTCGAGCAGTCGGGTGCGTTGGAGCGACGAGTAGACCGCCAGCGGAGGATCTAATCCCAGCTGTGGACGCGGCGGCTACTTACCATACAGAAGGCAGCCAGCGGGACGCTGGCGGGCGAAGCAAGCCTGGCATTATTTAATGTGTGCGCGATGCGTAGCTACACGGACGCGGTAGTAGTGTAGAGGAATAAGTTAGCGAACGCAAAAATACCGAGTCCCACGTCTAGTCCACGGCGGACGCCTGCTCAGCCGCGCCCTCAGCCTCCCTCGTCTCCTCTCCCTCCGCACTCGCACCCGTCGCGCTCGTCCCCGACGACCCCGACCCCGACCCCGCCGTCCCCCTCTCCGACCCGCTCCCCACGCTCCCGCGCGTCCCCGCCGACACGCTCCGCACCACCCGAGCCCCGCCCGCCCGCCCTTCCCCCGCCTCTCCTCCTCCTCCTCCTCCCCCCCCTCGGTCCCCTCCCCCGCCCTCCCCTGCGCGAGCTCCACCCGCTCGTAGTACAGCATGAACGCCCCCGCGCCCTCCTGCACCACCTCCCCGATCCCGCACTCCGCCACCTTATCGTCGCTGATCCGCAACCACCCCTCCCCCGCTCGTCCCGCCTCGTCCGCCTCGTCCTCCTCGTCCCACACCGCCCCCTCCGCCGCGCACCTCTCGCACGCGCACCCTGCGACGTGCGGGGCGCGCGGCGGCGCCCACCGGCGGGCCCGCGCGGAAGGCGGCCGCGGCCGGCGGCGGAAGCAGACGTAGTGTCCGAACGCGTGCTGGCCGTAGTGGCACACGACGGCCGCGAGCCGGTAGAGGGTGCGCGTGGGCGGAGGGCGGGCCGCGGCGGGTGGCGTGGCGGACGTTGAGGGAGGGCGGGCGGAGGGCGACGGAGGCGCGGACGAGATCGGCGCCGAGGGCACCGTCGAGAGCTGTCCGGACGTCGTGAACGGCGTCAGGTCGAGCAGTTCTGGGAACAGCACCCGACAGGAGTTTTTGGTGGCGTACGCGCCGTAGCTCAACGACCGGTTCAGGTGCAGCGCGAGCACGGGCGGCGGCTGTCGTTTCGTTTCGGTCAGTGGCAGTCGTCCACGAGGAAGGGGGGGGGGGGGGGGGGGAGCGGAAGGACAAACCCTCGCGACCATCGCCTGCTTCGTCGACACCCTGCTCAACACCCTCTCCATCCTCACCCCCTCCACCTCCTCCTCGATCCGTCCTGCCTCCACCGCCGCCTTCACCCGCCCCACCAGCCGCCGCGCCTCCCTCGCCCGTTTTTTCTTCGACGAGGACGGACTGGGGTCCTCGCCCAGGCGCGCCGCGTCCTGCTCCAGTCGCCGCAGTGTCGCGCCCATCGAGCAGCGCCGGCAGACGCAGTCCGTCAGCAGCTCGAGCTTGGTGTATTCCTCCAGGCAGTCTTCGAGCCTGCACGCGTTCTGTGTCGCCGGGTTTATTTTACGTCAGAGCTGCACGCACGCGCGGGGGGGAAGGGGGAACGCACGACCATCCGCGGGAGCGGCAGCTGCCAGTTGTCGAACGAGAAGTGCATCACGGCCTCCGTGTACCCGCACTCGACGCAGCTCCGCCGGTTCGCCGTCAGCCCGTCGAACACGCCCTTGCCCACGTCCTGCCCCGCGATCCCGGGAAGCGGGTGCGAGTGCAGCCCCCCGAAGCCGCGGTCCCGCGCGCCCTCCCTGTCCGTGGCGAGCGCCTCCCGTTTGATGAGCTCCGTCACGAGCTGGAAGAGCTCCTGCGCGTCTTGGTGCTCGCGGGAGGAAAAGAGCGGGGAGCGCTGGCCCGAGGAGGAGGGTTGGGAGAGCGCCTCGATCAGCGCGTGGGGGCGGACAGCGCGGGACCAGGACTGGGGGGTGTTGAGGGCTGTGTGCGAGAGGGGGGAATTGAGTGGGAGGGTGAAGGGATCGGGCGTGCGCGAGACATACTGTGGAGGAGATCGCGGAGGGCGTCGGTCACAGGCGACGGGACGTCGAGCGCCTCGGCTTTCGCGTGGACGACGTCGAGGTAGGGTTGCAGATAGGTTAGCGAGGCCAACGCCTGCGTGGCATAGGCTCTCAGTGGACGCCTCCGTAACGCGTGAAGAGGACACGGACCTGCACCGTCGAGTTCATGAAGCAATACGTTCCGGAGATGTTCACCAGCCCGGAGTAGTACGCGTGATCCTTCTCGCTCGCGGTGGCATCTTTATGTTTCGAGAGGGCTAAGCGCACGATCCGGCACCGAGAGTCAAAGCAGGGACGCACCATCCTCCGTCGGGCGCATGCGCGCGAGCTGCCCCGCCCTCGTCCGAATCAGCGTCTCCGAAGCCGGACTAGGTTTCGCTTCGGGGTGCGAGTGGCCCCAATTCCAAGGGAAAGCCGAAGCGAGATGTGTGAGCATGCGTGCGAGGGAGAGGGCGAAGAGGTGGAGGGGGCCGCGGGCGGCGAGGGTGAGGAGGGGGATGAGGAAGAGGACGAGGAGGGGGGCGAGCTGCTGGGCGACGGGGCTGGAGGCGAGGGCGGCGAGAAGGTCAGGGACGTTGTGGGTGGTCATCGAGACGGAGAGGGAGTGGCGCCGGTCAGAGCGTGGTCATCGTTCGCGTGCGCCGCTCGTCGTTGCTGACGGTGGGCGTGAGCCCTGTCGTCACCCTATCCGGATTCTCCTCCGAGAGGGAGACGTCATGTTGCACACCAAAGAAGGGTTGGTATGGCTACCTGGCGCAATGGTAGCGCGTTTGGCTTCGATCGCCGATGCTACCAAAAGGCTGCAGGTTCGAGTCCTGCGGTGGTCATTTCTTTTTGTCTTTTCTGCCCCAAACCAATACCATAATTTATTGATATTTAATCATGATTATATTTGGCCCCTGGGTTTGCCAACGTCTACTATTTGGGTGCATGTCATTGCATGAGCATGGTGTTTGATTTACATTTTTGAAGCGGGAAGGTAGAGCAAAGAAACGTCGGAACCCAACAATCACGATTTGCCTGGGGCGCGCTCGTGGAGTCGGACGACGTGGACTCAAGCATGTCAGTGATTCGGTCTTTAGAATACTAAGGTAGGGATAAACTAGATTGAAGGGTACAGCTGATTGCGGCCAGATACAGAGCACATAGTGCACGACTAGCGGTGCGTTCAAGGAGGTACAACCGACACACTATATTCGATCCATGACCGACGGGAAGATCCTACCCCCACGTGCCCCTGTCAGCGACGACTCCGACCAGCGCCAGACGAACTCACCCAAGCGCCCCGCTCGCCGTCACCACCAGCGCCCACACGAACGGCACCCACCTACCTAGCGTCAGCTCGGCCCACCTCGCGCAGGGATCGTCAGAACAGAGACGCACGTGGACATGTTGTACTTCGCCGCGGCGTACACGCCCGCGAGGATGTAGCCCAGCACGAGGCTCTGGAGGAGCGAGGACGCGACGATGGCGAGGAAGAAGGCGAACAGCGTGAGCACCGCGAACGTCGCGCGCGAGCGGACGACGTTTTTCCCGCGCTTCGACGCCGCTCCGGTGCCTCCTGCATCGGGAGGGGCGGGAGGCTTGCCGTAGCGCGGGAGAAGCGCGGCGTAAGGCGACGGCGAGAGCACGGGGGATTGAGGGGGCGAAGGGCGAAGCGGGATGAGGATGTGGGAGGGCCGACATCGGGATCCGGATGTCGGGGTTCAGGTCGGCGACGTGGCGCGCGCGGCGGGGCGGGTAGATGATGTTGAAAAAGGCGAGCGCGCCGCTGGCGAGGAACATCGGGGCGTGGAAGACGAGCATCCAGAAGAACGTGAAGCGGAAGATGTCTGCACGCGTCGGTCGGTCGGCGAAGCGAGACGATAGACGGGGGGGATGAAACGCACCGCCGGCATTGGAGAGGTAGTGTCCGCGAGGTTGGATAGGATCCCGGTGCTCGAAGTGGCGGAACTCGACGAGGGGGTCGTAGAGCGAGGGCCAGGCGGGCGTGGGGCGGGACATGGACGGCTCCGAGCGCCCTGCGAGCTCGAGGCTAAGTACTTCACGGTTAGCTTGATCTTACTTATACGCATGAAGACCCGAGAGTCGCACCTCCTCGTCCGAGCTAGCTTTCTGTGCGATGTAGAAAAAGTGCGGTGGGTGTGGGGAACAAGCCGTGCTGCGGCCCGCCGGCACCGTCACCGCGCGACTCTCAAACCGTTCCTCGTCGTAGGTTGGCCGAATGCAACACGACGTACAATCGAAAGTGGTTTTGACATAACATGGAGAGATAATGTACACGAGGTGATGTAGACATTGAATAACATCGTGCAGCCCGCCATGTCCTTGACTGTGCGGACATTCACCAGCCTCAGGCTTCGCTTTAGAATCTCTGCCCCCCTTCTTCGTCCCGTGCCGCCTGGGGGCTATGATAATGCTGGAAAATTAGCTAAAAAGGTTGTTCCCCAGTCAATGTTTCATGCTGTGCATGAAGACGTGTAGATTGCACAGAGACGATTTACATCGTGGATCCTTAAATGCTACAAACCACTGCAAGGAGTGAGATGCAAGTAACAAACCTTCAATATGGAGCGAAGCATCCGGGTAGTAGTCCATAGGATGTATCTTTATCGCTCGATATACCCACTGCCTTAGTCTTGATTTCATGGGAATGTTGCGGCAGACCAATCCACTTGGTTGAGAGCGCTGCAAAATAATAGAGTACTATGAGCATGACCAAGACTCGGAAGAGCTGGCTCTGCTCACCAGGCTTCCATACCCCAAGGTTACTACATTCAGGATTAAGAATCGTCCCTCTTCAAAACATCGGCAAGCACGTCCCGCAGAGCTTTCGGTAATTCAGGCATGTCGAGAGGTAGTCCAAGGGATCTGCGGTTGATGGCGTACCCTTCTTCGCCGTGAACCACCCTCAAAACCTCCCAGACAAGTTGATATTCCACTTCTGGAGGGAAATCTAGCAAAGCACGATCCAGTGCAGGGTTGAGTGTGGGCCTGGACGAGGAATCCGGGTATAGTTTACGGAGCGTGGGCCGCGGCCTTGGAACCAGTTTGACCGCTTGACGGGCCAAGTGCATCGCCTTCACCACCTCGACCAGCTTGCACACGAACAACCAGTGTGGTTCCCAAATCGGCAGCGGGACCACTTTATCGATGCTTGCCATGGAAAACAGAACTTTTGCCACGTGAACCGCCTGCAGATGCTCGTCGACCCACTCGAGGCATAAAGGATGGGGGATCCATTTTTCGCCATCGTATTGAAGACAAAGCCAAGGCAATTTCCAGATGTAGCCCTCCATGTCGTGGCGATAAAGACGCCGAATTTTGCCCTCCAAGAACTCAGTACATAGCAATTCCAGCGCCATGAAGGGCAAAGTGCCCGTGCACTCCAGATTATCCTAAATCGAGAGGCCCTCAACGGTTGCGAGATCCCAGTCGTTCAAAACACCGTGGTACACGCCGTTGACCAAGCGTACACCAATATTGCCCACACTTGGATCATTGTGATGGACTCCAGCTTGCCAGAGAACGAAGTGTCCTGCCAAAAATGTAAGAACAACATACAGGAGCTGAGAGGATGGACATACAGTGGAGGATCTGTAGCCAGCACCGCAAGAAGTCATGATCCCGGACGACGACAATTTCCTCGATTTTGGCGAAGACCGACACTCGAGCGACGCGGCGACGGGAAGGCTCCCTCTCCGTTTTTTTCAGCAAGCCAACGCTTTCCCGGATATCGCCCGTACTTATCCTGAACCCGGCACGTCCATAGTGCAGAACAACTTTGGTAGATGATCCTCGACGTTGAAGGTCTTGTTCTCCTCGACTTCAGCATGTTGCGCGATGCGGATGATCCTCGACTCGGAAACGCGGGACTTGTCCGGGAAGGATATCTTCACAATCAATTCGTCGTCCAAGCCCTCCTCAGTGGCGAAATACACCTGGGTTGCACGGCCAAAAAGTTGATATCGAGTGTGGATGGGTTTGTTCCAGTGGACGAGGATGGACTTGGCGAGCGTGGTGATAGTTCTGGTCGGTTTGTCAGGATCTTTGGATGGTACTAGAAACTCAGAATGTTGAGGGAAGAATAGTTCGGATCGCGCCACAGGTTCTTGAATAGACGTATATCGGCCCGCTGTATTCGCTGGCGGTGAGGCTGAGGCAGCGCCTTTGCGATGAGAGTTTGCCATCGCGTTCAATTGAAAGATGCTCCGGGAACCCATCCGGGACTCCCCAGTTGCTGTTGTTGAACCGTTGGAACGACAGGAGAAGAACGAGAAACCGAGGAAGGTCCTGAATCAGATCCATCTCACACGTTCGGATGGCGCCTTGTCTGTCAAACCAGTACACCCAGAGGACATTGTCTGAGTTGTCGTATTAGATAGTGCAATCAGAGGGGGGACAGACACATACCATTGACGAGAACCTCGATTGCATGCATCACGCATGGGAGGCAGCAAAGTCTTTCAGCAGCGTAAGATGCCATCTTCGCATTGGAACGGCCGTTATCCCGCGTTGGTTTTTTCGCACTAGTAGGGTTGTCTGCGGCACACGTACGACGTTTGCGTTTGGATTCGATGGGTGACGCTGGCGATTTACATGTCAATAAGTCTCGGGCTGCCAATCAGGACGGGCAAACGCACATGGATTTGAGCCCTGATGGACCGACTTCAGTGATTCGAGGTCGTCGCTGCCCAATGCTTCGCCGTTTGTGAGACAAGAATCAGCTGCAAAGACATACATAAGACTTACGAAGCAGAGTATCAAATGACTGAGGTCGACGATATGGCATTCGTTTATCGTCTCGGCCCAGGCGATACTCCAAGTTCTCGTGCTTGATACCCCTCTCGTATATCTTCAAAGGCTTTCCCGGAGTCGTTTCCGACATCTTTACCTCAAAAACCACCTTGATTTCCGACCAGTCGAACGCTGTATCGGAAGGTGACTTCTGCAAGAGCGTGTGTTCAGATCGTGGACCGTAGGATATGTGGTCAGGATCCCGAGTCGATAGCTGTGATTCTGTTGTAATTCCTGGATACACCCTCCGGGCTGCATGCTCTGCGACAAGGACAATATCCGGTTGATGTTCGGAAGGAGCGTTCCTGCGGCGGCCGTTCGCGCATTTTGCGTGGTTCCGGGCCAGCACCACCGCATCCCCGGACTTCCACACCGGAGAGGACCGCAACGTGGAAACGCCCCGACCAGCTGCGCTATCCAGTTTGTCGAAGGCGAGGTTGACGAACGCGATGAAGGTAGCATGTTGGTCCTCCTTTCCGTCGACAAGACTGGAGGTTCCATCGCTAGTTAGTGATGTCCAGGACACGTATATAGATTTACGCGCCTCGCGTTTAGCCCCGCAACCAAGTCGTCATCCGTGCACAAAAGGTCAACGTCCTCCAGGCAGTCCCTCAAGAGCGCATCCTTGTCGAGGGTAGTTACATCCGGGACACAAAGCGATAGGAAGTGTTTCAACACGTTATCGAGAGGGACTTCGTCCATGCTCTGGCGTTGCCAAGGCTTCACAAGTTTCTGCCTATGGCGTAGGTGAGCTATATATCCCGCCGAATAAGGACAATGGAAGCCTACGTCTCGTCGTCAGAATTTGCGTTGTCGGTGGGTTCATCTGAGTGAATGCTGTTCTTAGTGTTCGGGAAAGTACAGGCATCTTCGTCTTGGTCCATCATGCGTTATGATCCCGAGGGGTGACAAAAAATCGGGATTTGGAAGAGCAAATATGATGACCAGGGAGACTTCAGATGTAGTGAGTCGTTCACCCAACATTCACCGGTCAAAGCACAGATATTGCGATGCAAAATAAGCTCGGGGATAGGGACACGAAGGTGATGGTAGAAAGGATAGAGTTTGCAGACGCGAAAATGGAATCCGGCTTAGCCATGTGATCGTGATCTTCCACTGCCTATGATAAGTTGATAACTGCCACCAGAGTCGCAGGTATCTCACCTCTTGAGGTCCGGGTCAAGGACAAACTCCCATAACAATTGTTTTTCTAGTCTATCGTACAGTATGGCAAAACACAGAGCACTTATCATAACTTCTGCGGTAGCCAATGGTCCTTAAGAGTCAATGCGATCTCCTCCTCAACGCTCCCGTACGTTACCGCTCTGAAACGAAACCCGGGATTTCGAACAGGTAATGTATATCCAAGGGCATATTCTCCCTCCTCCGTGTCGACATCCATATCCGTGGAAACGGCAGACTCCGCGCCAGTTGAGTCCAAGGGATCACCAAAGTCGAAGTCTTCTCTATCTGCGACTCCAGCATCGCCTTCAGCAGGGAAAGGAGCCGCTTCTAGAGATCCCAGAGAGAATGGTGTCGTCAAAGCATCCTCCGAGGCAGACATAACATTTTCATAGGCCCCTTCCCAACGCATACCCCCAAAATCGTCCGGGTTGAATGGCTCGATCGGTATATAAGAACCATCTGTGGATATGCACTGACCAGCGTCACCAGCGGATTGGTGACCGGCCAAGGAATTTGACATTGCTAGGTCGCCATCGGAGGGACCCCCGTAAGGTTGGCCATATGCATGGCCACTGCTTGCATGGCAGATATCATCATCGGAACAAGGTTCGTCTGATTCAAAGTAAGCGGCTGACATGTCTTCGAGGGAGGGGTCATATTCGTATGCGTCGACATGGCCATGTGTAAACAGACGTTGGTTGTGGGACGGCTGGGACGAGAAAGCAAGGCTTGGGTCTTCCGCGCCTAATTCCTCTAGTGCACGGCCCAAAGAACTCGAAGCAGATATGGTTGAATATGCGCGGTAAGGCAGGTGTTCGACGGTATCCTGTAAAGCTGATTCCGCGACTGCTTGAATTTGGGAGGTAGGTGCATCGTCGGGGCCGGTTGACATGGGGTGCTGTAGATCAAGAGGAGGAAAGGGGACGCTTTCTGAAAGTGGCTCTTTATCGGTATTGGGAAGATGGACATCGGTATGAGACGATGTCCCATGGTCTTGACCAGCACTTTGGGCCTTGGGATCAGTCTGGGCTACAGACGGAGAGGGTAGATCCTTGGAGATTGGTCCTTTGAAGTATCTTGAGAATGCCGTCTCTCTCCGGGGAATGACCTGGGATACAGATTCCCAGGGGCCTAAGGAGCTGGCCCTTCCCAGACGTACACGGCCTCCTGGACTTGTGGACCTGACTTCGTCGCTCGTTTTTGCTGTTTGTGAAGTATGCACCTGAGGCGATGACGGAAGAGAATGGGTAAGCGAGGCAAGGTTTGGACTCTTCTTCTCCAGGACATTATTGGTGAGGTCAGGAACTGCTTGTAAAGCATGACTCCAGCGAAGATACCCGACGTCCAGAACTGCAGTGGCCACTTTGCTTGCTTCTCCTTCGCGTGAGACACGAGAATCAGTAGGAAGACTGCGGCTGTCAGATTCGATATCCCAAGCCTCCGACTTCGCAGCAGGTGATATGACCCTGGAGCTGTGCTTGGTGTCTTTTTCAGAGTCGGGAGAGCAGACGACAGCCGTTTTGACCTTCGGCCGGCCTTTCACGGTGATGGGCTTGGAAATGACCTTGACGGCAGGAAGAGAACGAACGGAGTTTGAAGCGCTCACTCCAGTAGAGGAAGAAGAAGAGCGAGAACGTGGGCAGGGACCTTGGCGAGGAAACGAGTGATGCGGGATGGACTTGACGGAACCAAGAAACTTGTCTTCAGAGAATAGATTAGGTACCCGAGCTATCCAACATCAGTACCCCCGTCAATTACCGATGCAAAGTAGACACGGAAGGGTATTAACCTTTTGACTTGCCAGTCACCCCTACTTTCGCCTTCGAGGACGCCTTTCCCTTGTTGAATACGCCATACCTTGATGATGGATTGAGCTAATTGGGGTGAAGGTAAGGAAGAAGATCGCGAGAAGATCCAGGGTACATACGGTAAGACGATGTTTACCAATATTGGTCGAGGTAAATCCGTGCATAAGAGCAAGACCGGCAGCAAGCTTCGGAAGCCTGGGCGATTTTGCGTTTTCTCGTTTCTTCTTGGATATCTTTAGACTCTGCTCTTCGCTGCGTCTCTCACTTTCGAGAGCTGAACTGGTGTGGTCGCTGCTGGGAGGTTGCACCATGGCCTTGCGTGACCGTTTTCTTTCCTTGCGTTCGACAAGTCCTATATGTAAAAATTGCGATATGCAATGCACGGAAATATAAGGATATAGAAAGCCTTACTTTGAACATGTTCCTCGTCGCTTGCGGCAGGAGAACGTCGGCGTTTGGCTGAAGTTCGGGGCTTGATCGTGTCGATACCTTTGCCGGCCCTCTTCTTCGGTTTGGGATTCCCTTCTACGACTTTACGTTTGGACTTCGTCGGCACCCGGGGGCCAGATGGAGTGCGAGATCGCTTCCGTTTCTTCATGGGGGGCGATCCCTTGGGAGACACAAGTCGCGAGATCGAGGAAGTAGGTGTGGACAGGCGATGAGGTGGTACGACAGCGAAAGACGGCTTAGCGACTAGATCAGAGGCAGGAACCCGAGGCTTAAGAATGGGGGTATCGAACCCAGATACCCAGACATGCTGTGGATGAGGAAGGGGGGGTCGCCTTATTCACTGGTAACAACGATGTATCCCATGATTCACGAAAGGCCATTCCTTCGCTAGCGCGGTCTTTAGAGTAGCGAGACTGAGAAACGACGAACTGGCGAAGTCTCTCGTTGGCGCTGGAGCCATCGGGAAGTGACTGAACATTGCAGATGGTCAACGAAGTAAGGAAGGTGTCGGCAGGCTTGTGTGACGAGGTCATCCTCTGATTACTGACGTATTCGTTCGGAGCCTGACTGGGAAAGGAATCCACAGGTCAGCGCAGCCAGAGTAAAAATGAATAACACATACATAAAAGTGTGGGCGATTCTACAGGAGGGTGACCTGCCACTACCCAAGGGATAACGATGGGGACGTCACAACGAGAGGCAAGAAGTGAATTCAAAGTCCGATTGGGCTCTCCCGCACTTTGTCACCTGAGGCCAAATATGGCACTGTCGTCGGCGCAGTGCTAACCAAGAGATATGGACCGATGTCATTCCAAAACTCGAAGTCACTTATTTTCCCAGTAGCGATTTACACCCGTACCTCAAAAGGCTGACATCAGGCCGTATACACAAAGAAAATGTTCCTGGGACCCGTCGACTGATATCACTATCACGGTCAAGTTGAAGCATGGGAGAGAGCTTCTTACTGTTTATCAGTCATGTCCAAGAACGCGTGTCTTTCCCTCTCCTTTTGAACAGTTTCCTCCGTCCAACCATTCCTCGCGTATTCCGCCTGAAGTACTTTTCGCTTCTTGGCATTCATCCGGAGGTTGATCCACCGTAGTAGGAAACAGATGAAAAGCTGTACCGTGAGTAGGACCATGATGGCGATCTTGCCTGGGATGTAGTCCGGAGCGTCCTTGGGAAGGAAGATCTCGGTGCCCACAATATTTCCGATGCTGAATGCCGAAAGGGTCATCGCGTTGATAGTCAGCTATAGTGGCAGAAGCGAATGAGTATTATAGAATAAGAATGGAGAAGCGAGGACCTTCTTCGTGTGTCCACTTATGTTACTAGCATTGTACGCGTAGACGATGGACCCAGAGCTTCCAAACGTGCCGATGATATATATGGCTGAATGTAAACCCCCCATCAGCCTCTCGCCAACATCGTGACTACGGGAAAACCCACACGCTTACCGAAAAGAAGTGCACCCCTTTCCCCCGAGTCCTTCAGGCCGATCAGTATTGCTAGAGCACGGGAATTGTCAACGTTCGAGGGTCAGTGGTAGCAAAGACATAAGCCGACTTGCCTGCGCCAATGATCGTTGGGATGACAGCGAAGACGATCGGTACCATCCGTTCGTTCTGTCGCGGCGTAGCTCCAAATCAGCCACGTTCTACATAGTCTGTCCAAGTGAACTCGCTGTACCTTCTTATCAGAATACCAGCCACAGAAGAGGGTCATGGCGGCGCCGACTGCACCTCCAGGTGTAGATAGAATCAGCGTTTGTTTGGAACTATAGATGTGGTCAATGGGCGCCGAAGTGATAACCGAGCCTTGAACGCACGTATATCCGAAGCTTTTGATGATTTGATTGCTAACTGTGGACTATCATGAGGACCTACGCACCGACCAACCAGATCAGTGCCACGCACAGTTGCTCAACGCTCCATTCGGGATGCTCGCTATGTGAAAACTAGCTTTGGGATCCAGGGACCAGCGCACCGTAGGTAGTACCACTTACTTATCATGGTGGTAATGACGATAAGCCAAGTACGAACATCCGAGAGCGCCTCCTTAACTTGTTCCCACTTGAACTTCTTATTCTCTGTCCCGCCTTGGTCGTCGCGTACGCGTTCGAGAGCCGCGATTCGCTCTTCCTTTGTCAGGAGTTGCGCGTGCACCGGGGAGTCTGGCATCCATATAAGGACGCATACACCGAGAACAATGGCGAGAGCGCCAAGGAGGAGGTAGATGATTTTGTAGGGTGCGATGTGGCGGCCATCGTAGAAGGAGATGCCCTGGAACAGGCATGAGTGCGTTTTATTGAATGAAATAAACCGACAACGTCAACGCACGTATGTCACGAACCCTCCAAAGATCGAAGTCAAGCCGTTCTGTTGTCAGAGTCGGTGGATAGTCCCCGCGTACAAAAGGTCGGCTCACTGACCATGACAAAGAACCACGCAATACGAGAGGCCTACAATAGGCAGTAGTAAGTTACAATCGGAATATCACAAAAAAGACTACCTGTTCATCCTTCTTGTAGAACATGGATATGATCAGGATTAGAGTAGGTGCGACGCAGGATTCAAGCATCCCTTTGCAAAGCATGTCATGCCAAATATCGCCGAGGAGAACGGGACCGCCTACCGAGTAGAAATCGCAATGCAAAGAACGATGCAAAGGAGTGCGGCACGGCATGGAGCATCAGTACCATACCCCAAAGGACGATGTTGGCACCTTACGACTAAGTCAATAATTGCATAGCCTGCAGAAAAGCGTACGGGATAATACCAAGGTACTTTGCCAGGCGCAACCTCTGTCCGATATATACAGTCGGGAACTCAAACGCAAGGAATCCTGCGAAAATAACAGTCAGTCTTACACAAGTGTCCTTCTAGAGTTTAAGGGCATACCAAGGTAGAATGCCATCGATATCAGGTTGTAATGCTAGCCCGTATGTCAAGCAGGAAAGACACGAGAAAAGGTGATTGAACGGACCTGGCCGGTGATAGGAAAGTTCATGATACTAAAACACCGGTTCAAATCGCACGACCCATGTGCCGATATACGGTATACATACCTCGCATAGTTCAAAGACGTCTTGTCCAAAAACTGTGTAAAGTACACGGCCGCACACAACGGCGGAATCCATCGATCCTACAGCATCGCCAGTCAAACTTTCGAGGACTTTTGAGGGGATAGCGCAGGATCAGCAGGGATACTCACCAACTTCTTCCTTAGACGCAGATTATACTCCTCGCTGAAATGCGCCTCTCTCTCCATCCCTACCAGCCTGAGCGCTTCATCACCATCCCTGCGGTCCACTATGGACTCAGTGACAGAGGCCGGATACTTCTCATCACGCCGGGTGTTCGCAGACGACCTTTTCTCCAGGTCCTGCGGGACCACAGACGTCTGGACAGCTACACCTGAAGACATGTCAATCGGAGAGAGTATGGAGAGAAGAAGTCCAGTCACCGAGCGCCTTTCGACATCGCCTTCTTTTAACGAACGCCTAGACTTTCCGTGCGGATAGAGGGACCCCCTTCCGTTCGACCCGTGACACTTCCTCACCTCCAAAGGCAAACCAGACTATGAATGCAGCATCGCCACTTAGCTGTCAGTACACAATACATCAATTCCCTTGTATCATCGTCGTCAGCCGCGCAGCTTATCGAGCGCCGATATTGAGGCGAACACGATGTCACGAGTCGTGTGAAAAGCTTTACTTGACGTGCCAGAAGTGGGGCCCGTGATTCGATACTAACAGTGGTCGACGAGGAAAGGTTGGCCACGTTGCGTTACTTCAATATAAGCAAATTACACCCATAGCTCACAAGGCTGGCATCAGGCTGTATACACAAAGAATATGTTCCTGGAACGAGTCGACTGTTATCACTACCGCGGTGAGGTTGGAGAATGGGAGAGAACTTACTGCTTATCAGTCATGTCCATGAACGCGTGCCTTTCCCTTTCCTTCTGAATAGTTTCCTCCGTCCAACCATTCCTCGCGCATTCCGCCTCGAGTGCCTTTCGCTTCTTGGCATTCATCCGGAGGTTGATCCACCGCAGGAGGAAGCAGATGAAGAGCTGTACCGTGAGTAGGACCATGATGGCGATCTTGCCTGGGATATAGTCTGGATCGTCTTTAGGAAGGAAGATCTCGGTGCCCACGATGTTTCCGATGCTAAAAACCGCGAGGGTCATCGCGTTGATAGTTAGCTACAGTGGCAGAAGCTAATAAGTATCTGGGTAGAGTGAGAATGGAGAAACGAGAACCTTCTTCGTGTGTCCACTTGTGTTACTGGCATTGTACGCGTAGACGGTGGATAGAGAGCTTCCAAACGTGCTGATGAGGTAGGTAGCTGCATAAGATCTCCTCATTAGCCTTCTCGCCAATATCGTGACTACGGTCAAGCCAGCGCGCATACCGAAAAGAAGTGCACCCTTTTCCCCCGAGTCATTCAGGCCGATCAACATTGCTAGAGGACAGACAATGTCTATAGTGAAAGGATAGCAGATACACAGGCCTACTTACCTGCGCCAACGATCGTTGGGATGAGAGCAAAGACGATGGGCACCATCCGTTCGTTCTGGCACGTAGCCCGAAATTAGCCATGCTCTAGTCCATCTTAATGAACTTGCTACACCTTCTTATCAGAATACCAGCCACAGAAAAGAGTCATGGCGGCACCGATTGCACCTCCAGGTGTGGACAAAATCAGTGTTTGTTTTGAACTATAGATGTGGTTAGGAAGCGTAGGGATAACTGGGCCTTGGAACGCACGTGTATCCGAAGCTCTTGATGATTAAGGTTGCTGACTGTAGACATATCATTGATGAGGACATACGGACAGACCAACCAAAACGGTACCACGCACAGTTGCTCAACGCTCCGTTCGGGATGCTCGCTAATCCGACGAAGTTAGCATTTTGGCCTGCGTAGGCGTATAAGTGGTTACCACGTACTCATCATGGTGGTGAAGAACGATAAGCCAAGTACGAACATCCAACAACGCCTCCTTAACCTGTTCCCACTTGAACTTCTTATTCTCCGTCCCGCCTTGGTCGTCGCGCACGCGTTCGAGAGCTGCAATTCTCTCTTCCTTCGTCAGAAGCTGCGCGTGCACCGGGGAGTCTGGCATCCATATAAGGACGCATACACCGACAAGGATAGCGAGAGCGCCAAGGAGGAGGTAGATGATCTTGTAAGGTGCTATACGGCGACCGTCGTAGAATGAAACGCCCTAGAACAGGCGTGAGTATGTTATACTCACCGAACAATGTAAACCGACAACGACGCACATATGCCACGAACCCTCCGAAGATCGAGGTCAAGCCGTTCTGTTGTCATGGTCGGTGGATAGCCCTCGCCCACATAAGGTGGGTCCACTGACCATGACATAAAACCACGCAATACGAGAGGCCTACGATGGGCAAGGGGTTGAGTCACGATGTAAAAATATCGCAAAGGTATGAAGAGATTACCTGTTCGTCCTTCTTGTAGAACATGGATATGATTAGGATCAGAGTAGGAGCGACGCAACATTCAAACATCCCTGCAGGAAGCACGTCACACCCAATACCCCCAAGGACCGGAAATGGGCCGCCTACCGAGTAGAAACCGCAATGCAAAGAACGGTCCAAAGGAGCTCGGCACGGCATGAAGCATTAGTACTATACCCCAAAGGACGATGTTGACACCTTGCGAATATGTCAGTGATTGCGTAGCATGCAGAAAAGCATGTGGGGTAATACCAAGATACTTTGCCAGGCGCAACCTCTGTCCGATATATACAGTAGGGAACTCAAACACGAGGAATCCTACGAAAGTATGGATAATGTTACACAGCGTGTCCTTCTTTGAGTCGTAGAGACATACCAAGGTAGAATGCCATCGATATGAGGTTGTAATTCTGGCCCGAATGTCAAACAAGAAAGATAGGGGGAACGGTCATTGAACGGACCTGGCCAGAGATAGGAAAATTCATGATACTAAAATTTTGATGAGAATCGCACGACCCATGCCAATATAAGAATACACACCTAGCATAGTTCAAAGACGTCTTGTCCAAAAACTGCGTAAAGTACACGGCCGCACACAACGGCGGAATCCATCGGTCCTACAGAACACGCAGATCCGGTCAAACTCTCGAAGAAATAGCGCAGGACCAGCAGAGCACTCACCAACTTCTTCCTCAGACGCAGATTGTACTCCTCGCTGAAATGTGCATCCCTCTCCTTCCCTACCAGCTTGAGTGCTTCGTCGCCTTCCCTGCTATCCACTATAGACTCGGTGACTGAAGCTGGGTACTTCTCGTCGTCCCGGAAGCTCGCAGACAACCTTTTCTCCAGGTCCTGCGGAAGCACGGACGTCTGGACAGCTACGCCTGAAGACATGTCAATCGGGGAGAGCGTGGAGGGAAGAGGTCCACACACCCAGCCGTCTTCTGCCATCGCCTTCTTTTAACGAACACTCAGACTCTCCGAAGGGCTCCCCTCCGCTCGAGCCCGTGACACTTCCCCACCTCCAAAGGCAAACCAGACTCACACGGACGAGCCATCGTTAGCTATCAACACACGATACACCCTCCCACTGTACCATCCTCGTCAGCCGCGCAGCTTATCAAACGTCAGCATTGGGGTGGAAATATTGTCATGAGTCCACATTCATCCAAACGCTCACACAGCGCAGAGCAATCGATCCTCAAGATAAGGGTTTGAAGTGCCTGTGGTGTCGGTTCGTTCCAAGGGGTTCCAGAATAAGATTGAGAGAGATAGTGTACAATGCATGCTATGAAGTTACTGAGAAAGCGGATTAAAGCTTTTGGATGACAATAGCAGACGCAGCACCGCCCTGGAATAACATCAGCCTGCATCACGAGGCTAGTGGATGAACGGCAGCTTACCCCGTTACAGATACCCGCCGCACCGTACTCGCCAGCCTTAAGACCGTGGATGAGGGACACGATAATGCGCGAGCCTGAGTTACCGATGGGGTGGCCAAGGGCGACGGCACCACTGGTGACGAAAGCAAATCAGATGGGATGATCACACTTCACATGCGATGAGGGAACATACCCGTTGACGTTGATCTTTGCGGGGTCGATGCCCATGACCTTCTCAGCGATACGCACGACGACAGAGAACGCTTCGTTAATCTCGAACCGGGCAATGTCCTGGACGGTGAGGTTGGCCTTCTCAAGAGCAACGGGCAATGCCTTGGTCGGGGCCTCAGGGAAGTACTTGGGCTCAACACCAGCATCCGAGTAGGCTACAAAGCAAAGACAATTGTGTTAGCCACACATATACTGAGGACTGCAGTGCGGACACGCACAGATGACCTTCGCGAGGGGCTTGACACCAAGCTCCTTCGCCTTCTCAGCCGACATGAGAATCAAAGCCGAAGCACCATCGTTCAAGCTAGACGAGTTGGCCGGGGTGACGGTGCCGTTGACCTTCTTGAAGGCGGGGTTAAGGGTCGGGATCTTCTCGTAGACAACGCGCTTGTACTCCTCGTCCTCGCGCACGACGACATCGCCCTTCTTGCCCTTGACCGTCACCGGCGCGATCTCAGCGTCAAACGCACCCGTCTTCCACGCTGCCTCGGCGCGCTTGTACGACTCGATCGCATGCTGATCCTGGGACTCGCGAGAGATGTCGTACTTCTCAACACAGAGCTCGGCGCAGATGCCCATGGACGACTTGTCGTACGCATCGGAGAGGCCATCATTCTCCATTGAGTCCTTGGCCTCGAACTTGCCGAATGCGGGATTTGTGCGGGGGATGAGGAATCTGATGGAAATCGATAGCACGTTGGTATCGCGTGCGGGGTTAAGGAGCGAAGCGACTCACGGTGCGTTGCTCATGCTCTCCATACCACCGGCGACGACGACGCTCTTGTAGCCTGAGGAGATAGATTGGGATGCGAGGATTACGGCCTTCATGCCGCTGGCGCAGACCTTGTTGATGGTGGTGGCATCGGACGAGGTGGACATGCCAGAGCCGAGGGCAACCTGACGCGCGGGGGACTGGCCGACACCAGCCTGGATGACGTTCCCGAAGTAGATCTCCTCGACGGCGGTGGGGTCGACTTTGGACTGCTCGAATGCGCGCTTAAGAGCGATGACACCGAGCTGAGGAGCGGTGAGTGTCTTCAGGGCGCCGTTGAGGGAACCGACTGGGGTGCGCGCGGCGGCGACGATGACGACCTCATGAGGGGCGGAAGACTGTATGATGCGTGAGCGGCAGTGATATTCTGCGATGGCAGAGGACAGACCATGGTGCGGATAAAGCGGGGAAGGGAGGAGATGGTGGAACGAGAGGAAGATGCGAGTCGTGTCCCAAGCATGGCGGAGAATTTATTAGAGAAAAGATTATTGCTCGGATGCGACCACGTCGGAAATCGGCCAATGGAAGGAAGCGCGAGCGAATCGTACGACTGACACAGTCCCGAGGACTATGGACGTTTGAGAAATGATTTCAAACTCTGGCTCGGGCAGGGCTCGGGGATGAGCAGAGGAGAATTCGATGAGTGTTGCGCGGCGGGAACGCTTATAAGTCTGCACATCGTGTGATCCGGCTACCGACGCCAAGTAACATGTGAGAGACGTGACTCCAGTTCCGGCCGCAGATGACGACCACCGGTCAACTCTAAAGTTCAACTTCAAGGGAAGATATCGCTATGTGCGGAGGTCTACCACAGTCCCCAACACCATAAACCACGCCTCCAACCATCGGACCAACTGTTCCTCCTCCGTTTGCTGACCAAATCCGCCCTCGGACGCAATGGCGCTCGTAATCTCCTCCATGGCGCCCGGTATTCCGCACGGATGAATGTACCAGGAGGGCGTTCCTAAGCCGGGATGATCACCTTGCGAGAGCAGCGGGAACGGAGTTTCTGGTGCCTTCAGGCCGAAGGATGTCACGTCGGTCTCGGGGAGGCGATCTTGGTACAGCATGTCGGTTCTCATAACCTCGACCAGCGAGAGCGGCGCACCCTCTGTAAGGATTCGGTTAGATCACCGTATACGAAAAGGAGACGGACATACGAGGAGAGTGAATTGTGAAGTAGAACACCGGCACTTGAAACGTCGGCGAGAACGCAACGCTCTGTACACACACATAAGCCTCCGAATTTAAGCTGACGGATGCTAGATCGTCGGCATCAAGTTCATTGTCAACCAGATCATCCTCTTCCACAGGGGATGATGCCGCCCTAAGGTAAACCGGGACACGGCGAGATAAGTAGCCAAGAGCGGGATAAGTCTTGAGTTGCACGTCAAGACGAGCCGGTGTATTAACGAGATGAGGGGCGCACTGGGTGCTCCGACCACAGCCATCCAGAAAGTCCTGCGTACTTTAGATCTGAAGGATCATGTCGATGTTGGTTGGCAAATGCCTTACAGGCGAGCTGGAACTGAGCACGGGTGATTGTCGAGAAGGACATGCATGCCTCCGGCACTCGGCCCGTCCGTCCAGAAGGCGTCACAAAACTGCGCCGTGATGATAGGTAAGTCACTAAACTATAACACGTGATGGTCACCCTCCTGCGTGACCTGTCCATGCGAGATCGACGTCTGCATCCTCCCTCAACACATTCCCCCTTCCCTCTCGTCAAAATATGGCCGTAGGCAAGGTGCACATTTTCTCTCGCCGCCTGTCAGAGGATTCCTCCTTACCGATTGTCTCCAGAACAAGCGCCTCTCTAAGGGCAAGAAGGGTATCAAGAAAAAGGTCGTCGACCCCTTCTCCCGCAAGGGTGAGTAGTTCAGCTTTCATCGTCTGCACGTCACATCTAAAACAACTTTGTCAGACTGGTATGACATCAAAGCCCCATCATTCTTCGAGGTGAAGAACGTGGGCAAGACTCTTGTTAACCGGTCGCAGGGTTTGAGTGCGTGCTTCTACCCTTGTGCCAACTGATCCGATACTAACGACCTCACAGAGAATGCCAACGACTCATTAAAGGGTCGCATCATCGAGCTCTCTCTCGGTGACCTCAACAAGGACGAGGAGCAGTCCTTCCGCAAAATCAAGCTCCGCATCGATGAGGTCCAGGGCAAGAACTGCCTCACCAACTTCCACGGCATGTCCTTCACCTCGGACAAGCTCCGTTCTCTTGTCCGCAAGTGGCAAACCCTCATCGAGGCGCACGTCGACGTCAAGACGACGGACGGCTACCTCCTCCGTCTTTTCGCCATCGGCTTCACCAAGCGCCGCCAATCGCAGGTCCGCAAGACCACATACGCGCAGAGCAGTCAGGTGCGGGAGATCCGGAAGAAGATGTTCGAGATCATGACGCGGGAGGCGACGAGCTGTGACCTCAAGGAGCTTGTGCAGAAGTTCGTCCCGGAGGCGATCGGACGCGAGATCGAGAAAGCGACACGGAGCATTTACCCCCTCCAGAACGTATACGTGCACAAGGCGAAGATCCTGAAAGCACCAAAGTTCGACGTCTCAAAACTGCTCGAGCTCCACGGGGAGTCAACAGACGTAAGCTTTCGTTTGCACTGGTTATGTACGATATTAACCAATGACCTTTACAGGAGACCGGTACGCGGGTGGCGAAGGACTTCAAGGAGCCGGAGGTGCTTGAGTCAGTCTAAAATCACTCTGTTTCCATATCCACCTTTGTATTGTCATGTCTCTCCCTCTCTTATGCTGCAAGGGTACCCCGCCGATCTATGAGCATCATGCACTAATAACGCCATGTTCATGCCCTCTTTCTGACGCCATTCGAACTGAGTCCCTTCGCCCTTATATTTGCGATCCTCCTGTTGAGATCCTAAATATGGCGCAGACTGCATATGGCCTAAGCAAGGAGGTGCAAGGGGTCATCGATTGAAAAAGCATGGACTATTTTCGATTGCCGGCTGCTTGAACTTGTCTGCTTCACCTCAACGTCCTGATCCCTGTCCCCGCCGGTTGTCTTCAGTTGTCGCAGCCATGTCCGACGTCGCCTACCTCCGAAGCCTGCTGAAGGAGTACCCAGATTTCCCTAAGAAGGCGAGCGAACTCGCGTCCCGCGACGGTCCTTCGTACTAACCCTCCGTGCGCAGGGGATTGTCTTCCTCGACATCTTTCGAGCTCTTCAAAAACCCTATCGCGGTTGAGACGCTGATCACGCACCTCCTCTATCACATAACGTCGCAAACCCTCTTCAAGGCGCCCTCGAAGAAGGTCGATGTCGTCGTCGGCCTCGACTGCTCGCGGATTCCTCTTCGGACCCATCCTCGCCCTCCGTCTCGGCGCTGCGTTCGTGCCCGTGAGGAAACGGGGCAAGCTTCCTGGAGAGTGCGTGCATGCTGCATATGAGAAGGAGTACGGCCAGGTGCGTTCGTTTCCTGAGCCTATCCTATGAATTGGGTTCTGAAGCGACTTTGTGTGTGTCCAGGATGTGTTCGAGATGCAGGCCGGCGCTATTGAAAAGGGGCAGAACGTGATCGTCGTGGACGACCTCATCGCGACCGGTGCGTTTTTCTCTCATATACTTGTAGGCATGGATTATTGAACGGCTTCACGTCGATAGGTGGATCGGCCAAGGCAGCTGCCGACCTCGTCACTCAAGTTGGCGGCAACCTACTCGAGTTCATCTTCGTCATCGAGCTCACCTTCCTCAAGGGCAGCCAGCAACTCCCCGCGCCGACTTACTCCGTCGTCCAGGTCGAGGATTGATCCAAACATACCCGAAGCTCCCTTTCAGAGAGACATATAGAACTAGACATCAGAACAGAGGGGACGTAGACGAGGAGGCTCATGGTTATTGTTATACGATAAGTCTTGTATTCAGCAACGGATGCCCGTTGATGTGCAACACGCGATGTACATCTGTTTCTCTTCTTCTACTCTGCGTTGCGCCGCCCGTCGTACCGCTGCCCGACGCATGTCGCCCCTCGAGAATGAGCACCAGACGCCCCAATCGCTGCGCCTCCGCCGCGTCCAACATCGCCGAGACAATCTGCCCCTCCGAGTGTCGCAAAACGAGCATGACCGCATCGTCGAGCGTGTCGCCGATCTCGAGCAGCTCTTCAGGTTCGACGGACGGGTTGATGGCGAGGTCTTCGTCGCTTATGACGACAACGCCCGAGGCGCCCGCCCGGTGTGCCCATTGCAGCTTCTCAAGGAAGGCGCATTCGCCACGTTGAACCAACAGCGCCTCGCCTTGATACTCGCGTGTGTAGGGTGCGCACCCTAGAGCATTCGACGGGTCGCGGATGAGCTCGACGCCCTCACCACGGCCAAAGCGAAGGTCTTCGAACGACGAGCTCGTCGGGTTAGCGCCGAAAAGGGATGTCTGGGCGACGAGCGTAACATCGGTTGCGAGTTCCTCGCCAACGGGTACTTGAAGGTCGACGAAGTCGATGAAGAAACGAATAGAAATGTCTGGATGGCGATGCTCATCCGTGGCCGCTTGCATTGTGTCCGTGGAGCCCAAGGCCAATCCGCTGTCGTTGATATAGACGTTTTGGCCGGTACGGACAGTGTGAGGACCCACTGAGAAATTTATTTGTAAATGAACGCGAAGGAAAATCAGACGGAAGAGGAATACGGACGTTTGACAATATCATAGCCCCGGCCGTCCAGACGCGAGGACACTCGCGCCCGGATCCCTTCTACATCTTGAACCATGAAACCATCTGGGACAACCATGATTTTCTTCGGACCCGGCTTGACATCCTCAACGATTTTGCCACCATCAACAGACATGAGAAACTCGTACATCTAGAAGACACAGGCGGTTAGTCTTGCAGGAGTCCGCCACGGCGCAAGTACAACTCACGAACAAGTCCACTTTGGGCAGCTCACAGACGCCGCTCTCGTGCCAGAATGCCCCTTCGGACAGGGCTAAAGGGTTGCCGACGAGTTGCGAGGCATAGTCGAAATCGGAGCGAGACCGGATGCCCACTGTAAGGCCTCGCATGTAGTCGTTGCCAAAGTCGGGTGGATCGTATGCCGGGCATTGAGGGCTTTCGGCGCGGCGCAGCTGTCGGACCACGGAGGATGGGGGTTTGATGAGGGAGCTGTCGAGGCGGAGGATGTGCCCCTCAGTGGTGAGCACCCAATTGGAATCGTCGGAATGTAGAGGGTTCTCCTCGTCGAACAATAGGTAGAGATACTGCATAGCGATCAGTCGAAGCTCGATATTATGGAGAAGGAGACTTGCCTTTAGGGTCTCAGAAAGAACGAAAGACTCCATACGATCGTCACGTTTGTTCGTTTTGAGGTCTGCAATGCCAGCGAGGCCGCAAGACACTTTGGAGCGCAGAGTGATATCATGCAAAATTCGTTCGCCGACGTCCAGGTAAAGGGAGTCTCGGGTAGCCTGGTGTTGGTTAGAATATGACAATGGTAGGATCTGAAAGTTACGTACGCGGTATAGATACCAGGTAGATTCCACAAATTCTACAAGAGTCTTTAAGAAACAGCGACGGAAGTACAAATCGTACGCGCTCACCTGGTCTGAGAGGGTACTGCAAAGAAGTTGCCTGTTTGAAGTTCATATCCCAAACCTCTGGTAGGCCGGAGTGCCGCTGCCACAAATTCCAATCTAGCGTACGTGTTAGGTACTACCAGGCAATTGTATAAACTGTACGCACAAAGCATGTGTGATTTGATCGCGTTCTCAAGATCACCTGCCAAGACTTGTAGTCCTGGCCAAAATGCAGACAGCGAGTCTAGGGTATAATAGGCGAGATCTCCTGTGTGCATGTTGACACGCCGATACTGCGAAGAATGTTAAGATCGATCATCGGATTCGACTTCGAACAGTGCCCACCCAGAATCCGTCTTGTGAACGAGAGAATCGCATTATAGAAGCGTATGATTCGTTCCAGACGTCCAGAAACTCGTGCTCCCCTGTGCCAAGTTCGTGAGTGACCTTCGGCTGGACACGTTTGCCGCACATACCACTGAGAATATACCACTTAAGCGCATATTCAAAGAAAGAGTCGATTCCTGCTCCCACTGAACTGAGCTCGGGGTAAATCCAATTCTTGTTGCAGACATCAGCCCTATGATGTACACGACGAGAACAGTGATTACCCCATTCCAGAGGTTGATCTGGTTGCCCTACTAGACCAACGTCGGACTTACGGTTCCAAATTGCGAAGAACGCCTTGTGGGCTGCTTTTTCGAACCTGGTGTCGCCTGTGAGGCGGCTGAGTGTGGCGAACTCGAGAATAAGAGATCCAGCACCGGCAGTACCTAGGTGAGGATCCGATGTGAGTCGGGATATCGCAGGAAAACCCTGGGCGAGACATACAGCTTTCGATGCTTTCACCCTTGGGTATGCCGTGCCTGAGATTGACCTGACCACAACATCAGTGTCGTGATATAAACCCAGTCCTGATAATAACTCACTCTCGCGAACGGAATCCCTGTCGGCGTTGTGAACGCCGGTAAAAATCTGTTTCCCAGGTCGCGCGCGAGCGCGAGAAGTTCTCCACGGTACCAAGGTAGGAAGAAAGGCTGTCCTGTTTGGTTCGCGTAGATATGTGCAGATAGAAGGACCTCCGAGGACGCGGATGTTGGTCTCGAAGAGCTGTGGTTTAGTGTTGACATCGAACGAGACGTGTTTGATGGTCTTTCGCACGGCGTCTTCAAAGCCGGGTCGGTCGTTTAGGATGACAAGGGTATCTAAGGTGTCGACGAGTGTAAGGGAGAAGTTGCCCGCAACATCGTTATATGCAATATTGTCTCTGATCCATTGGGGTTAGACTATGTCCGTCAGGATGAGCGACCGGTGGTACTTACGGCATATGCCAGTCAGGACCATGACCTCCACAGGAAAGGGGTGCAAGCTGAAAGTAGGGTTGGATTATGGAATAGCTCGAGTGAACGAAGGAAGACGCACTTCATCCATCGGGAAGGCTTGAGGACCCATTCGTAGCTCAGTACAAACTACCTGGCGTCAGAGAGTATGGGCGACTGACCGTGTTGCATGTAATTGTCATAGCCATGATAGAATAAGTCGCGGACTTTGCCCCTATAAGACCATGATCGGTTAGCGAGAGGGCAAAGGAGACGCTGTAAGCCTGTGAACGCACCGAACCTCCAATTTCCTGTCCGTGGACCAACCTGCACGTACCACGCCTGGTGCAGTGGCAAACCCCCATCTATAGGCCTCTAGAGCGACCAAGAGAAGAGCCAGGAGTGATTGTAGCCATTTCGGCATCCAATTCATGGACGCGGTAGGCCGTCGAGGAGGCACGATGAAGGCAGGACGTGGCAGAAAGCAGAAACAGACGTGGCTGGATCATCTCACCCGCCCTGAAGAGGCTCCGCCGAGCGCTCGTGAATTGCTCTTGTTTGACATGCACGCATCTCTCCAACGGCACAAGCGACCGAATAACCGAGACACACCGAGACGAAGGAGAGACACGATGCAAGCTACGTATTGAAGATCACCACCAGACACGGCACCCGTGCAGGATTTGAAGGCAGCCGTTGCCATCGAGCGCTTTCGATGTGTTTTGAGTTCGGACTCTGCCGCCTCGCACCGTTCCCGACACGATCGAACTGACACACGATCATCTTTTCCTCCTCTTCCTCCTCCATCCCCATCCACGAACATGAGCACCATCGTCGACGTTTCTAGCAAGCTCGGAGAGTACATGCTCAAGGGCTGGGTTCGTCATCATTCTATGTAGTATGCCAGGATCTCTCTCACTTGTCTTCCCTCCAGGTTTTGACCGACAAGCAGTGCCCTACCAAGGGATGCCGCGTCCCTCTGATGCGTTCTCCCAACGGAATCTCTCCGCAAACTTGGTTTTGCGCAAACTGTGAAGGAAACGGATCTGCAGGTTTGTTTGCCATCTCTTTCTCACCACTCCGTCGTTCACCCCGATCTCAAACAGAGGCTGCGCCATTGTCATCCGTGTCTAACCTCCCATCGTCGCCTAGCATGACGTCCAGCACCCATTACTCCCGCCCTTCCACTCCACCCACCGAGGTCTCAAGTACCTTAAGCTCCCCCACGTTCGCCCCTCCGATGGAGACAGAAGAGTTACTTCAACGTCGCCACCAGTCGGATATCGCGTCCTCCGAAATGGCCAGACTTCTCCTGAAAGGCTGGGCCATGTTGGCGGAAGAATGTATCAATCCCACTTGTTACGGCATTCCGTTGGTGCGCCCTCCCAAAGCAGGCGGAGAAAAGGATCCTAGGAAGGCGTGTCCTTCTATTTCCTCGTCCTGTGGCTCCGTCTCACTCCGCCATTAGGAATGCGTAGTCTGTGGCACCGTCTACGTCGACGAGAAAGATGTCCATGGCTACGACCGTTTAGTTCCTATCGGGTTGTCGGGGCCTGGGCGTCATCAGTTTAACTCCGTCCCGGGGCCCCCAGTATTCCGCTCGAAGGACAAGGGGAAGGCCGTTGCACGGGATGAGACCCCAGTGGTACATGCCATCTTCTCTACTGATATCATACTCGCTGACATGAGTATGCAGCTCCAAGCATCCGACCTTCCATCGTTATCCATACCTTCGCCATCTGTGCCCCGTAGAGTAAGTGACATCCATAGATCCGACTCATTTCGAACATAATTTAACGATACACCACCAGGCGATCCCTCAGCTTCATTCCGATATCACGCCCCTGAGTTTGAAGTTGGTGTGCCGATGGATGGAATCCAAAAATGTCAAGCGGATATCACGCTCAACGAATTCCCTTGGGCCCGAAGCTGAGGTTCTTTGGATTCAATCCAATAATCTTACTAAGCTCATCAAGAATCGCTCGGCGGGTTGCTGGCTTAAATCGTGCTTATTGCGATCTTATCCTGATGTAGAAGGAAGAAAATCATGATATTTTCATTTGATAACTACAGAGTATATGGGGGCTGCTACGGGATATATGGAGAGGGATGACAGGTGAGAGAGGGTTACCTGGGATGCCAACAAAGCAGGTGGACCAGACGGAGACCGAGATAAGACCAGGGAACCCAGTGAGCCAGGGGACAGAGAGCCAGGACCAGAGAGGAGCGCGAGCGGGACCAAGATCGCGAGCGAGGACCAAGACCGCAAGCAAAAATCGAGAGACCGAGAGTAAAGTTCAAGACCACGAGCAAAGTTCAAGACCAGGAGTAAAGTTCAAGGCCGCGAGCGAAGGTGAGGACGACTGCCAGCGACAACAAGAGGGGCGCCGGAGCATGTGCAAATCCTGAATGCTGTCGCGAGGGCAGGTGGGCGGTAAGTGAATAGAACACGCACCATGGTCCAGACTCTGGATGATGCCCACATGAGAGTGTCGAAGGGAGAGTCCATACCCAACCCTTCGTACATCCACGGAAACCCTGACGCGCCGTCCAAATCTCGGTACGTCGGAGTCGCCCATTACAGATGAGGGGTTATGGCCAGGTGAAGGACGGGGAGAAGAGAAGGACGTGGTGAGAGGAAACAAGGAGTCGAGGATGACTTGGCGCGACGACGAAAATGAATACTGCTTACATAACCCGCGCTCGTCGCCGTCCATCGAGGACTCTGTGGGGATTGAAACTGAGAGGACAACCTGTACTCACGCTGACTTGGGCGCGAAGCCGACTTTCTCGCAACGGATAATCGGAATGGCGCCGAGATTGAGGGGGTTGGATTGAAGCTGACACGATGCTAGCGTGAACCCTTGGTCACGCCATCAGACTCATCCGAATGGCCCCGCATAGAGTCATGCTGAGGCAACTGCTGGTGGTGTAGTGAACATCATAGGGCGTCAACGGCACTGCATATGCCCCTTCTACATCAAAAGTCGATGATGACAGAACCATGGTATGAACCCGATCGACTCTTCCTCATCGTTGCAGAGCTGATCGCATTGTACAGCCCTCGATGTCGTCATCGACACATGCCACATTAAACGCTTCGGCACAGGCCCTTGAGTCATCGCTCAAGGTTCTGACCACCCGACTGACCACCCTCACGAATCAACCTGCGTTTGATCCATCGGCGCTAGGCTCGACGGCCGACGCTATGGCAAAAACAGCACAAGCGCTGTCCCAAGTCCTGCTGCTGCAACATCCATCCACTGCCTAGCAACAACTGGAGGATTCCGATTTCAGATTATCTACCTGGGCTCTGTCTTCTCCGCTTTCTCTATCTGCCCAGGTCTACCAGCATCTCGCGGTACGCTAAACATATCGTTGGCTGACGCCTCGTTTGTATAGTACGTGTAGTCCGTGTATAAATTATTGCTCATCTTGTCATTTTTGTCCGATGCTCTTTCCCCGATTAGCAACGGAGTACGGCAACGAACGAGGTCATCCCCGCATCGTTTCGTGCATACATTGAATCTGCGGCGGCCTGCGTGTCGCGGTGAGGCGCAGGGTCCTCTTCTGTCTGCGATAAGCTGCACAGGCGGTTTACGTCTGGCGAGGACGCGTGGCCTCCTCGTGGCTCGGAAAACCAGGGCGACGACGGGACAATCTATGTAACCTGTCTTAGCGGACCACTCTTATAAGAACCCTCTTCCGAGCCCCGAGTCCGGGCATATACGAGGACCCACAACTCCCGTCACCCCTTTGACCAACCATGCATCTCCTCGACGTCTTCAAGTCGAAACATAGGCGACGCTCGTCCTTTCGAAACCCCCAGTTCCGGGGGAGCGTCAAGGACGAGCTCGAAGTGTGGGATCCGTGGGCATACAGTCCATACTCGCCTGCGCAGACCCCGTTCACGATGCATCCCAACGCGTCGCGGTTGTCCGCCAGGTCAAACGAGGCGAGCGTACTTTTGATGGGCCTCCGCGCCATCGCTAATGCATCCTTGACCTTCAGACTGGCGAAGACGAGGAGGCGAGGCTTTATTTCCTCACCTCGTCTGACCGCGCTGACCGCGCATTAAAATTCAGTCATGGCAAATTCTCAACACTCCAACCCCGAGTCGCGCCCGCAGCTCCACTACCACCTCCAGTCCGAGCCTCCTATCCGATGATGACACCATGAGCACACGAAGCGTCCCCGTGCGTCGCCACGCACCTATGGTTCCCGTCGTGCAGCGCCAGGCGACGTCCAGCCGTCTACACGAGGAGTTCTCGACTGCTTCCTCCACGCCTGTGATCCCCATTTCGCCGATGACGGTCTCGACGGACGACACGGTGACGGTGACGGATGTGCAGATACCAACGCCTGTGATGCCCGGGAGACCGATCCGGTATCGCACGGAACGCGGGGGTGGTCACGGTGACGGGGGACATGCGTCCGGTTCAAGATCACCAAGGCCGGGATCCGCGCCTGTTCACACCGGAAGAAGGTCGCCCAGCGAGCAACGCGAGATAATAAGCTCCAGTTATCGGGTATGTGCGGTCTCCTCTCTCGAGGTCTGACTGAAGTTCATTTGAGAATTATGACAGACAAGGGCATCGCCCAACGAACGTGGCCACGATGATCGTGGGCATGCATCTGGTTCAGGATCTCCAAGACCGGGGTCGGCGCCCGTCCACACTGGAAGGAGATCGCCCAGTGAGCAGCGAGAGCGTGAGCGCGAGCTGATGAGCTCCAGCTTTCGGGTGAGTATAAATTCCCCTCTAGTGCCCCGACCGAAGGTCATTTAAGATCTATTGTAGGCGAGGGCATCACCCAGCCCTACGCCCAGCAGCGTCTCTTCCAGCATCGTGCACACGCTCAACAACTGGTACTCGCATACACGTACGTCCCTCTTCTTCTCGTGATACTCGTCCCTGATGATAGACTGTACCGGCATGACGTTTGTGTGGCAGGTTCCTGCAGCTTCCGATAGAAGAACGTGGGAGACCTATCGCACGCGATTCGGACAGAAAGAAACGGAGCACGTTCTACATCGTTCCGCCGGGGATGAACGTCATATTCCAGGATGCAGACTGGGAATGAAATAACTAGGTGCGTTTCCTTCCCTTTCTCCGGGCCACGCAGCTGACGACTTCGATGTCTTTACTCTGATCATAGAGTGGGGGACTTCAACATAAACGCCGCTCCCGTTGAATACCAAGAGGCGCCGATTATACTCAAGGATGAGGAGGGGCGGGTGATATACCAGTGCGACTGCGTTTTTTCTATCATCGTTACTGCGTTTCTAATGAGGTCTGAGCAGGACTGGAGACGATAGCCGGGACGAAGATGATTCTGCTGACCGTCCCAATGTCATTCATCTTGGACAGTTCTTACCAGAAGGGTAGGCACGACCCATCTGTCCGGAAATCGAGTCGGTGGGCTGACGGATCTATCCAGGTATCGCAGTGCACGATCGACGTCGCCTATCACGGTCTCGCTTGACCAGCGCGGACGAGACATGTTAATGTACGCCCATGCATACTCTTCAACCGACGACTGCATACTTACCTTTGCGCCACTAGTTATTCGGATGAGCGCAAGAAATTTGAATCGAGGTCTCGCCATGACCGATCGCGGAAAGAGCCCCGGAAAACTCGCTCTCCGAGTGCGCAGAGCTCGCGTACCGCCAGCGATATGAGCAGGCTGACCTCGGTCGGGCGATGATCCTGCCATGAGGCCGGAGTGTTGAGGCTTGAAGTCTCGAAGATTACCCCGTATGATGTGATATGATACTAACTCGGAGTCTACTGAACCTTCTTGTTCGCCCCCACTTACTTATCTACTTATGTACTCAGGTCTCCACAGCTTTTCACGTTCGACGGGACTGTCCATTTCAGAGACCAGCTAGTGTATCTCCCAAAGATGAAACCAGTGTACAATTCTATTCCTAGTGGGTACACACTCACTACATATATTCACAACCCCTGTATTGACTCTAGTCTCTACTTAGTAAAGGATAAGATGTAATGGCGTCCCTCCTTGGCCTTCCAAGTCACCGATATGACGGAGATGTAACCTTTGACGATACCTAGCATTATGGCAGCATCCCTTCGTACCTGTAAACATTATGAGTCCTTTCTTCAGACAGAATTGACAATGTAGCTTACGGCAGTAATCCCACGGATCCTCCACGACGCTGCATACCGTCGTCCGAGCGAGCTCGAGCACATCTGACTCCTTTACGACAGCACAGTTGATCACCCGGATCTTTTCTATGGGACACGAGCGCCTTCCCGTAGGGCTATCCACGCCTGTCGACACGCGTGACGAGACCAAATCCACTAGGGTTTGTCCCGCGAGCTGCTCGCACCACCTTAAATCGAGGGATTTTAACTTTGGACACAGGCCGTGCGGCCCCTTAAGCGTGCCAAACACTTCGTCTGCGACTTCTGTCTCGTGGAGGTGCAGGGTCTCCAGGTGGGGGAGCAGCTTGAAGCAGCTCACGAAGTCGGAACCGGGGAGATCGACGTCGTGCAGCACGAGATTGACCAGCGGGGGGCTGCAGCGCTGGAGGAGCGATAGGATGGCAGCGCCTGTCGGGGCATGCGGGAAGTTCTGTGGATCTTGGACGGAGCGGAGGTTAGGGTACGTAAGGAGGGGGTTTCGATATGATGAAGGAGTTCCGTGAAGTCGTGATGCGAGTTCAGAGTGAGATTCTCGAGAACAGCGAGCGTCGCGGGAGAGCGGTGTGACTGGTCTTCGCTTACTGTAAAAGTGTCTGTATAGCTGAATGGTGTGATGATAGTGAGCGACCGAAGGCTGGAGAGTGATTGGAGCATGTTCAAGAGCGGGGACGGGTCCTCGGCGGAGTCCAAATTCGTCAATTCCAGGGTCAGGTCATGAACTTGTGTAGGGATAGTCGGTGGGAATTTGTTGGAAATGATGTGCACAGTATGCAAGTCGGATGAGTGTGGGAATGCTGTTTGAAGGGCGGAGAGTTCCCATTCTTCGTCCGTCTCGTCGATGCCCGGGTCGAGGGACGTGTCGACGGTCAACGTCGTGAGGCGGGGAGCTGAGTGGGTACACCGAGCCAGGACGACGTTTGCAAACCTCGTCACCCTAGTTGTCAGGCTGAAGGCTCGCCATTGAGCTACTCGATCGAGAAGAAGGTCGAAGGCGTGGATAAAATGCAAGTCGACCGCGGCTATATCCACGCTGATATGGAGAGGAGCCTCGCGCGCTTTTGACAGCCAGAAACGCATCTTGCCTACGGGGTCAAGGTTGTCGCTGCTCAAGTGGACGTGAGCCCATACGCTCGGCGCGGAAGCTGCCTGTCGCCACTTTGCACAAACTTGGGAGACGACGAGGGGAGCTTTGGTCCATCCACCGCGAACGCAGTGTTCGAATATGTGCGCGAGGACCTCGTCGGGGGCGCGTCGTGCGAGGGTAATCTTGCCCCTACATTTCGATATGAGGTCGAGATAGTGCGCTTTCCTGGCATTGAGGCGACCAATCTGATGGCTGAGAGCTTGCACTTCGACGTCGATGGATGCGATGGACGCCCGGTGGGTTTGGATATCATCCTCGACGTTGAGGATGTCCTGCACGGTGAGATTACCACGGTCGGAGGGGTCCATGTCTATAGGGAGAATAGCGGCTTTACAACCGGAACAATGCAAAGGCTTTGGGATGTGTCGGTTTGAAGGTTAGGGGGACGGGATTCCAGGGATGCTGGCGAATTAGGATGTATAGTCTTGGTACAGTCAGATCCCTATTAGCAGTGGGATAGTTGTGCAATGTTTCATTCCCTAGTTCAAAGCTTCGGTAAGATCCTCACACTTTTGTAGAGAGGTTCTGGGATGTTCCTCACGGAACTTTAGCTTTATGTACCTGTCCTTGAGGTTGTGGTAGGGGGAGGAGGGAAATCCGACAACGGGCTCGGAGCCGCCGGCCAGCGCCGGCCAGGACGTCTCGGTCTCGGCCGGCATGATCATGAATCTCGCCGCGGCGTCAACGCGTTCTCCCTCACCAACGGTCTCAACATCCACCACTTTGCGCGTCAAGATAGCTTCTCTCATGCTCGAGGTGTGTTGGTTTTTCCCCTTCATCTCTTCCACGATGATTCAGAGTGGAATCTTTACCGACCCGCAATCGATGAACCATACATCTGCTGGGTCGACGTGAAGACCAGAAATGTTCTAGATACTGCTGACCTTCGTCTGCTTTTCTACCTCGGTTTTTCTCGTGCTAACTGTTGGTTCGATTTCAGCTCCCTTGACCCCCTTCCTCTCGTAACCTTTATCTCTGTGATGTCTATGATGTCGATACGAGCCTCAGGTTCCTCCGAGTTCCCGCCCTCCATACCCTTCTCAGCAACGTCACGGCCTAGCCTTCACGGCACACGCCGTGCCTTTGGACTCTAGCAAAATGGCTACACAAGGGTCTGGCATCAACGTTCATTCACACACCAAGGCCTTCACCTCGCAATCCATGCTCATCCATCACAGCTATGTTGCGCAGGTTAGAATAGGTGCGTCGTACTTTCTGGGGAGGCAGTTCCTGTATACGATGACTTTCGGTTGGAACCTGGAGGCGAGACTGATTTCATGTCAAAACTCATGCGATAGCATACGGAGTGGCAGGCCTCCCCATGGCAGGTAGGAAACCTTACTCGACCACCAGGCACGATGTACTACATTCTACGTGACATGGTCATCTCATACAGAAGGGCCGTTACTGTACCAATGAAATCGAATGGTTTGTGATATATACGTGACATGCAGCCCCCACCATAACACGGCGAGTTTGAGTCACCCAAAAACTGAGTTGGCCTTATGCTGATCTCAGGTGTCTCGGCGTCAGTAAGTAATAAGTAGTAGTAGCACGGCTTTGTGCGCCGTGCAAAATGATATCCGAGAACGCAGCGACAATTGGCCTACATATAATAATACCCACCAACTGTCTGCGTTGGCCGACGTTATAAGCAGAAGCAAGTAGAATGTGGGAGACGTGAAAGATACTTTGAAGTCAAGACGCGTCTCAAGTGTGTTGTGAGTCAAGACGCGCTCTTTCTTCTTCACTCCGACCGACCATCCACGGACCACATATACTCTCATATTCCTGCCTCCAACGCCATGGATCCCAGACGTGCGCGCGATCCACGACTTGCCCGCGCAGCCGATCCACGTTTGCAGCGCCCCGCATCCAATTCCCCTGCCCCCGGTCCTCCTCAGCAATACTACAACCAACCTCCGCCCATCCAACAATCAACATCCTCAACTCCACACAACGCCACGCCCCCTCAAGCTTTCTTCAACGCCGGCGAAGCTGTCGCACAACAACTTACGCAGGCGAACATCCCAGCTCCATTGCATCCCTCGTCGGACCCTCAAGCAGGCACGGTCTCGAAGTACAAGCAGCGGCCGCTATTTTGCGTCGTGTGCGCGAGCAATCAGGTGCGTACAGGAACTACTTCCCCAAGCTTGAGCTTTCAACATTGCATAGAATCGATCCATGGAGGGACATTACGTTCTGTCGTGAGTACGCCCTGCCCTCTTTCATCTCTTCTCCGAGTCAGACAAGGCCCACCAGAAAAGCCGGTTTCCGCGTCATATCTTCGGGCACAGGATCCGCCGTACGCCTGCCAGGTCCCTCAATAGACAAGCCGAACGTATATCCGTTCGGCACGCCCTATAACGACATCTACGAAGAGCTCAACTCGAAAGACCCCCGTCTGTTCGTCGTTCATTGCTGAAAGGGAGACCTTCGGACTGACGCAGTGCGAGACAGGTACTCCGCCAACGGTATCTTGCAAATGCTCGACCGTAATCGTAATATCAAGCGGGCCCCGGAGCGATGGCAGGATACGCGTACGGTGGCGGATGTCGTTATAACTTGCGAGGAGAGGTGCTTCGACAGTGTGTGCGAAGGTGCGTTCCATGTCACACAGGCCTCCATTCGCTTTCGACCTGCCTGACCAACACGATAGATCTCCTCGCCCGCGGCAGGCGAATTCAACCGTGTCGTCCATGTGATCAACATTGAGATCAAGGATAACCACGAGGAAGCTCTCATTGCAGGGCGTGCGATCATCGACCTTGCCTCAGCAGTATGTGCTGCCTCCCTCTCCAATGTGCGTAATACCAATTGACTGTCTGAACAGCTGGATAGTACGGAAGATATCGACGAGAACATCGGCGCCATCCTTCAGGCTCAGCAAGAGAAACACCCCCACAGTCTCTTGCATAGCGTCGCGTATTACTAAACTCCGTGTATCAGTTGACTTTACCCTCACATTTCGCGCGCGCGATTTCCCTGGAAATGTTGGCCACAGGGTCAAGCGTTCCAAATGCAGCACCCAGGAGGTACCTCAATAACTTCGTACCGTTGTCATAATACACCTATGTACTGTAGATCTCGTTTGTATGCTAATGATTAAAACACACATGCACAACCCGGCGAAAGAGGGATACCCGACAAAGGCGTTCGCACGCGAAAGCGACGTGAGGGACGTGGACCGATGTACTGTACAAAAGGGATGACTATAAGGCAAGGGCACGGTAGGCGAGGGCATCGAGTCGCAGGGCGAGAGCGACGAGCACGCTGCACCCACCGCGCCGTATTCAAGGAAGATACGGAACGTGAAGGGGAAAGGCGATGACTATGATACAGAGGGGGAGACATGTGCTGTGACTATGGATACAGTGCAAATATGGACACGGAATGGCAAACCGGGATGGGGGAGGAAATATATACTATGATACAGGGTATGTGGCAGACATCACTCTGATCCGTCTTCGTTAGGCCATCGAGGCGCGTCAGAACCAGAGGGGAGGAGAGGGGGACGCTCACAGAGCGGCCGAGCCTTGCTGGCGAACCTCCTCGCCCGACTGTACCTGCGCACTCGCCTCGACTTTCACCTCACCAACCGCAACCTGCCTCTCCACCTCCATCCCCGCCTCCATCCCCTGCGCGCTCGACTCCGGACCCTGCCCCTGCGACAGAAAGGCGTTCGACTCGGCGTCCGCGCTGCCGAAGGCGAGAAGCCGTGGTCCACCCAAGTGATCCCGAGGTCGGCGGGGTCGAGCTGGAGCCGAGGCGAGGACGTGGTCGAAGTAGGCCACGCGAGGTTCGGCTCCCATGGGGACCAGTTGGCGAGCTGGTGGGATGCGGGCCAGGAGGACTGGGCTTGGGCTTGGGACCACTGGGCACGAGGGTCGAGGTTGTCGAGGTTAAGCGCAAGGTGGGCGGAGGAGACGTGCATCGGGGTGAGCGGTCGCGATTGGGGCTGGGAGGGGTGGTGGGGCGAGGAGAAAGTGTTGAAGCCTTCGGGGAGAGCAAGCTCGCCGGCGTTGGACGTGTCGGCGGACGCTTGCGAAGGCTGGGAGATGTTCTGGAAGGTCGCCGCGGTAGGAGTCTACGCGAAATAGGAATGGATCAGCGGGAGGAGGGCGAAAGAAGGAGAGAGAGGACTGACGGCGTCGAAATCAGGGCAAAGGGGCGAGAGCGGAGGCAGCAAGCTCGGCGGTCGTGCAGAACATCGCGCTCGTAGTACCTTCCTGGAACGTGTACGTCTTTGGTGCGAAGGGGTTCGTTGAGCCGGGATGCGACTGTGCCTGCGTCTGCGTCTGCTGCACCTGCGTCTGCTGCACCTGCGCCTGTTTCTGCACCTGCATTTGTTGCGACTGCTGGTGAGACTGTTGTTGCGAATGTTGCTGCTGCTGGTGAGGCTGCTGTTGCGGATGTTGCTGCTGCTGATGCTGCTGCTGCTGGTACTGTTGCTGGTACTGTTGCTGCGGGTACGGCGGGAGCAACGGCGCCTCAAACGGAGGAACGACAGGCATCGGCTGAGGGCGTGGGCGCATCAACCAGTTGGGCGGACAAGGCATGCCGAGCGCCGCGTAGATCTCCTGCGGCGTCGCCCACGCCGGCGGGGGAGGGCCACGCGGGAACGGCGCGGACGCGCCCTCAAGGTCCGTCTTCAGGTCGGAGGACTCGCTGTCGCCGGCGCGGCGCTGCGAGCGACGACGGCGCGCGGGAGGGGGGGC
Source organism: Amylostereum areolatum (assembly GCA_012932865.1). Lineage (NCBI taxonomy): Eukaryota > Fungi > Basidiomycota > Agaricomycetes > Russulales > Stereaceae > Amylostereum > Amylostereum areolatum. The sequence goes on from SAXG01000010.1 coordinate 268,146, forward strand.
CTTGCCGATGTACTCCTTGAAGTACTTCTCGCGGATTTCCTGGATGCGATCCTTGCCGTTGGTCTCCGTGCCCGCCTCGCGGCCCTTGCCCTTCCCGCGCGGGGCGCGGGGCGCGGGCGTGAACTTGTACCCAGGGTTTGCGGCCGCGTGCGCGAGGAGGGCCTCGCGCCCCCTGTCCTGCCACTTCTTCTTCTCGTCCACGGGCATCATGTTCCAGATCTGGCCCGCGACCTTGCTCAGATCCTGCTGCTTGCGCGTCTCCGACGACGGAATGACGCCCTTGCGGAGGAGGTCGGAGCGGAAGAGCATGAAGGCGTTCGGAGGGCGCGGGATATGCGCGGGTTGGGATTGGGATTTCTTGGAGGGAGACGGGGAGGGAGACGCGTCGGAGTCGGTCGCGGCACGGGCGACGGTAGGGCGGGTGGCGGGGGCGGAGGCGGGGGCGGGGGCGGGGGAAGAAGCGGGTGCAGAGGCGGGGGCAGGTGCAGAGAGAAGTTGGGATTGTGCGTACAGGCGCTGTTGCTCAACCCAGTGGTTCATGAGCTCGGGAGGGATGCTATTAGGGAAGTTGTGCGCGGCGGGGAGGGGGGAAGGCGTGAAGGCGCGCGGGGCGCCTTGGGACGAGGCGAGGGAGGGAGAGCTGCAGCTCGAGGGAGGATATGAGCGCGTGCTGGTCGTCGAGAATTCTGAGTCTGTGGAGTACGGATCGACGGTGGGCGTCGACCTGTTAGAATGCAATGAGAGTAAGTCTGCGTGTGACAAAGCTGTCGCCGATTCCGCGCTCCCGAATCAGCACATTTGCGATAACGAGAAGGAAAGAGGACGCGCGACGCACCGTTGAGAGAAAGCGGCATACCGTTAAAATTCATCTTCTTAGGGCTACAGGGTGGCACGGCGGCGAGGAATCCGAGAGGGCGTTATGCTACAGTGGAGAGCGTTCAAAGAAAGAAGACAGAGGGCGGAGAGGCGCCATGGCGTCCGAATTTATAGCGGCACCGCCGAGCACCGCGCGCGCCGACAAAGTCACTTTCGGAGCTCCCGTGAAAGAACTGGACGGTGGAAGGAGAAAGAAAGGAGAGGTTGAGAGAGGGCCCCCGTCTGAGCCACCTGGTAAATCCCGAACACGTTTTCCCGGGAGGTGTGACCGACCGAAAGGGAGCCGGGGGGAAAGAGGCATGGGCCGCTCCAACGATTTTTTCGGCCGCGCGTGACGAAAGGGAAGGGTGAGCAGTATGCGGCGAGCAGGGCTTGATAGACAAACGTTGGTGTGGGCACGGCTGAGTCCTGGACACGACTCGGCTGCGAGGCCTTGTGCGGGACCCCAACGGCGGCGGGACGCCCAGCACGAGGCGTTAGGGAGGGCGAAATGCTCACGGAAAATCGAGGTAGAAATTGATATGATTGTGTAATACTTGCCAACGTGCTGGAGAGTTCCGGCTCGCGCCGTATCTGCGAAACAACGAAGTTGTGGGCAAGAAACGGCCGCGCAGAGAGAGGAGGAGGGGGAGCGGAGAGCATGGGATGATTTTTGCAAGGCATTCCGCTCTTTCCTGGGCGTGCACGGCCTGGCAAGGACGATGTAACAAGTTAATTGGGCGTACACTTGGACCCACAGCAGATCGAAAAAAGGGAGATGCAGGGGGGAACGCACCAGTGGAAAGCAGACGGCCATGAGGCTTCGCCTCGAGGCAGAACACGTTTTCGAAGCATCAAACGCGTCCTTTGAACAGAACAGACACGAGGCAGACAGACTCCGAGTGGCGTGCTGGATATCAGACAGTCCCCAGCCAGAGCTTGCGGCTCGCGCTGCATGCGCGTCCAACGACTTGCGGGAGAAGCGTGAAGGCAGGTCAGGACGGGCGTCGGGAGGGCAGGAAGGGCCACGTCGAGACGGATAGCTCTTGTAGGAACTAGGAAAGCGCGCGAGCCAAGCTTCAGGGACGGGTTCGCGCCAAGGAGTCGGCACTGGCGAGAGACAAAGCAAGGCTCTGGCGCGGATTATTTTTTGGAGGCGTGCAGCCGTTTCCCGTCGGTCCTGCACCAGGTCCTGGCATTCGCAGCCGATCCACGGCGCTGCCCCCGTCCTTCGCTTATCAGAATAGGATTATGTCTGTCCTTCTCCCGGGCCTCGCATTGAATATAAGGGGCAATTCCCGATTACTACGTTTCGTTCCCTACGGTCTGTACAGAATCTATAACCTCCACCACCGCAGAAATCTAAGAAACCACGGTTGGTAGTAAGTCGTAGAGTCGGGCGGGCCAGATCAGAGGATAGAACGGACGTACACGTCTAAACCCCTTCACACACGCACCCAGCGCGCCTCCCCCGCCGCCTTGCGTATCCGATTCATGAACGCGAGACCCTCCCGCTCCTCCGCGACCTCCTCCACCAAAATCAGATCCACGCCCTTCTCCTCGAGCGTCAGCAGCCCGTCGAACAGCCTCTGCGCCGACACCGCCGGCTCGTCCACGCTCCCAAGCGGGAACCACACCCACTCGACTCCCCCGGACGCGGCGTCGCGCGCGTGCGCGGCCAGCCTGGACCCCTCGGAGGCCATAAGCCCGACCTTGGCCCCGCCCAACGACGCGAAAAAAATCCGACGCAGCGACGGGCTCGGCGCCCACCGGCGGGGCGGACGACGTGTGCAGGAGGGTGACGGGCACGCTGGGCGAATAATGGCGGTACTTCATCCCGGGCGTCGTCGGCGCCCTCTCGACCTCCTCATCGACGTAATCCCTCCGATGCACCCACACCCTCGGCACCTCCCCCCCCTCCCCGCCCATCGCCTCCGCCAACACCCTCTCCATCGCCTCCACCGTGACCCCGCCCGGCCTCAGCACCCGCAACACCCCATCCGCCCCGAGCCCGTCCACCACCGTGCTCTCCAGCCCAACCTCGCACGCGCCCCCGTCCAACACGATCTCCACCTTCGCCCCCAGATCCCGCACGACGTGCCCCGCGCGCGTCGGGCTCGGCTTCCCCGACGAGTTCGCGCTCGGCGCCGCGACCGGGACGCCCGCGCGCGCGATGACCGCGCGCGCGACCGCGTGCGACGGCATGCGCACGGCGACGGTCGGCTGGCCCGCGGTGACGAGCGCGGGGACGGCGCCGCGCCGGTACGGGAAGAGCAGCGTGAGCGCGCCGGGCCAGAACGCGCGCATGAGGGCCTCGTACGCGCGCGAGGGCGCGTACGCGTCCGGGAGGAGCGACGCGAGCATCGCGCGGGAGGAGACGTGCACGATCAGCGGGTTGTCCGCGGGGCGGCCTTTGGTGGCGAAGATGCGCGCGGTCGCGGCGGCGTCGAGCGCGTTGGCGCCGAGGCCGTAGACGGTCTCGGTGGGGAAGACGACGACGGAGGAGGTCGGGGGGAGGAGGTGGGCTGCGGCGAGCGCGATGGCGTTCTCTGTTTCTGGATCGGTGTAGGCTGGGGGCGCCGTCGAGGGAGGATGGGAAGGATATGGTGTCGGGGCGGCAGACGAGCACGCGCGGTGTCGTGGTTTGGGCTGCGGTCGCGGTTGCGTTCGCCATGGCGGTGCGAAATGGGGAAGGAGATAAATCTAAAGGTCTGGGAAAGCTTGTGGAAGAGCGTCGAGGACGGTGCAAGACGAGCAAAGGACATGAGATTCAGAGCAGATGGACATTTTCCAGACAGTGAGTCAAGGCGCGGCGCTCGACGTCGGCGCGGAGTCCATTTTTTTATCGCGCTCTCAGCGCACGATCATCTATGATCTCATATACATCAGGCTCACACATCCCACATTCCTTCATGCGCGCAAAAATAGTAGCAAGCTAGATGTATAACAGTGACGTTCGTCTAAACACCACGTTTTCACGCCACGCGGAGGAAAAGAGTTAGGCGAAGTATACGCGAGTACAATAAATAGAGGACGAGGCGCTCGACGCTGGCCCTCCCTCGAATGTAGAATGAAAACCAAAGACACGATCTCCCAAAAAATGACGACCAAAGCAAGCCAGGCTTAGGGGAAAAGCCGAAGAGAAGAGGAAGGAGGAAGGAGATGAACAGCGGAGATATAACGAGGCGCTGCCAAGGTGAAGGGCGGGTCGGGGGAGGGGTTATACGAGGGAGCAGGGAGAGGCGGGGAGGGAGCAAAAACAATCTGCGGAGACGATGGGTAATACGAGGGACCAAAACGAACCAGGGGGAGGAGGAGGAGGGTAATCTGGGACCAAAAAGGGAATGGGCGAGGTGTGTGAGTGAGGGGAACTGGACTGTTACAGTGCAAATGCAATACATCTTTCGCCTGACCGGGGACTGTGCGCTGGATACCAACGAAGCGAGCGGGACAAGGAGGGGGGTAGTAAGGTAAAAGGACACACGACACGATAACGTGGACAGAGGAGGGGAGAGCATAGGAAGTGGGGCATTTCGTCACGTACGGAGGAGGGAGACTAGACATGGAATGGTATTTGGTATTCAACGCTTCGCGTTGGGCAGTGGAGGCGGGAACCCGTACTCGCCCTGCTTGTCAAACCCGAGCGGGTACGACGACAGGTCGGCCGTGAGCGCGAGCGTATCCAGACTCGCGCGCACGCGTCCACCTCGTCCGCTGGGCGATGGCGGAGCGATGCTCTGCGCGTCGTCCGCGTTCGACGGTCCGTTGCCGTGGTCGATCTGGAACGGGAACGAGCCGAGGCCGGTAGAGATGGACGAGAGTTCTGAGCCGGTGGACATGCCCAGCATCCGACGGTCCGGCAGTGGCAAGTCTTCGTCTTCGTCGTCGTCGTGGCCGAGCGCGGACCTCGGGGCGCCGTTCGCGAGCGTGTTCTGGCGCGTCTGCTGCGAGAGCGGCGAGCGCGGGGGCGTGCGCGAGGGCAGGTTCGAGATCGGGGATGGCGGCACGAACGGGAAAGACTCGAGAATCGAGTCCGCGCGCATCGATACGCCCGAGGCCATCGTCGACATCGACATTCGACCAGACAGCGTCTGCTGTTGTTCGTACTCCCGCTGGCGTTGCTGCTCGCGCGCAGCCTGGACCTCCAACATCGCGCGCTCCTGCTGCCGTTCCATCGTGGACGCCCCCGCACCCGTCGAGGGCGTGACCAGCCGTCCGCTCGTCATGCGGTACATGCCACCGCGCGCGCCGCCGATAGAGCTGCTCATGGGCGTGTTGGGCATGAGCGACGCGGACGTCGGCGTCGCGAATCCGAGGTGGACACGCGTCGCATCCATGATGTCTGCGCCGATGACGCTGGCCGCCTGAGTGAGGCTGCTCAGTGGGCGCTCGCGTTCGCGCGAGTCGTTGTTGTCCCTCTCGTTGTCCCTCTGCCATGCCGAAGGAGGTCCGTGGCGGTGGTCCGACGATTCGTCCGACATGTCGTGCCAATGTTCGTCCGTGTTCGTGCCGAAGGTCGCGCGAGAGCTGCGCGCGCCGTCGGGGAGAGGCGAGCGCTCGTCGCTGAAGGGGTCGTTTTCGACGGAGATGGATGCGTTTTCGTCTGTTTCGTGGACTATGTCTTGCGGGCCAAACGCGGCATTGGCGAGCGGTGACCGGACGGGGGGGCGGGAGGACGCCGAGGACCTGATCGATTCCGCGGGGAACGAGCCCGAGCCTGGCGTGTGGATGACCTCGGCCTTGACAGAGCCTAAAACCTGTCGCTGACTCTGCGTTATGATCACGGGCGCCTCGGTGAGGACATCACTCGAGAAGCTGCCGGTGGTGAGATATGAGTGCTGCGAAAGGCGTGATCCCATGGAAGACGGTGCCTGAACTGAGTCGCGAGAGACGTTGAGGTGGTCCATGTTGAGGTCGTCGTGGGGCGAGCGCTGAGGGCGCATAGGACCGGACTCGTTGCTGCTTCCGCTGGAGATGGCATGGTGGGCGGAAACGGGAGAGACGGTGCCGGGAGGGACGAGAGCGATGGGGATCACGTTGGTGGACTGCGAGCCGGTGGAGGTGGTCATGATGGACTGGGTGTCCCCGAACGGGTTGGAATGGACGGAACGGATCTGAGAGTCGCGACCTTGGGCCGAGCCAGCGCGCGAGGAAGGATCAAGATCGATGACGGTCGTGTCATTGTCGTAGACGCGTACGGTGCTGGGTTGTTGCTGTTGTTGATGTTGCTGTTGGGCGGCCTGAGCCTGGGCAGCCTGGGCGAGGGCGAGGATGCGCGGCGAGAGGGGGGCAGGCTTCTCTGACGGATCCGGGCGGTTGAGGACGGTTTCTGCGGGAGCGGGGACATCCTTGGGCTCGTCCTGGGCGGCGCTGGCGGCGACGGCCTGGGCCTGAAGGATGTTGCGACGCCTCCACCAGAAGAAGATACCGACGCCGAGAACGAGGAAGAGAACGGCGCCGACCACTGCCCCTGCGACAGCCCCTGCACTGACACCGCTCCCGGACGAAGATGAGGCGATGGCGACACACTGAACGGTTGGGCAGACATTGCAACTCCTGAGGAAGAGCCGTTGGCAACCGCGTGGAAGAAAGGAAGGGAGAAAAGGAGGAGGAGACGAACCTGGCCGTTTGCACGCACTGCTCACCGGATTGGCATTGGCAAGCGGGGGGGTTGGGGCAATCGACGCAGCCGTTCTGTCGCGAGTAGAGAAGATGTTCTAGATGCATAAGCGAAAGTAAAGGAGTGTGGCCAGTTTGAGATGATTTGGAGCTGCGAGGACCAGCGACGCCGAAGAAAACGACGAAGGGGAGGGGCTGGACGGGCAGCGAGGGCAGCGAGGGGGCGGGCAAGCTCGGAGAAGAGGGAGAGAAGGGAAGAAGATGCAAGGTGGTCGTTGCCTCTCAAATCCAAACTCGGTCCTTCCTCTCCTCCGCCCCACCCCGCTTACGTCAGCCCACCGCTTCCAACTGCGCGCTGCGCGTTCGTCGAATCGTATTCCAGGTTGAACTATGCTACACTGGGCGGCTACAAAACTTTCTAGTCGACCCCTTCACGAGGTTGAACTCTTCCTCTCCCCCCTCCTCCCCTGACCGTGCTCGTTCAAGTTAGTGGCTGTAGTCGTACCTGCACCCATCCCACGTCAGCTGCGAACCTCGTCATGAGAAAATGTTACCCACTGCTTGTAAAACTTCTCCGATTCCGAGGGCGTCTGCGATACCCCCCCATTTTTTTAAATATAAGCACGCACCCACGGTCGAATTTCTAGCCTGGTGCCACGTACCTCTCCCACTCGGGCCCCTCTGGACTTGCGTCCTTGTCCTTCCAGCGCGCGTCGGTGCTCCCGGTCTTCCCGCAGCCATTGCAACGCGACGTGGTACAGCGATTCGCTCGACGGCCGTACCGCGTTCTGCAGCGACGGTTCCGTCACCGGCGGCCACGCCGTCGGTGCCGTCACGAACGAACCCAGGCGCATGTGCGCGATGTGGGTCGGGAACGCGTTCAATCCATCGAAGATGTGCGTGGCATCTGGAAACGCACGATCAGGCGGATGGAAGGGAACACGACGGACTCCGATGCACGCACATATGATAGTCGCCCCCCGCGCCTCGCTGTCTTCCTTGAGAAACCGCAACAGGTCGTCGCGCACTTGCACGTCCAGATCGACGGTGACCTACATAGGATTGCCGTACCCCGTGTGAGCGCGCGAACGAAAAGAAGCGAACGTCCAACGCAAAGGACCTACCTCATCCAGAAGAAGGACCTCCCACGGCTGCATCAGTCCCATGCACAGCTGCACCCTCCGCCGCTCTCCGTCCGACACCGCGTGCATGTGCCAGTCCAGATCGACGTCCAGGATGTCGAGCAGCCGATCCCGCCTTTCCTTGTGTCGGTACCCGCCCACCGAGTCGAGGAAGGTCTGCACGACGATGTCGCCGCGCACGACCGGGTTCATCGCCCTGCGCGCCCGGTTCGAGTTCGTTTCAGATTCAAAGATCGGGAGAAGAACAGAACGACAGCGGAGATGGACGCACCATTCAGTGCCGAGATGGGTGACGCCCCGAGGAGACCCTCGAAATACATCTATCCCCTGTATGTGCACTTGCGCTCCCGGTGCGGTGATCAGACGCTTCCCTGCCAGAATCTGTAGCAGCGTTGACTTCCCCGCTGCAGTGCCCGGTGTTGGTGAGCACGCGTGATGAGGAGAACGTAGGACGGGTCACCCATCGGCGTACCTCCGTTGGCCCCGACGAGGATCGTGCGCGATCCCTTGGGGAGATGAAGGAAAACATCTTTCAGCGAGGCGGAGGACGTGCCGTTGTGCGCGTATGTAAGGTTCTGGACCTCTATTTCAAAGGGAGGGGACGCCATGAAACGTGCAGGCTTGGGAAATCTTGGGGCCGCTGGAAAATGTGTCGTAAAAGGTCAAGGCGTCGGGCAGAAATGAATCGGTCGTCAAGGTGGTGCTGTGAAATTGAAGGTATGACGCCGATCCTCGGGTTGAGCGTGTGCAGTCGGAAACGAGGGAGACTTGATGCGAGCGTCGAGAGGGGGGAAAGACCGCGGTGTTGGGCGAGGTCGAGAATCGACGGTGACTCGGTCGAGGGCTGCCAAGAGCGACGCCCGTCGGGACGTTCGTCGGGCATGCGAAACTTTGCAAGAATTATTTCTGACAACGCCGTTAATGATGACGAGATACAGCAGCGACCCACAGCTTGAGCTTGATCGCTCGAGGAAAGCACGACAAGCCCTCGAGGAAACGGACTTCATTCACCCCTTCCGAGTCGTTGCAGACTTGCAGTCGCAAATGATGCGATGTCGAATTGTTGACTTGATAGCATATTACGTCATATAGTCCGTCCCGCACCCCCAAGCCTGCCCAAGCACATTTACTCCCGTTGATTGACTCTACACAGTCTTACACCTGCTGTACATACACGACTAGGCCAGTATGTCTCAGTTTGAAGCGCTTCCCCATTACTACAACCTCCTCTTTCTCTATCTTGAACCCGGTGAGCACACACCTCAGTTGTCGCCGTGCACGAGTCGTGGGATCTCTCCGAGTCACTCATGAGTTTCAATCGTCTCTCAAGCCTCGACGATCATCCCGGTATTCATGACATGGTTCCTTCCCGGAGCCATATGGTTTCACCACGAGCTCATCCCTAGCTCATCTTCGCCACCCTCCTCGCTTGATGCGCGGTCCACCATGGCCATATGGCAGCTGGGAAACTGTGCGTGCGCCTTTCACTACACCTCTCTGCTTTTGACTGACGACAATTTCGCGTATTGGGTGCATTTCAGGCTATATGCTTCTAGGGCTACTCTCTTCGTTCGTGTTTCGGGCCGTGCGCGATGCACTCCCGAACAATCTCACCGCGCAAGAACGGATCCTCGGGGCCAGCTTCCTGGCCATGGCCATCGCGGACGTGCGTCGACCCTCACTTCCTTCTCGATCTGCATACTTACCGGCGCTTCCCGATTTCCAGGTCACACAGTGCGCTTCATTTCTTGGATGCTGTTCGCGGCTACTGACGTTCGAGTGCTTAGCATCGGCGCCACGTTCGTCGGCCTCCCCCCAGACCTCAAATACAGCCCCCAACTATGGAACCCCATGACGCACGGTAACATCACCGTCGTCGTCGTTTTGCTGACTTCGAGGCGCGTTCCCTTCTTTCTGCGCTGCGAGTCATTGGTTAACCGATTCGATTCAGGATTGCATGGTTCATGGGCGTAGGGCGCACAAGGTATTACTTTGGGAAGCCTTCCCCTGACAAGGCGGGGAAGAAGGAGTGACATCGCGGCGGCCTCTGGTTGTGGTTGTGGTCCTGGTCCTGGTCCTGGGCATTCATTGGGGCTGCCCATGACACTGAGTCTGCAGTTTTGGCTGGACTCCTCCCCCACATTTTTCCCGCACTTTCTTCGACGAAAGTTCAGCCATCCTCTGTAATTTTATCCCCACAAAATATCATCATTTCTGAAGCCGAATGTCCTCCTTCAGTCACCTTGACCGGCTGCTTTGCTCTACCACGCCGAACGTTCAACGTCCGGACGCCCGGCCCGAGATCCCGTCGCCTCACGGTGTTCGTCTTACGTAACGACTTCCTCGAGGCTCAGAGCGAACTTCACCGCGTCCGACATAAACTTCCTCATCAACCTTTCCGTCCTTCCTCCCACCCCTTCCCCTTCCTCGGCCAATTCCTATCCTGACCATCGCCTCCCCATGCCCGCACCCGACCCTAACGAAGTCATCGATCTCACCGTCTCCTCCGAGCCGAGCGAAGCAGGCGACATCGACCGCCTTACCACCACCACCACCACCACCACCACCCGCACAACGCGGAACGGCCCGCGCACGGACGCATCATCCTCGGGGGCGCCTGCGGAAGCTCACCCATCCAAAAGGAGGTCTCGAAGGAAGAGAAAGGCGGGCGGTGAGGGAGAGGAGGACGAGCGGCCGGAGGACGGACGGGCGAGGGACAGGACGCGAACGCGGTCGAACGGACGGGAGCAGGCGGAGAGCGAGCCCGCGAAGAAGAGAAAGAAGAAAAAATCGCGCCCGGAGAACGCGTCCAGCCGCTCCAGCCCCGCCCCGGACACTTCTCAGCCCACGGAAAGTGGACTCGATGGCGGCTTACTGTTCTTCATCGACACTGCGCCCGCGGCCGTGCCCGACGCCGTCACCTTCCACCCCCAGGCATCGACAAGCGCCACCAAGGACGCCCCGGAGAGTACGCCGGCCCTCCTCTTACCTGCGCATGTCTCCGTTCTCGAGAACGCGGACGGCGCACCTATCGAGATCATCCGCCCGCCGGATTCGGACTCGGACTCGGAGTCGTTCATCGAGTATCTCGACTACGACGATCGCGCGGTGCGCCTTTTCCCGTCGCGTTCCTTCTATCCCTGGCGCTGACCTGCGTTGTATGCGGGGTGCAGACGGCGGCGTTGCGCTATTTCGACGATCAGACCGAAGACGCGAAGAAGCAGGCGCGTTTCGTGTGCAAAAATTGCGGCGCGGAGAACGAACACAAAACGTTCGAATGTCCGGTCCAGATTGTGTGTCTCCCCTCTTCGCATGTTTTTAAAGCCCATGCTGAGCATGGCGACAGTGTCTGACCTGTGGGGCGCGGGACGAACACTCGACGCGGGGATGCCCTATCAGCAAAACATGCTTCTCGTGCGGCATGAAGGGCCATATAAATAAAGTGCGCGACTACCTTATACAGAATAGAGCTCGATGCTGAACTTTGCCCCCGCGTAGACATGTCCGAATCGCAATTCGGGGATGGGGCAGTACGACGACTGCGATCGGTGTGGATCGAGGAAACATACCACGAACGTTCGTGTTGCACATTACTGAACGTCTGCGTCGCTGTCTTAAGCGTTCAAATTTTCAGGGATGCCCGACTTTGTGGCGATTGTATGAGTATGTCACTGACGCGGAACGCAAAACGATTCTCCAGGCAAGAGACGAAAAGCAGTTGCTTGCACTAGGTCAAGGAGGAGAGGGATATATTGCGAGGGATGAATGGTGCTACAACTGCGGTGGACCCGATCATCTAGGAGACGTGAGTCCTATCGTGCCATTTCCTCACGATGTCCGACGTTTCTGACGTCTCGGTGGTACAGGACTGTACCAATGTCCCTTTCGGACACAACGCGCCTCAAGAGCCGTCTGCGTTCGGTTCTTACAACACGATGTCCGGTCCCTTCTACGACGTCGCCGATACCGATGCGAGAAGCACCCGACCACGCCCTCCTAGAGAATGGGAGGCGGGCCACTCGCTCCCGGACGGGTGGGGCTTCAACGCGCCTGCCAACGTGGGCAGAAAGGGTCGCGCGAAGGACCGCGTGCGGATGGAGGAGCGCGCGCGGGAGGTCGAAGAAATGGACGACCCGGACGACTGGTTCGGCAACGCGCGCAACGCTCGGAATCGGGGTACCGCGGCCCCCCTCAAGCCCCCGCCCCCCCACCAAAGCCGCAACCAGCGAAACGGTAGTGGTCATGGACGCGAAGCGCCGAAGACGACGATCAGGTTTGGAGGGGGGAGGGATGGCTCGCGGCACGGACAGGACGACGGGCGCAGGCAGCACGATGACCGAAGGCATCGTGACGGTGGTGGCGGCGGCGGTGGTGGGGGAGGATCGCGGGGCGATTACGATCGGAGGCAGAAACCAAGTCTATTGAACCGGATTCAGGAGCCGGGCACGAGCGAGCTGCGTATCCGCGGTTCAGCCGGGAGGACGCAGGACAGCGGCCGGGATGGCCATGGCCAAGGGGGGCATGCAGATAGACGAGAGCCTGCGCGCGAATGGGATCGTGGGCGAGGACGAGACGAGGGTGGGTCCGGGCCTCGGTATCGAGGAGGGTATACCAGGTGACACTGAAGGGGGTCCCGGGGTCGCATTCTTTGCCTTCGCGCCTTCTTTTCTTTCTGCTTCGTTCCGCGTAGTGTCGATTTGCCCTCGTGGCTTGTGCCAATGAGGATGCGGACAGCCTTCCTTTCGGCTTAACCTCGTCAGTCGAGATCTTGGCAAGCGGGAGGGTGGGTCTTTCCATCTGACGTATCCTTGGTTTGGTTGTGTTCTCGCAGGTTTCGTGTTCAAGTTTCCTACTCCTAATGGGAACACAGCTTTGCACGGGCCCAAGTCTACTCTCCGTCTGGTCCAGCGCTTCCACGGGAATTTTGCAGTATCAAACCTCAAGAAAGGCGGACGCGCCCTCCATCGTCGCCGACGTGGCAAGAACAATGATACGAAGATTCAGGGAGTAGTGTTCATCATGCATCCGAATGTCATGAACGCACGGCCGGATTATGATAGGCATAACCCCCATGCGATAGTACGGCCGTCATCACGGAGACCAGCACCAGCACCCAGCGGCTTTGTCGAGGAAAGAATCTACGCAGACGGTTATTTCTCGGCGCCTTTCTAACCAACTTCCACATTGCCCGGAGATACTCCACCCAGGCCAAAGCACAGAGTCGACAAGTCTTTCAGGACCTGGTCACCCCCTCAAGTTGTGAACTCGTGTTATGTTAACTCACCACATTTTTCCGGCCGCTGGAGTATAAAGGTGGAGCCTCAGCAGCTCTCAACCTTCATCGGCCAACCCGTCTTCGATCCTCTCAGACTCAGCTCGACAATGTTCCCCACTACAGCACTCGTCTCTCTTGCCTTCGCCGCCGTTGCCCGTGCCCAGCAGGCCGGGACCTTGACGGCGGAGACCCACCCCTCCCTGCCCATCGAGTCGTGTACCGCCGGCGGCAGCTGCAGCACCTTGCAGACCAAGGTCGTCTTGGACTCCAACTGGCGCTGGACTCACGCTACCAGCAGCAGCACCAACTGCTACACCGGCAACTCCTGGGACGCGACGCTCTGCCCCAACGACCAAACGTGTGCCGCCAACTGCGCCATCGACGGCGCCGACTACTCTGGTAAGACGCCTATCGCTCGTGCATCATCTACCGTAATCTCTGACCATTTTGCAGGCACCTACGGCATCACCGCCTCCGGCAATGGGCTCACGCTCAAGTTCGTGACGCAGAGCGCGCAGAAGAACATCGGGTCCCGCACGTACCTCATGAAGGACGACTCGACCTACCAGATGTTCAATCTCAAGAACCAGGAGTTCGCGTTCGACATCGACATGTCCCAGCTCCCGTGCGGTCTCAACGGCGCCTTGTACTTCGTCCAGATGGACGCCGACGGCGGAATGTCCAAGTTCCCGAACAACAAGGCTGGCGCCAAGTTCGGCACAGGCTACTGCGACTCGCAATGTCCCCAGGACATCAAGTTTATCAACGGACAGGTACGTACGGTGGTGCTCTCTCCGCGTCTTTTCTTTTTCTGACACTTATCCCTGCCCGCGTAGGCCAACGTCCAGGGCTGGGTCTCCTCCCCCAACGACACCAACGCGGGCACGGGCTCCATGGGTACCTGCTGCACGGAGATGGACGTCTGGGAGGCCAACTCGATGGCGTCTGCGTTCACGCCCCACGTCTGCACCGTCGACGGCCAGACCGAGTGCACGGGCACCGACTGCGGCAACGGCGACGATCGCTACAACGGCGTGTGCGACAAGGACGGATGCGACTTCAACTCCTTCCGCATGGGCGACACGACCTTCCTCGGCCCCGGCCTGACCGTCAACACCAACTCCAAGTTCACCGTCGTCACCCAGTTCCTGACCTCCGACAACACCACCACCGGCGACCTCACCGAGATCCGCCGCCTCTACGTGCAGAACGGGAAAGTCATCCAGAACTCCAAGACGAACATCCCCGGCATGGCCACCTTCGACTCGATCACGGACGACTTCTGCAACGCGCAGAAGACCGCGTTCGGCGACACCAACTCGTTCGAGAGCCGCGGCGGGCTTGCGCGCATGGGCGACGCGTTCGAGGCCGGCATGGTCCTCGTCATGAGCGTCTGGGACGACCACGCCGTCAACATGCTCTGGCTCGACTCCGACTACCCCACCGACGTCCCCGCCACCAACCCCGGTGTCGCGCGCGGCTCCTGCGCGACCACCTCCGGCGTGCCCACCCAGGTCGAGTCCCAGAGCCCGAACGCGCAGGTCACTTACTCGAACATCAAGTTCGGTGCCATCGGGTCGACCTTCGCGACTTGAACAAAAAGGTTCGGTTGCCTACCCTTTCTCTCGTCGCCCAGCTTGGCTCAATCACTGCCTTCTATTCAGGTATTTGGTCCCCGCGCAGGGAGTCGCCGTTCGTAGCTTCTTTTCAATACATTGCCTCCCACCCTCGCCTCTGCCTTCGCGTGTCTGCATGTATCTAAAATAAATGACCGCCTTCTGGCGGGCAACCTTTTGGCATCCTATCACGACTATCTTTGGTCCGACTCTTTCAAGTTGGTTTGGTCTGTCTGGCTTTCCTGGTAACTGAGTACTGAAAACGCATGGGGTCACTAGTGTGCATGCACTCCAGCTCCGTCTCAGCTAAGCAAACGTACATTTCATTAATTATGAGGCCAAGCTCTGCTTGGACGAAAAGCACGTACTACGATGCGATGATATGTACACTACATCTATACAGAAGGGGTATCTCCAAAGCGAATAAGTGCACAGCGAACGTCCTAATTATATATACAGAAATCCCGCGAAAAAATGATACAAAAGATCACCAAGGCATCTCCCTTCCCCGCGACTCCCGGTAAAGAGTGTCTTGTCTGGGCAGGGTCCCCATGTGCCTGTCTCCCTCAGTGTCCATAGACCCCCCTGCTGCCGCCCACGAGAGGTCTGGCATCAGTCTTGCTAACCTGGGCGAGATGGCGCGCGGGAGTGTCCCGTCAGAGTTCGACGGCACACGACGGTGACCCAACGACGTCGATACTGGACCAGGCGGCGACGGAATCGACTCAGACATTGTCGACCCGCCTGTACTCGGCAGCGTGGCCAAGCGAAGAACGCTGACTTTTTGACTGAGGGCCTGGAACACCCCCTGCCTCGTGCTAGGTCCCACTTCCTGCTGCCTTTGCACCGGAGGATCCTCTGCATGCTGCAGGTAGGTAGAGCGAATCGAAGAGTCCGACAGGCCGCGGGGACGCAGTGTCCGTTCCAGCAAAGATGCATCGAATGCGTCTTGCGGCTCCACAGGTGAAGCTAGGTCGATCACCGCGTCCACATTGCGAGAGAGTGGCGACGGTTCGTTGGTGAGCCGCTTTCCTGCGGATCGAGAAACGGATCGAGTACGCAATTGTCCAACGGATGGCTTGGGCTTCAGCTTCGATGCAGCCTTGATGACCACCCAGGGGTCGGCGTCGGGGTCAGCGCGAGGAGCGCCTGCGAATATGCCCATTACGCTTTGTGAGACCTGGCGATGCGGGGTAGGCGCGGGGATGCCTTTGCCAGCCGCCGGACCTCGAGTTGGCGACCATCGAGGAAGGGAATCTGTGATTGCGCGCCCAGCACCTGTGCCAGTAAACTCAACATTAACTGTAGTTGTAGAGGCTGAGGGTGCCGCTGCGACCTTGGGTATCGGTCTTGATATCGGCCGTGCGAGAGGTGCCATAGACGAAGAAGAGCGAGCCGGTTCTGGGCTCGTCACCCCAAATAATTTTGAGAAAGGCGCCATCCAGCCAGGACCGTTGGCTGTTGACGTACTCTTTGTCTCTTTCTGCTCCAAGTCCGCCTCTGGGTTAAACACCATGTCTCGAACTTTCGGGGCCAGTGAAGGGTCGAGGACGATGTCATTCAGTGTAGCACGTAATGCACCTAGTTCCCGAAAGAGATCCCGAAAGACTTTGAGCATAGCTCGGAGATCCTTACGATTGCATGCGGTCGTGAACTTGTCGTCCTCCAGAGCTCCTCGGAAGATCAGACGAAGATTTGCAACTTCCAAGAGGATGCTATCAACGGTGGTCCGCGAAAGATAGCTGACGTCGGCACCGGCAATATTTTGGCGTTTAAGGCGTGTCATGAGGGTAAGCGCATCCGCTTGGGCCATCCGGTTGAGGAGGTGGGCTACGCGGTCGAGTAGGACGCTCAGGGTGGACGGATTATCGATCAATGAAGAGGACTCTGAACGGCCATCACGTGGGGACATGGACAAGGATGAGAAGTCGGTAAATGTTGGGAAAACCCCGGGCCATGGATCTGTTTGTACGGCGCGGGAAGCCCTTTGCGATGGTATTCTGTGCGATTCATCTTTTCCCATCCATGGAGGCCTAAAGACCAGGGTACGGGAACTCTCAACATCGCCCGCCATAGTATTTGCCGCAGATTCCTGGTCAGGCGCGCTCAGGACGTTTATTGTCTCCGGTACGGTATACGAATCAGGGGACAATGATCTTAAATTCGTTTGAGGCGTCAATGGTTCCTGCATGAATTGTCAAAATTAGGCCGTAGGCGAGAATGTTGGACTTACCATATCGAGGCGGGATATCGCTTCGGTGCTTGCCGAACGTTTACGGTTGTGGTGGGGTCCTCTATGGGAGAATGCCGAGGAGATAGGTGAGATAGGGCCCGGCGCGGTACCATAGGTCATACGGGACGAAGTCATGTTTGGAACCATACGCGATGGTGGCCGGCTTGAACGAAAGGTGTCATCTATACCATGTGCATATATGAGATGAGCAACATACATCCCGACGTCGCCGACGACATACCGATGTTATAAGAGAAAGAGCTGGATGCTCGGTACTCCTCCGCTTCCTCCTGAAGCGCGCGCAGTTCTTCCCTCGAATCGGCCAACATATCCTGTAGCTCAGTGTTGCTCTGCTTCAGTGCTTCATTGTCGGCTACAAGGTTCTCTAGGATCTTGGTTACTTCATCACTGGGGATCCCCGAAGATGGGCCATATTGCTACACCACACGTGAGTTTAGAGTATAGCGGAGAAGGGATGGTGGCTGCTTACAGAGTGTTGTAGTTCCTCCAATCGTGCTCGTGCGTCGTGCAATATGTCTTCAGAGAGCTCTGAGCGATGTCGATGCTGCTCGTTGAGACTGTCCTGGAGCTGACGTATCTGCACTCGCAACTTGGCTGCTCTTCCTGTGTTCAGTGGAATTCAACGACGCTCGGAAGAGCTGACGCACCACACTTGTCCCCCAAGGCAATCAAACGCGATTCTGCGGCTCGTGCACGTAGGACTGCCTCATCCCTCTCTTGATGCATGTCATCCGTCTCCTGCATGACACGACGGAGACGCGATTCCCACCCGACAGATTTTGCAAGTTCGGCAGACTGCCGACTAACAGTCAGTCGTACATCTTGAAGCTCGGCCACTAAAGTCTTGTTTGATGCTTCTGACACTTCAGAATTGAGGAGCGCCTGGTTGAACCGCTGAAAGATTGAGACAGAAACAGAAGTCAGACGCATCGAACTTCCTGAGAGGATCGAGTAATTACTTTCTCGAGCATGGCATTCTCTCGTACAAGCTCTGCGACTCGAGTCTCCAGCTCCATACGAGTTCGTGGGTCATCCTTCAAAAGTTCTTCAAGTTCATCCACGGAGGGCTGATGTCGGTGGTCGCGGTCGCGCTTCAGGATCATGATTTCAGGATCATGAGTATGGGATTAGTAGTGTATGCAGAGTAAGTTGCCCACCTGCGTCCTCCTCACGTATGCTTCGTGTCTCTGCAGCAACGCCTGCCCGACTTCTGTGACCACTGATGAGTATGAAGGCAAACTGAAACAAGGATAACATACGCACCGGCACTCAGAACGAGCCGACTCTCCAGCTTCGACTTAACTGCGAGCCATGCCTTGGTGTAGTCGCAATCATCCCTGCCACTGCATGTGTGGTCCTCTCCAGGAGGTTCCGGAGTAGCTACTCGCGAGAAATTGGCGAAAGAACGCGTGAGGTCGTCGATCGCATTGGTTGCATCGTAAAGGCTGCTACGAGAAGGTGAACCGGGAGTTGTCGACCGTGATGCTGACGGCGCCGCGTCGGGCATAGTGAGGTAGAAATGGAAATGGCAGGTAGACGAGGGTTATGGGCGGTAGCGGAGGGAGCTGGTCGAGAGTGAACTGTGAAAGGGCGCTCGAAGCAGGCCGCAGCGGCGAGTCGGTAGCGTTGGAACCACGTGAGCGGGCAGGCGGCGAACTTGGTCTTTAGCCAAAGAGCAGCAAGTCCAAACCGGCACCGCAAGCTTCAAAGATGAGAATGAGAATGCAATATGATCAGGAGAGCTAAAATATCTACACTTTACAGAAGTCGTTATGGCTATAACCCAAAATGCAGTAAGATAATATAAATACACGGGAATGCTGAGGTGATATCCGAACGAAGCCCGAACGAAACACAGGCAGTGGGAAGGGCATAGCAAGGTAGCGAATAAAACAAATATGCGTCACGATAAAGAGAAAAAAACCGAGGACAGGCCTTGATCCACAGCCTTCCTCCTCACTCTATAATCCGAACCACCAATTCCGAAATCCAGTTGATCACCCTCGTCGCCGACGGCTTCCCTGCCGCTATGAATGTAAGCGGATTCGCCAGCCCGCTCATCTCGATTTCATCCAATGCTAGCTGGTGATTCCGTCCGAGGCCGTTCGCAGTGCCCTCTTCAACTGTCGCCAGCGTGGAGGTCGAATATCCATAGGACGTGGATCGCATTGGATCCTGAAGGGCGACGTGGAATATGTATGATGCAGCGTTCAAAACGGCCGGCGTGGATGACGTTGCAAACATATCCTTGACCTTATCTTGAAGACCATCGTATCTGCAGTACGGTTAGCGTCCTGAACGATCAAAGGAGGCACGGCACGTACGTTAGGGCAAGAACCTCAGGGAAAGCCATGGCCACGTCCGCAAGGAGACAGAACAGGATCTCCGTCTCCGCGTCATCACCTTGGATGCTCAAAATCATCGTCCTGAGGAAAGAGACCACAAGCAAGGCAGTGCTCGATTCTGTGATCCCCAATAATCCTAGCGGTACGCGAGGGACATGTTGGTCTTCGTCTTCGAAGTCGTCTTCTTCTAGAATCCAATACGCATCTGCATTCGCGTCCAATAGCAACTGGCGGTACGTGCTGGGCATCGTTGATGCGGGAAGCAATGCGAGGAAGAAACCCAACGCGTCGGGAACAATTGCTGACCCGGGGCCCTCGTTTTGAATGTTGGACTCTGGTGTCGCTCGAGAGCTGATACGCAATAGGGACCGTAATACGTCCACTGCTGTGCCACGGAGGAAGTTGAGACGGATACCCTTGAAGATGATAGCGGCCAGAGAGAAGGAGAACTTCTCGTTCGTGTCGAAAGAGAGGCCCAGGAGATGATCCAACTGAACCGCTATATCTTCCATGGGTGCCCGGTATTCCAACAGGCTCGCTGATATGCCACGGTTTCCTAGAAGTCCTTGTGTGGACAACATTTCAACCGTGACGCGAAGAAGGTTGGCAGCTTTCAGGGTAGAGAGCGATATGCGCGGATTGAAGGACGGACACGGCCAACCAAAAGATCTGGGGGAGATACCTTGATTGAGGAAGGAGAGCCGAGGCGACGCTGCGAATACAACGGAGCATGCTGACGACAGATATGGTGTCGGATTCGTTGAACTGCGATAAAGCAGTCTTGAAGGCGACCAGCATTTGGTAGAAGAAATCGTCATCTACGTCGGAAGTGGCCAACGCGCCCAGCACGACGAATGCCCTAACTTGGACCGCGGGGGACACCTGGAAGGCTGTGGCCGTGACGAGACTCATCCACCTTGCACGCCAGACGTTGAGAAGTCCTGGGCAAATGAATCAGTCGGAGAAGAAAGACATCTGTCGGGGGTTCTACCTTTTGTTTGGGCAGCTGCCTCCATCACACGGATGAGGTAAAGGGTGAGCCCCTCCTGGTTGTCCAAAACCTCCTTGTCACTTTTTGGCTCGTAGACAACCAATTCGCCAGTCCATGGGGCACGACATAATCCGAAATATTTAAGCGTTTCATCTGTACTTCCCTCATCATGCAAAAGCTTGATCTCCGAACCCGCTATCGCATCTGAGGCGCGGGCTGCCCACAGGGAATGTAGGGAGTCGATGGCCAATCCCCAAACCGTGGTTCGAACGAGCGTGTCACCCGTTGCCGCAATGAGAGTGATCATATGCATCAACTCCGGGAAGTAGAACTGGCCCAGGACCGCTTGCTTTCCATGCTGCTGTTGGCTTGCAGAGAGCGTGAGGCGACAGAGAGATGCGATTTCGTTCCAGTGCGAATTGTCGGCAAGATTCTTGGTAGGCTTAACGGACGTCTTCCCGAGAGCCTGAAAACACGAGTCAGGAAAAAGAATGACGACCCAAAACAAAGGACGACCCTCACCTTGCGCATTTTTGAAAGGAGTTGTCCCCGGACATTGATGGACGATAGAGGCATCATAAGCAGACAAATGGTATCGCATCGCTGCGATGTTACACCACCGTCGATAGCTGCGCGCATGAGCTCGTCGAGGACTACGTTCACGATGTTGCTGTCTAATTTTCCGATTTCTGCCCAGATGCACTTTTGAGTGAGGATGATGATCTAGGAGGTTGACGGCTCAATCAATCCTGCTAAGATCTGCTAGAGCGTCACACATACCTGAGGATCTGCAAGCGTAAGGTCAATGAGCAAGCGGATACAATCCCGGAGCTTAGCTCCGGAATGATCATGACATGGACTTGTTGGGTCCACGAAGAGCGCGAGGTTCTTCAGCCATGGACTCATGTACGCGAGGCAGTGCAGCCTGAGGGCAGGGTCGGCTTTATCCATCGAACTGCAGACTTCAGATAAGAAATCCAGGGTGAGGTGAGGAACCGCTTGCGCAATCTTGTCGCTCAACATGACGATGACCGGAGAGGCCGACGCGCCGTGCCACAGTCCTGTATGAAAAGCAGCTCAACTCATGGATGCGGTGAAATGAAACAACCCGACAAACCCTTGACTGACAACATCGGCACTGAGTCCAAATTGAACGAGGCGATCACCGATGACAAGAGCTCGTGCGAAGCAGCCCGAAGCTCATTGTTATCGAAGCCCAGGTTGAGCATGGCAATGTGCAGCAGGGCGGCGCTGACGTTGGAGAGTCGTGAAAACCGTTCCGTTCCAGGAAGGGAGATACTTCTCATGCGACCTTTCGCCGCCCGTATGGCCTACGACCGTGCAGTAAGAGAACAGCTGTCTGACCAAGAACATGCGCCTTACCTTAACGATCTGATCACGCGCCGGGGTGGAGAAGTACATAGTCACAGACTGCCGAGTTTTGCGGATGATGAACTCAGAAACGTCGTGCGTGCTGGTGACGTTGTATACATCGCTTATGTCGACGAATGGAATGATCTCAATGGGCTTGCAACCGAGGCCTGGCGAAATTGGCTGGGCTTTTTCCTGGAAAGTGCACGTTAGGGACCTGGTGATATTCATAGGAGACGAATACTCACTGAAAGAATACGCAGGTGGCTCATCCCAATCTCCATTGTTACTGGTGTCCGCAAGCTATGAGTCTGCCTCATCATGGCATGGGCGAACTGTTCGCATTGCTCCTGCTCCAAGCTCGCTGAAGGCGATGTTAAAACATGTACTAGGAAGTAAACAGTCGTCGGCGACTTACTAGCATAGACCAATGGCGCCACACAGGTCGCAGGGACATATTGCAACAGCTCGTCAATAGAAGAGCAAGCGCGTACATGACTAGACAGATTCAAACCTACACTTGCAATATGAGCTACTATCATTTACAGTAGTGCATAGTCACATACCAGCTGTGACATTGTATGCACGACGAAGATACTGATGTGCAGCTGCGTTGGCGTTGAGGATATATGCGTTGTCGAAGCGTTCGCGAACATCGAAGGGGATCATCTCGATACAATACTTGAGCCATTGCATAGGCACTTGAGACGTTGAAGTAAATGACGTCCAGTCGAAGATGATATCAAAGACCCGGGAATTGTGTGACGACGAAGTCAGTGTCTATGAGAAAGTGTCAGACTTGCAGACTGATTCTGTCGGAAAATCACCCACCTTGAAGATGTGGAACAAGAGCAAATCAATATCCAAAGTCTCCACGTCGATCTTCGATACGAACAGGACAAAAACGGCATTTTCCTCCTGTAGATAGAGATTCATTTAAACCACCACACGTATATTGATAAGAAAAGTTGCAACCTTGCCCGTAAACGTCTCGACGAAAATCTCTTGAACAGCTGCAAGGCTCCGGTGCCGATACCTCGACATAAGATCGATGAAGTCCTGATGTTGGGTACTCGCCAGGTTCGACATTCTCGGAATCTCCATTGGCTGACCGAGCTCGACGAGCGCCGCACAAATTGCATCCCATGCACGCTTGCCATTGATCGCCGACATGTCACCCTCTGCCGAAGGTCTTGATGTGCTCAGGAGTTCCTTGCCGACCTTGTCCGCATGCTTGTCGAAAAAGCGATGAAGAACAATGGTGTCTGTGTCATCGTACGCGGTTCCAGACCACTCATCCTCCTCGCCGTCCAAGGTAGAAGGGCTGTATTTCTGCAGGTGGTTTGTCAGTTAGGAACGGAAGAGACGAGGGGATCCGCACGTTGAGTTCGCTCAGGAAACGCGTGACGTTGATGATGTTCTCTTCAAGGAAACCGTTCAACGACGCCATGTGAGCTTCCTTGCCAAAGAAGATGTTGTTGGCGAGGTTCTGAATGATCTTCGCGATAATCATGAGGCCCTTGCGGATAACAGGGAAATTCTCCTTGGGGACCTCGACGTCGATGGTATCTGGTGCCACAATAGCGGGGGAGATGAAGCTATTCGTATAGATTATGAGCCGCAGCCAGTGAAACCAGCTGAAGGCTACTCACCGTAAGAAGATGAAGGCTCCAAGGGCGGCGAACTTTGCCTCAGGCCAAACCTCATTTCTGTACATATCAGGTTAGCAAAGCATCTCGACCCACAAGTAAGAATACATACACAGCCCTCCCGATGTGCTGGCAGAGCTCGCGGAACATCCTGGAAGGGTGTCAACGATATTCTCGAGTCGATGTAGGTGCAAGCTACATACGAGGGGAGGGTAGTCACGGATGCCACAATGATCTGCAGGAAGGATCCAGCGACGACTTGGACATTCTTTTGGTTCTGCTCGCGTTCCTCCTTGCTGACCCTCGTTGGGTCCAGGACGTAGCTGAGCCCGGGCGGAGTCTCCTCCATGAGATTGATCAAGGGAACGATGATGCCTCGCAGGTACGTGTAGCCATGAATGCGCGCAAAAGCCGACAACATGCGCGTGCATGTCGAATTGCCACGGAAGAGTTGCGCCTCGTTCTCTGCGAGGGAAAGGTGGTTAAAAGACGTCAAGCAATCAAAAGGGAAGCATTCACCAGTCCCCGCGATCTCGCGATCGATGAGGGCTTTCATGAGGGTCATCAGTGACTCACGCGTGTTGAAGACGTTCAGCAGCACGGGAATGATGATGTCCACTTCATTTGCCGGACAAGTCTCGCAGATAGCCAACGCGATGGTCATCTGTCCCGGGTGTGGTCAGCTAAAACAGCCTTTTCCTGTTTTTCGAAGGGGCTCACATCGGGTCCCTTGATCAACTAGAATTCGCAGAGTCAGCATCGCGAGCTTATACTCATATCAAGAAAAAAAAAACATACCTCAGGCAAACGACTTCGGGCAACAACCGGCGCGACCGCATCCGGGGCATCGAAGGTTGTCCCCTGGCCCATAACCCGCGAAAAGATTTGCGTAAAGATGATCCTCTTCGCTGGATCATTGTCGTATGCTAACGCCAGACTGTGCTTCACGCCACTGTCCGTGTTCGCGCTGATGAGTCGGGACAAGCCCTTGATGACGAGCTCGCGGATCTCCAGTCCCGCGTCCGGAGCACGACGCTGTAGGGCATGAGCGCTAGGAGTTTGACATCACGAGAGACGACATACCTGCGAGAACGCGGAGGTTTCAGAGACACAATCGTCCGAAGGCTGCAAAAAACAGACGTGAGGATTCCAGACGAGATCCAGTCTCTAGAAAGACTAACCGGACGGATGAACTCAAGGGCCTTCATGATCGAGTTGGAGTAGCGAATGAACAAACGCGAGGCGACATGACTTGACTCGTCCCCGCCACCACTGCCATCCAAGGAGCGCAACTCCAGCCTGTCCACGAAGTGAACAGCAGCGCGGATGCTGACAAGGTTCACTTCTTGCTGCACTCGCATGCTTTCCTCATCCTCCGCCTATCGAGCGCATGAGCCGGAGGCAAAAAAAGGCTCAAACAAAAATGGGACTCACAAGGGTAGGGTCTCTGATCCAATCCAGGAGAATATCCAAAACATGCTGCCTCAAATTACCCTCCTTCCGCATGGATAGCATATCGAGTCGAGAGAACAGGCTGTCGCACAGCTGGCAGAACCGGATCCGTACTCTGTACGATTCGGGCTCGGAAAAGTGGTTGATAAATCCCGCGAGCGCAAACAGCGTCGGCGTGACGTCCACGGTGATAACCTCGTCCTTGCTCTGCGTATTCTCAGAAAGCAACTTCAAGACCGCAATAAACTGCACAAATAGACCTACGTCAGTAGGGAACGCACTGAAAAAGTCAACGGTATACGCACCTGGTCAAGGAAAATAGCGAACTGGTCACTCCACTCGAGTTTATCGCCGCGAGTAATGTCTTGTATGACGCTACAAAAATGACTCGTCACTAGATGCACACGACACAATGAAAGCCAATTCATACTCATCCAAATGCTTGAGGAGCTTGCCATGCAGACGGAAGCTAAGCTCGGACCCAAGCGCCTCCTTCGCAGTTTCCCTCGCCATGACTGACTCCGTGAGCAGCAGGTCGATGAGGTACGTAATGAAATTCGTGATCAGCTCGCGCGGATCTTTCAGCACACGCATCGCGTCGGGAAGGAGCTCTGACGGTATCAGTTTCTGCAGCCCGTAAGGATCATGCTGTTCCTCGAGACACGCTGCACCACAACTGGCCAACCACAGTGTCAGATTCTGCCACTGGTGACGCCGCTCCTAGAAAAACAATAGCAAGACGAACGAATTAGTATTAGTCTCAGATATATGA
Organism: Amylostereum areolatum; assembly: GCA_012932865.1. Lineage (NCBI taxonomy): Eukaryota > Fungi > Basidiomycota > Agaricomycetes > Russulales > Stereaceae > Amylostereum > Amylostereum areolatum. Next base: position 293,487 of record SAXG01000010.1, read on the forward strand.
ATCTGGAGGGCATCTACGCACCTCGACTGTCAGAGACTTGTCCCCTGTCGCCAGATGCCCGTCTTCGCTCTCCAACCCTTCGACAGGCGCGCGGATGACAAGTTCCGTGAGTGCGCACCATCGATAATAGCACTCCTCCCAAACAGCAATGAAGAACGAGTGCGGGAGCGCGATGGAGCTCACGAGCCTCCGACATCTCTTCTGCCACGCCAGACGACCTGAACGCTCACGGTCAGTGGAAACGTAGGGAGACAATAAGATGACGATGCGACTCACCAGTTACCCGAGCTTTGGGATCGCCGATTTGCTCGTAAACAGGATAGCGCCGCCCACGTTCGTCCTCTGTGCTTGTCGAGATCAGAGGCGCGCCAGGTTGTCGCTCCGCGATCGCGATTAACCGCAATGTATGCGCGGACATGCGCGAGACCTGTGGATCGGCGGAGGTCATAGATACCAGGCTGGCGAGCTCGAGCAAGCCAAGTGCTGGGACGCGGTCTGGCGACCTTTTAATGGCGTCGAGGACGGAGTTGGGCTAGAGGATTTGGGGTCAGTGTCTATGTGGAGGGTGCGCAGAGTGCTACTTACGGGTACCTCCCTAACATACAGCTTCGCCATGGAGTGCCCGATCTCGGACCACATGCGCTGCTTGTCCAGTTCCAGACGGGAGTTTAGGAGAGCGTTCGCAACAGTGCGCACGGCTGCGGGCCTGAAATCCGAAACCCAACAAGTCAGTCGGGGCGCAAAGGCGAATGAACAAGAACGTACGTAGTGGCAAGTTGCCACATTTTACCCTTAGTATAGAGGGGATCTGAGGGGCGCATCTGGTCCACCTGGGTTGCTGAAATGGACATGGCCCCCGCGATAGAGTACTGAATGCTCGTATCCGGCTGTTGCTCCCACACGGCCATCGACATTGTCACCCAATCGGGGTTCTCCTCCTCAGTGAGTCCGCTGAAAGACCACCCTGGGCTCACTTTCCATGCGTGGAGGATAGCAATGATAAGAAGCTCCCGGTCAGACACAGTTTCTGCGGTGAATCGCTTCGCTTTCGGCCGTGTAGAGGCACGTCGTAGGGCACCCGTGCTATCCACCTCGTTGCGCCTCACACCGCCGTGCTGGTACGAGACCCGTCAGCAAGCACGCCTCTTATGAGGTTCCAATGGAGCATACGCATACCTTGAATATGCTGCGGAGGCGTCCGGCCACGGCGCCCTGCAATTCAGTCAACTTCGGCTGCCAGGACATGTTACGCATCTGCAGATGACCGACGTCATTTTCAGTGGTGAATATAAGGATGAAACCCAGCTTACCTCAACAGTGAGAGTGATACACGCCTTCACGACAATCAACTTGACAGCGTCAGACCGCTCGGGCTCCAAGCAGGTGTGGAAAAATTGCATGACATCCCTCGAAGACGAGAATCGGTAGAGCGCGACCAGCGCGTCGCCAAACATCGCCACGTCGATCTCCTCCTGGCTCTCCCAGAACGGTCGCTTGATCTCTTTCCTTTCCTTTTCCTTCTCCTTCTCCTTCTCCTGCACCACCTTCACGTCATACATAACCAATATCGACTGAGCGTAGGGACAATAAATCAGCTTCGATCAGAGGAGGCCTGAATTCTTCCTTACCTTGATGTCATGGACCAAGTCGGCTGCCAATGAACGAAGAGGCAACTCGCCGTCAGGCCGTGCTCGTGCAGCCCCCCGGCACAGATCAAGAAGGCACACGAGGGCAACGTCCCGTAGCTTTCCCGGACTCTGCGCAGTCCTCAAAAGTTGGGCTATAAGCTTAGATGATGATACACAAGGTCAATCGACGATAGAGGTTGTGAAACCGGGGCGAAGGAAAAGACCTACCCTATGCACATTACTCTTCGCCTGCACCCTCCCTTCCCGATGATCGGCACGTATACGCTCTGGGGATATACACGATAGTACCGTGAGGGTCGGCCACAGAGCACGGGCGGTGGCGCTTTCCGAAGTGGTAGAGTCGTATAAGAGATCAAATACACGCTCGGGGGCTCCCTCCAACCGCCGGTGAGATCGCAGGGCATCGTTGTACTCCTCCGGGAAAAGATCAATCCAGTTCCAAACAGCCGTGCGCAGGGGTACTGCAATAGCGACCTTGGCCTCCTGATTCATATTGACCAGCAACGATGACATTTCTACGGAGTCACCTGTCAGAGTAGTCAGGGGGTAATCCGGCTCCAAACTGACCTTGAAGAATCTGCACCAGACGTGTCCTGTCCAGAGCGCTGTGTTTCATCAAGTATAGATCAATGAAGTCGGGCTGATCTTCCGTGCTGCTGGCGAGCACGCGAATCTTATTCCTGATACGCTGCAGAACGACCGACCAGTTGGACGCGGAGAGGTGGTAAACGATACGGCCTGCGAACTTGAGAATCAAAGAGTTCAGAGAGAAATGCGACCGGGAAAGCGCCTTGTGGGTCTTCTCAAACTTTGAATTCAATTGCGGTATGGGTACGAAAGACTCCGAGGGCGCACTACCACCGCCGGAGTGGGAGGACATCGCCGGGAACGACGTCGCTTTGGAGATCTTCGGAGGCTTGGGACCGACACCAGGAGTCTGGCCATTGGTCCCGTTGGCGTGACCCTGCATCTCGTCGTCGAAGAAATCGGTGGGCGCGGGCGGCCCCTCGTCCACCTCGATGGACTCGAAGTCGTGCACGGTAGCTTCGAAGGAGAGGTTAGCGGAGGACATCAACCGTCCTTCTGGAGGAGCGGTCTGACGGAGGAAGGCGACCATGACGCTAAGCAAGTACTTGGCACAGTTGTCGTCGAGGGGTGGCGGTTCCGACCAGCCCGGAGGTGTGGAAAGATGGTCGGAGGATGCTTGTCGGCTTCTCTTGCTTTCGCGAGTCGATGGCGCTGGAGAGTCGGGGATGCTAGTGAAGGCACTTGGCATACTGGGCTTGCCCGTGCGAGAAGACGAACGCGTCTCAGACACTTCGCGATTCCATCGAGATGCCATACACACGGAAAGAACTTTCAGAATAAAGAGTTGAGATTGCAGTTCGTCCACAGTACGGGCGCCATTGGCCTCAGGCTGATATGAGGTATGATGAACACTGGTTCATTTGGCGCGTTGCACAGGGACACACCTTGGCCACTTTCTCCAACAAGTCTGTCAAAGCAATCGCAATGACGTCTAGCGAATCTTTGGAAAGCTCAACGAGACATTGGATCGTCTCCTCGACCGCGCGCTCATTCTCTACTTGAGGAAGGTCTGCGCCGGAGTTGGTCGGCAGCTACAAAGCTGATCAGCACGAGGAGCATTCGAGTGATGGGGGACGGCAGGGAGCGTGTACAGCAAGCAAACGGCAAGGAAGAAACACGTACATTTGTCCAGAGACGGCCGACAAGAACTTGGATGATCTTCTGTTGGTAAGAGAACTGGGTGGGTGGTTGCGGCTGAAAGGACTGAAGCGACATGCTTCCCAGTCCGTGATGGGAGTCGTTGCTCCTATGCGAGCGTATTCCGTTGGAGGCGGAGGATGTGACTACGGAAGCCTGGGTGGCAGAGCCTGAAGGGCGACGCGACGGCATGAGGAGCGACAGGGAAGATGTAACGGTGGAAGGATCGCGACGACGGTGTAGCTTGAGGGTGATAAACTCAAATTCTGAGATTTAGATGGAGACTGTAAGCATATAATGGGTGCCGAGGACGACGCTGACAACGAAGAAGTAGGGTCGGGGGTTGTGAGGGGGTTGAAGGTGCGCAAAAGCGCCAGCTTGCACCGAGCGAGGCGCGTAAGACTGTGACAGGACTCAAGCCAGACGTCCCCCGCTTGCTTACCTTAGCCATTCTCCTTGCTTATGTCATTATCATCGGCTGTTGCCGCAGCCAGTTCATTGGTTCAAAGTCTCTTCGTAACTTACGACAGTGCGCTTCGTACGGACTCCTTCAATTATGTAGCCATACGCGTTTCGTCAGCGATGTCCCAGCTCGCTCTGGCAGACAACAGCCGAGAAACATGGGCAAGGCGGGAGAGCCTTCTGTCCCCACAAACCAATGCGTGCCTTTGGATTTTACACATTCGCGATGGTTCTGTTCGCGGCGAGGTAGGTATATATCCTGTTATGTAGTAGCGCGCGCTGTCGACGTCCGGATGGAATTGTGCGGGTTTGGTGAAAATTTGGCGTTCCGAAGCACAGCCACTGAAAGGGAAATGGGACCCACAAGCACCCACAGTCTGGCGTATTCCACCTTACTCCAACCGCCCATCGTTTTCAACGCTGGCAACCGACCGCCGTGCGTCACCTCCTGTTTCCGAAGAGCCTCTTGCGCCTCCCGGGCCTTGGGCGGAGGTAGCATGGGAGGTCTCAGGCGGGGCAGATAAATTGCGATTAGCGGCATATGATCGACTCAGATTGTCGGACGCAGTCTGGGACGGGCGGGGCGGGGGGCTGTATTTGGATTTTCCGTGCGGCAGCGGAGGTTGGCGCACGAAAAGAGAGGGGTCCGCCCGGCGACGATAAAAAGAACGAGGTGATATGATTGGGTAACTCCGCCCTTGGACTCCGCAGGCCACTTTAGTCCACCCCCGTCGACGACCCAGCTGCCACTCTCGAGGGACCTCTCCTTCCCCCTCTTCCAACAAACTCCCACCGGCCCCTAGACCACCTTTCCTCCTCGCATCGTCTTTCTCTTGCTGTCGTCTGCTGTCCTGTTCCCCCCGATCCCGCGAAAAAATTCATCAAAGACCACGATCCTCCCTTCTTCTATCCCCCCTATCCGTCCCCCCCTTTGTAATCCTCGAGCTTCTCTCATGTCGCGCCCCGATATCCAAGATTACGACTATCCGCCTGGCCTTCCCATGGCTCGCCAGCGGGTCGACCACGACTCACATCATCACTACCACTCTGCATCCCTCACCGGCTACAACAACCTCCCAGAACGCTCAGGTTCAAACTATGCTTCGCTTGTCTCTTCTTCCAACGTGCAATCGATGCAGTCCTCGATGCCACGATCGCTTGCCATGCATGACCGTGACTTTCCAGGACAGGCTGACACTTGGTCTGCTTCGGCATCCAACGCAAACAGACGCACACCGTCCATGAATGTCCCTCAAGTTGAGCCCGCCAACCACCTTTCTTCCCCCAACCTCTCATCCTCTCCCCAGCCCCCTCACTCCAACGGGACCTCAGGCATCCCTAACATCGACAGCGGCGGCACCACTCCATCCGCGCGGCACACTTCCTTCCAACCGTCCTCCCACAAAGACCGCGACGCCTTCCTTCCTCGCGTTGCCCAACCTCAGGCCAACCAGCCAGTCTACTCCTATCCCAACCCCACTCCCGCCGCCGCTTCTACTTCCCGCTCAACTCTTTGGTGGGGCGAACTCGAGCCTTGGATGGACGAAGAATACGCTAAACAAGTCTGCGGCCTCATGGGCTGGGACCCTGTCACCGTCAAAGTTCCCCATCCCGCCCCGGATCCCGTTACCGGACAGCAGGCTAACAATCCCGGCTACTGCTTCCTCACCTTCCCGAGCCCCTCGCACGCCGCGTCAGTCCTCACCCAGATCAACAACCAGTCCAGCGGGACGCCCATCACTATGCCCAACTCGACCAAGCCGTTCCTTCTCAACTGGGCGTCGTCCACGCCGATCACACCCTCTCTCTCACCGCCCGGCAATGCTTCCCAGCAAACGCAGTACCCCAAGGAGTATTCCATTTTCGTGGGCGATCTTGCTCCAGAGGCGTCCAACTCGGATCTCGTCGCTGTTTTCCGCAACCCTGTCCTTGGCCTTCGGAATGACCGCGAGCCCAAATTCATCCGCCCGTTCTTGAGCTGCAAAAGCGCCAAGATCATGCTCGATCCCGTCACAGGGGTTTCAAGAGGGTACGGTTTCGTGCGGTGCGTATTCATTCATCGGGCATTACTGTAACCCTTGTCTGACCCCTTTGTTACAGATTCACGGACGAGGCTGATCAGCAGCGTGCGTTGATCGAGATGCATGGCTTGTATTGCCTTTCACGCCCAAGTAGGCTGTCTCAGTCTCCTGCATATTCGCCTGTCTTACCGATTTTTCTTGTAGTGCGGATCTCGCCCGCGACGGCCAAGTACAAGCCGCCGCCCTCTGTTGACCTCCCTCAAGTCCAGATACCTCCTCAGAACACGATGAACAACGTCGTCGAAGATCCGTACCAACAAGCTCTTGCAATGACGATGGGAGCCCCCCCGAAGAACAAGAGCGTTACGTCGCCTGTCGCTATCAACCAACTGCATAATGGCTCGAGCGCATCGTCGGGCGTCTCTTCTTCTGCATCTGCATCGTCGTTCTCTGCCCCTTCGCTGTCCTCAGGACCTAGTACAAGCGCATCTGGAAATAGCCTTGCGACCGCCAACTCGGACGACATGTCCGGCATTCCTCAGAATGTCCTCTCGCAAATCGCTCAGTACGCCAGCGCGAACGCAAAGCCCCCCGCCGCACCTCAGTCTTCCTCGATCACCGCACCGTTCGCGGTAGGCTCGCAGGATCAAGTCAATGCGGCTCGGTACGGAATCTCGGAGGAGTCCTGGAAGCACCAAGCGCAGGCGCGTGCTATCCTGAGCAACCTTATTGGGCCGAATGGCGAGCAGCTCACCTCGACGGATCCGTACAACACTACCGTTTTCGTCGGTGGACTGTCGCCCTTGATTTCGGAGGAGACGTTGAGGACGTTCTTTGCTCCCTTCGGAGACATCCACTATGTGCGTTTCGTATGCTGCATGTGATGGATGGTCATCTGACGACCGTCGCTCCAGGTCAAGGTACCGGTCGGGAAACACTGCGGCTTTGTGCAGTTCGTGCGCAAGGCCGATGCGGAGCGTGCTATCGAGAAGATGCAAGGATTCCCCATCGGTGGAAGTCGCATCAGGTTGAGTTGGGGGCGAAGCCAATGTAAGCAGTCAGACAGTTCTTCATCCACTAGTACACTGACCCCTTCGCTCAGACAAAGCCGCTCAGGCTGCCGCTCAAGCCGCCCAGGCCGCCGCTCTCCAGTCTCAGATACAGGCTCCCCCTTCTCAATCTCAACCGCCCCTCACTGCCGAGCAGGCGATCCAGCTCTTGCAGAAATTCGGCTTGGCGAACTTCCTCGGCCCTGCTACAAACAACGGGTCCAATCCCGAGGGACAGATCAGCGAGGAGGGTCTCCGTAACCTGCTCCTGAACCGCGAGGACGACGGGGGCTCTTTTGACATCTACTCCACAACCAGCTCCTTCACGCACAACGGCGGGAACATGGGTGACACTCGGTCGCGCTCCCACATGGCCAGCTCGTTCTCCCCTTTCTCTCCGGATCCAAACATGTTCCTTGAACAGGGTAGGCGTGACTCGACAGCGTCGAAGTCGGACATGCTCCCGCACCAGATCAAGACATACGGACCCTCGTTCGGTGCCGGTGCACTGCATCCACATGAGATCAGCCCTGGCCCTACGTCGCCCACCGGTCAAGGTCCCAACGCGTCCCAGCGCTATGGTCCCTACATGGAGCAGTCCATGTCCAACCAGCGCCCCTCCAACAATGGGGCCATCTCTCGTCCCCCGTCGTCCAAGCGTGTTTCTCCTCCCGTCAGGGAGCGGAACGAGTACTTCGATCTCCATGAGCAGGAACAGATCCAGGACTTGAACGGCACCCTCGCCAGCCTCGACCTCGACCACGGCCATATGCAGTCGTGGCGCACCCAAGAGCGCCCCGGCGCGTCTGCATAGGCAAACACAACACGGTCACCACCATCCCATTTCCAATCCACATATTATTTCTCTCTCCTGCTTCCTTCTCGCTTTGAAATTCTGATTGCTTTGGATTCTATGTCATCGCAAAGTTCCCCTGTCGCGTCCTAGCCCCCTTTCTCCTTCCACACGATTCGCTTGGTTTTTCGTCACCGCCGCACTTCTCCATGGTACCCCGCGCACCAATGGGCCCTGGGCCGTCGCCCTCCCCAAATTTCTCAGTTGATTGTGTTTATCTCTCCATCTCTCTCCCATAGCTCTCCAACATCTCTACGCAAAATTTGTATACGCATACGCCATCGGCTTCTGCCCTACCTTCTCTTCCTGTCGTCACGTTGCATCCGCGCTTCGCTTCTTTGCCCACTCTCCTGCTATCATCTCTACTATCTCCAATATCTCCACATCCCACTTCACTCCACTCTCCCACCTTTCTACCGCCGTCCCGTTCCGTTTTGTCGTCTCGTCAATGTCTGTCATCGGTTTTCCCTGATCTCCATAGTCCCGTTTTCTCTATTTCATCGTAATGAATGATATCGTGTTTTACTATACTACGTACGATCTCTACGTGATATCCACTGGATAATCGCTGAATCGATGAAGAGGTTTTTTTGATTGCTTGCGGGGCGATGGAGCGCGATTTGTCTGATCGTGAAGTTCGTGCAGGCGGAGCGACAAGGCTTCAGAGGTGCGTTCTTTTCGGGCATCTACTACGATACTTGACGAAGCGCGCCGCACATCGCATCATATTCGCATCGCATCGAGACTGGTTACTTCGCCCACCGAGCGAGCCTGGACTGGGATTAGTACATCGCCGCATGGTGATCGATGGGACTCATCGAGACCACCCACATAGGGACTGGCTCGGCTCGAGTCTGCGAGGCTGACATGGCTGTATATACTGTGCAAAGTCATCATAAACGCACAAAAAGCGACCGGTGTGGATCCCATGGATATCGAGTCGAAAACGACAAGGAGAGTCCATGTTGATGTAAGGACCTTCGTCGTTCTGTTCGCCAAGACATGCTTCTGCACTTGAGTGATTCGCCAGACTTCTACCGACCTTCCGTCCGTGGAGAACGCAGTCAGTGGTAGATTAAGAAAATCAGAACGTATTTCGTTGTCCTCGTTCGATCGAGGCAATATGAAACAGCATCGGTTGCAAGCTAGCCTTCAGTATATACCCGAAACTTGAACGCAAGAGAACAACCGTGGAAAAACTGGAGGCGTTCCGAAATCAATACGGCTTGAATCTTCGTGAAGCTTTGAGCTTTTCCACGGCTGCCTTGTCTTCCTCCCATTTTGATTTGAGGTCCATTAAAGCTACAAGCAGAAAAAGATAAATCAGGACTGAACATAGCCGTAGCGAACCCAACGCACCTTTTCGTTTCTTCTCGTGCACCTGGAACGCGTAGAATGCGTCCTTTTCCTTGCCCCCCTTCGCCTTCCTTTTTCTCCCACTTCCGTTGGACCCATGCCTCCCACCCTGATTTTTCTCCGCCACAAACTTCTTGCTCGCAACACCCACACCTCCACCAACAGCCTTGCCGTACGCGCCTCCACGGGTGACCAGTGTAAACCCGTCCTCGTCAACGATTGCCTCGCCCTTACGATACTTGGAATCTTTTTGTAAAGCGTGCTTCCTCTCCTGCTGTTCAAAGTCGTAGAGGTCCATCGAGGTGTTCGCGTGCGCGCGGACGACGTCAAGGGGAGGTCGCAGGCCATCGTAAAGCGCAACATAGTGAGAGAGGCCAATTGGGGTGGAAGAGTCCTTCGGCCAGGGTCTGGGTGGGGCCAAGGGCGTTTGTGATGAGGATGCTGCAGGTTGTGCCAACGCGAGCGCGCGAGTCAAAGAGGAAGCGTCGAGGAATACAACATGTGCTGTGTGTCCGGTTTTGTGCAGGCAGCGTAGGGTGGGTACCAGGATGGGGGTGACTTTTGGTGGTTGAGGTTCCGATTCGTTGACTTTGACTAGTTTCCTCTTTTTGCGCGGTTGCCCCTCGTCGGAACCCTCTTCTTCTTCGTCCTCGGCCTCGGCCTCGCTTTCACTCGCGTCCACATCTCCTTCCTCCATAGCAATCCCAGGGTCTGAATCAAAAACTACCTTCTCCACGGTGCCGCACGATCGGAATAGAAGGACGAGCTGGCGTTCCGTAGCGTCTGGGGGAACGTTCACCATGAACAGCGTCCGCTCTTCTGGCCATGTCGATGTTGCTTTGGCCTTCTTGGAAGAGGTGTCCTGTGCACGAATATAGATGATGTGCTGGGATGTCGAAGAATATGAGATGGGGAGGATCGAAAACCCTCCAAGTGAATGGGGCGTTTTTCTCGAAGACATGAGAGGGCCGAGGGAGGTACTAGAACTAGTAGAAGGGGAGAACGTAAGTTAACCCGGATTGTGCGCTATACTTGAAAACAATACCGAGGGGAGTGCTACTGAAGCGTGGTGGCGAGGCGCCCACATTGTTGAGGTCGTGGGAAAGCCTCTGTCTGTGCCGACCGTGCCGCGGTTAGGTCGAGACTCGGTAGCGCTCCCCGACCGTGCCGCCGCGCCGGCTTGCGCCGGACGTGGTATTCTGTCTCTTTGAGTCTTTCTCCGTCTTCGACGACGCATTCCAAGCCATTGTAAAGACATTTACTCCAGGACCTGCGCTACGCCTAGCGCCTCGTGTACGGTCCATCAGAGCGCTAAGAGAGGCCGCCAACAGGTGCGCCGACTCCGTTTCGTTCGTCGGCCTGGTCGGTGTCGCCGCGTACTAAGTACCATGTGTAGCTCACCCTGTCGTCGTCCTTGCATCTAGACTAACCCCCGGCGTCTGACCCTGCTCCCCCGCCATCACCATGTTACGCTTTCTATGCTCTCGCACACGCCCCGCGTCGCGTACACTCCATCGTCAATCTCGGGTTGGACTTCACGCACGGTCACCACGTCCGCGCACCCCCGTCCGTGGCATCGTGTCCGTCTCTGCCCCCCGTTCCCATGCCAACGTCGACGCGGAGAGCGAGATCGACATGGGCGAAATATCCACGTTCGGGACTTACTCCGTCGTCCTCCCGCCCGACGAGCCCACCTTCGGCACCGCGCACATCCCCCTTCGCACCGTCCCGAAGCACATCGCGGTCCCGGACTACGTCGCGCGGGCCACGGGCACGCCGGCGAGCGCGCAGCGGGGGGACGGCCGGGTGGTGTTGGGTGAGGAGGAGGAGAGGCGGGTGAGGGAGGCGGCGCGGCTGGCGAGGGACGTGTTGGCGTTTGCGGGGGGGTTGGTGAAGGTGCGTGCGTGACTTGTGCGGGACATGGGACAGGGAAAGGCTGATGGAGGCGGTGGAGGTCGGGATTACGACGGAGGAGATCGACAGGAAGGTGCATGAGCGCATCGTCGGAGCGGGCGCGTACCCGTCGCCCCTGCAATACGCGGGCTTTCCCAAGTCGTGCTGCACGAGCGTGAACAACGTCGTCGTGCACGGGATCCCGGACGAGTTGCGTGGGGTCGTGCTTTTCTCTCTACTTCCTACGTCGCTTAATGAGAGGGACCGGACAGGCGGCCGCTGGAAGACGGGGACATCGTGAATATCGACATCACGGTGTATCTGGGCGGGTTCCACGGGGACACGTCCCGCACGTTCCTCGTGGGCGACGTCGTGCGTTCTTTCCTTTCCTTCCGAGTCCCTCCCGCTTACTTCCCCGGCGTCTGCAGGACGCGCCCGGACGCGCCCTCGTCGCCGCCACGCGCGCCGCGCTCGCCGCCGGCCTCGCCGTGTGCCGCCCCGGTGCGCCCTTCAAGGACATCGGGCGAGCCATCCACGCGTGCGCGCAGGCGCGCGGGTACGTCGTCAGCGAGCAGTTCACGGGACACGGGATCGGGCGGGTGTTCCATCGGCCGCCGTGGATCGTGCATACGCGTTTGTCTCCCCTTTTCTTGCCCACGAAACATGGAGGCGCTGCTGATGGTGGGGTGTGTGCGATCCAGTGAACGACGAGCCCGGGGCGATGAGGCCGGGGGATTGTTTTACGATCGAGGTGAGACTGTTTATTTATTTTTTGTTTGAGGCTCGGCGAGAAGGCTGAGGGGTGGGTGGGTAGCCGGCGCTGATACAAGGCTCGAACCCCCGCGCGTGGATTTTCCCTGACGGGTGGACGGCGTCGACCGAGGTGCGTGCCTTCTTCTTCCTTTGTCGATCCGTAGGGGGGCTGAAAGGAGGGGAACGGGACAGAATTGCGCGAGGAGCGCGCAGGAGGAGCATATGGTGCTTATCACGGAGGAGGGGGCGGACGTGATCACCGCGTGAGCGTGAAGGGGGGTGGTGTGGTGGTGGGGATGTGTTCGTAGTACTTAGTAGTACTATTTTACTTACACGATAGTATACAATGCTGTATTTGCGGGCGTCAACAAGCGCCCACAACTACAAGCCACCTTAAAGCGCCGGAGGGGCGGTCCGGGCGGTTGTTACCTCTCACCGCGCGACGTCCATGATGTCCTCGAGCTCGAGCGCAATCCCGTTCGTCTATCGGCTGTTCTTCCTGTACATCGAGCCGCTCTCGGCGCTCGCAGGGGCGTACTACGCTGCTATTCAGCCCTCTTCGTACCTGCACGAGCTCCTCCCTTTCGCCCCGTCCTACCACACCCTTCCCCCTGGCGTGGCTGGTCCGCCCGCGACGCCGACCCTGATGGCCCTCCACCAACTCGCGAACCTCTACCTCCTCTTCGCGCTGAACGAGCACTTCGTGCTGGCGTCGACGGACGCGCTCCGGACGTGGAAGACGCTCCTCGCGGGCCTGCTCGTGGCGGATGCGGGGCACTTGGTGAGCATGGTGCCTGCGGGGCGGAGGGCGTTCGAGGTGTGGGCGTGTGCGGAGTGGAACGCGATGGTGTGGGGGAGCGTCGGGTTCGTCTACCTCGGGGCGGGGATGCGGGTGTGTTTTCTGATGGGGGTGGGTCTGGGGGAGACCAAGGTGGAGAAGGAGAATTAGGAGGGGTAGGCCGCGATTCGGAGGCAGCGGGCGCGGATTGGGTTTCGGGGCCGCGTCTGGGGTGCGTCCGATCAGGGTGAGTCGAGTCCGTTGTCGAGTCGGGGCGCAAAGGGGCGATCGCGAGGCTGACCCGGTTCGGTATAATTAGGAAGAAGCATCGAGCTGATGCCGCGAGAGTGTACTTATACAATACGAAGGGGGCGTGCAGCAATAATGGGGTCGGAAGTGTAGGATGTATGTATGTATGGTAAGTGAAGGTCGTTTCGTGCGCGCTCGGATCTGCGCGAGGGGCGGGAGGTGTGATGGTGATGGTACGGTGGCTGATGGATGGATGGACTGGGAACCAGCAACTTTGCGGTGAGTTGAATGTTGTTCGGTGGGTTAGTCTGCTGCTTCATCTATGGAGATCAGGACTGAACATGGGAACTTTTCACCACACAGAGTTGATGCAGCGAGGCAGGTTTTGAAAAGCGACCATATTCTGAAGTCGCGGATCCGTGATACGAAATCTGGGTGAGTCGATGGACTTTGGACCCCCGGCGAGGCGTAACTTGCGCTTGGGCGTATTGCGGCGTCCTGGATGATCAGGTTCGTGCGACGAGCACTGTCGCTGCCGGTGGGGTATAATGCACACGGCGGGCGGTCTCGCGCCGCTCGACGAATTTGCGGCGGGATGAGCAGGCGGGTACGATCGTCGTCTGGGCCGGCGTTTTCCAGGATTTGCGAACGAGAGCTGGTGTGCCGGAGAGGCGGATGGAAGGGTTTCTCTCGCAGGTAAGCAGTCATGTGCGATGCCTGTGCGGAAGGAGGCTACTCCTACGCATAAGCACTAACGGGACTAACCTGGTCTCCATTTCCTAGTGTTGCCTTGCTCGTATCAAACTCCCGTGCGTCACGCAAGCACACTCGGCAATTATTAGTTTGCCATCGGAAATCGAGGTCGTCAAGTCAGGGCTTAGAGGGGTGGTGTGATTCCTGGGTTCGTGCGTGGCGGTTGACTCACATGCCAGTGCCGTTGGTAAGTATGATGGTAACTTTGATTCTGAAGGCGCGCCAACCCCGTGGTTCCCCACGCGGTTGTGGCGAGCCACGTTCCGGATTAGGAGGTCAGTCCTTGCGCCCGACGTGATCGAGGGGGAAGACGTCGAAGAGGCTGCCGCTTTCCTCCAAATGTCGGTGGGGAATTCGACTGGTTGTCAAGCTCGCTCTTGGCTTGGCGGCGGTGCGCTAGGGATTCACCGAGGGGAGTTTGCGGCGACATCGCAGCGCGTGGGCTGCTGGGATGGATTCTCCCCGGCGAACGCCGTGGGCACGCGTGGATGAAGAGGGTGCTGACGATGACGGAAGGGGACTGGGCTTGAAGCTTGACGGCGGTCTCCGTTCGGGCGGTAATCAAGACGCCACTAGCAGGACGCGGCGGGAACCTGGCATGGCTGGAATAGGCAAGAAACCTTCCCGATCCAGAGAGGGGTCGAGGTCGTTTCCGAAAGAAGGGGCTCTGACGGCGTCGATATCACCTGATCTGTCCGAGGGCCCCGCCCCAAAGGTCGGGAGCGGTGACGAACGAACGCCCGCCTCGTCAAAGCAGCCACAAAGCCTCCCGCCGCTTATAACCCCCACTCCCATTCCTCCGCCCCATCTGCGTTCCTTTCCCTCCCCCGCCTCCATCTCGCGTTCCCCCCGCCGCCCCCGCCGCCCCTTCTTGGATTCCCGCCCGCCACGATGCACGCCGTTCTCGCCTTCCTCGACGCCCACCTCCTCGTCCTCTCCTTCTCCGTCATCGCCCTCTATTTTGTCCTCAACGCGATATATCAACTCGTCTTCTCCCCCCTCTGCGATATCCCCGGTCCCTGGTACGCCGCCGTCTCCAACGTTTGGCTTACAACACACGTTGTCCGCCTCCAACAATGCAAGACCATACACGACCTTTTTGAACGCTACGGCCCCGTCGTACGCGTCGGCCCCAACAAGGTCGTCTTCAAGGACCACCTCTCCGCCAAGGCCGTCTACTTCAACCCCAAGTTCGACAAGAGCACCTACTACAAGAGCCTCCTCACGTGCGTTCAGCGAGCCCCCCTTCCCTTCTATCGCTTCCTTCGCTCACGCCTCTCGATAGAAACGAAAACGACCACGCGTCAGTGCTGTTCGACATGCGTATATCCGCCTGGTTTGCTGATTTTCTGCGTTCGTAGCATGACCACTCTATCTCACGGCCCCCACGCTGCTCGCAAGAAGGGATATGCCCCTCACTACAACCCCGCCCATCTCGCCCTCTTCCAGCCCGAACTCCATGAGTACACCGTCGAGCTTGTCGAGGTAAATTGATATCTATTGTCTGGTTGCATGCTCGCTCACCGTGCCCGCCAGGTCTTGGAACGCATCTCCGGAAAGAGCGCTCTCGACTGTCTTCATCTTTTCCGGCAGTTCATGGTTGACGCCGTCTCCGTCTCTTCCTTTGGCTACCACGTCGGAGCCCTCGCCAAGTGGGCGATCGACGCCGAAGACCCCCTTGTCACCGCCATCGGCGACTTCCCCAAGCGTGGTATTCTCGTAAGTGTGTCGCTTCCCCCCTCGTCTCTCTCTCGTTGACACTCTCCACAGCGTAGCGCTGTCCCCTCCTGGGCGTGGAACCTCATCTGTCGCATCCCTCACAAGCGCCTCCGTCTCCTTTGCGACTCGGACAAGACCATGGCCGAGGTAGACCTTCCCATGTATTCCGGCCGTTCGTCTGCTGAGCAGGGTCAATGTTTTTCAGTTCGTCAGTGGCCGTGTCTACGAGAACCGGGCGCAGATGAGCAACGACTCTGACAAAATGCCACTCGTCCAGCGCTTGCTTCGCCACCGTATGGGAGCGTCAAACGATCTCATGTCCGAGCGCAACATCATCTCGGAGCACATGGGCCACTTGTGGGTCTGCACCCCCTCTTCGTTCAGGGTCGTACTGACTCGCTACGTCAATTCAGCGTCGCCGCCTGTGACACGACCTCTACCACGCTGGCCTACCTCTGCTGGGAACTCACTCGCCGCGCTGACATCTCCAAAAAGCTGCAAGCCGAGCTGGATGCCGCCATGCCCAACTCGAAGACGATCCCCGATATCTCCGTCCTCCAGGAGCTCCCCTACCTGACGGCGTTCATCAAAGAAGGTTCGTAGTTTAGACTCGCGGATGACTCCAATCGTGTTGACGCCCTCGTGTCCAGGCCTCCGCGTCTACAGCGCTGTCCCCAGCCTCCTCGAGCGCGTCGTGCCTGCCTCGTCGTCTAAGACCGCCTCGTTCCCCGAGTCATTCGACCTCATGGGTTTCGAGCTTCCCGCGGGCACCATCGTGGCGACGCAGGGATGGTCGATGCATCGCGACCCTGCCGTGTTCCCTTCGCCGGACACGTTCCTCCCGGACCGTTGGTTGGACGCGTCGCCGGCGGAGCTTGCGACGATGCACCAGTCGATGATGCCGTTTGGGCTCGGCACACGGGTGTGCGGTGGCCAGAACCTTGCGCAGATGATCCTTCGCATCACGGTCGCGTCTCTCGTGCGCAACTTTGACATGAAGGCGGCAGCGGAGACGACGGCGAAGAGCATGGAGATCTGCGATTCGTTTGTGAGTGCACGGTTGTTTCGGTGGACGGGGTTGCTGATTCGGAACGTTGGGCGCGCAGGTCATTTTCCCCGCGGCCATGCGCTGCAGTCTCGTTTTCAACCCGCGCGAACAACGCTGAGCGAATGCGATACCCTTTCCACATTTTGCCATGTTCCCGGGTTTTGCGATCAAAATGGACGATGAGTTGCTCTTCGCCGCCTTGAAGTACCCTACCACGCTCTTTAATCTTGCGATCCCCTACCTAATGTTGTCGGCCTCTTGCTCTCGCGTTGTGTTTTCATGCTTACCTTGCGATTTGTACTTGCGGAGGGGGGATGTTTGCCGTGTTGTTGTTGCCACGTCGCGGCCGTTTTCGTGCGGCCTCGGATACCTTTTTCTTTAGCTTATACCCCACTCGAACTCGTTAATTTTGGAGGGAGATGCGAAATCTCCTGTACCAGCCCCCGTACACTATGCGCCCCAAGTATGTACTTCTACGGACGGGGGGTAGATGTCATACGGTAATATCAGCCCTTGCCATCATTGTATCGACTTGGACGACCGCGCGCGGAGATGAGGAGATGTCAAGATGTCGCGTCGACGTCTGATCGAGCGCGTTGTTCATGCGATGGCCAGCGTGAACACGTTTCAGTACTGAGCGACCACGACCATGACCGCTCTCGACATGAACACGAACCCGACTCCCTCGCGCGCTCCGGGCGCGCTCACGATTCGCACGGACGTGGACGTGGATCGGGAGGAAGAGGAGGAGGAGGAGGATTGGAGTCCGGATTCGCTGTTCGACGAGCCCATGGAGGCGGAGACGGAGAGGACGTCGCCGCGCACATCCCCCTCGATTCATACCATCCTGGCCCCTCTCCCTGCCCCGACGCAAGCCCCTCTCCCTGCCCCGACGCAAGCCCCCCCCCCTGCCCCGACGCAAGCCCCTCCCCCTGCCCCTCCCCCTCGCGCCATCCCGCCGATCCCCAGCGCGCCGGGCGCGCACGAACGGGTCGCGCGCCGGACGTGTCCGCCGATCCCGGGGCTGTACTTCGATCCCGGGGCGCGGCTCGCGCGGGCGCGGGCGGAGCGGGTGCGGGCGGGGTGCATGCGGGCGTTTTTGGTGGGGAGGCGGATCGGGCGGATCGGGCGAATCAGGTGAATCAGGTGATGCTTTTTGGGAGGGCGGGGGAGGGGGAGGGCGAGGGCGAGGGGGGAGGGGGAGGGGGAAGATGAAGAGGGGGAAGGAGGGGAGGGGAAGGGAGGGAATGGAGGGAAAGGGAAGGGGCAGGGGCAGGGGCTGCCGGCGGCGCTGGAGGCGCTCGGGAGGGAGTTGGCGGGGATGCTGAGGGGGGCGGTGGGGGCGGAGGCGTTCCGGGCCGTGTTCGGGGAGGGGGCGGGGGAGCGGAGGGCGCGGCAGGCGATCGTGAACCTGTACGCGGTCGGGGAGGGGATCGGGGACCACGTGGATCTCGTGGGACGGTACGGGGAGGGGATCGTGGGGGTGGGCACGGGGAGCGGGTGCGTGATGCGGTTTTTGAAGGTGCGGGCGGGCGGGGCGGGCGAGGGCGAGGTGGGCGAGGGGGAGGGGGGAGGGGGAGAGGGAGAGGTGGGACGTGTATGTGCCCGAGGGCGGGATCGTGGCGCTGACGGGCGAGGCGCGGTATCGGTGGACGCACGGGATCGAGGGCCGGGCGGGGGACTGGGTCGAGGCGGAGGAGGGGGGGGACGGGGAGGGGGAGGGGGGAGCGCGGCCGGTGTGGGTGCCGCGGAAGGCGCGGGTGAGCGTCACGTTTCGGTGGATGCTGCCCGGGGCGGACGTCGTCGGGGCGTGAGCGAGCGGGGGACATTATTTAAGTCATTCGGGGGGTCGGGGGTCTCACGCGGGCGGGGCGGGCGGGGAGATTTCGTTCGATTTTCGATTGCGATTTCGATTCTATGAGATGTACAGACCGGGGGCGTTCGGGATACATACAACACGACACAGACACGGACACGGACACAGACACAGGCGCGCTTCGTCCACCTTCTCTCTCGTCGCGATCGCGCAGGGGTACAACCTGCCCCTCCTGCCCTGCCCTGCCCTTCTACTAGTATCCGCTCTCCTTCGCTTCCGCTTCCGCTTCCCGTCGAGGATGGCGTGGGGCGACGTGTGGACGGTAGGCGATGGTGGGCGATGGGACGGGACGGGACGGGAAGAGGACGAGGGGAGAAGAGGCGGGCAGGCGGGGATCGGGCATCAGCAGCGGACGCCGCCGCGGAGGGCGAGGACGAGGTGGAGGACGGCGCCGGCGGTGATGTTGAACTCCTTCGCCATCTTCTCGTCCGGCCTGGGCGCGCTCGCGGGGTCAGGGAACGAAACGAAAAGGGAGAACGGCGCACGCGCGGGGAGCGGGGAGCGGGGAGGGGGGGAGGGGAACGCACATCTGGCGGCCGGAGAAGATGAGGCGCTGTTGGGGCGGGGGCACGCCGGATTGCTCCTCGACTTTCTCTTTGATGCGCGTGATCTGGGGCGGGGGCGGGGTGAGGGCGATGGGGGTGAGATGCGGGGGGGTGAGATGCCGGGGACGAGGGGAGAGGGGAGTGGCGCGGGGGTGGCGTACCTTGTCATCGGGGTCGATGTCGAGCTCGATCTGCGTGTGCGAGGGCGAGGAGCATGTGAGTGTGGGGAGTTTCAGGAGGACGCGGACGTGGACGCCACGCCACTTCGCACCTCTTTGCCTGTCAGCGTCTGTCGGGGGAGAGGAGATGAGAAAGAGGGGGAAAGAAGCGCGTTAGAGGGGGGGGGGCTGACCTTGACTTTGATCATCATCGTGGGCGGAGAGAGGGCGGGAGATGGGAGGAGGAGGAGGTGGTGGTGGTGGTGGTGGTGGTGGTGGGTGGGTGGGGGGCAAAGACTTGAAGAGCGCGTTTATGGCCCAGATTCGGGCGCACGCGACCGCCGCCGGGTGGCTCCGGCCGGCCGGCCCCTCGTTTCGTCCCCAAAGCGGGACGGATGCGTCTTTGTTTCCGGGTCCGGGATTCAGGAGACCGGCGAACCACCCTAGTACTGACCCGCTGGATCGACTGACCGCAATCCCGTCCCATCGCTCACGTCTTGCAGCTCTCAGCGGCCTCGGCTCACAGGTCCTCGTCGACGCCGCCCGATGTCCGCCTCTGTGCGCTCCCCCGATCCCGACTCCAGTGGCGCGCGCGACTCGTGAGTCAAGTGCGGGGGGCCGGGAGGAGGGTGGTGCATGGTCGAGAGTCGATTCAGAGGCGCGTGCATACTTACTACGCGTGTGCTTCAGTTGTGCTTCGCTCAGGATATTAGAATGTTATCATTGTACCGTCGCGGTCGCGAACCCCCCTCGTCAGTTCTTCATGTCGTATTCAAACGCATCTGCCAGTGTCAGGGAGGGACGTACACGTGAATGGACAGACAGCGTCGCTCGGGTGCGCGCCTCTCCGGTCCTCCGAATCCCGTCCCCACCCCCGCCTTTTATTCCCCTCCCTCTCCCTCTCCCTCTCCTCCCCTCTCCGTCCCCACCCATCCACAATGCCCACCCCCTCCCTCCCCCCCTCCGCTTCCTCCCTCCCCGGCAACGCCCCCACCGAAGCCAAACAAACCGTGCTCGACCTCATGCAGCTCTTCTTCGGCCACGGCGCGTCCTACAACCGCCGGCTTCGCCCTGCCCGTCGCGCGCCGGCTCGCGGTGGCCGAGGTCGGGCGGCGCGCGAAGGCGGACGCCGCCGCGGCCGCGCGGGAGGAGTGGGTGGGTCGTCATGGAGCTCGACGTGGACGAGGGTGGGTGCGCGTTCGGGCGGGGACGCGTGGGCTGTTTTGCCGAGAGAGGGGACGCGTTTGCTGACCGTTCTCCCTTCGCGCGGGGCGCCTTTTCTGCTCTTCAGATATGTTGAACGGGGGCGGGAGCATGCACGGCGGGTGCACGGCGTTCTTGATCGACATGTGCGTCCGTCCGCCCTTCCCTGACACACACAGACTCCCCGCGACGTTTCTGACATCCGTCCGCGCAGATGCACGTCCATCGTGCTCGGCGCCGCGGGCAGGGGCGGCACCGTCTCGCAGGCGATCAACACGGTCTATCACGCGCCCGCACCGGCGTACGTCCCCTTCCTTTCTATTTCCTTTCCTTCCTCCCCTCTCCTCCCCCCCCTCCTCCTCCTCCTCCTCTCTCCCTCACCTCCCCCCTCCCCTCTCCACCCCCCTCTCCACCCCCTCTCCGCCCAACCACCCACCCACCCCCCCCCCCCTCGTCCCCCGAAACCCGCGAGTCGTACACCGGCGATTGACCGACGCGACGCGACGCCGCGCATCTTTTGCTTTCCAGGGGATGCCACCTGCGAATCGTGAACACGACGATGACCGTCGGCGCGCGGATCTCGTCCGCGCGGTGCGAGGTCAGTCCGAGTCCCTCCCTCCGCCTCCGCCTCCGCCTCCGTCTTCCGCCCCTTGAGTTTGATTCTGACCGCGTCGTCCTCCGTGGCCCTTTCTCTTTCTCCTGCTCCCCCTCCTGCTCCCCCTCCCCCTGCCCCCCCCCCCCCCCCCTGCCCCTCCTCCTGCCCCTCCTCCTCTTTTTCTTTCTTTGTGGAATCCTGTTTCGGTGTGTGGGTGCAGATATGGGACGATACGCACCACCGCCTGGTCGCGACCGGGATCCACATGAAGATGGTGCCGTCGTCGCCGAAGGCGAAGCTGTGAGCTCTAAGCTAATAACGGTATGTACTACATACATACATGATCTATCTCGTCAGTGCTGAGATTTGCTATCGCAGACGGGGTACGAGTCTGCCGCGCCAGGGGACCGTCGACGCACGGATGCACGCATAGTCGCGTACTTACCCCCCCCCCCCCCCCCCCCCCCCCCCCCCCCCCCCCCCGATCGAGAGGACGCGAGTCGGGTCGTGGCCTGCTTTCGATGCTTTTCATCCTATCCACACCTTTCCCCCACACCTTTCCCCCTACAGTTGTTATCCATCATCATAAGGAACCCCTATCGCACTCGTCCCGCCCGCGCCCGCGCCTTTCGTTTTACTACCACCGCCCAGCCCTGACTCCTTATTGTCGCCCCGGCCGCGCGACGTCGTCCGTTCCGTACTCAAGTACTTGCGTATGTGCGGACGTCGCGTTTGCGCTCTTGTGCATGTGGGTGCTCTGTGTGTGTGTGTGGCCTCGGCGAAGGTGGCGTGTGCTTCATCGAGCGATCCCAGGATCGAGATCAGGCATCGTAAAGTACGGCGTTCGAACGTCGAAGTCGGAACTTTGCGGCAGCCTCGGGTCAAGCGTTTACATGCAAACGTCTTATACTCAGAACGACTGTCTTCTGAGTAAGGTCAGCCACGGAGACTATGCAAACGTGTCTCTTTTCCTCGTCCACCTCTTTTTCCTTCGTACAAGTATCCCCCGCGACGCGTGAACGCTCGCGTGGCCATTTGTCTCTTGCCGGCGGGTCGCCGCCGCCGTCGACGTCATGGACCGCCATGGGGAATGGTTTGGACCTTGTTTACATAACCGCTATCGACCTATCGACGAGCGCGGGCACCTACTCTAGCCTCTAGGCCTGCCCCGTCCCCGATAATGCACGGCCCCTTGTCCAATCTTCAGCGCTTCAGCGCCTTCTTGCAACACTGCGTGTTGGAGGTCGGTATCGGCCGGAGGATATTTGCGAGATATCTGGGAAATATGCTGGATTTCGCGCGCGATCTTGGGTTCCGGTGATCGCGCAGACGAAATGGGTGAGATAGTGAGCTCCGGGAAACAGACGGTGTTAAAATCTTCGCGATATCTACCTTCATTTTTGCTGCACTGCCGGACCGTGAGAGAATTGACTTGGAGTCGCGTCAGACGCTCGCCCGCTGAGTAATCGAAACTCGTACCTATGTCTAAAACATGTTGGGGACGAGCCACAACAAGGTTGAGAACTAAAAGGCGTGTCTATGATGTATAGTAGAGAGTATATAACCAAGTCCCAGCCAAGATCTAAGGGGTCTTTTGAGCGAAGAAGCCAGGAAAGACACTCCGAGGGTTAGGTGTGTGCAAACCCGGCCACGTGACCCAGGGACTCAATGCGCGGAGTCAACTTGAGTACGGACTCTGCGCGCATATAGCTCAGCTACTGCTCTGACACCGTCTGGTTCCCCGTTATATGGATACGAAATAGAATGGACAACATAAAGGTATGTATGTTGCAATTTTTCGTCTTATTTGTTGTGTTTTTCAAGACGTAAGTGAATGTATGCTCAATGTACTCATGCTTTGGCACTTCCAAATAGACCAGCGAGGACGACACTCTTGTTCCACAGGCTCAGCGTACACGGGATACAGATCCTAGGACTTGTCCTTGTGAAGAATGCGTTCCATCTGGTGGATTTCAGCTGCCTCGGACAATAAGAAGACATATGAAGAAACAAAGAGCTCGGCGCGTTATCTCGGGTCTGACACTGGCAGGCCGAGACACACACTCTCCAGATCCGGACGATAGCTGGGAAGCCGAACTCTCTGCCTTGTCTAGGGAATCGTCAAGAGATATAGTCTACGCGTTCAAGTTGGATGACGACGGCGCAGCGATCCTATCGCATCTGTCAGTATCACCTACCCCACTTGGAACGTTCTCACCAGATACCCCGGAGAATGTGCCTGCCTACGCGCTCGACACTCGTGGTCTTCGTGATGTGAAGACTCCCCTCCTGGAAGACGACTCATCTTATCTCTCAGACGACCCTGGACTCGTGCAACAGCACAATAGGCCAACTCCATCTCCGACGCCGTCACTGTACTTTCCGGCCTCGGACTCGGAAGACGAGCGCAAATACGAGGAACTTGGTGTACGCTACTACCGAGGTCAGTGGAATTCTCCGTTTGCTTGTAACGCGTTACTGATTGACGCACAGACTCTGACGACGAAGAACCGTTCAAGTTCCATCTAGATGACGAGAACAACTCTGACCAGTTCTCAGATGCTCGGACTAATGCCTTGGATTCTGGTGACATGGCAAGCTTGGATCCAGAAGACGAGGACAACATCACGATTGAGCTCGAAAACGACCCTCTCTTCCGCATGAACGACCTGGACGCCTACTGCATTTGCAAAGATGAAGATCCAGATGTACCAGACGACTGTCATGAACGGTCTATAATTTTCTTTTTACTTTACATCGGTTACACGCTTTAGGACTTATCGACTTATCACCGGTCCGGCTCCACCTTGGCCCGGACCCGGCTCATCTATATCCCGCCCGGACCCACGTGACTCATCTCGGTCCGGGTCTGACTCCTTTCTCTTGACTCATGCTGTACGATACTGACTCATGCTGTGCCCTTTTACATGCGACTGCTTACTTATACTTGGTCTGCTTACTGATCGCCGTGTATTGGTTGCTTACCTAAGTCTCTCTCCTCTTGTGTATATAAGGCTCGCTCTCGCTGTACATATCCCTTATCTCGAGCTAGTCAATTCTACCGACTTTGCTTGCTTTCCCTCGTCTGTCGCCGTGTCTGATCGGCTCCCCTCTATCGTCCTCATCTTCTAGTCAGCTGTGTCGTAACTTGGTGCTGTCGCACTAGTCGTTGCTGACATAAGCTCGAGATCTGTTTACTCTTGCACCACCCTACGACCGTCCCTACGTACTGTAGCGTAGTAGTAGTAGTACCCGTCTGGTACTGACCTTGTTCTTCCCCCGTGCCGCCCTAGACCGTTGCCCCCAGAGTACGCGACTTGTTACCCTGACATTGTGGTCGTGCGCACGTATACTGGTGCCGGCTTGACGTTTCCTCGAAACGTTACACCTACTCGAGACTCTCCAATACCAGGAGTTGAAAGCTCAGAGGTGACAGTAGAAGGTGCACCTTTGGTGTAGGAAACGAGTAAAAGCGGCGAAAGGAAAGCGGTTTAGGAAGTCTTTGGGCTCGTGTCCCCTAGACGAAGAGACAGCCAACAGGTCGAGAAGACTGAGGCAGACCGTCTTGCGATCTCATAACAGAACCACCTTCCCTCGACAAAATCTTCCCTTGCCGCACAGAGTAACCATTTCGACTGGGGGCTCGTGCATGGAAGATTGGCGCTCACAAGTACAAGAATTCATCCCCATCAGCCACGACGCTATCATCTCCCTCATCAACGAATCTAAAGACCCTTGGGCCTGGCACAATTGGAAGGTCGCCCTCGGCGTAGAAGAACTTGAAGACTCCATCATAGACATCCACTTCTATCGCCTCAAAATAAGCGAACAAGGAAACGGAAACCTCTACGTCTACTCCTGCCCATACGTCACCTACCGCTACAAACTCGAGCAACCCCCAAAATCCTTCTACGCGCCCAACGAGAAAATACCAGTGGACACTCGACACACCCACCGCCTCCTTACACCAGGCAACACCCCCAGCCCCACACCAGAGCCAGAGGTCATCGACCTCACCCAGCCAGAGGTCATTGACCTCACCCACTTATAAACAATTCCCTCGTTCGGACTCAACGGCTCCGACTCCAGTTCTGACTCCGACACCGACGTTGAGGACGAAAACTGCTACATATATCCCCTCCCTCTAGGCTTCACTGAACGAGGAAACGACTTCTTTGTCCAACTCGGAGACACCACTGTCGAAGTCGCCTTCGTAGCAACCCAAACAAGTGGCATCAGTTGGTACTTCGCCAACGAAAGCCAAGACGACCTCACTGAAGCCGACTTCAACCTCATCACCACCTCCGCCCTACCGCCTGTCACCGACGAAGACTTCTCCAACCTCGACGAACCAATCATGGCTGCCCAGTGGATCCGCACCGACCCCCAACCCCCTCTCCCCGCCGAACTTGCCAACTGCACCGAAATCGGTGGAACATGGAACATCGTCATCGGCCAAACTGGCTCTCCCATCCAACACATGAATAACGTCACCGACGATGCCTGGCTCATGGAAGTAAATGGCCAATGGGTCGCCATCCCTGCCGTGCTTGTTGCTGCCCTCAACCTGCCACCCCCCCACCGTCAACGTCACGGCCCCCCCTATCACCGTCAACCCCCCCGCGGTCACTGTTAGTGCCCCAGCCGCCGCCGCCGCCAGACCCTCCCGAAAGAAAGTCCACGCGAAAACTCCTGAAGGCTTCTCTGGGAAACGAGAGGACTTCAATGACTGGATGCGGTCGTGCGAGGAATACATGCGAGCTGCTGAGGATGACCTCGTGACGGACAAGGACAAAGTCCTCTTCATTCTCACCTACATGACGGGGGAGGCAGCACGCACCTGGAAGGCCGAGTATGAGGATGCACACTTGGCCAATGGAGCCATGGTCGCCTGGGTGGACTTCCACAAAGCACTCAAAGGGGCCTTCACCGACGTCAATGAGCAGCACCGTGCCGCAGTCGAACTGGACGGGTTCAAACAGACGAAGGGTACCACTGCCCATGAATACTTCGCCAAGTTCGAGCAACTCGCAAGAAAGGCAGGATACTCCACGGCGCAGGACCCTATCCACCTCATGCAGCTGCTCAAACACAACGTCTACTATCGGACCATCGACTCCATCTACGACAGCGGTCACGTTCCTCAGAAATATGAGGACCTCAAAGAGCGCATCATCCTGATCGACGGTCTGCGACAGGAGCGGGAGGACCTTAAGACCCAGCGCAGTGGACCCGTGCAGAACCAAAAACCCAAAGGACAAGGATCGTCCAATGGGCAACAAGGGGGGCAGGTCCCATGGCGCCGCGATGGAACTGGCACGGTGCACGGTGGCAAAGGTCAGCCGATGGACGTCAACCGTGTCGACATCAAGGGGCGATGCTTCCGCTGCGGACAGAATGGCCACCAGGTGCGGGACCGCAGGGTGGACGTGAAGAACATCCGAGACATGTGGGGGAGGGACCGGTACACGGAACCACCAAAGCGGGAGACTCGAGCACAGAGGTTCGAGACGCCCACCGCCTGGGCTAGGAGCCTGTCGGCCGAAGATCGGAAAAGCGTGATGGATGCGCTTCAAGCTCAGCCGAAGGTGGAGGAGAAGAAGGAGGGTTTTTGAGGGGGCTGACGATGTACACGGCATCTGAAGCCCAAGTTTCTGTTTCTCGCTCGTCTGGTTTTGTGGCGCCTCGGTGGCCTGGTTCTCGTTTACATATGCGCATTGTTGATTCGGACTGTACTACTACGGGGGATATCCCCATTATGACTTCTCTTACGGACTCTATCGGTACGGGCACGCGTCCCGTTGTTATTTTAGATACTCAGGCTTCGATTTGTGAGCCTTCGGCTTTGGATATGGCTTCGGTTTCGGCTTCAGTTTTGGATACGGCTTTGGATACGGACTCAGTTTTGGATATGGACCCTGTGAAGTCAGGGACAACGCCGTGCGATGGAAGGGGCACAGCGCCCAAATCATGTTATATGGCACCTGGAACGGCTCAATGGACGCTTCGTCGCTTAAGGGAAGACAAACCCGAAAGTGCGATTGCAATCCTTCGCATCTGGACACACCACCGACGCCGTGACGAGGCTACTTATGAAGCCATCAAGGAAATAACTGGCATGGGAGACGAGTTAGCATGTCAAGCCCTACTAGAGCTTGCCACTCCTATGCAGTTCATACGCTCCGCCAGCGCCAAGGAACAAACGGTCATTCCCACACAACTGGTGGTAGATTCCAAACGCATTGTCAAAGCTCTCGCACTCCTGGACAGTGGTTGCACTGGCTCGTGTATCAACACGAAGTTTGTGCAGGAAAATCACATCCCCACGCGACGGACTGCTCGCCCAATCCCAGTACGAAATGCAGACGGCACTCTCAACACAGGAGGTCCCATCACGGAATATGTCACACTGCGCCTAAATATTCAAGACCATGAAGAAAACATTGACCTGGCGGTCTCCAATCTAGGAGATACGGACCTTTTCATTGGACATGAGTGGCTAAAGAAGCACAACCCTCACATCGACTGGAAATCCGGGTCAATTGAATTTGACCGATGCCCTATCAGCTGCTCTCGTCCCCCTCCCCTCCTCAATATCGATGAGGATGAAGAGGAGGAGGAAGAGCCAGTCCACATAGAAAAGGACGAGCAGCTGTTTGCTTTCGACTGGGATGGCTACAAAGCGACATACCACATCCGGACCCATGCATCGGACATTGCAATTGAAGAGCATGCTAAGAAAAAGGAACAGACCTTCTCTGAGCGAGTCCCAATGGCGTACCACAAATTCAAGGACATCTTTGACAAAGACGACTTCGACAAGCTCCCTGAGCGACGCCCATGGGACCACGCCATTGAGCTCACTCCTAACTTCAAACCGGTCGATTGCAAAGTTTACCCCCTCACATTGGACGAGCAGAAGCAACTGGACGCCTTTTTGGAAGAGAACCTGAGATCTGGCTGGATCCAACCGTCCAAATCACCCATGGCCTCCCCATTCTTCTTCATCAAGAAAAAAGACGGCTCGCTACGTCCTGTGCAGGACTATCGAAAGCTCAATGAGATGACAATAAAGAACCGTTACCCGCTCCCGCTCATCCAAGAGTTGGTTGACAAACTTAAAGGAGCACGGCACTTTACCAAGCTCGATGTCCGATGGGGGTACAACAATGTTCGGATTAAAGAAGGGGACGAGTGGAAAGCTGCATTCCGCATGAACAAAGGTCTCTACGAGCCTACGGTCATATTCTTTGGACTCACCAACTCCCCGTCTACGTTCCAAGCCATGATGAATGACCTGTTCAAAGACTTGATCCACCAAGGAGTCGTGGTCGTCTATTTGGACGACATCCTCATCTTCACACATACGCTAGAAGAACATCGTCGAATAGTCAAGGAGGTCCTTCGGATCCTGCGAGAAAACAAACTCTATCTGAAGCCAGAAAAGTGCGAGTTTGAGAAGGCAGAAATCGAATACCTGGGCATGATTGTCGGCGGAGGAAGGGTTCGCATGGATCCAGCAAAGGTCGCGGCAATCACCAATTGGCCAGCCCCCAAAACGAAGAAACAACTTCAATCATTTTTGGGCTTTTGCAACTTCTACCGTCGCTTTATCAAGGACTTCAGCGGCATTGCTCACCCAATGACTAAACTCACTGGGAAGACGGAATGGGCCTGGGACACCCCACAGCAGGAGGCTTTTGAGGAACTCAAGCGACGTATAACATCACAGCCAGTTCTAGCAATCCCTACAGACGATGGGCAGTTCCGTGTTGAGGCGGACTCCTCTGACTATGCCACGGGCGCGGTACTTTCGCAACAACAGGACAATGGCAAATGGCACCCGGTCGCCTTCCTCTCAAAGTCCCTCAGCGAAGCTGAGAGGAACTATGAGATTTATGACAAGGAATTACTGGCTATCATGACGGCGCTAGAGGAATGGAGACAATACCTCATGGGGGCACGACAGGAGTTTGAAATCTGGTCGGATCATCGCAATCTCACGTACTTCCGCAAGGCGCAGAAGCTAAATCGGAGACAAGCACGATGGTTAACGGAGCTACAAGAGTATCATTGTACGCTACTCCACAAGCCTGGCAAAACAATGGGTAAACCCGATGCTATTTCCCGACTAGCGGGCCTTGAGAAGGGGGAGAAAGACAATGAAAACATTGTCCTCCTGAAACCAGAACTCTTTCGCGCCCTCAACCATGCAGGAATTATAACCAATGGACCTGACAATGTCTTCATTGAGCGGATTCAGGAGGCTACCTTACTCCGAGACCATGCAGTAGAACGCGCCTTAGCACTCAAAGTGAAGGGATGGCTGGAACACGCAGATGGAACGATCACCTGGCAACACAGACTCTATGTCCCAAGAGACAAAGGACTCCGTGCAGACATCATCCAAGCTCATCATGACGGCCCGCTTGTCGGTCATCCAGGACGATACAAGACCCATGAGCTCATCACGCGCAACTACTGGTGGCCTGCCATTAGAGACGATGTCCGGAAATATGTTGAAGGATGTGAGACCTGCCAATGTACCAAGATTAGACATGATCGCATTGCCGCTCCACTCCACCCACATGACCCGCCACAAGCGCCCTGGGAGCATGTATCCATCGACTTTGTCATGCCGCTCCCAGTCTCGGATGGAAAAGACGCCATCTGCAATGTGAACTGCATGGGTACCAAGCAGGTTGTATTCTGGGCCACGACCAAAGACCTAACGGAGGACGAACACGCCTTTGAGTACCTACGCGAGGTGGTCCCCCATCATGGAATTCCTAGAAAGATCGTCAGCGACCGTGGCAGCGTGTTTGTCTCCAAATTCACCACGGCATTGTTCCAACTGTTAGGCATTGAAGGGAACCCGTCCACGGCGTATCACCCTCAGACGGACGGACAGACCGAACGCTCCAACATGACCATGGAAAACTACCTTCGCATCTTCGTCAATCAACGACAGGACAATTGGACACGTTACCTCCCACTTGCCATGACTGCGCTCAACAACATGGTCCATAGTTCGATTGGGATGTCTCCCAACTTTGCCAACTATGGTCGGGAACTCTACCTGGGGACAAACCCTCGACGTGAGACAGACAACCCATCGGCGAACGAGTTTGCACAACGCATGCGAGACATCTATGAGGAAGCCCGCTCTGCGCTAAAGGCAGCACAGGACGATCAAAAGCGCTTTTACGATCGCAAGAAGGACGAACCAATAGATTACAAAATTGGCGACTTCGTCTGGCTGGAAGCCAAGACCAGAGATGGCCAAACCGTAATCAAAACGGCACGTCCTATGCAAAAGCTAGATGACAAGCGCTTTGGTCCTTTCGAAATCCTGGAAAAAGTCGGAGCATCGGCTTACAAGCTTCGCCTCCCTACATCCTGGTCACGAAAACATCCGGTCTTCAACGAGTCCCTCCTATCTCCACACAACGGTCCCGCCTTTGACAATCAGAAAGCACCTACACCTCCACCGCCAGAGTTAGTCCAAGGAGAGGAAGTCTATGAGGTCGAAAAGATTATAGACTCCAAGAAGGTTGGTCGCGGCTTCAAGTACCTCGTCAAATGGAAAGGCTACCCAGACAATGACAATACTTGGGAGCCTCTCACCAATCTCCAGAATGCCAAGAAACGCATTGACGACTTCCACCGTGAACATCCGGGTGCCCCGAAACCTGCACGCCTTAATCGTTGGAAACTCCTGTCGGAGGAAGAAACTGGATCTGATTACGACGAGGACGTCGAATCTAAGGAAGGGGTGATGTCATGAACGGTCTATAATTTTCTTTTTACTTTACATCGGTTACACGCTTTAGGACTTATCGACTTATCACCGGTCCGGCTCCACCTTGGCCCGGACCCGGCTCATCTATATCCCGCCCGGACCCACGTGACTCATCTCGGTCCGGGTCTGACTCCTTTCTCTTGACTCATGCTGTACGATACTGACTCATGCTGTGCCCTTTTACATACGACTGCTTACTTATACTTGGTCTGCTTACTGATCGCCGTGTATTGGTTGCTTACCTAAGTCTCTCTCCTCTTGTGTATATAAGGCTCGCTCTCGCTGTACATATCCCTTATCTCGAGCTAGTCAATTCTACCGACTTTGCTTGCTTTCCCTCGTCTGTCGCCGTGTCTGATCGGCTCCCCTCTATCGTCCTCATCTTCTAGTCAGCTGTGTCGTAACTTGGTGCTGTCGCACTAGTCGTTGCTGACAACGACGAGGACGGCGAGGATAGCGATCACTCAGACGACGAGAATCCCCCTGCTTTCTTGGAGCCTCGTGCTATCCGCAACTTTTATATCCACCAGTGGGTCAACCTATCGTTTCATGGCGCAACACACCAGATCATCAACGCAAGCCTTGTTGGAGCAAAATCATCGTTCAGGGAGATACTAAAAAGCTTAGATCCTGGAACTCGTCCCCCGTTCTCGCTCACAGATGTTGCACACATGGCAGAAACAGTGCGAACGATGGAGCAGCGTCTCCGTGTAGACCCAGACCGTCACATCGTATACTACGTGTTGTGCCCGACCTGCTGGAGGCACTACCCGCTACCCGCTCTCCTTGACATGCACAGCCCTCGGTGCGACAAGCTGGGGTGCGACGGCATTATCTTTCGAACCAAGCGCATGTCCTCTGGTAAACTGAAGCGTTATCCGACTAAACTAATGCCCACATTCCCTATACTCTCCGCGCTGCAGCTCCTCCTTGATCGTCCTGGAAAATACGAGGAATGCCAGTTCTGGAGGAAGGACGGCGACCACGGCCTTTCAGAGCCAATATTCAAGGACGAATGGCGAGACAGTGTTGATCGCTCTGCCCCTATGTTTGACATCCACGACGGTTGGCTCTGGCGGTCTCTGCAGGCTGGCATCTCTCGCGAGTGGGACCCAGACAACGAAACTGTCACGGACTTCAATACAATTCCAGGGCAGAGCGTGCGGTTTGTCTCGCTACCTTGCAGGCTCGTACTTGGTGTACATTTCGACTGGTACGCGTGTAGCACCTGTGTGAGATTTCGTATCTGACCCCCACATGAGGTTTGGGACCAGGAAGCGTGGCAGCCATTCGTCTGGTGTTGGATTTCTCACAATACAGAACCTACCGCGCTCAAAGCGGCTCCTGCGGGAGAACATGATTTTTTTCGTTTGCATTCCAGGGCCTACAGAACCTGATACGGAGCAGATGAACGGTATATGGGAGATTTTTACAGGTGAGCTCGCAGAACTCGAATCAGGTGAGTACGACACCTTAAACGTCGACTTATTCGCGTCGATGACCCGGCGCCGGACACGATATTGACACACTTGCAGGTGTGCACTTTCGCATGCACGACAGGCCAACAAAAGAACTTGTGCATGCGACGCTTCCCCTGTCAACATGCGATACACCAGCCCGTCTCAAGGCCGGCGGCTACGTCTCGCAGAATTCCTTGGGCTTCATGTGTTATTGTTGCGACAAGCCTTTCGATTCGTTGACGCAGCCACACTGTTTCGATCCTTCAAGTAAGTCCCACCATTGCCATGTTCGTGTCCAGTGCCTTGACCAACCCTGGCATCCAGCGTTCCGATATCGCAAATACGAGGAGCAGTTGTGCGACAAGTTCCGCGCTAGAGACGCTCTCAGAGATGATCCGTACTCCGAGCTCCCTGCCGAAATTGCTACGAAAAAAGGTGTCCGGTTCTCTGCCCTAGACATGCTTCCCAATTGGCAAGGTCCAATAAGTCTGCCGCTTGAGCCAATGCACAACTTCTATCTTGGTATGCGACCATGTTGTGGTGTCACATATCAATCAGTTATTAACCCGGACTCGGACAGGAATTGCAGCCGATGTCCACAAGACCATTCTGCTCGCCGGAGGGATGTTCGTCGGAACTGGTAAGCGGGGCGAGACGCCACCCAGTGCGATTCTCGAATCCTGCATCCAGAACTTGCACATTCCAGCAAGCATGGGACGGCTGAACCCCAAGGTAAGTGCTCACTGTTCACCCAACCATCCATCCTACTGATTTTCTGACATACTACTAGATAGCGACAGGTGGAGGCCGTCCAAAGGCAGACGACTGGAGAAACCTGATGACGGTGTATCCCGTTGTTCTCGCAATCTGTTGGAATATGTGGGATCGACAAAGCGAGGAATCTGCGCGCAAGGCTCGCAAGAATACAAAACTGCATGAAGAGAAGCTTCGAACCCAAAAGCTACTCCTGAAGCGTCGCCGCCGTGCTTTGCTACAAGAGGACGAAGTGGACGAAGCTGACCTAGATGCACTGGACGATATTGAGGCAAGTAAAAACTACTACGCACACTACTGGAACGTTCTCCGGGTATGCGCCGCCTTACGGATCCTTGGATCTCGTGCCATCTCTCTCAATGATGCAGCACGCGCGCAGCTCTTTCTCGAACAATCCTTCCAGTCCTGGGCCAGCATGGGATGCCACCTTAAACCAAACTTCCATGCCGCTGCTGGCCACTCGTATGACTTCATCGAGATATATGCGACCATGTACGCAATCACAGTCTGGGCTCATGAACGCTGTATCGGCATTCTGGCGCAAATGAAGACGAACAGTCGGTCAGGTGGAGAGTTGGAGTGTACGCTCATGCGCGGCTGATGGAAGACGACCCTCTGTCAAGAACTGGTGCGTGTGTTATCTTGATATTTTCTGTCTTTTGTTTATAGCCTAATGTCCGACTTATCAGCTTCGACGGATGACCTCGTTGGAAGACAGGAATGATGAAGACGACATCGCAATTGAGGCGCTGCTCAAAGCAATGTGTGGTGGTGCAGAGGGGGAAAGACATCGAGGTACCTTCATGACATACCTGGCAGCCATGTCCGAGATTGACTCCCCAGGTATGCTCTCCGTGCTGCTGCCGTGTTTCTCTGTGAACGAACACGACTAACTCGAATCAGTTCCCTTCAAATTCCCTGCTCGTATATCACATATTGATCTCCGTGCAGAAGGATTATACCCTCAAGTGCTCGAGTACGCGCAAGCGTGTTGGTCGAACCGGCGGGTTGTGGCAGACTATGGGATTCTCCATGGCGGATCTCCACTATATTCCCACAATGTACCATCCTATCCAAGCGCGCAGGTATCTGGTGTCAAGTACTACGCCGCATCGCAGCATCGTGGGGGACAATACTGCTTCGGCTATATTCAGGATCGACAGGCCGTGCAGCTGCTATATCTCCTGACAGTTACCCTAGGCACTGGAGATGGGTTAGCGGATCAGCCTACCGAGGAACATATTGCCATTGTAAGGCGATTCGAGAACCGGGGAAACCTCCCGGTCCCACCATGGGAGGAGTGGTGAGTACGCGTGGTGCCGTTTCTACGCAGTGATGACATGCAATTCTCACATCTGTCTATGCTAGGGCCGTTGATCTGGGCATACAAATCTGGAATCGCAAGTTCCTACCGTCCCAGGTCGTTCCGATGGGTGATTTGTGCGGGTTGTTCGTGCTTGCTGATTGTTCGGCCAAAGGGAAGGGGTTTTGGGCTACCATCGCTCTCGATCATGTACGTTGTCGCCTCGCGATGCTGAACCACACTAACTGTATTGTATGTAGCTACAGCCCGAGTGTGACGTCGAGGGTTAGGTAGTATGCGCTCTCGACGCCGGCTGTAAACAACGCTACATGTGTGACTATAATTATAAACCCTATTTGTTGGTGCTGCTGCCGTTCCCATCCGTTTCATCCCCGCCTGATTCACCTTGAGAACCTGAACCTTCATCGCCACCGCTGACACGCGCCCTCTCATCGTCGTATTTGTCAAGCCACGCGTGGCTGACGGCCCAAGCTGGAGTCCGAGTGCCAGCGACGAAAGGTAACCTCTCGTGCTTGCGAAGCTTGCCCTTCACACGCGGTGTGATTAGTTTTTTCTTCCCTTTCTTTTTCCCATCGGTTTTCATATTCTTGTCCCGGAGCAGCTTGTGCAGCAAGTCTTTCCTTGTCACGAACTATAGGTGGAACATTCCTGGTGAACTTGGGAATGAAACATACAGGGAGAACTGGAACTAACCTCATCGGAACACCAGTCTTGCGTACGACGATAGTAGACCGTGGGATACATCTCTTGGTTTATTCCCGAGGCTGTAAGTTAGAAGAAGTATGAGTATTGATATGCTAGAGCTGAGGCCATCTTAGTACATACCTATCACATTCTCTGAGCGCTCAGCTTCACCATCCGAGTCACCGTCGCTGCTATTAACCTCACTATCATCTGACGATTGCCACATAGGGTGGAAGGCAAAATCGAGATCTCCTACTTGCCAGGACTTGTCTAATGTTGGACGGAGTGCAGTCAGCTGCTCGGATTTCTGTGAGGACTGTTAGAGAATATCATTTAAAAAAAGGCCAACAAGACTCGCCGCCTTTTTCCGACTCCTTCGTTTATTGTCCTCGTCGATCCTATTCTGTTCAATTATGGGCTTCCTCTTCTTCCTGTACATATCCTTCGAATTCTTGAACGTTGTCTTTCGGAATACATCGCGCATTGCACCCTCTGTCTTGGTCTTTAGAATGCCTGCCGCCGTCGGGAATATGTTTGCACTGTCGTTCGTGATCTTACTGAATAGGTCCGGCCACCACTGTGAGTTCGCCTCGTCCCAGTCCGCATGCCATTTTGGTCGAAGGAGCCGCCCGGTTACCTTGTCATCGCTGTCCCGTATTTCTAGCCAGTAATCCCGCGTGCCTTCAAGAGGGTCGGGGAAAGGGTCGCTTGGTAGGATTCCCATGGTGTGACGGAATACCGCGCGTAGCATGTGCTAAAAGGTTGTAGACGTTAGCAGTCGGCACGATGGGACAAAAAAGAAAGACGTACATGAAGTACGTTCTCTCGCGGCTTTTTCCCGCCAGAAGACGTACTAGCAACGTGCAAAGTGCCAAGGTCAGCGGTATAGGGAGTTGCTCCAACAGTATTGTCTGGTCCATGGCATGTGTTCTCTACAGCTTCGAGGTGAGTGCGAAGAGTGTGGATGTTTGAGTCGGCATCTTTGGCCGTTTTGGTAAGTTCATCGATCTTGGTGTCCTGCTCGCGTGTTGATCTCTCCCAACTAGCCCGTTGCACCTCGAACATCTTTGTCGACACTGAGTTGTGCTGCTCCAAGATTTCGAGCCTGCGAAGGACTTCCGAAAGATCGCTCGTCCGCTGCTTCTTCGATGGTGGCTGAGGAAGTACACCGTTCTCGCCAGTACTATCTTCATCCGCCTCCTGGACGCGCCGCTTTGTTTGGTGGCGTGATGATGACTTGGCGGCTGGTGGTCCCATTGACGGCTGTCGCGACCCTGCGACTGAGGAAGAAGACGATGGGCCAGATGAGGGTGGTCGTGTGGGAGCTCGAGATCCAGCCCCGGCCAGAGATCTGTTCTCGAATGCAGGCATGTTGAAGGCTCTACTGGCTGCCGGTGCGGATGCTTTTTGAACGGGAAGGGATGGGAGGGATGGAGGTTTACTGGGGGGTCTATGAACATGTTTCGACGTTGTTCTGTCCTTTTTTGAAGAAGGTGCGGGTGGTCCGTCAGTGCGCTGTAGGCCAGGACTCACGGAAGAGCCATGTCCAGCCATGCGAGTGCGAGAGTTCTTACCGTGCACTGGTGGTGACGGTCTGAGACAAAGGTAGGGAAGAGGGTGAAGAATTCCATTTGTTCAACAAAGTCGTCGCTCTGCAGATCGTTTGCGAGACTCAGACGGGTATAGAATGAGCTCAGATTAGATATGCGAGCCACGCGGAGGGGGAAGTCACGTGCTCTTTGCTCGTCGTCGTCGTCGTCGTTGTCGAAGGTGCGAGTCGTGCACCTCTCTCTTACCACTACATCCACCATCACCACCCTCCGTCGCGCAGGCCACCTACAATCGTTAGACGAGGACATCACAGCACAAGCATCGGCCGGCAGTCCTCGCAATGCCACAGGATTGCCACGCTCATCAACAAAATACTTTTGGTCTCTTGAGTCCGTGCTCAGACATTGCCCGGTGCAAATTTTTTTTCGGATGGTACGCTCTCTCCCGTTTGGAACTCAGATGCACCAATTCATGCTGAACACCCTATCTCGCCTTTTAACCGTCAGATAAGAGGCTACCTCTCCCGGTTGGATCATGCGCGATCCTTGGTGCGCCTCTGTTCTTCTTTGCTTCTACTTTGAATCTCGCTGATTTCATCCCACAGGCCTCCAAACCCGGCCGGCGATCACGACGCGCACATTGCACCTAGGTGAGTGCGCATTCTCTCGTCCTAACCTGATTCTAACTTCCCCTGAAAAGCTCCGCGCCCTCCTTCGTCCGCAGTGTCACCTTTCAACATCGCGATCAAGCTGTCAAACTGCACAGGTGCCCCTCACGTCGCTGTGTCGACCCCTCCGTTGCTACATCGTCTCTGGTGCCTGTCAATTGGTATGTTGGATTACCTGCTCTCCCAGCCTACTCTCATGCAGAAATTCATGGCCCTTTTGCGCCTTCACAGCCCCGGATATACCGTCGTGCACGCTTCAGGACAATCCATGTTCTTCCTCCACCTCAAGAGTCCGCCGCTCGTAGGACTACTCCTGAAATATCTCAAGTCGGAGTCCTCCATCGCCGCTCGCCGCCTGCAGCCCAAACGGCCGAACGGTCCCCTGGCGTCACGCAAGCTAGTGCAGAACTCCACGCCCGTACGTGTACCACTTCCAATCCCGTTGCCTACGCCTTACCATCGTCCTCAGCCAGGAGCGGTGACCTGCGCGCCTTTCAAACGGCCGCCACGAAGAGATTGCGTGCGCACTCTGCCTCGCCCAAACCTCGTCGCCTTGTGTCGCGCAGTTGCGAAGGATCCGCGCCTCGTGCATGGCTCGCTTGAGTAGGTACGTCTTCCATCCACTCCCTTTCTCCAAACATGCTGACGAGTCTCAGCGATTTCGCCAAGATCCCATCCCCGGGGGTACTGCTATTAGAAGAGGACAAGGTTCAGCTCAAGCGGCGTATCGTCGCATTGAAGCGTACTCTCGTACTTTCTATCTTGGCAGCTTGGATGACATCTTCCGCCGCTAGGTTCCATGGAAGCCAAAAGCCGGTGAGTGCCGGTCTCTTATCCTGATATTCTGCCACTGATAGCATCTCACCCAGTGGAACAGCGTGAACATGATCTCATCAGAGCCGGTCAGCACGGATAGTCGCTCAGAGCGGGACTTAGGGGCTTGCCAGGGAAGCTAGATCTCAAAGACCAGAGTATATGCACTATACATGGGTACCCCTCTTTGCTATGTAGCTACTGTATTTTATTCGGAATATATGTGCTTTTATTTCGACCTGTAACGAGCAAACCATCCCGGGCGGCGGTGAAGAGGAAGCGGCCAAAGCCCTACGGATATCGCGCGGACGTTGTGGGCCTGGCATCCGCGGCGCGATTGGTGGTGGATATGCGGTCACTTGACACCGATATCCACCACCGAACAGCTCGCGATGGTCGTGTTTCGGGCGCGCGAAATCCCGGATATCTCGCGGATATCCTCCGGCGGATAGGGACCTTTGACACGCAGTGCAAGTTTCAGCGTCCGAAATGGAATGGAATCGGGACCTTGGAATCGCGTGCCCTAGTACCGCGTCACAAGACCGAAGACCGTGCACCCTGGGCCTTATAACGTTTATCGCCCACCCACGGCCCCTCCTCGACTCTTTCCCCGCTCCCCGCGCGCTCGAGTCTGCAGGCGCAGAGATATACCTCTCAGACGATGTCGCGTCTTCCGTCCCCCGAATCCCCCGTCGTGCCGGACCTGCCCCGCGAGAGCCTGAGCGACGGCGACGTCAAGCGCGCCCCGCCGTCGGAGGAGGACGTGCGAGGAGGGAAGGGCGCGCTTGCGGTGGTGGACGCCATTCCGGTCGTCGTGCCCGTGAGGGACGACGAGCCGGTGGTGACGAGGAGGGAGCTGTGGAGCTATTACCGTTCGTCGTCGTTCATCTATGTATAATCTTCGTATGCGAGCTGACGGCCGAGCCCCGGACCGCAGTGTACTACAACGGCGATAACGTGCGTTCCGTTCGTGTCCTGTCTGGGGCGGGCGGGGGTTATTGACTCGGAGCGGGCTGGACACGCGTAGGGTGTAGGTCCCAATGGCACGTCTCTTCTCTGCCATCGGACTTCGCGGCGCGGGGCTGACGGGCACGGGCAGGCTACTCGCTGACGCTCTTCCAGTCGCTCGCGACCGCGGCGGGGTACGACCCCGTCCGTGGACCGGGCTCGTCGTGCCAGGACGCGGGCGCCTCGGGCAGGTGCGTCGTGCCGTGGTCGGGCGGGACCAAGTCCGTGAGCTCGGTCGTGCTGGTGGCGAACGGGGTCAGCTTCGCGGTGCGTGCCATGCCAATCCTTCCCCCTTCTGCCGCGGAAAAAAGGGGGTTGACGGGGACGATGGGTCGGTTCAGGCGATGACGCTCATATTCACCACGATCGGGTCCGCGGCGGACTATGGCACGTTCGGGCGGTGGTTGCTGCTGATCATCACGGTCGTGTGCTGGGCGGCCCAGTTCGCGAGCATGAGCTTGACGTGTGGGTGCTTCCCCCCCCCCCCCCCGTTCTGCGATGAAATGTTGATGTGCTTTTGGGTATAGCTCCCGACCGGTGGGGCGTGGCGATGGCTCTGTACATGGTCGGGTTCATATCCTACGGCGCGACCCTGGTCTTCTACGCCGCGCTCTTCCCCCGCCTCGCACGCAACACCCCGCACGCGCGCGAGCTCAAGGACAGGTACGAACGCGGGGAGATCCCCGCGGAGGTGTACGAGCAGGAAGAAAGCCTGGAGAAGAACAGGATCAGCAACATCAGCACGGTGCGGGGCGTTCTCGCCCCCTGGCTCGCGTTCGGGCGCTGACCCTTCGTTGTCCGCGGTACGGTGTAGATGCATAGCAATATCGGGTACATCCTCACGCTCTGTCTGAACCTGTCCCTGCTGCTCCCGCTGGCGACCAACGCGAAGGTCGACAATTACGTGCTGGTGCTGTGCGTCGAGCCCTCCCCCCCCTCCCCCCCTTTCACTCGAATTCGCGCATTTGGGCTTACAGTTTCTCGGCGCAGGACGAACGGGTACTGGGTCCTGACCGGCATTTGGTGGTGTACGCGCTCGGTCGTCCGATGTCCAGTCCACGAGGCTCTTGTCTGACGTCGTCATCGCAGTCGTCTTCCAGCAGCCTCGGCCTGGACCTTCGCTGCCCAAGGGCGAAAGCTTTATCACGATCGGGTGGAAGCAGGTTTGTCTCCGTGGTCGTCGTCGGGGGTGGCTGCTGACTCGTGTGCACGACAGATCTGGGTGGCTATGAAGCAGTACAAGAAACTCCCCTACACGTTCACCTATCTCGTCGCCTTCTTCCTCCTCGCGGATGTACGGTCCTACGTCTTTCTTTCTTTCTGTGAGGACGTTGGACTGAGTCGGCGATTGGCAGGGCTTGAACACGACCGGGACCCTGGTCTCCATCTGCCAGAACGACAAATTCAGCTTCTCGTTTCTCCAGAACACCTACCTCGGCCTCGCACAGGCGATCACGTCCACGATGAGGTGCGTCGTGGCAAGCGCGTTTGGGGCGCAGCGTCTGACCATCGTGCCTTGTCTCTGTAGCACGCTCGGCTTTTGGTACATCCAGAGGTACTGGAAGATCAGCACGAAGAAGATGGTGGGCACCCCCTTCCCTTGCACCCTTTCGTCCGCACCGCTGACCGCTGGATCCGTCCCCAGTTCGTCGTGACCAACGTGGTGACGATGCTCATCCCGCTGTGGGGCACGATCGGGATCTGGACGGACAAGTTCGGGTTCCACAACGTGTGGGAGTTCTGGTGAGCCTCTCGCGTCGTCCCAAACCTTGCCCCCGTCCGCGGGCCCGTTCGCTCATGGCACGCCGACCGGTCCAGGGCCTACAACGTCCTCTTCGGTCTTTTCCAAGCGCCGTACTACGCGTTCTCCCAGACGATGATGGCCGAGCTGACCCCGCCCGGGTTCGACAACATGGTGGGCACTCCCCTCCCCTCCCCTCCGCCTCCGCTCCCTCCGCTCCGCTCCTCTCCTTTCTCGTTCTTTCCGCCCCGCCCTTTCCTCACTCACCCCCGCGCCCCCGCCCCAGTTCTTCGGCCTCTTCGGCCTCTCGAACCGCGCCTCGTCCATGATCGGCCCGAACGTGGTCCAGGCGATCATCGACCGCACCGGCGACAACTGGAAGGGCTTCCCGTTCCTGCTCGCGCTCTGCGTGTCCGCGAGCGCGGTCATCTGGTGCGGGGTGGACGTGACCAAGGGCCGGCGCGCGGCGGTGCGGTGGGCGGAGGGGAGGCGCGCGGCGGGGAGGGAGGAGGCGGGCGCGGAGGGAGAGGGGGCGAGCGGGGGCGGGGGCGACGTTAAGGCGAAGGCGTGAGCGGGGCCAGTAGGGTGGGGCGGGTGTGGGGTGTGTGCGGGGCCCGTGCGATGCGTTGGTTCATTACGATAATTATCTGCTAACGATTCTTCTCCTGCTGTCGTACTTACGACTCGCGCATGGCGGGCCTGCTTTGCCGCTCGTGGGTACGTCCGCCATCGTCCGCCATCGTCCGCCCTAGCTAGCTCACCCGTTCCCATCGACAGACGACCGCCCAATAATTTTCCAAAGATTTCGGCCGCGGTGGCGGAGGCGGTGGGACGTGTCACGTTGTGGCGGTAGGGGCCGTGCCATGACGAAAACAAGCATTCCCCCAGACAGCCCGGTCCCGCATTCCCGCGTGCTCGTGTTTACGGCGGCCCCTTCTTTCTTTTGAACAAAAAGGAGGCGGGGGAGCTTGTAACCGCCGCGGCGCGAGGCCATCGTGGGCTGGATGATGGGTGTAATTTGCAATCGGAGCACACAGGCCAAGTTTGTCTGAAGTCGTGTAACACCTGAATATGATGTCGCGGTCTTTCATCCAACGAACTCGAGTGCCCATGGCCGGCGGGGACTGGCTAGTGTGAGCTGTTCTCGCGGAGAAAGTGAAAATGAAGAGCTTCAGACTACAAGTACAATCAACATACAGAGAGATACAGTGCCCCTACTACAGCGCCGGCTTACACTCTACTCGTACACCCCCTTCTTTAGTATCTTACATCCCCACTCGTGCATTCCACGAACCAGCCAGCACGCCAAACCAGAAACACGTCCACCTCCCGCCGCTCACTCCGACTCGACCTCGACCTCGTCCAAGTGATAGCTCGGCAGCTGCTGCATCAGCTGCTCCATGTACCAGTACTTGACCCTCTTCTTCCCCTTCTTCTCGCCCTCCACGCGCGCGATCTCGACCCACGTCGCCCCGAGCCCCATCCCGACCACCGGCTCGAGCACCTCCGCCGCCTTGGGCTCCACCAGCACCCGTATCTCGTCCGCGAACGGGTTGTGGCCCTCCTCCGCCTCGCCGCTCGCCCGCCCGTCCTCGTCCAGCACGACCGCGCCCCGACTCGTGGACATGATCACCGGCTTCTCGATGTCCGGCGCGGCCTTGCCCCCGCCCTTGTCCCAGCCCGGCCAGGGCACGAGCACGAGCGCCGCGAACCGCCGCCCGAGCGCCTCCTCGACCGCGTCCGCGGACGGGCCCTTGGCCTTCTTGCACGCGCGCGGCCCGAGCGCGCGCTCCACGCGCGCGATCCGGCGCGTGGACCACTCGACGACGCCCGTCGTGTGCGTGAGCGGGAGCGCGCTCGGCCCGAGCAGCGGGAAGAGCGTGCGGGGCGTGCCCCAGACCGCCGCGGCGTCGGCCGCGGGGGGCGTGCCGGACGCGACCCCGGCCCAGTCGTTGTCGACCTCTTGCGCGGCCTCGCCCCATCCCCCGCCGTCGGCGGCCTCGCCCCAGCCGGTGCCGGTGCCCGTGGCGTCGCCCCAGCCCGCGGACGCGGCGACGACGGTGGCGCCTTCCTTCTCGAGGACCTCGGCGAATTCGGGAGGCGGTTGGACGGCGTCGAGCTCGGGTTGGGGGTCGTCGCGTTTCTGCCGTTTCGTCGCGGGGCCTTCTGCCGCCCCTTCCTTTTCTTCGTCGGGGACGACGGCCTCGTTCCACGCGGGACGCATGCTCCCCCAGAGGTCGCGCGCGCCCTCGGAGAACGCGTCGGGGAGGACGGCGCCGATGCGGGCGGTCGCGGGGAGCTCCTTGCGGGCGAGGTCGACGACGGCGA
The DNA here is from genome assembly GCA_012932865.1 of Amylostereum areolatum. Classification (NCBI taxonomy): domain Eukaryota; kingdom Fungi; phylum Basidiomycota; class Agaricomycetes; order Russulales; family Stereaceae; genus Amylostereum; species Amylostereum areolatum. The sequence continues at coordinate 336,324 of SAXG01000010.1, forward strand.
GCGCGCGGCGGAGGGGCTTTTCGATGTGGGGCTCGGGGAACGCTTTGGAGCGTAAGAGGAAACGGAGGAAGAAGGCGATGAGGGTGGGGAAGGCGAGGCAGCGGGCGGGGGACCTGCGCGCGGATCGTCAGCGACGTCGAGGACACGGGAGGAAGGCGGTCGTACCAGATCAGCCCGCGATCGCGGAAGTAAGAGGAGAAGAAGATGCGCATGCTCGTCTCCGGGTCGCTCATGAATTTCTCCATGCGGGTGTCTTGCTCCCACTGGTACTTTTCCTCGGACGAGGCGGGGGGTTTGGCGCGCGTGCTCGGGCCCGACTGAGGGCCGACGTAGGCCACGGTGATGTCGGTTTCCTTCACGGGCGGGTCGACGTGCATGGGCTCCTGCTCGTCGTCCAATTCGTCTTCATCGTCCGAGACGGCGTGTTTTTTCGAGCCGGTGGCATGGGCGTTGGGCTGGGAGAGGAGGCCTGTGTAGAGACGGAACTGTGTGCGACGTCAGGGGTGGCTGGGGCGATAGGATAGGGGACGATATGCGTACCTGGTCCCAGAGGTTGTGGAGACCGGTGGAGGCGGGAGGCCAGGGTCTGCCTTGCTTGAAGTCGACGGCGGCGGACGCGAACCTATCTATCGGAGACGTGTTTCTGTTCCGATCGGTCAGCATTACGCCGGCGTCCATGGAAGGACGGGCAACTCACCGATCGTACGAACCCGTCCTCGAGAACTCGAGCTCGTCCCAATCCTCCCACCACGTCCTCGACTTGGGCTTCGCGGCGGCGGCGGCAGCCGCCTTGGCCGCCCCGCCCTTCCTCTTCTTCCTCTTGACCTTCTCCGTCGTGTCGAGGGTGTGCTTCACCTTGAGCGCCACGGTGGCGATCCCGAGTCCGTCCACTTCGATCGGCTCGTCTGCGTCGTCGTCTACGTCTGGGAGGTTGTCCTCGTTGATCGGCACGCGGATGCCGAGGGGCTGGAAGGAGGTGAAAGGCAGGATCGTTTTGCCTGGGGGCGGGGCGGGGAAGGGCGGAAAGCGGCGGGTTTTGAGCTCGTCGAGAGTGAGCAGTGGCGGTGGCGTCGGTTGGGTTGGGGGGATCGCCATCGATTGTTGAGAGATGGAAGTGATCTGGAGGGCTCTAGACGAGGACACGGGGCTTTATACGTACGAGTTGTGAAGGGTGCAAGGTTATATTGGGATAAGAAGACAAGAACGCCGTACTTGGCTACTGCGGGTGGCGAGCCTAAGTCAACTCACCTACCCGGACACGTTGCTTAGCTATTTGGAGACCTCGCCGTCTTTTACGCGTTACGTGGGAAAAGATAGGAGGGTGCTTATGCGGGATTCATGGAGGAGGCTGGTCAACCGTCAACGCCGTTCTAAATCGTAAGTGTAAGTGCAAGTGCAAGTGTTACTATTAGTACAACACGATAAGTACTGGAGACAGCCGGAATCTGTGCAACCGCTCGGCATCTTCCGTGGGCCCATCCATCGGTCCCTTCCTCCCGACTCCCCCTGCACAACCCAACCCCCCAGTCCCTAAAACTTAGTAGAAGGAAAAATAGGATAATTAATATGCTCGAAACCCACGTAAACTACGCGAGCCAACAGATATACTTGCTCTGAGTGCCTCATCAGAGGTTTCAAGCTTTATTGCTACTTATCTGTTCCACATCAACAAATGGCCGCCTGGAGAAATGGCATCGCGTCTGACTACGACCGCGAGGACGGGATCAGGAGATTACAGGCTCGAGACCTGCGGTGCTCATCCCTTTTTGCATGTAGAAGGAAAGGGGGAGGGTACAAGGTTGAAAGGGCAGAGCAAGGATCCGGATTCCGTGCCAGTGAGCAATGACTCGGAGCATGCCAGTGGATTCATAATGTCAGACTTCACACAATCAACTCGGAGGGGAATTGTTCTTAGGTTCGATACCTAAGCAGGTCATATTATTCTCCTGATAAAGTCCTTGTTCATTTGGTAGGTCATCACCGTACAGCCGAAGCCACGGGAGGGTATATGATTACAGAGAGGCCAGACTCGGAAACTCATTGACGAAGTTTGTATGTAAAGATCCCATGGCTAACCCCTCACCCAGACCACACCGCGCCGCCAGGAGCGGTGTAATTCTGTAAGTTGTTGTATATGTTGACCTGGAAAGTGCAGCGTCGAAGGCCGTGCGCGTTCGGGAGCATGCTAGCGCTTACCGTGATACCAGGGTCTGTGGACTTATATCCCCCAGGGATGGCGATGGTCGGAGGACGAGCACTTCCACCGCTCTTGATTGTCACTTGAGCACAGCCTGTAAAGTAGCGCACGGTGAGCGAGCTCGAGCCGGGTGGGTAAAAAACTGGACTAACCGATGTAGAATTGGGCGCCAGGGTAGGACTGAGCGACGTGAAGAGCAATCTACAAATGGCGTCCGTTGGTGACGTAAGGATATGCGTGCGGAGGACAGAGGAACGTACGATCTCAGCGCGGAGGAGGTAATCGCCAGCGGGAAGGCTCGTCGGGAGAGTCACGGCATGCTTGCCTGAAAGTGTTCATATTACCGACACGGAAATTGCACAGCAGCGTCAAGGGCACCTACCAGCATTGGCGTTGACCATGTCCGTAGCCCACTCAGACGTCGAAGGGTTTAGGAGACCCGAGGAATATATCTTTGTCCAGACGCTCCCCTGACCATCGAACTCGGCGGCGGCCGTCGGTGCCTTCGCGATATACACTTGCACTGGGCCCTTGTGGCCACCGGAGATGGCGTCCTCGCCGGTGCGTTGGGCATGTTGGTGCCACTCGAAAGTGATCTATCGTCCGCGGTGAGAGCCGGGCGAGGATACGTGAGGGAAATACGAACCGTGGCTCCGGAGTCGATAGAGATTGTATCTACGCTCGCACCAGAAAGACCGTTGACGTTGCAGGTCAAGTCGGTGGAGGTGACGTCTGTGACGGGGTTGTTGCTTGGTGGGGCGCGAATGTAGTTGTTCTGGCCTTCGTCGGTCTGTTGCGACGGTCATCATTGGTACCAATGTGGGCAGAAAGAAGCGAAAGCACGTACTCCGTCTAGCCAGACGTACTGCATCGTGACTAGAGCGCAGGCATATGAGATGACCCTTGGATGATACAGCCAATGAACACATACAGTGAGCACGAGCGAGCGCCGCTGAAAGGAGCAGAGAAAATGTTAGCCTCATGGTCGGATCTCAAGCGTCCCCGCATGTACCAATAGCGGTTTTATACCTTCCAGTATATCCGACAGATAGAAGCTCGACAGCGCAGATGACATACTCGTGCACCTCAGGAGCCCTCTTCTGAACGCCAAGACCTCACCGCATACCGAGCTGGAACGAGTGAAAGCAGCGATACGGAGAAACCTGTTATTGCCAAGAGGTTTGGATAAGAGAGAGGTTTCCGAGGTTGACGCGTCTTAGAGAGAACGGAGAATTCAGAATGCGATGGTCGGACGGTTCGCTCATTGTAATCGCCCCGTGAGATGCTGGCCCGGCCTGGCTCTTCAAAAATTCAGTTGTGTCTGATTAAGCTCGACGTAATCACGGCCGTCGAGATCTTCGGAAGAAGAGGTCAAGAGCCTGTCGAGAGCAACAGAGAGAAACCTACTCAGAGTCAACGATGTCGACGTTCGAGTCCAAGTTTGAGAATTCAATCTCGTTTGGGCGCCACCGTCACGTGCTCTCCATCTGCCTGTCTCCTACCACGACCACGACCACGACCAGCACCCACCGCTCTTTCCTCCATCGGTGCCCGCTATAGCACCACATTTCACGGATTGAAGATATAACAAGAGTACCCGTGCTTCGATTCGCGCCCGTTTGTTTTTTGGACAAATCCACGGACCACCCTCAACCAAGGTCTTCCAGAGCCGTGGGTGCCCACCGGCACAATTGACGCAACCCACCATTCGCCATGTCATTACTCCTCGAAACATCTCTTGGAGACATCGTTATCGATCTTGAGGTTGACGCATGCCCAAAGACATGCGAGAACTTTCTCAAGCTGTGCAAGATATATTACTACAACCTCAATGCGTTTTTCAACGGTGCGACGTGTTCTCGTGCTTTCGGCTCACTCTGTCTGAACATGAACGCTTGTGCAGTTTCGAAGGACTTTCTGGCACAGGCCGGAGACCCAACAGCGACAGGTACCGGCGGAGAGTCCATCTGGTCGCTGGTAGCCTCTCAACAAGGCGAGAAGGACGTTCCACGATATTTCCCCCCAGAGATTCTCCCCCGGCTCAAGCACACAGAGAAAGGCACGGTCTCTATGGCCGTCGCGCCCTCTATTGAAGGACAACCCGCAGGCGGCTGTGGGAGCCAGTTCTTCATAACGCTGGCGGATGGTATCGAATACCTGGACGGCAAACATGCGGTTTTCGGGCATGTGGTGGAGGGAATGGACACGCTCGACAAGCTGAACGAGGTGTTCGTGGACCAGCAAGGCAGGCCGTTCAAGGACGTGCGGATACGACATGTCGTCGTCCTCGGTGCGTCCCCCAGTCCATCCATCACTGTATTCGGCTAACCTTGCACCTAGACGACCCGTTCCCTGACCCTCCAGGCCTTGTCATTCCCGACGCGGCCCCTACCCGCCCCGTCGACAACTCCACCCGCATTGCCGAAGATGAAGATCCACTAGAGGAACTCCCAGAGGATGAAGCGGAGAAACAGCGTCGACAGAAGGCAGCAGAGGCGTCCGCGCTGACGCTCGAGATGGTCGGCGACCTCCCCTTCGCGAACGTACGCCCACCGGAGAACGTGCTCTTCGTCTGCAAGCTCAACCCGGTCACCCGCGACGAAGACCTCGAACTCATCTTCTCCCGCTTCGGTACCATCATGAGCTGTCAAGTGATCCGCGACAAAAAAACCGGCGACTCGCTTCAATACGCATTCATCGAGTTCGACAAGCGCGAGGAAGCGGAACAGGTGAGACCTTCTCATTCTTGCGGCTTTCCGACATGGTCTCACAATGACGCCCCTAGGCGTACTTCAAAATGCAGAATGTACTGGTGGATGACAGGCGCATATGGGTCGACTTGTAAGTTCCGTCCCTTGTTATGCAGCGCACCTCACTCTTACATCTTTCTCACTATCTAGCTCGCAATCAGTGGCGCGCCTCAACACATCGTGGTCAAACAACCCCACAACTGGTCCGAAGATGGGTCGTGGCGGCGGCAGGGGTGGCAGGGGCGGATCACGAGGCGGATTTGGAGGTCGGGACGACCTCGAGCCCACGCGTCGATACAGGGATGCCGACCGCCGAGACGATGACTCCTATGGGATGGTGTTCGATGTTCCGGAAGACCGTCACACCTCCAAGCGCCAAAGAAGAAGCCGTAGTCGAAGCCCTGTGCCAAACCGAGACAGGGTCCGCCCACGACGTTCACCTTCCCCTGTGTCGAGGAGCAGGCACTCACACAGCGACCGCGGCCACGAACGCCGTCGCAGTCGAAGCAGAGATCGGGACTATCACAGACGAGACGACCGTGGCCGCGACCGGCGGCGCTAGAACGTAGGTCGCATGTGTATGGGTCGCGCGCAAAGTGACTAATGAGGTTGACTGTGCGTTGCAGCCCCTACCCTGCAAGGTTTCAGACCATTGAGCTCCTTGGGATGTGGTGCTTCACGGACAGGATAGGAGTCAATGCGGGAGTGGTGGGCTGTGCCTGTACGTAGGTGTCGCATTTCGGCTCTTGGGGACGTAGTAATGGACCTTCCTTCCAGTATATATACCGCGTCCCCTGTGTATTTCCCACCTTTCATTTCCCCCTGCACCCGCCATGGTTCACACTTCATCCGACCCTTCGTTCGACTATTGCGATGCCGATGTTATCCTACGATCAAGTGGATCTCTTCCAAGCGACTTTAGGTTGCACAAATGCATCCTGAGCATGTCCTCGCCATTCTTCGCCAGCATGTTCTCTCTCCCGCAACCGCCCGTTTCCTCCTCTTGCAAAGATGAGCTGCCTATCATCGAAGCCGCAGAGGATGCCTCCGTCCTCAACGCTCTCTTCAAGTTCATATACCCCGTCCCAGACCCTTCCATCACATCCCTCGACGAACTTGTGCCCGTCCTTACCGCCGCGGCCAAATACGAGATGACATCCGCTCTCGACCGCATGCGCCACATACTGGTAGCGCCACAGTTCCTCGCCTCCTCGCCCGTCCGCGTGTACGCCATCGCGTCCCGCTTCGAGCTCGAAGACGAGGCCCGACTCGCGTCACGCCACTCGCTCGGGATGACCATCCTCGACGGTCCGCTCTGCGACGACCTCAAACACATCACCGCTTACGCGTACCACCGCCTGCTCAACCTGCACCGCACCCGCGCGACCGCCGCGCAGAGCGTACTCGCTGAGGCGGACGCGTCTGGTGAGCGTGTGCGCTGCATGCAATGCAACGGCGCGCAGTTCAACTCCACGCGCTCGTACGCGACGCCCAAGTGGTGGAGCGAGTGGCGGTCGCGCGCGAAGGAGGAGGTAGGACGAAGACCGACGACGGAGGTCGTGTTCGGACTGCAGTTTTTGATGGAGGCGGCGCGGGAGTCGGCATGTCCACGTTGTGCGATGAGCGTGTTGGATTCGTATGCGTTTTTGGATGGGCTCAAGGTGAAGATGGATGCACTGCCAGCGACGATCTAAGGTGGTGTCGATCTAATGGACTTTTGAGATTCCAGACTATCGCCTCTCGGTGACGAGGGTTGCACTGATGTCCATGATACATGATGTATTCTAGATTTATACCACACCATTGTATTGGCTACCACACTTTTTGTCCCGGATATACCCTTACGACGTTCTATGACCGCCGCCCTTACCCCGCTTCAGCCGCTCCCACAGCACCTTCCCGCCCCTTCTCCCTCTCCGCGCACCAGCATTGGACGCAACACTCGCAAGCGGCACGAGCGACGGCCGGCCGTGCGCGCATTGGAACGGAAACGCGGTGCACGCGAGCTGGGCGAGGAGCCGCTCGCATTGGTCCTGCGTCAGGGAGTCGTTGAACATGATCGCACCTACGCAGCCAACGCATAGTTAGCCACCGGGGAGGAAAGATGCATGGGAAGAAAGCCCACCACGACAGGCGCGCGAATTGACGAGCTCGATGAGCGCGCGGGGGCACCACCTCAACGCTTTTTGCCACCTGAACGCCTCGCCGGACTCTTCTCTTTCGTCGTTGACATGGGCTCCGGGTGACTTTTGGGTTTGAGTCATCGGCGGCATATCTTCCATCTCCCACGTGGCCAGAAAACTCTTGAGCAAATCGCGAAGTTCTTCGCCCACGAGGAGCTGTCGGACATCGGGTCAGCCGTCGCTCTTGAAAGCTAGAAGAAATAAACGCTAACCTTCTCGCTCACCACCTCCGGGACATGGCTCACGAGCACTTTCCCCACATCCTCCTCGCCCTCCACCCTCACGAGGCCGAACCCCCACCTTTTCAGCACCTCCCCTGCCCCACCCTCCCACAACCTCCCCACCTCCGCCTCGGTCAACATAACAGCCCTCACAGGGCGCACATCCACCCTCTGTGCCCCATCCCCAAGATACCCCGTACACAGCCCGCTCAAAAACCGTTCGACTCTGACGCGCTCCGACGCTGCGTGCTGGTCGACCACAACAAGCACCCGTGCCCCATCGTCCTTGTCGAGCGTGCAAGCAATGAATTTGCGATCCACCTGGCCGAGGACGTGCGCGCGCAACAGGTCCGCCCTCTGGAAGCGCGAAGAGACGGAGGAAACGTCGCCCGACGCGTACGGGTGCGCGTGGATGCACCCGTCCCCACCCGGCGTGTGCGGCTGCGACACCGTGGGCACTGCCGGCTCCAGTGCACGGTACGCGCCGTTTACCTGCATTCCGTGTTTCCGGTCAGTGGTGGCTTGCAACAACGGCGGGGGATATGGGTACCTGAAGGGCATTCACGAGCCATTGGGGCGGCGGTCCAGTGTTCGAAGGATCCTTGGCTTTCCGCAACCACCGCGTATCCACCAACGTCCGTCTACTGGGACCAGAAGATGGAGCTTCTTCACCATCGCGCTCCTCAATGTAACGTTGCGCATCTCGCTGGTACGAGTTGCCCGTACGGGTATCGATGATGTAGGACACGCCCGTCTGTGGATCGGTCCATTCGATTTCTGCCTGCTGTGGGTCCTAAGTATAAGGTCTCAGCCCAAGGGGAAAATACTGGAGTTCGGATAAAACAACGAACTGGAATGACGTGCAACGGTTCCTGATGATTCCTTTGGCTTTGGGAGGTATATGTCTCATGGGGCTCCGTGATAGTGGGCAGGAACCCGCTTTCTTCGCGTTCATGGTGCACCTTGCGCTTCTTCCTGGGCGAAGGCGACGCATCGCTGACCTCGGATAGGAACCCGTGGCGGAGGAGGAAGGAGCGCACGACAGAGGTTAGGGATGAAGCAACTGCTTCGTCGTTCTGTTATTCGGTCAGAGCTCTGTATTAGTGCGAAGTATGGACGTTCAACGAACGAGGAGGTGGACGGCTGCTTTGGCTGGCTCGAGGTAGTTGTCGACGCTGCCCACGGGAAGGGAGATGTTGATCACATAAACGGGTTTGTGTTCAGCTTTACGGGGAGAGCGTCGTGAGACTGGGCAAAAGAGTCAGTCTCTGTATATTGGTTAAGGGTCTGAGAGGACATACCCAGAAGGTTGGCTTCCCCGCTTTGGTCCAGCGCCTGTATATACGTGAGCGAGGAATACAGCATAACCAGAGGATGGCTGACGTGTTTAGCGAACGAGCTGCGTGCAAACTGGGAATCTATGAGGCGGTGTAGGTGGCACGGAGAGAGCGGGTGGCGGTTCACGTCTACAATCGAGGAAGTTCGTTAGCCTTCATCGAAGAGAAGGTACGGTCTTAGTTGCTAACACAGGTACTGGTGGACCTCCAGGAGGATTAGAGGAATGTAGTAAGTAGAAAGTCGCGTACACTTACTTTAGAAAGAGCACCATTGAGACTGATGAATCCACTGACGGTCATTTCGCCTTCCGATAATTCAAACTCATCTACATGCTACAATGAGAGCCGATGAGCGCATTATTTTTGGTGGAGCAGATAGAGCACGGCACCGACCTCAGCAAGGGCCTTCCCGTGAATATGTCGGAATGCCGCCAGCGTCGAAGAAGTCTGCAATACCACTTCAGTTCTACGCTCGCAGTGATAACGAAGGGATAGAGACACCTTGGGTATGGCCAACAGTCGCCCCTTCTCGTACCCGCCATCCCGGGACTTGACTACGTCCTCTAGTGCAAAAGCGACCCGAGGAAACATGAGCGCGTACATCTCGATGTCCTTGCGGATGAGCTCGAGTGTCTTCGCAGGACCAGTGTGGGATGTTCTCCGGATCGGAAGCTGCACGACTATGAGACCCGTTGCCCCGCGGTGTCCAGGATTGTGGTAGACACACATTATAGAAGATATCCCGTAGGCAGACGACAGTGCCGGCTCGTTCTCTGCGCCATCGCGTCGAAGGACCTTCGTAGAGACATTTCCCGTCCTGGAGTCGGATATTGAGCAAGAGCCGGCATTTCAAAGCGGCGAGCGTACCTTGAGAACGATGGTACGGCTTTCTCTGGACCGCGCTGTCCTGGATGCAATCTCAAGACAGGATATGTCGGCCGCAGAAGCGAGAGCTACGACAATGTTAGTTTGAGAATACACACGAGCAAAACTCTGACACGACAGCATACACACCTTCGCCTCGAAACCCAAATGTGGAGACATTTTCCAAAGAAGCTGGCGCATATGCCTTAGACGTATCTATCAGAGAAGTCAATCCCACCACTACCAGTGACCACGCATCGTAAAAACGACACATGTACGCACTGTACCGGCCACTCGCAAGCGACGCCAACCCGTCTCTCCCGATTCCTTCCCCGTTATCTCTCACCCAGCACTCCCATCCTTCGCAATCAACCTAGTCTCCCCAAGGCAGACGAGATATTTCGTCAACACTTCTCAGGCTCAGGATCCTCTTATCTGGCGTCTGCTTTCATTACGGTGGGTGTTACCGAGTGCGCGAGGGAATTGTGATTGCCGAGCTTCGGCATGTCACGTGCACTGGAAAGCAGAATCTGTCTAATGTCCAACAAGCGTCGAGCTGAACACCCTCCGAGCACAATACGTTGGTTTCTTCCAAGTCCAATCTGATTCATTATGGAAAAGAACTCATATGTGGGAGGAGCACAAGGCTTGAAGTTTAAATAAAAATGGAGCACTAATATAAACCAGTGAACCATGATCAAGCTCAAGTTGAGTTACTGAGTAGGGTCCAGTAGTACACCACGCCTTCCGATGTAAGTATGTCGGCATATTCTCGGACTCGAGAGGCTGAATCTCTCAAGTCAACAAGATGAAAATGTACCTATGGTATTCCCGACTCGGGCCTCGGCAGCTCCTCCATCATTCTTCTTCCAAAGGCTTCATGTATTTTGTAAGTTGTGGATGAGGGTTGAGACCTTGGGACATGGTACGAAGTGCCAGTGTATCCGCTGCGGATCCAGTGGAGAAAGTATAGGGATCTCGAAGGCCTGCTGACACCTGTAGCGTCGGTGGGCCTTCGAGTCAACCACGAGTAGCGAGGCATCCACAACTCGATTGGCCTTTTTTACTCGAAAGGATGCTGTGTAGGATATGCATATGCACCTTGCGTCGCCTCGTGCTACCGTTTTATCATGAGCCAGGGTAGCTCCAAGAAAGCTCCCAGGACTCGAAGAACACTGCGACTTTTGTTTATCGCGCGTGGAAAGCGCGGTCTCTGTTTGAACTTTCTAAGCTAAGGCGGGAACATGTTGAATGACAATAAAGAGGTAAATGTACCAGTAGCCGTCGATGTCTCGACTGCCATTAACTCGTTTGGTTTGCGTCTCGTCGTCAACTCAGATCAGTTAGTCTAAACAATATTTCTCTGTGGTAACCTGTCTCGATAAGTCCTCTCAGCCAATCAGCGAGCTCCCCCTATCACTCGACAAGCGCGTCGCGGAGAAAAGCAGACTAAATCAACCCCGATTTCGATGTTAGACGCCGACGCGTCGAGTGAATTCTGGACGAGCTCAGAAATGGCTTGTGGGAGCGAGGTAAGGATCTGCGTGGAGCGAAGCTTGGCGCGGGTGGGCGATGGAAGGCGGGTCAGGGACATAAAAGTAGATTATATCCGTCTTTTATTTCGTGAAAGAGGACGTATGAGGAGGATTAGCAATTAGAAAGGCATTTGGGTCATGACAGTAGTAAGAGGTTGAAGTTAGCGATTCATCCAGGGCTTGACTCGGATGAGCTCATCCGCGGATGGCACGGATATCCATCCGTGGGAACGCATCCATATCCGTACGGATGACATCCGTGCGGATGTCGCGGATGGGTGACGTCATATGCCTTGAGCCCTTCGCAGTCGCAACTTGACGGTTATACCCAACATTTATGAGTGTCCAGGTGGCTGCAGGCACCCCGTTGGGCACCGTTGCTTAAGGAAAGAAGTGTACCCCGTTGAATACACATTTTGTGTCTCAGTTCTGCCTCGGTCGGCGTGCCCTTTGAATCATTATGTAATCCATGCCGCCGACCCTTCTTCGCAATGTTCGCATTGTTCGTCCCGGGCCTCCCGCTCCCTTACGCCTGTTCTTCCCCACAATGTTACCATATGCTTGCTTCTGTTGACACTGAGCTCTCGAAAGGTGCTTGCAGCAACTGCACAGCAATGGGCCACTGGCTGCTAGTGTTCTGGTACTGGCATGAAGCAACCCTGCTCTTACTGCCACCACAATTACACATAAAATAAACCACATTGTTTCCAGAGATTTTAACTTCGTAAAATACAGCAATTACATACTCAACTCAGTGGTCCATATCAGCCACAATAACAGCAACTTAAGTACAAGTGAACAGTAATCCCTGCTCACTTGTCAGCAACGGTCTACCTGCAATGCAGGTTCAGGACGTCGCGACGAGGTACAAGGCGAGGAGAGACGAGGATAGGACGAGGTATGAACTAGGTAAAACGAAGGTGTGGATCTACCCCTGCAGTACTTAGGGAGGATCCCCCAGGTAGCCGGAGAATAGAAAAGGTCGAGATGACCCCTCCTCATAGATTGGTGAGCCCTTATATACATGAGGATAAGGACCCAAACGAAGACAAACAAAGCCGGAGTAGGAGTGGGTCAGGACGGACTACGAAGTGGGTACCACGGAGTACGAAGTGGGTCACAACACGAGGCGAGGTAAGTATGACTCCAAGGTCTAGATCATGACCGAGGTAGCCGAGAAGACCGGTATGCCCGAAGGGCCGGACGCGATGCGAAGCGAGGCGAAGTCCGATGCGAGGTCCGATGGTAAACTACTATAAACTACAATAAATGTAGGTCCGATGTATACAATTTGGAGGCGTTCATGACATCACTGTGGCAACTTAAACATGAATAAGGTCAGCATTTGCAAGTCAGAAGGAAGGGATACACTGTGTAAATGCATATCTATGTGTAGCAAGTAGGAAAGACAATGTACAAGCACTTGGAGTTGGTGAGCACATCAAGGAGGCTGGAAGCACGTGAAGGGCGTCATCCGCGGATGGCCATCCGTACGGATGAAAATCCGCGGATATTTTCCCACGGATGAACGGATTCAACCGGATGGATCCGAGTCAAGCCCTGGATTCATCAGAGTCGAGACGCGTCTGATCAAAGCGCTGACGGAAGCTGTTGTCGAATTGTCCAGATGTTGAGTATGTCATGTTTTCCCCTGAACGCAAGTTCAAGTTCACGGATGATCGATGATAACCAAATGTCATCACTAACCAGGTTTTGTCACCATGGTCCCATTACATATATATATACTAGGTATCCAATGTAGTAACAGCACTTGGTCTGAACCTAAGATAACTGGTCGACACCAGCATTGCAAGTAAGTGATGTCACGTTTTTTGAATGCGAGCCAGCTGACAGATACTTTTATGCAGATAGGAAAACATCGTCGAAACCTCAGATTCCTGGCTTGGGTGGAAAGGAAGCAGTCATCGAGACCTTCAGTGTCTCCGGTATTATTGTGGGGAGTGAGTAGCTTAAAAGATCAACTGATGACCGCTGAGGTGCACAAACATTTTCTGAACACAGGCAAGACATAGTACTTAATACTCTTGCAGCGCGCCTCCGAGCTCAGCCGTGCCAGCGGCAAATAGGCGCAGACTGTGAAGCTCAGGCTCGCCGTCCATTATCAAAAGCTCGGCTACACGTTGTAAGTCAGCATTAACGGATGTTGCTTTCTTGGTGGAGAAGACTCGAAAGTGAAAGGACTTAGGAGAGACAAATCGGGCTCACCAGACCGGTGGACGAGGTGATGAGGCTGAAAGTTATGTCTGGGAGGGGGAGGGGGGTCGTGTGATCTTGGAGGTTGTAAGTTCAGGGAGAGATGATGACGACGAGACCTGACCGGTACCAACCTAGAATTGTGCAAGTAGTAGTTGAAAAACCACGATGCCGAATCACTGAAACTAAAGTGGATCGACCTGTTCGTCTTTGAAACAAAAGTCATGAGATACGAGTTGGACGGCATGCGTTCAATGGGACTTACCTTCGTATCCAGGCTTTCTCGTTCTTGAAGACGCTTCTCATCCCCCTTCCCAGCAAGATAACAAAACGAATGATACACTGGCAGGCGAAGCCCCGGACCTGGTCCAGATTGTTACGCCAATACCATTATGTAAATGCGATCAAGAGGTTGCCGAGTTCGATGTTCTTGTCTTCTACAGGATAGTACATGGATACAAGAAATGAGGAGGACGAACAAAAACACGGACAAGTCATGGAGTCAGTGAGGCGCCAGATATCGGCATTTGAAATTGGAATCGCGCCGCGCCGCTGGCCCTCGCTGGCCCAGGCCGGCCTGACCCCTGGACTGTCGGACTGACTTCCTGGTCTCATACATATTACATGTGGGTCCCGGACCTTTATTTACATTGACTACTTATGATTTACAAGTCAAACGTGGACCTACTCACTCCTACTCCTTCATGATTCCTTGTCTCCTCTTCTTCGCACACAAGTGAGCGTAGACTATACGGTGATTTTATAAACACATTTTTAAGAGACAGTAATGACTCCTGGGGAAGTTATGCCGTAGGTATGTAGGACGCGGGCGGACAGAATAATTCAAGGAATTACGCCGGTTTCTGATTTCGGAGGTTCCAAGTCGTGACCTCGGATTCGGCGTTTCGGCGGTTCAACTCGGCGTAACCGGTGACGCGACTCAGTAAGCACCGCACAGGTCCCGTAAAGGGAAGGGTCTTCCTCAGTCATCCAAGCGTCTAAACGCGTACTTGCCGTAGCCCTCCCTCTCCCCTCACACCCGCGTTTCCAGCGCAATGTCCGCCACAATACCCTTCCAACACATCCTCGAAGCGTACAATGCCCTTGGATATCGCGTCACACGGGCACTACACACACAGTTGGGAGACGGTCATCGTCTGAGGCTACAGCGCAATGAGTGCACCGCGCTCTTGTCGGACCTCCAGCTGGTACGAGTTTTTCCTTGCCATAAAACCCTCCTAAATAACATTCAGCACCATGACAATACCCCTCCGGAAGAATACCTCATCATTTCGTCCAGCATCGGCAACATGATTGAAGCTTTGAATGCGGCCGCCACTTCCTCGTCCAATCTCCCTGACGCTCCCCCACCTGTTCTCGGTCAACGCGTCTCTACGCGCGCGCGCGGACGTCCCCGTGTTAACATTGATCCTCAGCAACTCGCCGTGCTGTCTGCAGGACGGGCTCGAAACACGGAGATCGCTTTGGCCTACGCGTGCAGCTCCCGCACGATTCGTAGGCGACGCCTGCAGTTCGGCCTCTCGACCCCTGGCCTTCCAGTTTACGACGATCACGTTGAGCAAGATGGGTCTATTCTCTGCACTTACCACTCCGGCACTGCCAGCATGTCATGAACGTTACCATTCCGGACATCTCGGACACCTCGGGGACCTCGGGGATAATATCCCAATTCATTTTTATTTTTATTTCTATCTGACTACTCATCACTTAGTAACACTCCGTCACTCCGGTGGAGACTCGGCTTATCCTTGCTCCTTCCTGACGTCATGACTCCAGGCTCGTCTTATCATCGTTTCCTTTGACTCCACATGACATCATAATGCTGCGCATGACATCATGCCGCTCCGGACCCGGCTCATCCTTATTGTCTCGCTTACTGATCCTGCTGCGCATGTATCTATACTTAGCTCTGCTTACTGACCGCCGTGTGTCGTAGCTTACTAAGTGACTCTGCCTCGTAGTATATAAGGGCTCCGTTCCTCCTGTACATATTCCCCATCTCGACCTAGTCAATACTACCGACCTTATCCCCCATCGTCCCTCTTCACTTGTGTCACACGTCGTCGCCTAGTGCTCGTCACTAAGGCCGTTGCTGACATAAGGTCGAGATCTACTTTACCATCGCACTACCCGACGACCATCGTAGCGTAGCATACCTGTCCGTAGTAGACGCCTTATTGCGCTACTAACTCCACTTTTTCTTCGTGCCGCCTCGGATCATTGCCCCCAGCGTACGCGACTAGTCACCCCGATTCTGTGGTCGTGTGCACGCATCAGCGGCGCCGGCTTGACGTAACCGCGTTACGTTACACGTACTCGGGGCCCCTCGAACACCACGAGAACCCAGACGTGACAGTTGAAGGTGCACCTAACGGTGTAGGAGGCTAGTAAAAGCGACAAAGGGAAAGTGACCCGAGAAGTTCTTGGGCTCGTGACCCTTGAACGAAGAGACAGCCAACAGGCCGAGAAGGCTGAGGCAGACCGTCTTGCGATTGGAAAGACCAGTGACATATCCCTCGACACCCGATCCCCTTGCCGTGCTAGTAACCGTCCTCGACTCGGGGGCTAGTACATGGTAGAGGAACACCAAGCCTTGGAAGAAGAAAACTTCCATTTCCCCGACTTCGACTTTGTGTATGAACGCGAAGAATTCACAGCCGTCACCGAAATCGAACGTGACACCGCCATCACCGCCTACTTTGGCGACAACCTCTTCGACGCCCACAACTGGGTCTACGCCTCTGCGAGCAACCCTGATTGGGGATTTCGGGTTCGAGTTGACTGGACTCGGATCATCGTATCAATTGAACAGGGCCATCCCCGGCTTGAGTTCCGGCCCTATTTCTCTGCAATCTACCGGAACGAACAACTACCAAATCAGTGGTACGGGCCCCACACCCCCATCCCCCTCTACACCACGACCAGCCCAGAAGGTGGGAGGCCAACGCCAACGCCAAGCCCGCCACCGCAAGAAGAAGGCTTCTGGACAGCCCCCAGCAGTCCCCTCCCCTCAACCCACGAGGATTCAGATTCCAGCAGGTCCGCACCCAGTAGCTTGCGATCCCTGGACGGATCCCCGCGGATTTATCCACTTGGGCCTTGGACCATCGGAGACGGAGGAGGAATTGGAAGCGAACTAGACGAAGTCGACGACATCCTCGACCTATACCTCTCCGACACTACTACCCTCGTCGACGACGACTCCCTTGAATACGACTCCGACAACCTCGAGTGGGGAGAACCAGAAAACCTCAATAACAACGACTGGGATCAGATCCCCGTCCCCTACATCGCAACTCCGCCCCAAATCCCTCGCCCACTCTAAACCGTGTCGTCCACTTACGGATTACGCCCCCGTAGTCCCCATCCCCTCCCCCGAGGAATCACCGAAGAATACCTCCGAAGGGAACAGAGATTTCTTTACTTCATCCACTTAGAAGGAGACGAAGAAGAAGAACAAGTCTACTTTGTTGACGGAGAGTGGTGTGCCGACGAAGAAGGGAATCAAGCCCTCACCGAAGACCACCTCGCCCTCATCGCCCTAGACTACGACCGACGTGAAGAACGTCTAAGGAACCAACCTCCCCCCGCACCACCCCCACCCCCACCATATAACCCACCCCCTCGAACCTTCCAAGTCCAAACCCACACCGGACCCCTACGACCCCGCTCCCCCCCCTCATCCGCCTGGAAAAGAAGACAAGCCATGGCCGCCACTGTCCTCAACCGCCGCGCGGCCGATCAAACCAACTGCCCCGCCAACATCGCCGCATTCGCCCCCGTCATCGGAAATACCCGCTACGCTTTCCTTAATGGAATAGCGTACGAAGTCGCCAAATTCGAATTCACCGACGACCCATTAAATGGAACACAATGGGCCTATGTCGACGCCGGAAACTGGCACGCCTTCAGTAACCTAATCATCGCCGCATTCACTCCCGCCGCCCCAGGAGCGCCGACAGCCGCTACCGCTAAACGAAAAATCCACGCCGCCAAACCATGGGAGTACAGCGGAAAACGTTCTGAATACGCGGACTTCAAACATGAAGTCACCAAGTCACCAGTTACATCGAAGCGGCCCCCCAAGACTTCATCAGTGAAATCGACCAAGTCCGCTTCATTCTCAGTTACATGAGGGAAGGCGCCGCCAAGGAATGGGCGCGCAACTTCAAAGACGCCAATGTCCTCACCGCCGGAACCACGGTCACTATGGCCAACTTCATCACCGCCCTCGACGCCTCCTTCGTCAGCACCTCGGATCAGCAAGACGCGCTCAATGAACTGGATCAGTTCAAAATGGGGAACAAATCAGCCGATGAATTCTTCGTTAAGTTCGAACAAATTGCGCGACGCGCTAACGTTATCCCCACCAACGATGACGCCTGGTTCCTTCGTATTCTCAAAGCCAACATCAAGATAGAGATACTGAAGAACATATTCCGCAGCCCGCCGGTCCCCACCACATACACCGACTGGAAGAAACGCGTCACCGAGATGGACAATGCCTGGCGCGAAATCTCCGAAATGCACCGCGGACACCCCTCCTCCTCCACCCATACCACCTCCAAACCCAAAGACGTCAAAGATGCCACGGGTACCATTCATGGAGGCGGTGGACAAGCCATGGACATAGGCGCCGTCGATACCAAGGGACGCTGCTTCAAATGTGGAATGACCAACCACATCTCCAAGGACTGCAAAGCGTCGGTCGAATATATCCGAAGAAAGTGGGGACGCGATCGCTACAGCACGTCTCCCAATTACAAAGGACCCCGCTCCTCGAACACCCCGCGACCGCCTCCCTTCAAACGCAACCCCAACCAGCAAGCACGGTCCCAGACCACGGAAGAGTTCGCCTCGCCCAAAGAATGGATTAACACTCTAGACGACGAGCAGCGAAAGATGATCCTCCGCGCTCTGGTGGAAACCGACGGCAAAACCACGCCGACGCCCAAGACGGAAGCAAAGAAGAAGAAGAAGGACAAAGACAAGGTAGTCGACGACAGGAGCACCAAGAGCGGTGGATCGGATGCCGACGCGGAGTCGGATTTTTAGAGGGGCGAAGGATGAACACGGCATCCAACGCCTCGAAACCAGTTTCTCGATGGCCTCTTTCTCGCATTCTATCATCAGGACTCTCTGTACCCTCCCGCTTCCCTGACCCGGATTTCTTCAATCGCTGGCCCCATTCTCGTTTACGATCACATGTACATCCCTCACTGGAAAAGGACTCGGTGAAGACCGAGACTACGACGCGCGATGGCTGGGGCGCGTCGCTGGACACAATTAAATCCCCTCCTCCCCCGTATATGTCGCTCCGCACGTCCAACACGACGATAAACTGTAGCCCAGGTGAGAAGCCTGCCCTCAAGAAGGACGAAGAAAGGAAGAAATTCCCGGTCGGATGGACGGCCTTCAACACCGTCGACTGGGCCGCCCCGAAAATCCTGGATCCAATCAAGCCGCGGACCTTCACATGGCCCGCGTTCAACCCCTTCCTCCGAGTGCCACCGGTGAAACTCCCTAAGACATCGCGCGCTCATGTGGGCACCATCCATGAGGAGGATACGGATGTCACCCAACCACCTCCCCGAGAGGAAAAGGGCATAGTTCGACCTCCTCAGGGCGGATACACGCCAGATCCTTCTTGCAAGGTCGGGGACACGAAGCCGGAAAACGGAGACGGGGGTTGCATTGACAGGGAAATCCCGGTGGACCCAAGTTTAGCTCGGGACAGGGGAGGCGCGATGGCAGGGGCGCCCCCCACAGGTGTAGATACGTCACGAAAATATGCGTTACCAAGAACTGCGCAATGGACCTTGAAACGCTTAAGGGAAAACAAACCTGAAAGCGCGATCGCAGAACTACGGATATGGACTCATCATAAGCGACGAGAGGAAGCCACCCATGAAGCCGTTCAAGAGATCGGCCGAATGGGAGACGAACAAGCGATCCAAGCCTTGCACGAGCTTCACTCACCCATGAGGTTCATACGATCAAACGGACGACGAGAGCAGATCAACGTCCCCATCCGGCTCCAGTTCGGTCCAAAGACAGTAAACGCCCAGGCCCTAATCGATAGCGGATGTACGGGGTCGTGCATTGACGAAGCCTTCGTCAAAAAACACGACATTCCTACTAAGAAAACCGCACGACCGATTCCGGTTAAAAACGCAGACGGAACCCACAACTCGGGAGGACCAATAACCGAGTACGTTACGGCGCATGTAACCATTCACGGACACGAAGAAGACCTTGACTTGGCGGTTTCACACCTCGGAATGAACGTCTACATCGGTCACGAATGGCTTCGACAGCACAACCCGTCGATCAATTGGACAGAAGGGACTATCACGTTCGACAGGTGCCCCCAGGAATGCCAACCCACGAAATTCAACATCGATGAGAAAGATGAGGAAACACCTGACGAAGTCTACCCTCTAGAAGAAGGCGAACAATTATACGCCTTTGACTGGGAAGGTTACCAATCATCAACCTCGCTATACGTCAGGACACTTGCTTCGGACATCGCCATTGCGGAAAACGCGAAGAAAAAGGCTCAAACCTTCGCGGAACACGTCCCCTCGGATTATCACGAATTTAAGGACATCTTCGACAAAGACGACTTTGATAAACTCCCAAAAAGACGACCTTGGGACCACGCCATCGAACTCAAGCCCGATTTCACACCCGTAGATTGCAAAGTCTACCCATTGACGCTTGACGAGCAAGGGAAACTAGACGACTTTCTCGAAGAAAACCTACGCTCCGGACGCATCCGCAACTCAAAATCCCCGATGGCCTCACCGTTTTTCTTCATTAAAAAGAAAGACGGATCCCTCCGACCGGTGCAAGACTACAGACGGCTTAACGACATGACCATAAAAAATCGTTATCCACTCCCACTCGTACAGGAACTCCTCGACAAATTAAAAGGAGCCAAGGTATTCACCAAACTCGACGTACGATGGGGATACAACAACGTCCGCATCAAGGAAGGAGACGAATGGAAAGCCGCATTCCGCACCAACAAGGGACTCTTTGAACCAACGGTCATGTTTTTCGGCCTCACGAACTCGCCCGCCACCTTCCAAGCCATGATGAACGACCTCTTCCGAGACCTGATCCATGAAGGCATTGTAGTTGTCTACCTCGATGACATCCTGATCTTTACGGAAACGCTTGAACAACACCGGCAGGCCGTCAAACAGGTACTCCAAATCCTACGCGACAACAACCTGTACCTAAAACCGGAAAAATGCGACTTCGAGCAGGAAGAAATCGAATACCTAGGAATGATCGTAGGACACGGCAAGGTCCGAATGGACCCCGCCAAAGTCGCAGCTATTACCCACTGGACCGCCCCCACGACAAAAAAACAATTACAATCATTCCTCGGATTCTGCAACTTCTACAGACGCTTTGTACCGGATTTCAGTCGAATCGCGCATGACCTAACCAAACTCACGGGTCATACGGACTGGGAATGGACAGACGCTCAACAAGTGGCCTTCGAAGAGCTCAAACGGCGAATCACATCACAACCGGTCCTAGCCATTCCCACAGATAACGAAAAGTTCCGTGTCGAAGCCGATTCATCCGACTACGCCACCGGAGCAGTACTATCGCAGAAGCAAGCCAACGGCCACTGGCACCCCATTGCCTACTTTTCCAAAGCACTGAGCCCAGCCGAACGCAACTACGAAATCTACGATAAGGAACTGCTAGCGATCATGTCGGCCCTAGACGAATGGCGACAATACCTTATGGGCGCCCGACAACCATTCGACATATGGACCGATCACCGTAACCTGACCTACTTCCGGAAGGCGCAGAAACTCAACCGACGACAAGCAAGATGGTTAATGGAGTTACAGGAGTACGACTTCACCCTGACGCATAAAGCCGGCAACCAAATGGGCAAGCCCGACGCCATTTCACGACAGGCGGGGCTTAAAAAGGGGGAAAATGACAACAAGGACGTCGTCCTCCTTAAAACCGAGCTGTTCCGTGCACTCAGGACACCCGAAGGATCAGGAATAATGGTGGATGGACCGGAAAACGCCTTCATCACGCGCATAAAAGGGACAACCAAGCAGGATGACTCAGTAAAAAGAGCGCTAGCCATGAAAGTCAAAGGATGGAAGGAACAAGAAAACAATCTTTTTACGTTCCAACAACGAATCTACGTACCCCGCAACAAAAAGCTACGCGCAGACATCATCCAGGCTCACCATGACGGACCACTCAATGGACACCCAGGACGCTACAAAACACACGAACTCATCACGCGCAACTATTGGTGGCCGGCAATACGAGACGACGTACGAAAGTACGTCGAAGGCTGCGAAACGTGCCAACGGAACAAAATACGCCACGACCAAATAGCCGCCCCGCTGCATCCACACGAGCCTCCCAAGGGACCATGGGAGCACGTCTCAATCGACTTCGTCATGCCGTTACCCGTCTCAGAAGGATACAACGCCATCTGTAATGTCAACTGCATGGGCACCAAGCAAGTCGTATTCTGGGCCACAACCAAAGACCTCACCGAAGACGAATTAGCCAAAGAATTCTTACGCAATGTCGTGCCCCATCATGGTGTCCCGCGAAAGATCGTCAGCGACCGAGGCAGCGTATTCGTCTCCAAATTCACGAAGGCCTTGTGCGAACAACTAGGAATTGAAGCCAACCCCTCCACGGCGTACCACCCCCAAACCGATGGACAAACCGAATGCTCCAACATGACGATGGAAAACTACCTCCGCATCTATGTAAACCATCGTCAGGACGACTGGGCCCATTTCCTACCCCTGGCCATGACCGCGTTCAACAATATGACCCATTCATCCATCGGCATGTCCCCTAACTTCGCCAATTATGGTCGCGAACTCTACCTCGGAACAAATCCCCGCCGCGAAACAACCAACCCCACGGCCAACGAACTCGCCCAACGAATGCGAGACATCTACACCGAAGCACGCTCCGCCCTCAAGGCCGCTCAAAATGATCAGAAGCGGTTCTATGATCAAAACAAAGCCGACCCCGTGGACTACCATGTCGGGGACTTCGTATGGTTGGAAGCCAAAACTCGCGACGGACAGACGGTGATCCATACCGTACGACCAATGCAGAAGCTAGACGCCAAACGATTCGGGCCGTTCAAAGTTCTGAAAAAGGTTGGGGCATCGGCGTACCATCTTCAACTCCCGAAGACGTGGGGACGTAAACACCCAGTATTCAACGAATCCCTCTTATCACCGCACAACGGTCCTGCCTTCGACCAACAGAAAAAAGCACCACCTCCGCCCCCTGACCTTATCCAAGGAGAAGAATTCTACGAAGTAGAATCCATCGTCGACGTCCGTAGAAAGTCGAAATGCCTCGAATTCCTGGTCCATTGGAAAGGGTACGATCAAAGTGAAGATACCTGGGAACCAAAGACAAATCTGGGGAAAGCCAAGAAACCCCTAGACGACTTCTACCGCCGCCACCCCACCGCCTTAAGACTGCTCAAATGGCTCCTCATACGCCGATTACAATCGAAGCCAACCATACAATCATGAAGGCTGCCCATGAGCGTCTGGACAAACATCTTGTGTGCCGAAGGGTTTATCATCGGGATTCAACGAGGACGTTGAATCTAACGGGAAGGTGATGTCATGAACGTTACCATTCCGGACATCTCGGACACCTCGGGGACCTTGGGGATAATATCCCAATTCATTTTTATTTTCATTTCTATCTGACTACTCATCACTTAGTAACACTCCGTCACTCCGGTGGAGACTCGGCTTATCCTTGCTCCTTCCTGACGTCATGACTCCAGGCTCGTCTTATCATCGTTTCCTTTGACTCCACATGACATCATAATGCTGCGCATGACATCATGCCGCTCCGGACCCGGCTCATCCTTATTGTCTCGCTTACTGATCCTGCTGCGCATGTATCTATACTTAGCTCTGCTTACTGACCGCCGTGTGTCGTAGCTTACTAAGTGACTCTGCCTCGTAGTATATAAGGGCTCCGTTCCTCCTGTACATATTCCCCATCTCGACCTAGTCAATACTACCGACCTTATCCCCCATCGTCCCTCTTCACTTGTGTCACACGTCGTCGCCTAGTGCTCGTCACTAAGGCCGTTGCTGACACAGCAACCTCTCAGCTCTCACCGACAACGAGCTCGATCAAGTCATCCTCTCCATCTACCACCAGTTCCCGTCCTTCGGAAGGCGTATGATCGACGGCTACCTCATCGAACTGGGGGAGCGCGTACCAAGACAGCAGATCCTTGACTCGTATCACCGCGTGGTCGGACCCTCCACCCGCACCTTTGCCCCCCGCCGTCTCGTCCGACGCGAATACTCCGTCCCGGGACCCAACTCTCTGTGGCACCATGACGGGCAACACGGTAAGGCCATCGCCTCACCTCGTCAACCTTACTTGACGCGTTTTTTTAGGCCTCATCCGGTGGAAAATCGTGATCCATGGCTTTATCGACGGCTACTCGCATTTCGTCCTGGGCATCCGCGCACAAAACAACAACCGCGCGGCCACTGTCCTCGAACTCTTCGAGGACATCGCGCATATATTCGGGTATCCCAGTCGTACGCGCGGCGATCATGGGACGGAGAACTTCGGTGTCAGCGCTCGGATGGAAGAGGTGCGCGGACCCGATCGCGGGTCTTATATCTGGGGACGGTAAGCGTTCATGTTTCTTCAGCTGCGCTGTCCGGCTCACGGTCGACTTAGATCGGTGCACAACATTCGCATTGAGCGTCTGTGGGTCGACGTCACGGCCGGGTTCGGCGCCAAGTGGAAGGTCTTCTTTCGCGACTTGGAGCTGCACCATGCTCTCGACGTCAACCTCGACGCGCATATATGGCTGCTGCACCACCTGTTTCTCCCCGCAATCAACATGGACATTCAAGCATGGTCTGGCGTCTGGAACAACCACACTGTGGCGCGTCGCGGCCAACGCCACCTTACCCCTTCCCAGATGTATCAACGAGGCGTCCTTGCTCACGGGCATCGTGCCCTCTTCAACCTCGCCCCGACCCCCCCGGATGATCCTCCCACTCTTGGTGAGGAAGAGGCAGGGTATGGTGTTGATTGGCCCGAGCGCAATGGGCAGTACGTACACGCGAGCGAAGCGGACGAGGGCCCGAACCGTACCACAAACCCTTTTGACACCCACGTTCCCGAACACATGAGCCACATCGAGGTCCCCGATGCGCGCTGCCCTCTGACCGCAGACCAGATCTCCCTCCTTACCGCATATATTCAGACCATCCCATACATATACGCTCTAGATATGAGGTCTCGAGCTCAGGTTTGGGATCTTGCCTTACAGTATTGTCGTACGTTAATCACTGGCGTGTAAAATAAATTATATTCAACTTCACAATGACGGTCGTAAGTGCGAGATCCCAACAAAAGCTCCATTGTGGTGTGCGTCCACGGGCCGTCAAGCTGAATCTACCTGGCTGTATGAGATGAGCTGAGATATCCACACTATGCGATGTGGCGACTCACTGCATTCGAGTCGAGCTTGTCATGATGGTGTGGGTGATGGTGTTCGCTCGGGACCATTGACCTTTCAGAGGATGGTTCTTGGAGTAGGTCTTCCAACTTTTAGGTTTTTTTGCACAAAGACGGCCGAGCGTGGTGCCATGCGTGTCGGACGCGGCGTCCCAAATCCAATGGGTGTTTTCTGCCAGTTGCATGATGACCTTGAAGTCCGACCAAAAAAAGTTTGATTCGTCGTCCAAAATCTATCCAAAAGTTAGTCTGTCATCTGCGCGATGATGGGCGAACATACCTGGTTCGAGCGCGATGAGACCCAACCCATACTCGCTGCATCGTCATGATCCTTGTGTCCAGGCGCCCCGTACGCAAAGGACGCGAAGGCAGCTGTGTTGGGGAAGCCGAAACAGTTGATCAGATGCGCCTTGCGGGCCACCTCCTGAGGATGACGTCAGAGTGAGCCATGGTGATCGAAAAACCCACGTACCAGCTGCTTGCGCGCAATGTGCGGGAGCAACCCTTCGAGGAGGGCAAAATTCCGAGCTTGAATGACTGCTCCGACATTAACGAAAGGATGAATACGAACTGTTGGGCACTCACGCTCTCTGTTTCTCTTGATTGCGACGTGCAAGGAGGTTTGTTGTGCGATCTTCTGCTTCATGTACGCCGTCGGCGGCTTGGGGCCCGGCTTCAACTTGTCGATCGGCAACTGGGGTGTGTGCAAGATTCCGTTCGTCGCTTGAACACCAAGGCCCGACTTGTCCATGGTGCCCGGGTACTTGAAACGGCGCTTGATCTTCTCGCGATTCCTAGCATACAGAACTGAGACGACTCTCGTGATGATGTAACTCGAAAGCTTACTGCGTATATTTCAAGATGGCCTGCGCCTCGAGGTGAACGGAAGCTTGACTAACTTCGGATGCGCCAGCTGTGAAGCGTTCAGCGTTGTAGACGACCACCCCGAACTGAAAGAATAAGGTTAACGGCCAGGATGATTGGACGTTGAAACGTACGATGTCCTTCTCTTCAACTTTGGGACGACCGGGAGATCCGTCGGCCTGGTTGCTATTCTCCGAGTCCGTGTCAGGGAGAACGTAGAAGATTATCGTGACCATCTCGTCGTCGGACTTGGGTTTGATGATACGCGTCCACGTGGGATCATCCGTGAACACAAGCTCATCTTCATCAAAGCCGCCGTTGTCCAGGCCGAGACGTCGTAACTCGTCGCTTTCGACGATGAATTTACCTTTGAGGTAAAGAGATTCCTTGTCGGAGACCCTGCAGTGTGTGAGTTGCAGTACGGAACAGAAGAAATGAAAATCAACCTTTGGCATCCAACCCACAATGCGCTTTCGTACGCGCGCTGGCCTAGCACGCGCCAAAGGTGAATGACCTCGGCTTCCTTTTTTGCGAAAGTGGCAGCCTCCTTGAGCGCAGGAGGGATCTTCGTGATGCTGTGGTAGAAACGAGTTTGTGCTTTCTTTGTGCAGACGATGTCGAGGAAGGTCCGTAATAGCTGCACCTTGAGCAAGTCACCGTCGTCGGACTCAAGCTGTATGTATGTGTGAGCCAAACACGACAGAAGAGTGGAGCAAAAGCACCTTGTTCCACAAGATATCCATTTCATAGCCCTATGTACACGTTTCATGAGCCATCGCAAACGAAGTTCACGGCATCGCATACCTTCGCCTTGCCTGATGTGGGCTTTTCGCCACGGCTCATCCACACAAGCTTCGGGATGTTGAAGCGTGCCTCCTTCTCGACCTGGTTGTGCTGCCGGTTAAGGAGTTCTTTGAGAGCGGGCCGGAAAAGCTCGTTGTAGAATACTGCTGGCGTAACGATTTTATAGGCGGCATCCTTGATCTCTCGAGGTGTGCATGCAGGCGCACATGGCCATCCCGATATGATCTGTTGCAATACGTAACGCCATCCGCCTGCCGATTCGGGCACAAGCTTGTCCATGTCGTGGACCGGGATCAAACGACAGTCGATACGCTGGAAGTCGGGTTTCTCACCAGGGACCTCTCCGAGCTCGGGGAGTGCGTACTTGTTCTCGTACGTACGCTCGGTAACACCTAGTTGATGGTGAGCGCATTGAACAAGGAATAGCGTGGTTACACACCTGTTGTCATCGACATATTGGAAGACGTGAGGGAACTGAGGGGCGAGAGAGGGACCGGCGGAGGTTCTGACACTGCACGAGAGTTGAACGAGGGAGTTTAGTCAATTATGGGATCAAAAACGTACCATTCATTATATACTGACTCGAAGGAACCTGTCGAGCATAGTTGAGGAGGGCTTGGTCGCTCTCGAGATCAACCTCCAGCAACGTAGGCCACTGAGGCTCAGGTTCATCTGGGACAGGCTCGTCGGGGTCTTCAAGACCTCCTACCTCTTCCAAGTCCTCCAAGTCATCGTTTGGATTGAGGTACATGCTCTGGGGAGTCGTTCGAGCCGCCTCGTGCATGATCGACACCTGGATGCGCTCTTCTTCGATGGCTGAGAGCGTTGACGCACGGGGACGCTTACTCGCCATTGCAAGCTACGGGAAAAGAGGGGGAGACAATGCAAAGGACAGGGGCTCAAGAGTATGGCGGGAGGATCGAAGAAACGAGGCGATCGACGTGGTTGAAGCGGAACACAAAGGATCGACGCCAACAAGCGCTAAAACAGAACAATTGTCTTCTGTTTTAGGTCTGGCTACGAGAGAATAACAAGCGCCATGTGTAAACGCGCGGTTGACCGTTATGGTCATCTTCTCATTCACCTATTTAATTACAGTTCTTTCCCCGTCCTCTTCCCATCCTCTCCACATCTCCTCCGCATTCCTGCAACGGGTTTTCTGCGCGATAGCAGGTCCACGGCGCGCAGGCCATGAGCATATACTAGTGGCGACCACTGTGTCCGTAAACGACGTCAGGTCAACCGTGCGCAGGCTTGAGAGTCGAGACTGCTCAGCTCACAAGTCACCACAACGGTATGCTGCATCTTTACCTATTCTTTCTTCTATTACTTACCGATATTTCCAGAATCTCTAAGGAGGCCGCTAGCAATGCCGCCGCCACCTACAGGTGTGTCCGTCCGCCGCTCCAACTGGCAACACAAGCAACACCGCCGCTACAGGCCGCTACCACCTTCAAGCTGCACAACGGCGCCTTCGGAAGCACGCTCGCTACGAATTCAGACTTGGATGTCTCGTCCGCGTGCACGTTACTATTAGAGCCGCGAGGACCGTGCGCCTGAACCACTCGTCCTCGGTATGTCCCATTCTCTCACCCTCTATTGCATTCCTCATCTTCTCATCGGTGTCGCCACTCGGTGCTCGTGCTCCATCCCCACCCTTTCTTCTCATATGTCCATGCTCACTTATTCCACCTATCCTCTTAGCCAACCACTCAATCGCACCATCACTTCTGGAGCTCTTGCTGCCCACATTGCCATTGACGGATTATCGCTCAGAGCTCTACTACTTTGACGACTCGTCCCTCCGTCCCCCTCGCATCCGTCCACTCCAACGCACCTGCAATCGACGTGGAGGCACGGAATACACATAAGTCCCACCACCTTTGTTCCGTCTCCGCGCTTACTCTCGATGGTAAACAGCGCACTCGGCGTCGACGCGAGCGTGACGGGGCAGCAAAAAAGGGCTGGACGGCGGGCATAGCGGAGGGGGAACAGAAGACAGGGTGAGCGAGACACGGGGGACTCGATCGAAAAGGGAAGAGGTGGATATATGCGCCGGGGTCTGCATTTCTTCTTTTCCTTCCGTCCTCCGTACCCCCTCCCACTTCCACGTCCACTCCCACGTCCACTCCCACGTCCAATACCGCCCGCCCCCCATCCACGGCCCCAGCTCGCGGGACGCCTTCCTATCGCCTTGGCGTTCGCGCACGGAGTAGAGAACAACATCCGTCCGACAACGACAGTGCCAGGACACCGATGCCCGCACACCCCAGGCCCAACCGCGAGACGGCGTTCTGTCGTCTCGGCGCTATCCCGACGAGAGGGTGCGAAGAGGATGACGCAGGTGAGCCGCTCGTCTGTTCAGATAGCACAAATGAAACTCACTCCACTGACCCCCCAACGTCCGCGTGAACGTTCGACCTTCCTTCCTTCCTCTTCGCACGTCGCCCTCCACGCGACCATCAGCGATCGGCAGCATCCACGCGTGCGCCACACGTCGCGACGGTGGCGGTCGCGCTCTTTGGGTCGACAGATCCATCGCCACCGATCAAGCCTGGGAAGGGCCACCGGTAAGTGTTCTCTTGTTGTGCGTCTCCAATGACAACTCACCATTCCTTCCAGGCGACGAGTGGATGTGCGGCTGCGCCGCGCTCCCTCGAAGAAGCTGAAATGATGCAAAAAGGAGATGCGCGCTACGGAGGTTGTCGTTGCACTCGGCGCGTGTGCACTGGAAGACCGTGGTGACTCGGAAGCGACGCATGAAGCTCATGAACAGGGCCACAGCTTTTCGCCGCTTGCCACAAGCTCGCCATCGCAATTGTACATTTCGGCCTACCGGTACATGTACTCAATATTACTAGTATATTAAATTTCTTTGGTTGCCCTACGGAGATTTACTGCAATATATATTATGTTTCTTATGCTGTCTCGCAAATTAGACCATACGTAACCACGTGTTTCAGCGCAAACGGGCACGTAAGCACTCTCCCTCCTGCCAGCATGTCACCTCCACCCCAAGCCTCTGTTCATTTCTCCCCCTTACATGTCTGTGACTGTACTCGGTGTGTGCAACTCAATGAACCACAGCGAGACGGCGGCAAAGCGTTTGACTTCGGTAGACGTTGTTTGATTGCTCGCCTCATGCCCCGGAGCCACGGTGATGGGCTGGTGTTGCTCGAACAGGTCGTCGGTCTCGCTGTGAGGGCATTGTCGCGTGCATGCTGACGTCATGATCGACACATGGGACCCACCACGCCTTCACCGCCAACATGCTTCTCGATGGCCTCGTGCCACGCTTCTTTCTATGTCGTGGAAATCTGTTCACGCATAACCACACCGATCCCTGTAACTGTAAGTTTTAACACCAACGTATGTTCATTCTATTTCACGTATCCGTACTCCTGACGTAGCCCATTGATTGACTTTTTCGGCAGCTACAGGCTCACAGTGCTGATCACCTCGTGGGAAAAGACACATGCGGGCTCATGAGCGCTTACCCAGGCTCTCTTTTGTGCTCGCCGTCCTCTGGTCCTTTCGTCTTCCTCCCATCTTCTGGGTTTTTCGCCGGTAGATTCTCGCTCTTTTCGCTAACAGCTGTGCCCATCTGCTCCTTTCACTGTCGCTCCTCTTCTCTCTCGTTTCCTCGCGGTCAATCCAATAGACGTGCCGACGGCCCCTTCAAATTGGAATCTGGCGTACAATAGCTCTCAAACAATTTCCCGCAGATATAGCCTCATTCATGGCATCCTTGGCCATATTCTCAGGCCAGTGCCATGGTGGAGAGTCCTGCACTGCTGATCCATGCATGGCGTTCTTTGAGGTGCGCACTGTGTTATATTCTGAGTATCCGTCCTCATCCGTCTTGCAGGACCCTGACCACCCAGGCCAATGCTGGTGTGGCCACAGCTCCACTGTGCATGAGCTTTCAGCGAACCCATGTCCTACGGATGGGAATTCTCATTTTGAGTGTGTACGTCGCTGCATCTTGATTCTTGCCAGTGTCGCACACATCCTGACCAGTTCTTAGGTTCTTGCGCCATTTAACCCTGCCTCCGTCTGTATCCATTGCGGTCGGCGGTGGTTCTCTCATCACGGGTCAGCCTCACAAGGCCTAGCTAGTCCAACAACATCTCGGTCGGTATCCCTTCCTTCTCCATCTTCATCAAGCACATCGTTTTCCTCTCCCGCACCGTCCGTCATCCCTCTCCCTCCCAATCCTCCCGGTGCTGTATTCCATGCCTCGGTTCCGATGCCTTCAGCCCAGGCGCAGGCCTGGTATGCACCTGCAAATGCTGCTCCAGTGTCAGCAATGGTCTACCTGCAATGCAGGTTCAGGACGTCGCGACGAGGTACAAGGCGAGGAGAGACAAGGATAGGACGAGGTATGAACTAGGTAAAACGAAGGTGTGGATCTACCCCTGCAGTACTTAGGGAGGATCCCCCAGGTAGCCGGAGAATAGAAAAGGTCGAGATGACCCCTCCTCATAGATTGGTGAGCCCTTATATACATGAGGATAAGGACCCAAACGAAGACAAACAAAGCCGGAGTAGGAGTGGGTCAGGACGGACTACGAAGTGGGTACCACGGAGTACGAAGTGGGTCACAACACGAGGCGAGGTAAGTATGACTCCAAGGTCTAGATCATGACCGAGGTAGCCGAGAAGACCGGTATGCCCGAAGGGCCGGACGTGATGCGAAGCGAGGCGAAGTCCGATGCGAGGTCCGATGGTAAACTACTATAAACTACAATAAATGTAGGTCCGATGTATACAATTTGGAGGCGTTCATGACATCCAGGTCCTTCTCAGCCGCCGCTTGGCGTGTCCCCTTCTCCCCTTGGTGCTATCGCCCCCACGACTGGACTGTATATCCCCCGGGCTCCGGCCCCCCAAGGCAACCCTTTTACATCCAGACAGTCGTCAAGTAGTAATAGCCGTCCGCCACGGAGAAGCAGTGCACCGGTATCTCAACTTCAGCAATTTGTGTTCGAAGTCGTCTTCCGGACGGAGGGTGTACGTACCTCCATCCTATACTACCAGTGGTGCCCTGGTGCCAACTCTTTTTTAGATGCCGGGAACATGCGGCTACAGTGAGAGCAAGGTGTACGGTTTCTCACCTACTAAGCTTCGCGTGCCCCCCGAAAACTACCACCATGCATATGTTTTACGAGCAAAAGAACTAGGTGTCGGGTTTACGTGGTCGGTCTCGGCCCATAACAATGACCTCATCCTTCCGTCGTTCAAACCTGCCGTTGAACGGCACATGTCTGAGAACGGCTTCACGGTCCTTCTGGACTCCAACTCTCCTCCTCAGCCTGACCACGCTTCCGATTTCGACTTTCTAGAATGTAACCAGAGAGCACGTGTAGGATCCACCGCCCCCGCTCTTTTTCATCCTGTTGATGTCAACAGAGTCACCTTCCGAAAGTTGAAAAGTTCGTCCAGCAAGTACTCAAGGCTTGCAGGTGTTCCGGGCAGCACAACCCCATATCTCGTTGTTTTCAGTAAGTCATTCAGCTCATCCTTCCGTGTATTTTGTTGCTCACGTACTAGCAGAGCTTCGTATGGGAGTCCTCCAAGGAAAACTCCGGGGTCACGGCTTCCACGCTTGCCATGAGCCACGCCTGCAGCATGGATTCCGACGGCTTGATATTGAGTTTGCTCAAGAGCAACCAGCGTCCGAAGGTGTAGACACCGCAGACAGTCCAGATTCTCCTCGGTGCTGGGCAATTTGCGTCGAGAACGATGTACGTCTCGCCTTTGTTGTGTCATCGTGACGTAGCCTAACCCAGCCTTTCTCCAGGTGTCTTCCTCATCCATGCCACCACCAGCCTCGGCCTCTTCCTCCTTGTCGCTCCCCCGCGCTCCGGCTCCTCTCTTACCTCTTGCTGGTCCCTCCATTCAGCCTGCTACCGAGGCAGTAGACATGGAAATGGCTGACACGACATTCCTCACCATTTCCTCCCCCACCGTCCTCTCACCAGCGATTCCATCACCTCCGACACCTATTCCCGCAATTTGGCAAGACCGACAAGAGCTCTCCACCGCAAAAGTACCTCCTGTACTGAAGGCCTGGCTCCAGCGGCAAACTGCAGCGCACGAGACTGTCTCGCGCCGCATCTACATCCAAGGTCCCGACGAGGAATCAATTGCAAAAGGTCTTCTTCAATACATTCGTGCTCGTGTTCAGAGCCTTGAAGAGGACCCGCCACTTCCTGAGGGCGTAGAGATTGACAGCTGGTCAGTTGAAGCAATGCAGATCATCCCTCAGTTTTCCATAGATGTTCAGTTCACTGGTTGCATCCGGCTCTTAACACCGGTTGCATCTGATCTGTCTCCCTCCCCAGGCACAGGTCCCGTGCCCGGCTTCAATTTCGATTACAAAATAAATGACTTCCTGCGGGATTGAACTCCAGCCTTTGGAACCTATGTAGCATATTACCACTTAACCATATATCCTTGAATTTAAGTGGCGCATCATCGCTTCTCGTTCCAAGGTCATCTCGACCTCTACTCAGCCTGCTCCTCGCGCGCCTCCTTCACGTCCTCCCTCCCCGATCCTTTCTCATCCGCCCCTTTCGCCACTCATTCCACCACCTCTACGTTTCAATCCGCAGCGCTCCGTCCAACGACGACGTCAGGGTGCCCGCGCCGCCCCCTCTACCCTCCTCAAGCTGTGCGAAGGATGCGTTTGGGTTGGAGATTCCACTTGGCTCCCGGGTGAGCGCCCCACACGTCTCCTCTCTCCATCCGCTAACCCCTTCTCTGGCGTTCAAAGGCGCCATTTCGGCGTTGGTGCATCATTGGTCTGCCTTCTCCCCAGCCACCGTTTCCACGGCCCCGCCATCCACGCCTGCGCGGTTGGTGAATTCACGTTCACCGTCGCGCGTGTGCACGGCGCCGCCCCCCCACCATCCCGCCGCCACCCGACGTCTCCCATTAGTCCCGCCCCTGTTGTGGTACGCGACCCCCTGCGTCCGCGCGTGCGTCGCACGACGTGATACACAGGGCCGCGTTACATCAGGACTGACGTCCGCAGGAAAGGCGGGGCGATGCGTCCCGATAACCCATTCAGGAGGGGTGGTCGGCGTATTGTTTGGAAGGGTGCGTCGCCCCCCTGCCCCCGATCACAGACACACTGGGGCAAACGTGTTCGTTAAACCCATGAGTCCGCCCGGCAGCCACCTTAGACGGTGCGTGCACACGCCTCTCGACGTCCCGCCGCGTCGTCCCCGCCGCTCCTCTTGTCGTCCCCGCCCCGTCCTCTCGACGTCCCACCGCGTCCTCATCCTTCCGCCGCGTCCTCCTTCGTCCTCCACCACCTCGACTTCCACCCCCTCGACGTCCCGCTGGACGGCGCGTGCACGCCCCGCCTCCATGCCCCGCGCGACGCGCGAGCACTGCGGCTGGGCGTGAAGCCAGCGTCGATCCCGCTCGACTCCGCGTCGATCCGCATCGATCCGCGTCGATCCCCTGTCGTTCTTGCGAACAGAACGCGTTGCACCGAGGGTCGCCTCGTCCACCCCTGATTCCGCTGCGCCCCTCTCCTCCCCGCACCGTTCCACGGCCCACACGCCTCTCGACGTCCCGCCGCGTCGTCCCCGCCGATCCTCTTGTCGTCCCTGCCCCGCCCTCATCCTCCCGCCACGTCCTCCTTCGTCCTCCACCACCTCGACTTCCACCGCCTCGACGTCCCGCCGCATCCTCCTTCGGCCTCCACCAACTCGACGTCCCTCCGCCGCCTACTCCGTCCCCGCCGCCTACTTACTCCGTCCCCGCCGCGTCCTCATCCTCAACGCGTCCTCGACGTCCCCGCCCCGTCCTCTTGACGTCCCACCGCGTCCTCATCCTTCCGCCGCGTCCTCCTTCATCCTCCACCACCTCGACTTCCACCCCCTCGACGTCCCGCCGCGTCCTCCTTCGACCTCCGCGTCCTCCTTCGACCTCCACCACTTCGACGTGACGTTCCTCCGCGTCCTACTCCGTCCCCACGTTCGTCCGCGTCCTACTTCCTCCTTCGACCTCCGCGTCCTCCTTCGACCTCCGCGTCCTCCTTCGACCTCCACCACTTCGACGTGACGTTCCTCCGCATCCTACTCCGTCCCCACGTTCGTCCGCGTCCTACTTCCTCATCCTCCCGCCGCGTCCTCCTTTGTCCTCCACCACCTCGACTTCCACCCCCTCGACGTCCCGCCGCGTCCTCCTTCAACCTCCGCGTCCTCCTTCGACCTCCGCGTCCTCCTTCGACCTCCGCGTCCTCCTTCGACCTCCGCGTCCTCCGTCGACCTCCGCGTCCTCCTTCGACCTCCACCACTTCGACGTGACGTTCCTCCGCATCCTACTCCGTCCCCACGTTCGTCCGTGTCCTACTTCCTCATCCTCCCGCCGCGTCCTCCTTTGTCCTCCACCACCTCGACTTCCACCCCCTCGACGTCCCGCCGCGTCCTCCTTCGACCTCCGCGTCCTCCTTCGACCTCCGCGTCCTCCGTCGACCTCCGCGTCCTCCTTCGACCTCCACCACTTCGACGTGACGTTCCTCCGCGTCCTACTCCGTCCCACCGCGTCCTCTCGACGTCCCGCCGCGTCCTCCTTCGGCCTCCACCACCCTTTACCTCCGCCCACCACCTCTGCCCACATGGCCCCACTCCCGCTCTTCCTCTACGACCCACCTTCCCTCCCTCCATTCAAGTTTCGTCCTTTCATCAAAACCGCGGGCGTTCGCATGCCCTCTCCACCTGTGTATTCCCCGCCCAGGTGAGTTCCGAGTCGCAAAGCGAAGGTGAGTTTCTCACCTTTTTAGTACCCACTCTGCCGTTCAGCCGCCTGTCGACGACGGCGGCTCGGCCATTCGGCCCACCACCACCACCACCACCACCACCACCACCACTACCACCACCACCACCACCACCACCACCACCCCCGGCCCCGGCCGATGAAGGCCGTCGTTTGTTGCGTTCGCCGTCTCTACCGGCACCTTTGCGCGCAGGTTTGAAGGTCGGAGAGGCGCAGGTTTGAAGGTCGGAGAGGCGCAGATTTGAAGGTCGGAGAGGGGGGGGCTGAAGTCGAGGCTATTCTTGGGTTCTTTGCTTGAAATTTCTTGTCATTTTTTGTCTTGATGCTTGCTGTATATAGCCTGACCAATATGAATGAATTTGAATGTTAGACCGCGCGTGCACGCCCCGCCTTGATCCCCGCGCGACGCGCGAGCACTGCGGCTGGGCGTGAAGCCAGGGGCAACCGTGCTCCCAGCAGGAGTTCGTCGGAGGTGGGAGCGGACAACCGCGCTATGGAAAGGACGGGCGAGGAACCGGCGGAAACGGGTGGGGTCCTGCGTCGATCCCGCGTCGATCCTGCGTTGATTCCCCGTCGATCCTGCGTTGATCCCGCGTTGATCCTGCGTTGATCCCGTGTCGAACCTGTCCCGCCGCGTCCACTCCACCCAGCGCGTCCCTTCAGTCCTTCACCCTCCTCTACCACCTCGACACCTCCCGCCCTCCACCTCTACCTTCCACCTCAGCCCTCCACGTCCGACCTCATGGCCCCGCTCCCACGCTGCCTCCACGACCCACCTACCTCTCGCTTCTCGCCCTCCGCGTCTGCCCTCGGGTGAGTGCTGGTTGCTAATACAATGTTAAGTATCTCACCTTGTTTAGAGCACGCTCTGCGTGCCCCACCCCTACCAGCGCCGTGCAGCTGCCCGTCGACGACGGCGCCTCGGCCGTTTCACCCTCGACCACCCCCACGGACGCCGCCGTCGCCGTCCCCGCCACCACCCGCCGTCCCCCCTTCGCCCGGGCGGTGAAGGCCGTCGTTGTAAGGGTCCGACGTCTTTGCCGCCACCTTTCCGGGCGGGTTTGAAGGCCGGAGAGGAAAATTGTGTTTGAAGGCTGGGGAGGGAGGCCGGGGTCGAAGGGTCGAATTGAATTGTTCACTGGCGTGTGGGGTGAGTTTGGGGTGCGTTGCGTTGCAGGCGCGCACCCCTTCGTGCTCTCTCATAAAAGCCCCGCCTCCCGTCTCCCTGCGTGCCGCAGGCCGTGGCATGAGGAGACAGTATGCATCAAATTTGAGAAAACGAGGATGTATACACTTGCCACGCGCCCGCCTCCAGCCGCCAAACTACGTCAGCCTCTGCGCCCGCCCACACGCCCATGCAGGGTGGAGACATCTTGTCGAAGTGGGCGCCGAGCACGAGTCGAACCTTCTCCAAGCCCGGCAGGCGCTCGTGCATGCGACGCAGCATGTGCAACGCCCGCCAAGGCTCAAACCCGCCACCAGCGACGCCATCACCCCACCCATGCCCCGCTGTGACAATGCATAGCTCCTCCACCCTTCCAAACCGGCAGGCAACCTCCATAAACCGCTCGTCGTCCCAAGGCGCCCGCCTTGCGCCAGCCATTCTCGCATGGCGCGGCGCCCGCTCCCATAGCTCCAGAGCCGTCGCACCGCCACCCTCCTCAGGCCAGCACCTGGCGAAAGCAGCCAGCGCCTCCGCCTCCCCTCCTCCAGCGCATTCCCACGCCAAACAAACTCGACCCAGCCCTCCGACGAGAGGAATCGCCCGCGCCGCCGCCTCGCGAACCCCTCGCGGCCACCCCCCCGTGGAAGCGAAACTGCCAGCTCCTCCACGCCCAGGAAGCTTGCCGCGCGAGTCGGCGCGAGCCCTTCCATGGCGGCATAATAGCCCACAACGTCGTCAAAAAAACTCCCGAGCTTCTCCGTGTCCTCCGCCCAGAAAACCGCAGGAGGTCGCTTGCAGACCTCCCAGAAATGACGACAAACCAGCGCCAGGTTTGACATGTCGCGCGCAGCGTAGTCGAGCGCGGCCAGCTGACAAACGCTTGCCCAGATACGATGGCCTTGTGGCGGCACCCCCGTCGAACTTCGCGGGGAGGTCGCGGCGGGCGTCGCTTCAGGGCGGTCAGTCGGCAGGAGAAGTAGAGGGAGAAGCAATTCTCACCAAGGCGGCGGCTGGTCTGCAAACGAACATTGCTCCCAAGGCTTTTCAACCCTGCTGGGGACCGCGTCCAGGGGGCACGCGCCCGTCGGCCCCGCCCAGACCACCTCACACCGGGAAGAGAAGTCGGATGGGTCTTCATCACGGCCCCCCAGTAAAGAGTGCCTCTGTATGATTTCTTGCGCAAAGGTCAGCACGTCGCCATCGGCCTCCAGATGACGCCCAAGCGATAGAGCAAAATAATTACCTAAGGCATCCGAGAATGTGGGGGGAGAAGGGGGAGAAGGGGCGGGGGTGGGGGATCGCACTGGCCTGCACATGAGACCGCCAAAAGGCGGCACAAGCATGCGTAGGTCCGCCTCAAAGGGCGGACCGCTGCGGTGGGAGGACAAGGTGTCCACGGGGGTTGGGGTGGTTGGGGCGGGAAGCAAGAAGAGGAGTCGTCCGCCTGGCACCTCTGCGGGCTGACCAACACGCACGTGCACTGATAAGAAGGCACGTGATGGGACGTGTCGCGCCAGACGCTGCCAATGATAACACAACAAAGGGTCTGCGCAACAAGAAATGTGGTTCTGGCGAGGGTTCGTCCTCGTTGCAGGGTGCCGGTATAATCACGCGGCTCCCATGCTTATATTCAGAACCCACCGCGCAAAGTGACACGGTGGACGATGTGGGGATGTGAAAGAGAAAAAAATGTATGTGCCGTAGTCGCGGCTCACGCAGCCCCCATGCTCCCACTTGGGCGGCTGGCGCAGTGGAAAATAAAATAAACCAGGCGAGGACTCACCCATGGGTCACCGTACGCTTCAGGTCGTTTGCAGGCAGTGTGCGCGTGGTCGAAGACCCTCTCGGGGTGTTGGCGCGGGGGCGGGGTGGCGGTCGCGATTGGGAGCGTCCCTTTTTAAACAGCCCTGCAGTACTGAGCCGATTCGTTCTCACGCCCCTGACCCGTTAACGCGCCTGCGTGCCAGATCCATTAACGTGTCGTGTCGCGCCGCCAGGTCCGTTCACGCGTTCAATTTAATTCAACTTGCACCAGTCCTCACGCATGCCATGGAAAAACAACTCATGCTTGCACTCCGTGATGTAAGTACGCATATATCAACCCGCTCCCAATCGCGACCGCCACCCCGCCCGCGCCAACACCACGAGAGGGCCTTCGACCACGCGCACACTGCCTGCAAACAACCTGAAGCGTAAAAGTAACCAGCCAATGTTTCACCCCATGCCTCAAGGCCTCAAGCGTCGGCCTCTGGGAGCGTGCCCACGTACATCTCTGCGTCCCTCAACTTCTCCTCCAAGTCCTCGACGCGTGCCTGCAGCTCCCGCACCTTCTTCGACAGCTCGCTGTTTTCCTCGCTCTTCTTGATGATGCGATCGTTGCGCCCCTTCACAGCCTTGCGCTGGACGTCGAGGTCCACCTTGAGCTTCTGGATCGTGACACCTTGCTCCCGAACAACCTTGTTGAGCCTCGCGGTCTGGATTTCGCCGAACCTTTCTTCGACGTCTGCTTCTTCCAGCATTTGGAGCGCGGCCTGGCGCTTATTGGCGCCGGATGGTGAAGCCTGGGGTGAAGAGGCTGTCGCGAAAGGGCCGAGCGGTGGGTGGTGAGATGAGGCGGCCTCGGGCGCGCGCGTCGGAGAGGAGAAAGGGGTTACTCTGGCCGGCTGGGTCGCACCGTCCTCCACTTCTCCGATCGGGTGCTTCCCTTGGGCGGTCGTGGACTTGTAGAGCAACCCCCGAGTGCGCTTGTCAATGGCTGGAAGGCCCTGCGCAGCCTGTGCTTTCACCTGTTCTCTGTTCCAGCGCGGGTTCAGGTCCTCTTTGTTCCATTGGAGGATCACATCATCCGGCACTCCGACCCTGTCACCGCGAGCCTCGTACCTGGTGTCGTAGGTATCCTGCGGCACTGTGAACAGGTCAATACCACAGACCCTCCAGGAGTTAGGAGGCGGCGCACCGTATACACCGCAGTCGATCCACCCCTGCGTCCTATACTTCTTACACCCCAGCATCTCGCATCCCATTTTTTCCACAAATCGCACTTCGACTTTGGGTTGTACTCCTGCCTCGGGCGGGCACAAACAATCCGGGAGGGGGGCGTGTTTCAAGGAGTTGGGGAAGGCCATGGTGAGGGAAGAGGCGGAAGTTGGAGCGTGGGCGGAGGGGCGACGGGGTAAGGTAGATTATATACACCTCTTCACGGTGAAGTCACCAATCAGCGCCATCGGCGATTTGAGAACGATATGCCAAAGACATCAGCATAGCGCCGAGGCCCCTCGCCCACGCCCTGAAGCAACCCGAGTTACAGACCGAAGACGCACCACGAGGCCGGGGACCAGAATGTGCGAAACAGGTTTGGTGGGATGAACGGGCAGACCCACGCTGACGCAAGCGACCGCCCACGCACGGCGCCGCCAAAAGGCGGCACGATCGTGCACGACATCCGCCTCAAAGAGCGGAGAGGGAGCTGCGTGTGAAGGCAGAAAGACGCGCGCGGCCTGATCAATGCCATTACCCGAACCAGCACGTGCCCTTGTGTCACGTGATTGCCTCCGTCGATCCGGGCCACTGTCAGAAATCTCG
Organism: Amylostereum areolatum; assembly: GCA_012932865.1. Classification (NCBI taxonomy): domain Eukaryota; kingdom Fungi; phylum Basidiomycota; class Agaricomycetes; order Russulales; family Stereaceae; genus Amylostereum; species Amylostereum areolatum. The sequence continues at coordinate 376,395 of SAXG01000010.1, forward strand.
GGCCTTAACCGAATCTCGCCCCGCGATCCGTTAACGGATCTGGTCCTGAGATCCGTTAACGCGTCTTGGGGCGAGATCCGTTAACGCGTCTCGGTGCCAGGGCCTGGAGTAGCCGGCGGGCACAGCGAGATCCGTTAACGCGTCTCGGTGTAAGGGCCGTTAACCTGTCTCGTAGCGCGTCCGTTAACCGTCCGTTAACGCGTCTCGGTGCGCGACCGTTAACGCATCCTAGTGAGAGAACGCGTTAACGAGCTACCCGGGGGCGTTAACGCTTCCCAGAGGGACCCATTAACGTATTCTCTCACTTCAATGCGGCAATGCGCGCATCTAGCATCCCACCTGCGCACCAGGTTGACGCGGTTTCACACACCACCTTGTTCGAACTTGGGCGCAAAACACATATTCATTTGGAATTTTTTCCCCCTACATTACAGCCGTGCAACTGTATTTGCCCATCTCACAATCTAGACTTCCTCTCTACCCCCTACCTCTCGAAGTCAGTAGAAAGTCGTGCACGAAGTAAGTGCACTCACCCTGATTCAGCAGATACCAGACCCTCTCAACAGACTCTCCATCAAACATCTGCACTGGGGCAGGGAGTTGCAGGCTAGGTGAGAACACCTGGTACCGCCGGGTGTGCACCACGAACGCGCAGGGCTGGCGCCCTCTGTCCCTGTTGGCGATGTCAGTCGACAGTCAGTCCAGGAACACGGGACGACTTACCCAGGTTTGAGGCGCGTCGTCACTTCTCCCTGACGAACCTCACCTGCGACAATGGGGTCTTTCGGCATATTTAGGGGTGACCGGTGATGGTGATGAATGAGGATGGGCAGACTCGCCTCCAATTGGGGTTTTATATGCCAATGGAGACCCATGCACCAGCCGCGTCGGTCCCGTACGAGCGAGGAGCGGAGCGGAAGCGCGGCCCGAAGCCTGGGGTCGACTCCCCGCGGAACGTCGGGCCTCCTTCCCCGGGCGTACCCCTCTCTCCCTCTCCTCCTCATCCTCCTCAAGAATATGTCACCACCCGACCGCGAGATCCACCTCTTCAAGGAGATTCGCGGCCTCCAGTACGACTTGGAGAAGGCGCAGAGGAACATCCTCGGCCGCGCCAACGACCACCAGGCCGCAGAGGTGCGCGAGCGGGCCGCGCTTGAAGCCCGGGACAACGCTGTAGACGAGGTCACTGCCTTGCGCGACGAGCTCAACCACGTCCTCGCGAAGCACCAGGTCGAGGTCAACGAGCTCGTCCGCCAGCGAACGGAGGCGAACGCCGGCTGGAAAGTCGCGCGTCAAGAGAAGGAGGCCATGGCGCGCCAGTCGGACGACCATCAGCGGGACGCGGTCGCCCTGAGGAAGGACGTCCGCTGTCTGGAACTGGACGCCCAGTTGTTGCGTGCGGACCTGGGAAAAACCCTCCAGCACTTGTCGCAGGCCGAGCTGCACCTCGAGGCCGCTTGCGCTCGGGAGATGGAGTTGGAGGCGGAGATTGCCAGGCGCCCTGTGGACGCCACCAGGTAAGTGGCGCTTCACTTCGCGGTGGGGGAGATTGGGGACTGAAGTCTAAGGATACAGGCCTGACCTTGCCAAGGATGAGGAGGTGAGCAACTGGGTGCGTTCCGATCCGAAGGGCAAGCTAACCTTTGGCAGGGCATGGATCGCCTGGACAACACCGGGCGACGACGGGAGCTCGGGTGAGAATGGGCGAGGTGGGGATGGGGAAGGTAGTGCGGCCAGGAAGCCGAGGTTGGAGGGCGGAGAGGAAGGGTGGTCGGAGTAGACGCGCTGTTATCCTCACGTACGCTCTGGTTGTTGAATTGGACAAATCTACCTGGCTTCATGAAGTTCGACCGCTTGGAAGTTCAACCACCTCGAAGTCGCTCGTATTGCATACATTGGTTGCTTCACAGCGCTACTCTTCCCTTACAACACGCCCTCGAACCTCCGATATTCCCAGCCCCTGCAGCACACTCGCCACCTCTATAAGGTCCAGGACCCCCTTCCTCCACCCTTCCCAGTCATGGTACCTCTCTGTCCAATGCCGATTTGTCATTGCCTCCGCCCAGTAATAAAGGAGGACCAGGTTACATACAAGGCCGGAGCGGTCAAACCTGAACATTCGCGACCAGTCGAAGGACTTCAATGGTCGCACCATGAACGCGGAGTCGCAGGGGAGAGGTGATCGGTCGGCCGGTTGTTGTGATGCATAATACCCTTCAAAGAGGGCTTGGAAGCCGTCGCTGGGGCTGTTGAGGTCCCGCAGGGGGGAGAGCACGCATCGGCGCCGCTGCCAGTTGACTAAGAACCATGGCAGTGGTGCCCGTGGTAGGTCTCGATAGGTCTGTGGTTTCAGGGTCAGAATCTAAGGCCTCTGGAATTCCAGACGACGCACCCGGAACCCTTGAGCAGCGCACACGCCAAATATCATCTTCACAGCGCGCGCCCACTCCACCTCGTAGCAGTCCGTAACTCCGTTCCCCAACAGCCGGTAGTAAAGTGCCCTCATCTCAACGCCAACTTTTCCTGTCCAGAAATTGGGTCGCATGCGAGGTAAGTTTGGGACGACGCGCACGCTGCCCTGTGATAAACTGGTGGGAAAATCTTTGTACCCTGACCGGGGCAAGGCTCACCTTAGTCGGCAGCTCTAGGAGCACGTAGGCCAGAGGGAGAGACTGGGAGGCAGCTCCAGAGGCGGCGGGCACCATCTGGCCACTTAAATGAGTTGAGGAGGACCAGGTCTGTACCATGACGGTGGTGGCTCAGCTTACGCGGACGCGCGCGGAAAGGCGCGCAAGTCCTTAACGCGCCCCACCCCCTCATTGATCTGTTAACGGATTAGTTAGTCTTTTCGCATGCTCCCCGACCCCAAACTCACCAGAAAAGCTATCCATTCCAGCCTCCGTACTCATCTTTAAAGGGAGAGATCATCCTTCAAAGCTGTGGGTTCGCAAGCACACCTTCTAAGCAGCAAATACACAATCTTATCACGTGGTCGAGGGGCAACAAAGTTGTAAGCTTGGGTTTAGGACACCCTCACCCCTCCCCATCGCTGTCAAGTCTGCCAGCCCCCCCCCCTCCTCCCCCTCCTCCTCCAACATGCTAACTCTGTTAACTAGGGAGGATCTGTGAGTCATACCCGCTGCCAAAATCGAATCGTCACTTACAGACATGCGTTAAGCAAAAAAATACCCGTTAACTCCCTCTCGGTACGAGCCCCGCACTTCCACACCTTAGCCATGCTCAATACAGCGCCTTCAGGCAATACTCCGCGCCCACTACAACGTCCGCAAGCTGCAGTCAGCCCCTCGCGACCTGTCCAACGCGAAGGCTCGGGTGACCAACGCGCGGATTACAGCGCACTGGGGATATGTCGAGTCTGGGTCTTACCCGCCAGGCGACGAACCACTCCCGGACGATCAAAAGCGCGTGGATGAGGTGCTGCGCGCGCTTCACCTCCAAGGTTTCCTCGACTTGCCTGCCTCCAGAGATCAGGCGCGTGCCCCCCCCCCCCCCCCCCCCCACCCCCCCCGTGTGCGGTGAAGGGAAAGGACTGACCTCCTGTTCCCTGCTTAGGCGCCACCGCGCGGCGAAGGTGACATTGGCGGGACAAACTGCTCCTCCAACCAGGCCGCACCTCCAGACCTCCCGCCGCCGACGGCATTCAATGGTGCTCCTGGCGAAAATGTCAGCATGCTGGACCTTCCCGACGCGCACAGTGACGCGGAGCATGCTCACCCTGTCCAAAGCCTCGAGCCCCGACCATTTCCCACTGACGTTGACATCATCGTCCACAACGGGCTTGATGGCGGGATCAGTACCATCGATCGATACCCCGCCTCGTCTCCAGATCTTGACCTACGGTTTGAAAAACTGTCCAACTTGCCCACCGTTAGCGCGAAGAAGGTTGTCGACGCATGGCTCCAGTACCAGCCATCTGTCAACGGTAAGGTCCCCAATCAGACCGCTGTGCACTGTTCTAAACGCGCCTTAGGTCCGCTGGAGCTCGGCTTCATGCTTCGCGCGGCGAACAACCTCAGGTGTCGACTCTTGGCGCGGCCCCGCATCGAGGACGTCGACTCCGACGCGGTGCAGGGAGTCCTGCTCGTACCATACTTGAATCCCTCTGGCGACGCATGGGAGGTCGATCTGTACCTGGACAGGGTGAGCCGTTGTCTGGGTGACTTAATGCCCACTGACCTTTCCTTTGCCCTAGCCCCAGCCGGAGCTGCCACCGAGTGCGTCATCAGATACCCCGGAGCCCGAGGAAGAAGAAGAAACCCCGACCGGGAACGCGATCGTTGCCTGGCTGATGGAGGAATACGCCAATGATGAAGTGGTGCAGCAGATCCGGTCCGACGCCAGTCGGCGCGGGCAGCCCATTCACGTCCTTCGTGAGTGGATCTGGAAGGTGGAGGGGCTTTTGGAGAAGTGCAAAGCCGGGTGGCGCGTCCCCGTCAGCGTGGATCGCCCGGCCAGGCTCAAGCGCATCTTGAGAAAGCATCTGCAGGGCTTGCTAGGGAAGAGCGCGAGCTGGCTCCTCAATTGCGAAAAGGCCGCTGCATTGGTCGCCGAGCGCGGGGATTGGAATAGCGAGGTCAGGGGTTACCTCAATGACCCTGATGCTTCCAAAGTCTTCGGTATGCAAAGTTTAGCCGCCTATCTGGCTACTTTGACGCCACCTTAGAATTAGCCTAACTCAATTGCAAATGTTCCTAATTACCTTCTTTGCTCGCTCTTTGCCCGGAAGATCTCACTCATGTAAATACCAATCTCGTGCCTTGCGAACTCGGGTCACTGATTGCTAGTTACAAGCTCCGGGTGGGAATAGTGCGTGGTGGTCGGGGCAGCGCAGGGGCGCGTTCTCCTCGTAGGTGCTCGGCCCCCATCTCCGCTAAGGACGATCGTAAGCAGGAGGCCAAAGCAAGGATAACCTGACTTACCATCGCTTACTGTTTGGGAGTGTTTTACTCCAGGCGATGACCTTCGGGTGGGCGAGGACCTTGCGGGCGTCGAACCCAACTACCTGCAGGCCTTCCAGCGAGGCCGCGCGAGAGAGGGCCACGTAACTTTGACCTGGATGGGAGTCGTCATTAGCGGGCTGCACCTGTCGAGGCTTGGTTTTCCTCACCCTTCTCAAACACCTTTGCGCAAGTCGACGTGCACGCGCTGGATAGTTTGCCCTTGGCTCTTGTGGATGGATATTGCCCCACGCCAGAATGAGAGGAATCTGGGGGGTACTGGTAAGCGACTGCCCAAAGGCCAGCCACGTCGTCGATGCTCACCTGAAGTCGCCGCAGCGATCACCTTTCTCTCCGCGTCCTCGACCTTGAACTCATCCTGAGTGACGAGGACGCGAATTTTGCCTTCGTGCGTGGAGAACTCCACCCAGGGAAACCCATCGCTGTCTCCCAGTCGCAAGCCGTCGCCAGGGCTGGAAGACGGGAAATTCTCCTTTTTCCCTCGACCACTTCGTCGCCACTCTCCCCTGCCTGGCCCGCCGCCGTCGGCCGCCCGTCTGCGTCAAACTCCACCTCCCTTAAACACAGCCGAAAGAGCGACCCCCTTGTGCCGCGTAAAACCCTCGAACCACGCCGACCGCCCCGTTCACCAGCCCCCTCCCCTCGTCTACATTGCTGCACCAGCATGACCTGCGCCCCCGTCTTGAGGTCCAGGACGCCGACTGCAGGCGTGGCGTCCAACAGTTGCTCGCGTTTCTCCGGTGGGACAGTGCCGGAGTCCTGAGCTCGAAACCGCACAATGGGTTTGGCGATTTTGGACAGTCGAGAGGCGTTGGCGCTGACGACCTCACGCCGGAGAGGGAAGAGGGTCGGTCGGCGGGAAGTTCGCCAGTGGGGAAGGGGGGAGAGGTCTTGAGAGTCGTTGGAAGGCATGGATCGTCGCAGGCGTCAGAACGCCTTGCCGGAGCTCTTGAAGCATTTGAACGAATTCTGGTTGGGAGGGACTTAGGGCAGGAAGCGAAGATGGAGAAGAGGGTAGGCTTACTGCCGTCTTTTGCCTATACACCTGCGTCAAAACCAGAGTCACCTCCACGGACTTTGCGCCAGGAGTCGCTCTCAAAAGCGAACAGCGTGGCCTGACCCTTTTGGGTGACAGGAGGCAGCTGGAAGAAGTCGCCCCGTGACGATGAGCTGAGGGCAGCGCGGTGGGTGAACAACGGCGTAGGGGTCGCACAGGTGCAGGACGACTTACTTGAATACCGCCAAACGGTTTTGGGCTGGGGTCTCGCAGCCTCACTGCTAAAGCGCCTAGGGTGTCGAACAAGCGTCCGTCGACCATGGACACTGAGGACGCGGCGGTCAGTTGTGCGCAGCGTAGTTCGACGGAGGGCAATACCTTCGTCTATAATCAGGACCTTGACCGCCCTCCAGCGTTGCAAGGCCGGCTTCGATCGGCGGACGTACCGAGCCAGTTTGTCGAGGCTGTCCACGCTCGGGCTTATGCCTCCCCAGGAGTGCAGAGTCATGCCTGTGCGCGCAAGGGTGTTCAGGAGGGACGGCTGGACCCAAGGAGAGAATACTGATCCTCCTATGTTCGATGCAGCCATCCCTGTGCTCGCTGTCACCGCTGACGGCCTCGGGTTGGGAGGAATGCCGCCGCCGCAGCGCATTGACAATCGCCTTGAGAAGTAACGACTTTCCCGTCCCTGAAAATCCAGACTGGTTAGCCACGAGCAGAGGTGCGTGAGGGAGGACCACGCGCCTGCAGACCCGGTGAAAAATACATTCTTTCCCTCCTGAAGCACCATTGCCAATATTTTCCTCTGCTCCTCGCCGAGAACCACCTCTGTCGTCCCAGCCTTGAAACCTCGCGCGATATCCTCTATGCCCGCCGTGCGCGCAACACTGACCTTCGGCGAGAAGAAATGGTCAATGGTTAAGCGAGGCTTTTTGGAAGAGGAGGAGGAGGAGGAGGAAGAAGGCGCGTGGCCTTGAGCCTTGCGCTTAGGGACTGGGGGTGTCATCGGTCGAGGGTGGCGGTCTCGCAAGGCGCTCCTGGCAAGGACTTGGGCATGGCTTGTCTGAACGCGGTCACATGACACGTTGCCTCGCCTGCGTTCAAGCGCTGAAGCTCACGCATCCATCGGGAAGGTACTGCTAAGCACGCATGACGTAATTACAGCACTAAATGTGACGGTGTTTGGCCGCGGCTTCGTTGAGGGCAAAGTCCACCTCCGGCGCCGCCGCGTTTTTTACCCTTCTCATACAGTGCCTTGCCCGCAGAAAGACGAGGTGGGGAGGCCATGAGTTTCAGCTCCTCCCAGAGGTCAGGGCAATAGGTGCAGCCCTCGACGCGGCCAACAACCGTGGTCTCCTCTTCTTCCAACCAAACCCGATCGCCCACACCAATGAAAGACCCCCACTCCGAGCGTCCCGGCAGCCACTTCTGCCAGCGACTGGCAAGAGAGAGTTCGAACCTCTTCATGATGCGGGAATGTTGCGAGAGGACCAAGGGTCGGTCAACGTCGACGGCGTAGTCTTTGAGGGCAGGCCCTGGGATCTGAAGGAGATTGCATGAGAACTGCACCGCCGCGGAGGTGGAGGAATGGCAGACGCACCCCGTTATGGTGGAAAATCCGGATGCGTATGTCCTTGGTTAAACTCACGGGTTCTTCTTCTTGTTCTTCGTCCTGCATTAGCCGATGGGTCAAAAATCGAACATCGGGTAAATAAAAACCACTTGCGTCATCAATGGAGATAGGGTAAGGAACCCCCAGCCGATGTGCTCTGCATACCCGTGGTGGGTTTCAACGAACTGATCCAGGGAGAAGAGGTCAGAACATCCGCTTGAGAGGTTGGAAAAGACATGACGCACAAAGTTAGGCTTGGGAATTTTTTTGGGAAGCTCATCTTCCGAAGAGCCACTGATCTCATGCTGCGATGGACGAGTCAATATTCAATGGTGGGTGGGTAGGTGAAATAGAGCTCACGACGAGTTTGGGCCCTGGGCTGGACTGCGTTTGACGTATGCTGAGCGCCCGCGCCTTGTCATGTCTGGGCTGGTGGGCCTTGCGAGATGGGAGAATCGCCCACGCCTGTTTCCGAAGTTCAGAAAGCCTGCGAGACCTTCTGCTGCAGAGCGCACTCACCGGCGTCTGTCTCTGGGGAGGGCTTGGTGGCTCAAGCTTGATGTGCATCGCCGAGGTGCGCCTGTGAGGGATGGGCAATCGGCGAGCTGGGCGGCGGGGAGCTTGTGTCGGACAACAAGTATATCGACTGTGAGGAAGAGGCGAAAGTGGCCGACACTGTTCGCTGGGGATGGCGTGGGGGCTGACTGAGCTCGCAGCGGGTCATAAAAAGGTCATGGAAGCGGCTCACCTTGCCCTCCGCCACCCCAACCTCGTTTCTCAGCTTCCGCAACAACCTTACCCACTCCGCGGCGCTGGTCACGGAGCAGATGCCTTCTATGCCCTCAGTGAGGTATTTGGGAACGTCTGGCTGCACTGGCTGGCGGGTGGTTTCACAACGGGAACTTTCGTCACACTAGCGGGTAGAGGGTGAGAGAGGGAGACGGTGAGGGGGGGGGGTGATACACACCATGGAGAGCCAGCGACCTGTGATCCCTTTTCGGTAAGCAAGCTGCAGCTTGACAGCACCGCGACACCCGGGACAGGGCAAGGAGGGAGGGGGTGGCTTTCGACTTTCAGACCCCAGAGCGCAAGCAGCCTTGAGTTCCTTTGTGTAATTAGCCATGGGGAGAGGGGGGGCGACGGAGGGAATTATGGGCGGCGGTTGAGAGTGGACCCCTGCATGTGGGTGGTGGAGGCGACTTGCAATATATCGAAGGGCTTTGGGAGAGCTTCTGGAGGGTCCACCCGCGTCGCGCGTTGCCCAGGTTGAGGGCGATCGAGGAAGATCGACGCCTGAGGCGTTGGCGAAGGATGTTGAAATGTTGGTGGAGCAACGGACGGGTGGTGGGAGGGCGCCAGCCTGAGGGGCCATCGCGCCCCGAACTATGCAATGGTATTTTCTGATGGACGAAGAGTTGGCAGGGGGGTGGGTGAGACAATTGGCCCCGTTGATACGGTTCGGCTCCAACGCTCGCCATTCCTCTCTGACATGAAATTTGTACTGTAAGACCCAGCCCCTACGCGGGCACGCTCGTAGAAACAAAGCTCCCAGTGCCTATGACCCAACCAGCTGGCGACGGAACGGCGACGGAAAACATTCACCACGCGCTACGCCTTCTGCGTTTTGGGGGTGGCTGCTTTCTTCTTCCTCTGAGCAGCTTTCTGGGCCTCCGCTTCCGCGACTTTGACCGGGTCCGAGAAAAAGGCGTGAAGTCTGTAGTGAGGGCGTGTGTCAATGGATGAATGGGAATGCAGCAGGGGGACTCACGGATCTTCGCCGCGCTGACGGGCGCTGCCCTTCTTCGCTCTTTGGGACACGCGCTCGGGCGCCTGGGGTGGGGCCGGGGACGGTCGGGGGTAATGGCGGCAGTGGAGGTCAAGCGCGCCTGGGGCGTCTTTGGCGGCTGCCGCGACTCTTTGCAATCTTCGCGGCTGGGCGCGCTGTCTTGGCGGCGGGAGCGTCATGCTGCAACGGCGTTGGCGGCGCTGGAGGAGAGGTGGTTCCTCCTCCTACCTCCTCAGCAAGAACGGAGAGGGCGGGCGGGTGGACGTGGCTGGGGGCTGGGTGTGCGCGAGGGCCGGTGGTGGAGACGCCGTCAGGATGTCACAGCCCTTGTCTGGTAGCCCGAGAGGGGAAATAGGCGGTGATCGGCGTGGAGGAATGGGGGACCAGGAGAACCCATATTCCTCTGGGGCGTCGAAGGGTTCTGTTGCGGTGTCGACGGACTGCATTGGGGGGTCGACGGACTCTGTCGCGGCGAGTTCCATTGTACCCATTTGCTCTTCTGGCTCTTCCGACGCTGCTAGGGGTGTGGCAAGAGGGTCTGGCGCGAGGTCAGGCTGGCTGAGGTCTAAAGGTCGTTGTACATCAGGCCGCGGGGATCAGACGGTGGTGGTGGAGGAGGGGCGCACCGGGAAACAATACGTTGATGAAGTCGGCCCAGCAGGTTCCAATGTAGCCGTCCTCGAGCTTGAGCCGGTGCTCCAGGAATTGAATGAAGTTGTGGCCCGAGGGCGTCTTCCCCGAGGAGACTCTGCAAAATGGTGAGCTGGCCAGTCTGAAGGCGAACCAGGGCGATGAAATACGAACATTTCCCAGTCGACGTTGCCGCGTATATCCAGCCCCCCAGCGAAGATGACGTTGGCCCAATCGGTCTCGGCCACGTAGTGGGCAGAGCGATCTTTTAGCTCCTGCGGGAGGGCCGCCGCCTTGCTACAAGGGCGCCGTGAGTGAAGGACGAAGTGCGAGATAGGGAAAGGCGGCTCACAGGCCTCGAGTGAACTCCCACAAGGATGCTTGACTTTGGCGAACAGCCGCCGCCCCTTCGTCCTGGAGTGGAGCCGGGGGCAGGGCGCCTGGGCTCGAGGCTGGTGGTTCTTCAACAGGTCCAGCGGCGTCGTTATCAGGCGCGACGACAGTGGCGGCGAGAGTAGCTTGGTGGGCGAGAGTTGCTTCCTGCTGAAGCAACTCCACTGCGTTCCGGAGGAAGAGCCTGGAAGGCCAGGCCGACCCGGTGCATCCAGGGGCCGACGTCCTCACCTGGAAGGCGGGCAGGACACTGCTCGGGATCTCCGCGGAAGATGGTAAAGGGGCTGGGCTTGCGGGGACGCTTACGGCGGGAGGGTTGCGAGGCAATGGGGGCGATGGGGGAGAGGGCTTTGCCTCCCTGCCGAGCGTTGCCAGGGCTCAGTCGTTTGAACAAGGAAAGGATTCGCTGCGTAGAAATGTACGGTCAGGGAATAAGGTCGCGAGACGTGGGACCGCGACACACCGAGGTCACCAGCTCAAGGCTGTGCGGTGCACTCTGCCGCAGTCTCTGGCGGGCTGACGCGTCACCCCCGCCTTACCTGACACAGCGCGCGGCGTAAGATGCGTCAGTCTCCTCTGGGAACGGGTCGTGAAATGTTTTGAGATAGTCCGCCGCGACGGCCTGGGCGGCCCTGGACAAGTTGCCGTGAGCGACTGGACGAAGTTGTTGAGTTAGCATGGAGAGTGGTGGGGGCGCGGAGGGAGAACTGACTGCGGCCTTTGTGGTCGAAGACGAGGAACGCCGCCACGCTCTGACTCTGCCACTGCTCTGCAAGCCAGGGCCATTCCAACTCGTTCCAATGCTTTTGGCGGCACGCCTCGAGAGCGGGTGGGGACTAGAGATGGCGTGGGGGTGGTTGATTGGAATGAGGATGGGTCGAGGAGGGAGTTGAGGCGGGAATAACTCACCATGGGACGTGGTTGGAAGCGCAGACCGACCGACTTGGTGGGACATATGTAGGGGCCGGCATGTGGATGGGCATCATCGGCGCCGGGATCTGCTACGTCAGGGCGCGGTGGACAGCTCAAATGCATCGCATGAATTCTTTCGCTCAATTTTTGTAGCTAGCATGGCGGGGCGGGTCGCGCCGTGAAGATTTTGTAAATAACATAAACGACGGTGTCGACGATTGCGAACCGGGGCCCTGGATTTTAGGGTCGAATGAATACGGTGGGTGGAGGGATTTCGTCAGGAGAGGGATGCGGAGCTGGCAGGAGACGTACGCGAGCCGCGTGGCCGAGACGTTCTGTGCACTGGGTGGTCGACTCTCAGGGCTCCGCCAATTCTGGCTTGATTGATCGTCTCCTGTGTGGGGCAAAAAATTCAGGGAGGGTGAGTAAGGCGTGGGCAAAGTGGGCGTGGAAGCGGCTTACCTTGGGGAGGCGTAAAAGGACGGAGGGCAGGTATCGACTCACTTGGGCGGATGTTCGGGGGGTTATCCGGAGATCGACGCCAGGGGGAGGAGAAGGCGAGGTATATTTCAATGGTGGAGGCGTATGTACAATGCGATCGGACTACAGAATTGCAATAATTCCAAGAAAAAAACAGGGCGAGAGGGATTGGACGGATATGGTCGGTTACGACAAATTACATAAGCAAGGTAATCTACGTACAGGTGCGCGTGGGGAATATGCAAAGTTCTAAACTAGATTGAGCCGCGGAAGGGACGGGGGACATAAAAAGGGAATGGTGGGCATGCGGTCGAGGGCAGAGTGAAAGTGGAGACAGTAGTGGCGTATGACCTCGACGTGCCAGCGAGCGTCGCTTTCCGGGGACGCGGGCGTCGGCCGAGGAGAAAGGGCGCCGCTGGACGCGGCCAGAGGCCACGCGCTCATGACGCGTGCCCACTGATCGTACCCTTGCGGACGTATGGCGACAGTCATGAGGGTGCACACCATCGCTGAAGCTCACTAGGACGTCGCCCTCAGAGCGCCATACCTTCTGAATGGCATCCTGGCGTGCACGCCGCTGGTTTGGGGAAGCGTTCAATTTGGGCAGGAGTTGAAGGTCCAGGCGCATGAATTCCAGGCGGAACTCGTCCACCGAAAGCTCCCAAACGACCTCGGCCCAGATTGATTGGTCACGACTCAGTTCTTCGGCGGTGATGTCCCGGCCTCGCCAGTGGACCACTGCCTCGCGCGAGTACGGTGCGAATCCGCCGGTCACGCCAAAATAGACGTGAATGTCCAACCTTTCTGCAAGGCGTCCGTCCTTCCGCTTCACCTTCTGGTGGCATTGGCCGTTGCCCTTCCTTTTTGGGGCGGGCTGCTCTTGGTCTGGGCGGGAGGCGGGAGGGCGTTTACCAAGGGGGGAGGCAGCGGCAGCAGGGCTGGACAGATTCGAGGTGGGCAATCGGAGGATGTCTCTGAGAGAGGATTTGGGTTGCACACGGCCTTGAGGATCGAGGTCGAGCTGAGTAAAGCTGCCTTCCAGGACCCACTTCCACTGCTGGGCAGTCCATTTATGCGCCCCTCCTTCTTGTTGTCCCGTGACCATGAAAAGAACCCACTCGTGCACGCGCAACCAGTTGTGGATCCAACTCATGTCGTCCTGGCGTATGCGCATGAAGAGGGAGGGGGGAGGAAGGGCGTATGTGGACGCCCGCTGAAGCTTGGGGTTCTTGAGCACCGGGATGGAAAGCCATGCGTCCTGCCACACGCGGTCCAGCGCGGGCGCCCATTGCGGTTGGTCTGGAAGCTCGGGACGGAAGGTACGCCGTCCTGGGGTCGCAATCGGAGGTGTCGTGGGGGCAGTCTCGGCGGACGAGGAGGCGGTGGGTGCTGGCGCCTCAGATACCTCTTCTATGGCGGGGCGAGAGGGGGCGACGGAGGGGAGGTTGGCCAAACTGTGTCGACGAAGCTGATCACGAAGGGACGCCATGGAGAAGTCGAGGTTGACGCTGCCCAGCCAGGTCGGCGCGTGCACGGAGATCTCACCGATGACGGTCGTGCGGGTGGTGCTGAATACGGTCGCCGCTTTCCAGGGTTGGGCCAAGGGCGAGGCGGTGAACTTGGTGGCCGTGGTGAGCGTGTCTCGGGGTCTGACCCACCAAACAGGAATCCCAAGGGAGTACAGGCGCTCGACGACGGAAAGCTGCGACGTGATGGCGCTGCGGAGGGAATACGTGGGATAGCAGGGCAGGGAGGGCTCGTGCATGCTGTCGTGCTCCCACACGGGCTTCAGGTAGCGTTGGTAATCCGCCCATGCTACGATGTCGATGAGGAGGCGCTGGATCTCCCGGAACCACATGATGGCATCGACGAGTGAGAGCAAGCCGTCCAATAGCTTGTTCACCGCGCGACTCACGCGAACGATTTGTTGATAAACATAGCGGCGAGAGGGGTCGTCCGATTGTGGATAGAGGGCCTGCGCATACTGAAGCGCCCACAATGACTTGTCGGAGACCATGGAGTCGATTTGTGTTGAGAGCGCCTTATCGACGCGGCCGAGAGGTCCGGCGGCGGTGTCTAGGACCTTTGCCCACCATCGAGGCATGAAATCGCAGAACAAGAAGTCGACGTCTTCCTCGAAATGGATGTAGGAGGCGAAGGGCTTGCGATAAGTGGGGGTGGGGGTGGGGGTGAGGGGAAGGGGCACGCGGGGGTGAGCCTGGTGGGGAATGCCACGGCGCACTGCAGGATGCAAAGGTGCGACAACCAAGTGGGGCTCTTTGATATCCCATATCTGGGGCCATTTGGTGTACTCGTGAACGCCAAGCATGCCATCGCTGAAGTATGTGAAGATGTCCCCGGGGGCATGCCACGGCAGCTCGGGGAGCCAGAACACGTTGGGCGAGGTGATGTAGAACAGACCGTGGGAGTGGGGTGCCTTGCCGATCACGAAGCAATCGGTCGCTCGGAAGCGAACCTTCGCGGGATCGAACTTGGGGAACGACTCGGATTGCAAAATGGTGAGGTCGGCGAGGTTCAGGGGCTCGGGCGGGGGGAGGTTCAGGGACTGGGCCTCACTGAGGAGGGCTTCAGCGACAGTGACATCGAGCGAGCAAAAAGACATACATGGACGGGTCAGAGGTGCTGCCGAATGCTGGCTGGGGATTTGTGGTCGACGTGGCTGCAGAGTGCGAGGACATGGTATCGATGTTGAGGGCTGGGAGCGTGGTACGAGTCGGACAATGAGCGAGGTTGGCCGGAGATCATATGGGTATGGATATACGCACAGAATCCGTGAAGGTGATCTGATATTTGGTGGGAAGGACGGGAGGAGGCAGGCCGGAGAGCGGGGGAGCTGTACAGGAGGAAAGAGATCATTTTCTGCGCGAGCAGAAGGGGGCGAGGGGTCGGGGGTCGGGGGGGAGAGTGTGATATACGCACAAGAAGGGCCCGGGGGAGGCCTGGAAAAGGCGGCAGGAGTGTCCAGGTCGAGGATGTGCCACCACACGAACGCGCCACTGCTAAAAAGCAGTAGATTGCGTCTGAGTTTCTGCGCGAGCAGAAGGTGCACAAAGGTCCCGGGCAGGAGAGCGGGAGGGGGATATGGTGTAGGACCGCGTGGGGGACTGTGGACGTCTGTGGGTAAGGGCTTAATTTCCAAAGGGGACGCCCAAGGCGACGCGCGTGGGTTGGAATTATGTCAGAGCTTTTGGCGCTCAAACAGTGCACGTGGTCTGTGTTTGAATTAATTAGGTTTTTAGATACATTTAAGTATACCCCGGATCAAGTACCTAAGACCAAATGCGGCAGTAGCACGTGGTCTGCTTGTTCGCTTTCAAACCGGAAGTCGCGACGCCACGACCAAGACCGTCCCTCATACCAGCACTACTCTGGCTGTCCTTTCCTTTCCCCGGTGCTGCCCGGCCTCCATCCTCCAAGGCCCGGCCTCGTTTGCATTGTGGACTTCTGCCTTTGTGCAGAAGCTTGTCGGGTTCGCACTCCGTCTTTGTCACGGGTGTCCTGACTCGACCGTCCGATTCCAGGGCCCAACAATGGGCTTTCTCTCATGGACGCGCGGATGCCAAATATCGGCGGACGATCTGGTGCGTGGAGATTTACCTTAGTGCACTTGGATCTCATCGGAAAGTGCGCAAAGGCAATGACATCACGTTTTCATTGCTCACGGAGGCTAGCAAAACGTGTAGGGCGGAGGTGAGGAAGGTGGAGGGCTACGTTGGAGGATCGGGAGGTAAGTACTTAAGTATCGAGGTCTGGAATTTGGGGCGGGCTGACCGAATACCTTTTAGACGGAAAGCAGCGGGGTCAGGGGGGATCGTTTGAGGTTATGTTCGGGGTGCGTGGAGTAGTGTCAAATAGTGAGACATTAGCAACGCGAGACGCGCATCTGGAAAGTGGACCTGGCTATGGATGTGCAATTCAAATGATGAGGTTGAGGTGATCTTGCGAAGTGCCGTCGCCGTTAAGTATCAACGCCGTGGGGCCTAGATGCGCTGACTCTCATGGCGTCAAACGACAAGTCTCCCGTCAAGCCAGGAAGATCTCCCGGCGTCTTTGCGGCCGGGTCCGTGGCGCTGAACACTCAGCGACTGCCTGGGACGCCTCGACGGGCCAGGGTGGGGGGCCCGCAGACCCCTGTGACGACTTATTCTTGGTCAGAGAGAATATGGATCACGCCGACTCAACCTCTGAAAGCTCCGTCCTTCGAGGGCTGTGTCACGCCCAAGGGACACGCCCCTGTTCAGACCATGTCGGGGGGGCTGCATCAGGGCTGGGGGAGCACGCCGCATAAGGTCAAGGCGGGTGGTGGATTGGTGCGCGGAGGATGGACCACAAACCCTTTCACGGGTCCTCATTCCGCGAAGGACGATGCAGCGGCTGCGGTGAGGGAGGCGAAGGCGGCAGCGAAAGAAGCGGCGAAGGCGGAAGCGGAAGCAGAGAAAGACGCGGCGGCGCAGGCGCGGCATAAGGCGTTGGGGAAGGACGGGCCTGCACCCAAGAGGGCAAGGGTGAACAACACAATAGTGAGTTTTGCTTGGCCATGGTGGAACGCGCGCACATGCTTAGGTTGGTTGGCAGGCTCCATCCAAGCGCATGAATCAATTCCTGAGCACTCAAGCGGGCCCGGCGCATGACACATTGCTGGCGCGAGAGGCGGGGCCAACGCTGAGCGTGTGCTCCATCTGCAAGAAGAGCGAGGGTACCGAGGCCATGCCCCTCTATCGATGCGTGGAGTGTTTTTTCTCCAAGCCTGCATGTGGGACGTGTACGATGAATGACCACCGTCGCATGCCATTTCATTGGATCGAGGTGTGGGACAAAGATACTGGATTTTGGACGTGCACGGAGTTGGACAAGCTGAACATGGTGGTGTACACCGGGCACGACCAGATGCGTTGCTTGCTCAGTTTGAGACCGCCAAGGGAGACGACGATATGCACTGACGAGGGGTTTCAGACCGCACACATAAGCTATTGCTATTGCCCGCAGGAGGGGACCGGCGTCCAGGAGCCCGAGGCGTTGCAATTGCTCAGGATCGGTCTGTTCCCCGGGTCATGGGAGAAACCTCAGACGGCGTTCTGCACGCGCCTGCTCGATAAGTTCCTCCTCCTGTCCTGCCAGTCTCAAACCGCTTGCCAAGACTACGTCAAGTATCTGGAACGGTTGAGCGAGGGCGTCTTGTTCACCAAAGTGGTGGTGAGTTACCTATCGGCAAGGGCGCGATCTAGGTACTGACCGCGTTGGTGTTAGAATCGATATCGGGAATGGTTGACTAGCAACCGAGAACACTCTTACCTGACGATGGTCAGGCGTTCGGGAACGAGGCCGGGGACCCACCTTGGGGCTGGTAAGCTGGCAATCCTGTGCCCAGCTTGTCCTCAGCCGGGCTTAAACATGGAGCTGGATTGGATGGATCGTCCCGAGGAGGAGTGGTATTGGTCTCCTACTGTGTGGGCAAATGCCACTTGGCTGACACTTAACGCTTTCAGGTACTTGGACGCGTTGTTTTACACTGTGGATGGAAATTACCAGCAAGATCAAAAGGTCAAGCCCTTGGACCCGAACGACGTCGCTTTAACGGAGGGCAGCGCCTACTTTGCAAACATGGAGGACTTTACGGAGTATCAGAAGACGTTGGGCCCGATGGAGCCAGAGGTGAGTTGGTCGCTGCGGATGCATTGGTCGACGCTGACGCACACGTTCAGCCTTCAAGCTGTCAACCTTTCCGCGCCATGGGGCACGGGGTATGGTGGGGGAGCGTCGCCGGGACCCTGGGCTTGTCCTGCGCACGCCATATGTTCGTCCTACCAGCAGGAGGCGTGGATCTCCAGAAAGGAGAAAGGTAACTATCGTACTCCGATGTATGGACATTTTCGTTGATGGAATGGACTCGTGCAGGTTCGTTAACGTCGACTTCGCGCTGGCCTCAGGGCTGCAGCCGTGGATGACCTTGTCACTGCACATATTCGCATATGACATCGGGTGCCAATACTGCATCAATTTCGAGAAGCGGATGCTCGAGTTGAAAAAGGCGGTCGCCGAGTGCAAATCCCTGGCAAATCTGGATTGGCCAAATATTATCCGGGTTATCGGGAAGTTTCACCTCCCGGGGCACAAGCCGGGGTGCAGGTATAATTTCTCTTGCAACTTCTTACCTGGATTGGGGCGCACAGATGGGGAAGGGCAAGAGCGGATTTGGGCGACGCTGAACGCGCTCGGGGCTAGCACGCGGGAGATGACTTCGGGTCACTGCCACGACAGAATCAACGACCACCATGGCGACATGAATTGGCGTAGGACGGTGGGAGTGGGTGAGCATCGCAAGTGATGGTCCAATATAGTTTTTACTGACATTTCGTAGGAAAGGCATGTGTGAGGAAGCACAAGGAGGCTGTGGAACAAATTGGCGTCGTGAACGCGGTGGTGGTGGATGTCGAGGGCGGGTTGGAGGCTGAGACGGTGGTGAAATGGAGAGATGAGGAGAAGGAGTGGCTCAGCAAGGTTACGGACTTCAAGAACCACAAAGGGCTGAACAATCCGTACGAGCCGAGCACCAGCGCGACGAAAGGTGAGCTGAGGCGCATGCTTCCGGGGCGATTGGACTGACCAATGGCCAGGGTTCACTCAAAAGGATGCCTTGGAAATGTTGAGCGAGTCGGCCAGTCGTAAGGATGTGACGGCGGGATTGGCAGGAACGATATCAGAGGGGATCGCTTTGGAGGAGGCTAGGTACGTGGCATCCTTGGCGACGCTACGACGGCTCAAAGTGTTCTGCGCAGGGCACTGAAGGTGGCGGCGTCTGAGTTGGCTGTGGAAAATGTGGCGGATGGTGGTTACGAGGAGGTGGAGGATAAGCTGGAGGAGGGATACGGGGACGGGAAGGAAGCAACGGGCCAGACGCAGAAGAGGAGGCAGGAGGACGACGGTACGAATCAGGATGACGGGGTACGCGGCGCTCTGTGGAAGGATGTGGCGGAAGCGACGGTGGAGCTTCCTTGCCATTGGGGGGAGGAACTCAAAGCAGCGGCAGCGGCGGCGAAGGGCACGGTGGACGCAGAACGGATGCTGCGGGAGGGTGATGCCAACGAGGCTCTGGATGACGTTTGGGTCCAACTGATCACATCTTATGCCTTGCTCAGGGGAGCGCGCAACATCTCCGGTGTCAAGAAGAACTTGCGCGAGTTTGCGAAGCAGGAACGCAAGAGAGCGGCAGTCGCCTTAGCTGCAGACCGATATCGTCGCGCAAGGCTGGCTCTTCTGCACCTCGGCATGAAGCCAGAAGACCAGAAGTATCGGCCCTTGGCGCGAGAGGACGTTGTGGCATTCGCGGTGGCATCAGACAAGGACACGCTCGGGGAGGGGAAGACCAGTCCTTCCTGGGTCTGGAGCGACTTCACCTTTGTTCATAACCAAGACGATGGCAAAGTGAAGAAGTACTGCGGGGAAAGTACGTGCTGTGTGGACCAAACTCAGTCCTACATGCTCATGCCGGCTTCTTTATTAGTGCTGAAGGTACACTGGTTTCGGACGCGGGCACTGCAGGCCCGGTGGACCGAGGAAAAGGCCTTGCTAGAGCGGGAGATGCGCCGTATCATGCGCTTCTTTCGCGCAAAGGTAGAACAATGGTATGGCCTGGCGAAAGAATCTGTAGTGGCCAACAGGGCCAGCGAGGCGGCGTATCGTCGAAAGTAAGCTCTGAGTACCACACTGGTTGTGCCCCGGCTGACGCCTGCGCTAGACAAAGTCATAACTATCGGAGTCTTCTGGAAGAGTGTTTAAAGGATTTCGCGGGCGTGGTTGATGTGTCGGACTGGTAAGGGTGGTCAGGGAGTGGGTGCTGGGTGTATGACATTAGAAATATTATTATTCATATGGATGCGTGTGGCTTTCGCGCGGTTTGGATTGGACTCCGGACCATGGCCCCTGCTCCATGGCGGCGAGCACGGCACACTCAACCACGCAAAGGTATGCCATAGGCTCTGTATACAGGGGGGCTTGGCGTAGCGCGCTCAACGGATTGCCTTCACAGAATGGATGTATTATTATGGGGAACAAAAAGTACACAGTGGGAGGGTGGGGTGACAATGAGGGACGACTCTTTTCGAAGACACCGGATTCACGTGAGTGTCAACTCGCGGCGGTCTGGCCTATGGATATTGGATGATTGTTGTCTTATCCGCTTGAACAGACTTCTCGCGCAAATGCGTTAACGGGTTTCTTGGGGGAACGCGTTAACGGATTTCTTGCGCGGCGTGAACAGACTTCTTGCGCAGAGGCGTTAACGGGCTTCTTGTGGACGCGTTAACGGGTTTCTTGGGCGGACGCGTTAACGTATTCCTCGCGCGGACGCGTTAACGGATTCTTGGGCGGACGCGTTAACGGATTCCTCGCGTGGACGCGTTAATGGTGTCCGACCGATCTAGGGCTCCGGGGGACTTGGTCTCATTAGATCGCTCAGCACGCAATCGGTTCCTCGTCCGGGCCCGGCTTCTGGTGTCAACCATGGAGGCCGGTCCAATCGCCGTCCCTCAACATTTTCTGCCCTTCGTCCACCAAGTGCAACGACGATAATCGCTGTAACCTACCCCCTCCCGGCATATTCGTCGATTGCCCGGGTATGTTGATCACCATTCGCTTGCATTTCTCGCTAACAGATCTCCAGCTCAACATGTCTGACGCCCTCCCCACCGAAGTGCTTCAAATGGTCTTCCGCCATCTCCGCGACACCTCGACCAGCACGGGGATCCTCGTCCATCCAGGGCCATGGATTTCGGCCACGCACGTCTGTCGGCGGTGGCGTGCATGTGCCATCGCAGACCGCGCTCTCTGGTCCATAATCCCGATCGCGTCACAATTTTGGTTCGACCTATTCGTCGAACGCCTAGGGAACCACCCCGCCGACCTACAGAGCGTGCCGCAGTCCCCGCGCGATGTCGCCCGCGATGTCTTTCCGGCTGGCTGGCACGCCCGGATCGTCCATCTCCTCGGTCTTCAATGTCCGTTCCGGTCCATCGTAGCGTCCGTCCGCGACTGCCCTCCGGATCGCCTCGTCGCCGCATGCACATCCAGTTTACGCTGCGTCACTCTCACGTCCGACCAGCGCGTTCCCTGGGCTCTTCCCGCCGTGGATCGAGACAGGTGGGGCCAGAATGTCTGGACGGAGCATGACGCGACCCTCCCCAACCCGCCGCCCAACGCCATTGCCGGGCTCGCATCCCTCAAACTCTCAGGCATTTTATTGTCTCCAACTTCATCGTGGTTCAGCCCCGGTCTGGCGCGCGTGGATCTGCTCGGTGTTCGCCAATGGACAACCACCTCCGAGTTCGTGGCCACCCTCGCGTCTCTCCCCCAGCTTCGCGAATTGACGTTGGCGTACGCCCTCCCGCTCGTACGAGGTGCCATGTGCCCCCCTTCCGACATGCGCGTGGCCCTCCCTCGCTTGGAGCACCTCGAAATTGCGGACGAGACAACGCTCGTCCACCGCGCCCTCCTCGTTTGCGAAGTCCTCCCCAGCTGCCAGCACCGAATGACCGTGGACGGGTCTCACCGTGACATGATGCATTTGGAGGGCATCTTCCTCCTTCTCTTCCCCTCATCCCTCCCGATCCCCTCCGTCGCCATCTCGCACGATATCGACCGCACGTCGATACGCGTCCCCGCCCGCCTCGCCCATCATGTGCACATCGACGTCAACGTCGGGAACCAAGACGCACGCTGGGGGTCTCGACAGCTCGCCCTACGGGGGCCCGTCCATCCTCCCCACCATGCTACCTGGGACGCCCCCCCGAGTCCCCCTTTTGACATCCTCCTCGCCAACCCTCCTCCTCATATGCATCAAGTCGACACGCTGGTGGTCCAGGCAATGTCCGCGAGCAGCACGCGCGTGGGGCGCCTCTACGCCACCCGCTTCTCACCTGTGACCCTCATTGCTGCCCATCGCGCAGCTGACGATTTGGCCGAGGGCCTGCCGTCGCTCCTCTCGCTGGGGCAAGTCCCAAGGCTCTCCCGCGTCGAGTTGGTTCACCCGGCGAAGCGCCTGCAGTTCGAAGACGACGACACCGCTTCCCTGCTGCACCGTTTGTTAGACGGGTTGTCGGACGCTGTTGAGTGCGGCTACGACGTGTGTCTGCCGCACATCTTCGTGTCGGGGTTGAAGCTCCTGTCGGGCCCGCCGATACCTCGCGATCATGACAAATACCGGGAACCCGAGGGTCCCGCGCGTCGCCCGTGGGGGTTCGACCGTTGGCTGTGGGAGCCTTTCCAGTTGCTGGGCGACGGAGACGGCACGCTAGGCCATATGGTTTGGCCTCGAGGCGCGCAAGAGGAAATTGAGGCGCAGGGGCTATGGACGTATCCAAGTGAGAGTGCCGAGCCAGGCATGGTACGTGCGCATACTCTGGGCGATCGATGGTGGCGACAGAGGCTCCCCATCATCGCCGAGGAACTGCGAGAGATGGAGACGCTCTGCCCATGCCGCTCCAACTTCGACCGGGATCTCGCACCCATGGAGTTTTTCACGCCGTCGATCCCCGGCGGGCATGGATGGTTTGGCGTACTCGCGGTCGACGAGCATGTGACGGGAGTGCCGCCGTTCGATAGACGTTTGTAATATAGTACGTTACATGTACCCTACCGGCGCACGGCGCACGACCATCTGACTTGCTTGTGGATGCCGCCGGTCCCCTCACGTGGCCGTCATGGTCCCGGCGTGCGCCGCACGGCGGGACAGTGGCGGCCGCGTACTACGTGGGGGCGTCAACGGCGCGGGAGGAGGGGGCGCACGGCGCACGACGAGTGCGAGCACGTGACGACGGGGCGTGGGCGACGAGCGGGGGTCGAGACGCAACACAACAGCGGGGGCCGACGAGGGGTGCGCGAGAAGGCGGGCGGGACTGGCAGCGCAGGAGGAGGCGCACGAAGGGGCGTCGAGAGGGGCGGGGTCGAGAGGGGCGGCGCGCGACGGGCGGCGACGGACAAGGGGAGTAATTGGACTTATACTTACTTGGGATATATGTAGTGCAGGTCTTGAATGAAACGTAATGTGAAATGATAAGTACTGAAGCTTGAAGCTCTGAAATGAAATAGGGGTTTGATGTGCCTGGGGAGGGAGACAGATCAGATGCAACCAGTTACACAGCCGGATGCAACTAGTCAACTGATGCTACTCATACCAGACCGGGGACCCGAATGTCAGCACCGGGAGTACAGCAGTCTTGTATAGAAGGCGGGCATTGACCACACTGAGGCCGTGGATCGTGTTCGCAAGGATGCGCAATCCCACGACCGTGGACATCGCACGAGTGGCCATATTCTTGATATGGGCTTTGAAAGTTAGTTTTCTGTCGAAGAAAACCCCTAGCCATCGCATGACCATAAGTGGACGTAGTCTCGTTCCCGCCGTTAGATAGCGAGTTGTGCAGGGGTTTTTCAGCGGGGGAGGAGGGAAATATGGGATGATGAAATCATGATGATGGGATGACACAATCACACTTGACTCACCCTCGAAAAACCCCTGCACAACTCGCTACCTAACGTCTGGGGCACTTTGTCAAGGCACCGCACCTCTGTGACAGAAGGTCACAGTCAGGTGATTTTTACTCATACGAAATGTATCATCGAGCCATTGAAGTTCTTCAGGTTTGTTTAGCCGGTCGTAGTACAATTGAATATTGATCCTTTCTACTGTCGACTCACTTCGAGTCTATGATCATCCCACTTGTGCTCAATGAAGTACACGGATTTAAGCTGTGTACTTGTTAAGGACGGTCCTTATCACGTGACAAGCGGCTCAGGCTACAGTACTCTTACGCGTGAGAGGTGGGATCAGGTGATCCAGACGTCTCGGTTATACGAAGGTGAAGGTCGATAGACGAGGCAGTAAGTCTTCGCGGAAGACTTAGCGCGTCTATCGGCTTAGTTGGCTTAGGATTCTCTTTAGCGTTTGAAGAGGAGGTTCTTATTAGAACAGTCCTGTATTTACAAAGAGAACGAGCTGAGGAATAGCTCGTTCGTTGAGCCTCCTTTTATATGAAAGGAGGTCGAGTAAATAAATGTACATAAGGCAACGATCGTATCAAGTATCTACGGGGACGCGACTGTGGCACAGTCATAGCTGTGTTGGCGACATGTCGACGAACTGTGGCACTGTCGGAGCTGTGTTGTCGAGATGCCGACGAGCTGTGGCGCGGTCGTGGCTATGTCATCGGGACGGTTACGAGCTGGGGCACAGTCGAACTCGTCGTTTAGCGACGTCCTTCCTAATAAGGCAACAGAAATGAAGTACCTTGAACGAGTTGTAACACTATCCCCCTCTATAGCAATATACGTCTCGTAGATTCCTGAATCGAAGTGGTTCTAGAGGGATGTCTTGCACGTGTTGTCGGTCGTTCGCTCTTCGCCATTGGAGAAGGAATATGGTTGATGCGAGGAAGGTGAGGACCGTAAGTCCTACGATGATGCTGACGACGGCGATGAGCCATCGAGGAGTGGGCGTATTGAAAATCGATAGATCGGGTGATTGCGCTGATTGCATCATGCTTCTGGGTTTGTCGTTTTTCTGATGTTCACTCTTTATATCCTTGCCCGGACCTCAACGATAGAATTCTATTCTATCGCTTTAACAACGCCTCTACTACTTTCAGGTCCTCCTCATCTATCGTAGTAGCCCCTAACCGATGCCCTATCCTCGCCGTCGTCGCGTGATCCGGGCTCCTGAACCGGGGTCTATGCTTTTGGAAGAGTCCGCGGATGCCGCATCTTCGCTTTGATTCTTGCATAGCTTCTTCGTCGAGGCTTCTCGGCCTCTTCATGGCGCGAGCGACGTCCGGACGGCTTAGGAGTTCCGTGACTCGCTTGAGATGATGAAGGAGTTTCTTTGTCGTGTGGGTCGGGCGTGGGAGTGCGCGATGGGACCGGCGAGGGAGGAGGGGTGGTAGGAGGAGTGCAGTCGGTGGTAGATAGGTTGCGCGATGAGGAAGTAAGAGTAGAAGACATTTTGTTGGTTTGGTTGGTGCGAGTGGGTTGGTTAGACGATGTCTGAGGATGTTATCGCCTTTGTGGTTTTCCTTTTATGCTTGCGATGTGGAGGGGCAATGATGTAATCATTGCCGTCAATCGTAAGCGGGAATTTCGTACATAATCAAACACGAGTCGTAAGTACGTGACGCGTCCAGCGCGTCGCAGGGAAAGATGTCAAATGTTTCGCCTTCCTCATAGCGATAGGAATCCGTGCAGTAGAAAAGTCCGAGGAAAATATGCGTGCGAATGGGGGCGCAGTCCGTGATCAGTCCGAGGAGTATCGTAAGGAGGAATCGTAAAGGCGGGATGATAGGAACGAGATGGAGACGTAAATGATGCTGGGAGAAACAGTCCGAGTGCGTATGATGAGTGAAAGATCGTCCGTGCGCTTACCAAGTCTCCGGCCAGTGAACCTTCGACTCTTCCACTTCTTGCAAGTCCCAGTCTTCTTCTTTCCAGAAGAGATCGTCGACGCGCCAAGAGTGGTTGAATCGCGAGGGAGGTTCCCGTTGAGTGCGGAGTGCCGCGTCCTCCCAGTACAGCCACTGTTCGGTAGCGTGTTGGGCGGCTTCGTGAGTCAGGCTCTCACGTCGCGTGAGGAAGCCTAGAAGCTGTCTGTGGGCGCGGGCGGTAGCGTCGGTACGTCGGAGGTGGGGGTGGGACATCAGTGTTCCTGGACCGTAGCTGGTATCCGGATGGCTCGGGCGAGGAAGAGGAGTCCGTGGTCGGAGAGGGTAGCATGTTCGCGATCGGGGGAAGTGAGGGGGAGCATTCTTGCAGCGGGGACAGTCTCGGCGGAGATGGCCTCGCTCGCCGCATTTCCAGCAGCGTTTCCGCGGCTTCACAGGAATCGCGTCCCACTGTTCCTGCGTCCATGAGGTCGGCTCGTTGTTCCATTCGTCCGAGGGATTCTCGGCTACTTCCTTCGCTTTGTCGTCCGTCGGATCATCCGATTCCTCCGCCGAGCTGTCCGATTCGTCCGTTGACTCGCGCTCCTGTCTCCCGCGAGCTTGGATTTCCCTCATCTGTTGGATTATCTCCTGGATCTTGTCGCAGTTCCTCATTGCCCGACTTATCGGGGAAGTCGACGTCTCTGATCCGCTTGAGCGATCTTCCGTCGAAGTCGACAGATTCATGTTTACGTCGCTGTGGGGTGACTCGGGGATCTTGGGCGATGGGATCACTAGTGTGGTCGGGGTGTGGGCGTAGGAAGGAGGGATAAGCAGGGGGATTTCCGTTCCAAGGCATGGGAGCGTCGTCAATAGAAGTTGGGAAAGGAGTCGGCGGTCTAGGCACCGCTGGCAGTGAAGAAGGTGCCCAAGGTACTCGTCGCGGATTTTCCGTTGGGAATCTTCTGGTTGGCTGTCTGGGGTCTGGGGGAGTACGGGGCTGTCCGGTGTACTTTCCGGGTATGTCGTTTCCAACGACGGGAGGCTGGATGGGGTTAATGTGGTTGAGGCCGGGGATGGGTATGGATCTTGGCGGAGTATGAGCGGTGACGGGCCGCGGAGGGGTGTTAGGAGGGTACGGGGATCTAGTGAGGGTGGTCGTGATGGGATCGGGTCGAACAGTATAGCCCGGGGAGATGTGATGTCCATGGAAGATAAGGTCGATGTCAGGGCCATCTCGTGGAGACATATGGGGAACTCCAGTAGTTTCCATTCGTCTTCGGAGGATTTCTCCTTCGTAGGCGGCACGGAAGGTGTGTCTTTCCCAGTTAAGCCAGTTAACTCTGAGTCTGACTTCAGTAAGGAATTTTCGGAGTTCTGCGACGTTGAGTATAGCTGCTGCGCTAGCTTCCGGAGTCGTCGAAGGAGTTTGACCTCCCTCTCCTCCATCTCGGTCGAGAGCGTTAGGTACCTCGAGTCTAGCTGAAGAAACTCCTCGTCGAGCATCTTGATGTGATTCCCCAAGATGCTCTGGACGTCGGCCGACTCCTGCCTGAGTTCGCTGATCCGCTCCCTGGCCTGCTCGAGAGCTACTCCGGCTATCATGTGGGCTATCTGACTTTCTAGCATCGGGGAATCGGGCGTTTGGACTTCCATTGCTCCGGGCAACGGGGATTGCATTAGCACCTGTGAGGAATCCAGGCGCTTCAGTTGGGGTTCTTCTGTGTGCTTCTAAGCGGCTTACCCCTTGTTCTTCCGTCTGGTCCTGACCTAGACAAAGGAGATGCCGACTTAATTGCGAGGATAGTTGCGGATCGAGCGATGAAGGAGTCTCCGCAGAGGGTTCTTTCCTGCTGGGTGTGGTGTACTTTGTTGCAAATGAAACGGAGGCGGTCGACATTGCTGGGAGTGACGATTGGATTGGTGGAAGAGGTGTCGGCTGCGTTTGGGGTGGTGGACATTGGTGCTCTGTCTCGTTGAACCCATAGGGTTTTTATCCCCTCTCTGTTGGCAGTGCATTCGCCTGAATGAGTTTCACCAGTGTTTTACTTTTCGTCTTGTGTTTCTTTCGTCGTGTTGGCCTTCGTTCTTGTTGCGTTACAGTGATCTCGTCGAGATCAGTAGATTCTTCGTTGGTCTCTTTGATTGGCTGTGGTAGGCAACCTCGGTGCCTTCGGGTTATTCCGGTGGAACTCTGCGATCACATCTTTTGATCCTTTGAGATTAGATGCTGGTTCCCATGTGTTACCGGAGTCTGGGTAGCCTTTCCATTTTACGAAATAATGTAATGGTTCGGAATATCGTTTGTCTAGTTTCGAGGCTATTATTGTTTCTAGTTCATAGAGTTCTTCATCGTTTACTAGTTCCGGAGGCGGTTTTTCGTAAGCTTCGCCATATTGTTCTGTTTCTTTGAACGGAATTAATAGTGCCTGCGTGAAATACCGGATGTATTTTCCACTTCGCCGGTAGTTCTAAGCGATAGGTTACTGGTCCTATTACTTTTTCGAATTTTGAATGGGCCAAATCGCTTTGGTGCTAGTTTAGTTTTCGGGTATACCGTGTTAAGATTTTTCCGTCTAACCATACTTGGTCACCCTGTTTGAGTTGATCTCGCAGTGTGAACGTTTGATCATGCTGCATTTTCATTAATTTGGCAGCTATTTCCAGACTTGCTTCTGCGTTGTCCCATGCGTCCTTAAAGTTCTTTATTCTTTCTTCGGCTGTCGGTATTCGCGGATCGGTTGGTATTGCCGGGTTGAAAACCGGTTGATACCCGTGTAGGAGTTCAAATGGGGAAGCTTTCGTAGCTGAATGTTGTCTTATATTGTGTGCGAATTCTGCTTTTGGTAGAAGTTTTGCCCAATTCGTTTGATCTCCGTTGCAGAATGCTCGAAGATATTGTTCTAACTCTTGATTCACTCTTTCTGTTTCGCCATCCGTTTGGGGATGATACGCTGTACTGAGCGACGAGATAACTCCGAGACTTTCGCAGATGGATTGGAATACTTTGGATGCGAATTGAGGGCCTCTGTCCGATATCATTCTTTTCCATAGTCCAAATCGTCTGTAAACATTGTCGATCAGAAGATCAGCTGTTTCTTCTGCGTTGATCGTCTTTAGGCACGGCGTGAATACTGCGGTTTTGGTGAACCTGTCGACGACTACGTTGATCGAATCGAATCCGTTGGAGATCGGAAGATCTGTAATGAAATCTGATGTGATTGTTTCCCATGGTCGTTCTGGTATTTCCGTAGGTTGTAGTGGATGTTTTGCCGGATGCGTGACATTCTTTGTTGATTGGCATACGGGACATCCTTGGACATAGCTTTTTACGAAGGAAATCATCTTTGGCCACCAGAAGTTTCTTTGTACCAGTTCTAGAGTTTTCATTTCTCCTGGATGTCCAATCGTCTGGAGATCATGATGCGATTTTAGGATCATGCGTCGCAGTTCGAGGTTCTGTGGTACATAGATCTTTCCTTTTCTGATGATCAGATCGTTCTCGAAGATCCAATCTTCGATTCCTTTTGCAAGGGTACGTGGTCCCGATCTTTTGATCGTATCGAGTGCTGTCCAAACTTCATCATCTAGGTGTGAGAAGTTCCTTAGTTCTCTGAGAAGTTCTTTGTCTCCGATCGCTTCTACTGCTCCCCTTCAGTGGCTCTAGCCTTGAATATAGAGGGGTGGAGTAGAATTCGTTCATCGTTGTCTGGGATATCTTCTTTATGATCTGATCTTCTAGAAAGTCCGTCCGCTTTATTTGTACTTCCTGGTTTGTGCACCAGGGTGTAGTCGAAGCGAGGATAGGTACAAGCTCCATCGTGCCTGTCGTCGATTGAGTTTTTGAGCTGTTGTAAAATATTCTAGATTTTTGTGGTCTGTCCAGATTTCAATCTTGTAGTTCGCACCTTCTAGATAGTGTCGCCAGTGTTCGAGGGCTTTTCACCACTCCTAGAAGTTCTTTGTCGTATATCTGTAGTTCTGTTCCGCCGGTGACAGTGATTTGGACAGATACGCGACCGGATGCCATCTTTCGGTTTCATCCGGTTGTGATAGGATAGCTCCGTACGCGAAGTCTGAGGCATCGCTTTCTATACGAAACGGTTTGTTCTCGTCAGGCATAATTAAGACTGGGGACGACGTGAACTCGTGTTTCAGTCTGTTGAAGGTGTTTTCACACTCGGTCGTCCAGTTCCAGTCATGGTCCTTCTTCGTGAGTTGGAATAGTGGTCTTGCGATCTTAGAATAATCTTTGATGAAACGTCGATAGAAGTTTCCAAATCCGAGGAACGATTGGACTTCTTTTACTTTCCTCGGTGTAGGCCATTCCGATAGTCCTTGAACCTTGATCGGGTCCATCTGTACCTTGTTATGCGTGATTATCACTCCTAGGTACTCGATTGATGATTGTTCGAAGAAGCACTTTTCTGGTTTCAGGAACAGATCGTTCCGTTCCAGAATCTGAAGGGCTTCTCTCATCAGTCTTCTATGTTCGTCGAGTGTTTCTGTGAATATCAATATATCGTCCATGTATACCACTACCTTTCCCGTGTCTATTAATCCTTTGAATAGTGCGTTCATCATTGCTTGGAACGTTGCGGGCGAGTTGGTTAGTCCGAAGAACATCACCATTGGTTCGAACAGGCCTCTGTTCGTTTTGAACGCGGCTTTCCATTGATCTCCTTCTTTGATTCGAACATTGTTGTATCCCCATCGGAGATCGAGCTTTGAGAAGATCTTAGCATCTTTGAGTTTGTCGATGAGATCTGAGATGAGTGGGATCGGGTATTCGTTTTTTACCGTGATGGAGTTGAGATAACGATAGTCCTGTACTGGTCGAAGAGATCCATCTTTCTTCTTGATGAAAAAGAAGGGCGACGATATCTCTGATTTTGATTCTCGGATGTATCCTTTTCGTAGATGTTCATCTACAAACGTGTCTAATTCCTTTCGTTCTGGCACCGTCATCGGATACAATTTGCAATTTCGAGGTTTCCATCCTTCGGTCAGGTCTATCGCATGATCCCAAGGTCTACTGATTGGGAAGCGTTCCGACGCTTTCTTTTCAAATACCTTTTGATACTGTTTGTAGCTGGGTGGAATCATCTCATCGAGTGTCTTCTTCTTCTCTCCCATGGCTGCCCTTTCTGCGAGTTCTTGTGCTTTAGTTGCTCTCGCGGTTATCCAGGTACTGGTTTCGTTCGTTTCTTCTGCAACTGGTATTGCTTCTATGTTAGTTTTCCCATAGAACGTTCTGATCGTCTTGATCTCGATGAGATCGGAATCGATTTCGGAATCTTCTTGTTCCTCTATCATTGCGTGATGGTTTGCCTTCTGTTCTTCGAATGATGGTAGAAAGGGTTCGTCCTTTCCTTGGACGGTCATTGTTTTACTCGTAGTGGAGCACGTACCTGGACATGTCTGTAGTGTAATCTGTCTCTTTCTCCAATCGATGCTAGGGTTGTGTTTTTTAAGCCAAGGGGTTCCTAAGATTACTTCGTCTCCTCCTAGGGCTGTGACGAATAGTCCTAGGCTTTCGCGGTGAATTTCTCCGTTGATTCCTTCCATCGTCATCGGAAGGTATACCTTCTGTTTGATCTCTCCCAGAGTGTTTCGAGATCCGTCGACGTTGTATATCGGTATCGGTTTCTTAAGCTGGATCAGATTCATCTTGTGTTTTCGTACGAAATCTGGATGGATCAGAGTGCTGCTTGCTCCGCTATCCAATAGCGCTTTTGCTGCGGCTTTACGGAACTTTCCATGAAACATAACAGGTATATGAATTGATGGAGCGTGCGTTGCTCCGTCTTGGTATGACCTTATATACACTGTTCTATTTACGTCATCTCCTGTATCCTGCTACAGGAGATTGATTTGAAAAGTTCATTGTCTGTGTCCTTTCAACAGCCGCGGTTGAAGGACGATTCAAAAACCCTGATTGTCTTTGAACATGTTGGCAGGTGCGTGCGAACGTTTCACTGTCCATCTTGTTCACAAGCTTGGTGATCTGATCAATCGGGGATTCTTCCTTCTGTTAGATTCGCCGTTCGTGCATTGATCGTTGTTTGGGTACGTTTCTCTGGGCAGTTCCTGGAGATGTGTCCTGGCTTCTGGCAATAGAAGCATGATCCTGATTTCTGGAGTTCGGTACGTTCTTGCGGGGTAAGGCGTCTGAAGCTTCGGCCATTGTTTCCGGTCTGAGCGGCCCTGGCGGTGGTGATGTTTCCTTTATTTCCGTTTCCTCTTCGGAATGGAACGTACGTCTGTGGTTTCTTGTATAGGAGGGTGAGATCGCTCGTTGGGTTCATTGGTCTCGTATAATGTCGTTGGAATGCTTGAGCTTCTCGCCAGTTATTATCGATGCGCAATGCGAGTTCATACCATTCGTCAATATTGTTCGAGATGTGATCTCTCTTGAGAATCTCGACTACGATATCGTTGCGCAGTCCTCTCTTGAATTGGTCGATCAATGCTTTATGATCGTAACCAGCTTCCATGGCATAGTCTCTGAAGATCGTGATATAATCTTTGGTTTCCATAGTGCCTTGTTCCAGGCGCTGTATGTTGAATCTAGCGTCCCTTCCGGGGTCTATTTCTCCAAAGGTCTCTAAGAAGTAGTCGCGGAACGCCGTCCATGGAAGGTACACTTCTGGATCTAGGCCGTGATCTCGTATCTTATCGATTTTGCTTATTAAAAGGGACTGCCCAGTGAAGGGCAGGTCCATCGGTGAGATGTGAGAGCACGAAGGTTATCTTACGCATGTTGGCAGCATATGCGTTGGGGAATGCTATGAAGCGAAGTACGCATTGTTCTACGAACTTTGCTGCTTTTGCCCGATCCCTTCCTGTCGTATACTCCTAATGCGTTTAGCTTGAATCCTTTATCCTTGTCGTCGGGCTTTGATCCGGTTGTCCCTGTTCCTCTCGGTGGGGAATTCCCTGGTGGGTATCTCGATCCTTTCAGAAGATCCGCGGTCGCTCCTCTTCCGAATACGTAGTCCTGAACTTCTTTTCCTTTCTTGTCTTCGACCGATCGGTCGGAAGGCGGTGGTGATGGTGATTGTGGCATTTTCCATCTTGTTGGTTCGGTCATGCCAAATCCTAGGGAGAATCGAGTCTCAGGTCTCGGTTTTGCGGGATCGGCTGGTGTCGGAGATGGAGGCGTCTGGTACGGTACATTAGTTTCTCCAGGGGGGACATTGCCAGGTGCAGTGGCGGGGTTGGGTACCGAGGCGGCAGGCGTCTCCCATTGTTGTGAATGTTCTCGGGTCTTCCGAATAGATTTCCTTGTCTTCCTCTTCTGGTTCCGAAGATATCTTCGTCTGATTTGATTGATGGAGATCTTGTTGATTTCTCTGTATGTCCTTCCGCTTCTGCTGCGCTTGATGGGCTGCTTTCTCGACTTGCTCTGGAATCAGACTTTGTTCGGGTGTCTGATACTGCTTTCTCAGGTTCTGGCGCGGTTTCTTCTGGATGCGGTGCGGTTGTTGCGGCTTCTTGAGGATGCTGGGGTTCGGTCTGAGGGTTCTGTGGTTCGGTTGTCGTATCGGCTGTGTCGGTATCGGGATCAAATTCCCAGTAGTCCTTAATATTCCCGGTGTAAGGTTTCTCTTCGACCTTTTGTGCGTCCGGGTGTTTCCAGAGTTCTTCTGATGAGAGGGGCCCGATATGAGGTCTTGAATAATCTGGGCGCTTCCAGTGTGAGTTGTTGTAGGTTCCGTCTTCTTTTTCTCTTTTGGATCTGTCTTTGTAGTATTCTGCTGCTGGGGGAAGGTTGTATCTGTATATGGGTGGGTTCCACTGGTATGCGTATGTCCCTTTGCTTTCTTTTGCGGTGAAGGCTCCGTCGTGATAAAAGATGAGATTATAGGGATCAAATGTCCAGTGATGATTTTCTTTTCCGTTGGGAAATTCTCGACTACAATCTGATTGGAGATAAGGGACTTCGAAGTCTGATGGTCTTTTCTCAGCGGGTTGTTCCGCTGGCTCCGTGGTGGGTGTTTTCGTTTGACGCTCTGCGCCAAACTGTAGGGTGAGCTAGTGTAGAGGAGAGCTCGTTCTAGTGTTAAGGACGGTCCTTATCACGTGACAAGCGGCTCAGGCTACAGTACTCTTACGCGTGAGAGGTGGGATCAGGTGATCCAGACGTCTCGGTTATACGAAGGTGAAGGTCGATAGATGAAGCAGTAAGTCTTCGCGGAAGACTTAGGCGAGTCTATTGACTTAGTAGGCTTAGGATTCTCTTTAGTGCTTAAGAGGAGGTTCTTATTCAGAACAGTCCTGTATTTACAAAGAGAACGAGCTGGGGAATGGCTCGTTCATTGAGCCTCCTTTTATAAGAGAGGAGGTCGAGTAAATATATGTACATTGAGCAACAATCGCATCGAGTATCTACGGGGACGTGACTGGGGCACAGTCAAGGCTGCGTTGTCGAGATGCCGACGAACAGTGGCACTGTCGTAGCTGTGTTGTTGAGATGCCGACGAACTGTGGCACAGTCGTGGCTATGTCGTCGGAATGGTTACGAGCTGGGGCACAGTCGTAGCTCGTTGTTTAGAGACGTCCTTCCTAATAAGGCAACAGGAAATGAAGTACCTTGAACGAGTTGTAACACCTACATTGCTGTGCTTTTGCTTTTCTACCAGCTAACCCTAACCCTACCAAATAACTTTTACTTACATTTGGGGGTTTCTTTTGTACAAAATACAATTGAACTGAGTTGAATTAACTATATAAGAGTTGGAATAAGCAAAATAAGCGAAAAGAAGCTCCAAAAATGGGCCAGAAAACCGGATGGGTCAGCGCGGGTACCCGCGGGAGGCCCCGGGTTTCGACAGGCCGACCCGCACCCGTACCCGCGTGACCCGTACCCGTGACCCGCCACGGGTTGGCAGACCCATGTCCCTGCCTACCCCCAGGTAGCCGGAGAATAGAAAAAGGTTGAGATGACCCTTTCCTCATAGATTATGGAGCCCTTATATACATGACAGGAGAGCCCCAAACAAGGACAAACAAAGCCGGAGTAGAGTGGGTCACCACGACTGCACATGGACTGTGCACGGAGTACGAAGTGGGTCTCAACCACGAGGCAAGGTAAGTATGACTCTAAGGTCTAGACCGTGACCGAGGAAGCTGAGAAGACCGGTATGCCCGAAGGGCTGGACACGAGGCGAAGGCGGCGAAGAATAATGACTACACTAAGTGTCTGATGTGAGGTCCGATGGTAAAGCTATAGTAAAAGTAAGGTCTGATCTATATAATTAGGAGGCGTTCATGACACAAGAGTGAAGGCGCTTTTTTGAGTAGGAGGTGTATCTGTTTTTCAGTATCCTGTAGGACTGTATGTGTACTACCTATTCTCTACAATATATATCTACTGTAAAGGTTGAATGCATTCTGTTCTGCATTCATTCTCTCACTGCATACTGCTGAATGGCCAAAAAGGCATGAAGAGGGGGTGAGGTGAAGCTCCTAAGATTCCCCCTCGCAAAAATTCGCAAAAAAAACATGAAATAAGCACTGTTAGAATCGCATTTTGACGCTGATCATTTGCATATCATTCATTTCTGTGCATGAGCAACCACTCGAGAGCTACAACGAAAACAGTCCCGGAGGTGCCCACAGCCAGCGCATCTCGCGTCGACTTCCTAATTAGGAAAATTTCGAATCTGAACTTGTTCATGTTCCCGCCTGATTCACTCACTTGTTTATGTTGTTTCAAGTTCACATATGTAATGATACAGAGTATACAATAGTACCTACAAAGCCATGTACTCTAAAAAGGTCGGTGGAAGGTGGTGGGGCGGCAGCACCTCGCGCACACTTGAATCGTGTTTGGTCAAGCTTGCTCTGCCGCGTCGTGGCCAAACCGGGAAACCATTACCAAAAATAACTATGGGGGGTTTTCCTGATGAGGACAATCTCCCCCACACCCACCTCACCACATCCCTTGCCGTCTCTACGACATTAAATCCCCCATCCTGAAACTGCTTGATCAACTGATCTTTATTGCATTCAATCTCCAGACCTTCAACTCTAATCGCAACTCCCCCTTCCCTTGGCCCCGAGAAGACGCCATCACTGTTGATTGCCTACGCACCCTCGAGTTTCTCTGCAAAGAGCGCACCTGGAAAGTCCACGGTGTCAACTGTCACATTTACGAGTGGCACTGGAATCATGGTAACGGTAGGCAGACAATCCTCTGCCTCTACGCTCGCGTTGTTGTGCGCTTTGATATAGATCGGAACCGCTTCGAGTTCTCCATCCACTCCTCCACCTGGCACATCTGTTCTAACACCCATCTGCCACCATCACTTGTCTGTCAAAGCTTCCCCACTGTCTATAACTTTGCCCTCCCTACGCCCGAATCCACACCGCCACCACCACTTCGTCGGACAGTCACCAGCCATAAGGAGCTGCAGCAGTGTCGTCATCAGCACAAGATCTGCCAGGCTCTTAAAGCCTCCTACCTCACCGCTCGCCTCCTAGGCTGTTGCCCCATTGCGGCGGACTTCTTCTAAGACACCACCATTGCTTCCGAATCCTCCCCACATGCCACTACTCCAGACCTCCCTCTCGGGTTCACTCGCGGAGCTACCCCAGGCAAGTACTACGCCCTCACCCTTGGTGGACGATGAACCGTACATTGGACACACAACAACGGAGTCACTGCCTAGTGGTACTTTAACGACGAGGACGGCCTCCCTTACGTAGAACAAACCGATCTCGATGTCGCGGCCCAGGAGCACGACCATATCTATAATCCCCAGACCCCCAAGCGAGAAGAAGTCGCCACTGCTCCCAAAGAAGAAGGCTCCCCTCCACCTCCACCGCGACGAGATCAGCCTTGGTCTGTTCCCCTCAGTATCAGATTTGACGGGCATACAAAGAAGTGGTATGCCTACAAGAAGAACGGACACGCAGTTGTAGAGTGGTACCCCAACTTCTACAACACAGACATTGATTGTTGGACCTGGGCCACAGCATCAGCAAAGTCAAAAAATTCTGACTATGCATGGCCATGGCACTACCATGCACGGCCAGGAATGGTCACTCCCGGGACGTCACCATGCTCAATGTCGGCCACCATGCTTAGTCGGAGCACCTGCCGATTTGACCATACA
Source organism: Amylostereum areolatum (assembly GCA_012932865.1). Taxonomy (NCBI): domain Eukaryota; kingdom Fungi; phylum Basidiomycota; class Agaricomycetes; order Russulales; family Stereaceae; genus Amylostereum; species Amylostereum areolatum. The sequence continues at coordinate 412,731 of SAXG01000010.1, forward strand.
TGGCCAAATCCACCATCATGGTCAAATCAGCCATGCTATCACTCCATGACCATGTGTGGTCACGGCTCGCCATGCCGATATATATATTTCAGAGCAGTAATAAGTATGTACAAAAGTGAAGCCAATCCGACGTATGAGGCATAACCTAGTTATACATCTATATGCGCGTTGCTTACCGCTCGTTTGTTTTGCTGCAGGCAGCCGTGCAGACGTCCTGGTCTTGGAGGCCATCCTTGGAACACAAGTGATGAGTGCATGGGTGTGAGGAACGGACAAAGACTTTACTTTTCCCCCTATTTTTTGCGGGCCCTTGTGCCCTTTCCCTAGACACGCTGCTGGTCGTGACGGACAATGTTGCCGCGTGCGACGCACGCATGTATGTTGTTGGTCACTTGGAGAGCATGCTGCGTGGCGGGGGCGGGGCAAACAATGTTGACATGGCAGACAGTGATGCGGAAGAGGTTAGTATTCGCGATGTTGTGGAGATATGTGTCACTCACCGGTTGCCTTGTCCCAGGCCAGTCCCTCACCCTCCCTCTGACCGTTCTTATAAAATTGGAAGAGCGCGATTGGTGCGCAAACGCGATCTGGAGGTGTCGGGAGCAGACGATCTACGCGAGAGGAGGATACCATATATTGACTTGGGGATGCATTGATGAGATGGGGATTCGGAGCGGGTACACAGCGCGTGAGACGCCATGCGCATTGGATGTAGAGCTGGGTTGCGTGAGTGACAAAGGGAAGAGACGAGGGCGAAGGGCATCGGAGAGAACGGGAAAAGCGCGCGGCCAACGTGCTTTTCTCGTTCTCTCCCGGGCGAGGGCGAGAGAGCGTGAAAAAAAGAGTCGCGGGATGACTCAATAGGTGGGGGATATTGAGGGGGTGAATAAAACCGGTGTCTTTGATTCTTCGGGTGACCAGGAATGGAGGGAGAGTGAAGGGGGAGGGGAAGATGTGGAATCACGGTGGAGGATGAAGAGAAAAGAGGATTGAGACTCCGCCTCGGTTCCCACAAATGGCTAAGGCGAGCGGCGGAGCCCGAGCGTCGAACGAGTGAAGTGTGGGCGACATGCATGGCTGGGAGTGGCCAGGCGTAGCAAGGGCATGGCCATGCATGACTTGACATGTTCGGTTTTCCTGGTGCAGATTAGGCACCCCAGTTCTGCGCGGACTTTGCTGATGAGGTGAATGTCAGAAACACAGTTTATGAGACCGATGAACCGCCTAAGTCGCGACGATTGGGAGGAGCGAGAAGAAAATAGATTCGAGAGTGCCGAGGTCTAGGGTAGTGCAACGTGCGCTACAGTACCGTATGACGAGATGGACAGTCTAGGGAAAAGGGAAGAGAAACACTGTCCTTATATACAAGTGGGAACGATGGTGCGATGCGATGCGATAGTGGTGCGAGCGGGGGGAACAATAGGAAAGGAGTCATGGGGTGGAGAATGAAGGTCCGGAGCAGTGATGTCATAGATAAGGATGCGGAACCCCGCTCGGAAGTCCGGGCAATGACGTCATTGAAGCATGTGATGCAAGGGAAAGTCATGTGCCGTGACACGTCGCGTGTACGAGGTCTGCAAACAAAGAGAGAAATGGAGCGATCCGTGACAGTGAAAACCCTTCCTTTTAGACAAAGAACTCGAGGTTGCTGCAGAAGCATTCTACAGGATCACTCTTGCACACAACGAGCGTGTCGCAACCTTCCGCAACGCACTTGCAGTTCCCCTACCTCCCTCTACTCCAGGCTGTCCAGCCGTTCAAAGTTCTCATCAGTCCCCTAAAGCTCCTGTTAACCCTCTGCCCCCATTTCAACTGCCCACGACCACCATGTCTCAACCAGCCTCGACCACCCCCACCTCCTCCACCGGCGAGATAGGTGTTAAGCCTAAGCCATTCACTGGCAATCACAAGGAGTCACATCGCTTCAAAAATGCGGTCCACATGTTCCTTAGGGCGAATAGCAAGAAGTATGCAAGCGACAATGACCAGATACAACTGATGCTCTCCCTGATGGAAGGCTCAGTCGCCGGCATGTGGGCAGAGCTGCGCCAGGAGGAGATTCTCGATGCTGAGGACAATAAGCCAGTGGGTACAACTACTCGTGCGAAGTGGCTCACCCTCAAGAATGTCCTCGCCCAATTCGACAAAGACTTCAAACAGTTCGACGAAACCATCACTTCTCAGAATGCCCTTGCAGACCTCAGACAAGGCGACTGCCCGGTGCAGCAGTACATTACCAAATTTGAGTCCCTCCTCCCACGCTCGGGATTCCAAGGCGAATCTGTTCTCTACTTCTTCAAAGAAGGATTGAACAGTGGCCTTCGCAAGGAATGCGAGAGGACTTGGCCACTCCCTACCACTCTTGACGACTGGAAGGTTCGTGCATGCGCACTCAATGAAGCCTTTCTCCGCAACCGCCAGCTCGCATCGCCTGCAGAACAGAAGCAGAAGACCTTGTCATTAACCACTAGCACATGACCCTCATCCTCCACCAGCGATGGACCGCACGTTGGAGCAGTCAGCACCCAAGGAGGGCATCCAGGACATCTCACTGATGCTGAGCATGAACGCCTGTGCAAGGAAGGTGGTTGTTCCCTCTGCCGCCAACCAGGTCACATGCTGCGCAACTGTCCGAACAAGGACTCAAGCAACGGAAGACGTGTAGGAGCGTTGGAAACTGACTCAAACTCAGGAGTACCCTCCGCACCTGCTTTGTCATCCCCCCAAGTGACAACAACCTCGAATGCGGACCCAGTCAAGGAGATGTCGGTCCTGATCAACAAGATGAAGAAGTTGGGCAAGGAGGAGCGTGAGGAGGCCGCGGCGATGTTGAAAGATCTCGCTGGCGGTTTGGATTTTTAGAGCACCCCCCAGTTGTGTTGTCTGTGGGTGGCAAAGGTTTTTCTATGGCATTGTCAAATTGTTTCTCTGTACTATCATCCATGCAATCCAGTGAGTGTCAGAAACACAGTTTATGAGACCAAAGGAACCACCTAAGTCACGACAATGGGAGGAGCAAGAGGAAAGAATAGATTTGAGAGTGCCAGGTCTAGGGTAGTGCAACGTGTGCTACAGTACCGTATGACGAGATGGACAGTCTGGAGAAAAGGGAAGAGAAACACTGTCCTTATATACAGGTAGGAGCGATAGTGCGATGTGATGCGATAGTGGTGCGAGCGGGGGGAGACAATAAGAAAGGAGTCATGGGGCGGAGGACGGAAGTCCGGAGCGATGATGTCATAGATAAGGGGACGGAGTTCCGCTCGGAAGTTCGGGCAATGACATTGTTAGAGCATGTGATGCAAAAAAGAGTCATGTGCTATGACACGTCGCATGTAGGAGGTCTGTGAACGAAGAAAGAAATGGAGCGATCCGTGCAGAGCTCTTCACGAGTATATCCATAGATATCTGCGGGTATTTCAGACAGGTATCTGTGGTGTCAAAGTCCTCTACTCGCACTCTTACGGGTATTTGGGCCACGGATACTCGTATCCACGGATATAATTACCCACAGATGTGCCTGGTGAGTACTCAAACAGGTACTCACAGGTTACCCTCTCACAATCAAGATCTCAGGCATAGAACAACAATATTGGTCAGAAATATGACTGTAGAGAGGATAACCAAGGATGTAGATAGCATATATAAGGTGACTGTCAAGATCTAGAGAGGTAATAGCCTATTATAAGAGCTAAAATGCCATTTTAGTAGCTTATTTAGTGCTCACAGGTATTTCACAGGTACCTGCAAGGGTTACCTGTGGTCAAGAAATCACTACCTGTACTCTTACGGGTATTTGGGCCATGGATATTTGTATCCGCGGATACCAATACCCACGGATGTGCCTGACAGGTACCTGAATAGGTACTCACAGGTTTTGGTACTCATGAAGAGCTCTGGATCCGTGACAGTGAGCGTGTCCTTCCAACCTGCTTGAAACTGTCAACGGTCACAGAAAATAGGCACACACTCTCAATATTGCTGGATGTTAAACTGATTGGACGAGTCACTGGAAGAAAAATTGATACTGAAGCCCTGCTTGATAGCAGTGCTGAAGGAATTATAATTAACCAAAGATTTGCAGAAAAGAGAGGGCTCTCGTTAGACGCCCTTGACCGCCCGTTCCCTGTTCACAATGTAGACGGGACAGAGAACATAACGGGATGGGTACATCATTTGACTACCCAGCGTGTTCGCATCTACGCGCAATCCACAGAATTGTATCATAAAGAAACAGCTAAGTTCTTTGTCACAGACATCAGCGATCACAACATGATCCTAGGAACTGACTGGTTGAAGGAGCATAACCCAGAAATCAACTGGGACGGAGAAGAAGTCGACATGACGCGCTGCCCACCTACCTGCATCTTAAATAAACCTCCGGTCAAGAAGCTTCGCATCAAACCTGAACATTGGTCTGGGCCACAATCGCCTGTTGATGTCGCCAAAGTCGACGAAGTTGAAATCGAAGAACCTCACATCCATACCATGACCAACTACCCAAGCAACACAAAGCACGTGATCCCTGCCCACCGCGTACATCATGCTCATGTTTGTTCTCCCCGCCGTACACCTTCAGGTGCAAAGTGGTTCACAGAAGATGACGATGAGCAGTCGGATGTTGTCCTAGCCTCCTGGGCCCAAGATGGCCTACGTGCTGCAGGAGTTGTAAAGGAGGTCACCCTTGAACAGCTAGCACAAGAAGAACAGTCCAACAACCTCGCCATATGTGCTACCTTCACCAAGGCACAATAGCTCGTAGAACAGGCAGCCAATGTCAAGACAAAGACATTTGAAGATATGGTCCCTGAGCAGTATCGCTCGTTCAAGTTGGTGTTCGACAAAGCTATGTCTGAACGTCTCCCTGAGCGACGCCCCTGGGACCATGCTATTGACCTGAAGCCAGACTTCCAACCAAAGGCTTGCAAGGTGTATCCTTTGACCCCATCCGAGCAGCAAGAGCTGGATAGCTTCCTCGATGAACACGTCAAAAAGGGTTACATTCGTCCGTCGAAATCATCGATGGCGAGTCCCTTCTTTTTTGTCAAGAAAAAAGACGGGAAGCTTCGTCCCATGCAGGACTATTGAGCGTTGAATAAAGGCACCATCAAGAACGAATACCCACTCCCACTCATCTCCGAGCTTGTCAACAAACTCAAAGGTGCCAAGGTCTTCTCCAAGATGGATGTCCACTGGGGCTACAACAATGTCCGTATCAAGGAAGGAGACAAGTGGAAGGCCGCTTTCAAAATGAACCGTGGGCTGTGCGAACCCCTGGTGATGTTCTTTGGCCTTATGAATTCTCCTGCGACGTTCCAGGCAATGATGAATGAACTTTTCAAGGATCTCATCGACAGTGGCAAGGTGGTCATTTACATGGACAACATCCTTGTCTTCACAGAGACACTCGAAGAACACCATGAACTGATAACATAGGTGCTGTAACACCTGAAGGACAATGACCTCTTCCTCAAGCCGGAGAAATGTGTCTTCAAACAGTATTCTGCTGAGTACCTCGGCTTGATTATCTCGCATGACCAGATTGCTATGGATCCTATCAAGGTAGCGGGCATCACTGAATGGCCCACCCCTTGCAATGTCAAGGATGTCTAGTCATTCCTCGGGTTCGGAAACTTCTACTGTCGCTTCATCAAAGACTTTTCCAAGGTTGCATGCCCCCTATTCGAATTGACCAAGAAGGACCATCCGTGGAACTGGACTGTAGAGTGTCAAAATGCCTTCACTGCACTCAAAGCTGTGTTCACCTCGTCGCCTGTTCTAATTCTCCCTGACCCGTCGAAACCGTGCTTGGTGGAAGTCGATGCCTCAGACTTTGCAACCGGAGGTATCCTCTCGCAGCGTGGCAAAGATGGTCAACTTCATCCTGTTGCCTACCTATCCAAATCGCTCACCGAACTGGAATGCAACTACATCATCTACAACAAGGAGCTGCTGGCAATCAGTCACGCGCTTGAAGCTTGGCAACACTATCTGGAAGGCGCAACTCATCCAGTTGAGATTTGGACGGACCACAAGAACTTGGAATACTTGGTGGGGAGTGGGCTATTGCGTGCATGGCAGTACGGTTCCCCCTTTCCTTTGTCTTTGCAATGCATTATCTAGTACAGTCTCCACATATAGACATATGTTCATTCATAGGTTTGACATACAGAAGTATGTGAATATCCACACTTCACTTCTCTGAGATATATGAGTGTACAAATGTTCACACATTTCTGTGTTGAGATAAGGGAGCATGGAAGTGCTCACACTATTTTATGTTAGGTGCGGGAGCATGCAAGCACTCACACCTTTTTTTTTGTGTTGGGTGTGGGAGCGCGCAAGCACTCACACTATTTTGTGCTGGGATGCGGGAGTGCACAAGTGCTCACACTATTTTGTGCTGGGATGCGGGAGCACACACGCGCTCCCGCCATTTTGTGCTGGGATGTGGGAACGCACAAGCACTTATGCCATTTTGTGTCGGGGGTGGAAACACTCACACCATTTTGTGTTGCGTGTGGGAGTGTGCAAGTGGTCACACTAATTTTGTGTTGGGTGCAGGAGTGTGCAAGCACTCATACTATTTTGTGTTGGAGTGTAGGAGCACTTATACAGAGTGGTGAGTTAAGTGTGGTACAAATACATTATATATCACTCCCTTTCTATGTAGTTGTACTGTAATCATATAATGTACTTTGGGTGATAGTGTACCAGTTATGGGTTCCATTCCTGGCCGTTCCATTTTGTTTTATTCAAACATTTCCGCTTCTCGGTCACATGATCACAGTTTGAATCTGAACAAACAGTGTTTTACAGTCAAAGTACCATTCACTTCTTAGATTCTTCAATTCGTGCTATTCAATTCAATTATTTTATTCTATCTATTCTATCTATATCAGATTTACCCGCACACAGGCAGGAGCGTACACACGTCGAGGGTGCAGGCATGGGCGTGTTGAGCACGGGGGAATGCGTGTTAAGCGTGGGCAGACAAGTGCACTGAGTGCAGGTGGACGTTCGCATTGAGAGCGGGAGGGTGGGCGTGTTGCAGGTGTGCCCATTGAGGGCGCGGGAGTGCGTGCATGTCAAGGGCGTGGGCGCGCGTGCACATTGAGGGTGGGATTGGGTGCGCATCAACAGTGCATGCGTGCGCATTGAGGGAGCACGTGCACGTCGAGAGTGGGGCTGTGTTCGCATTGTGGGCATTGAGAGAATCAAGCGGGTGTTGAGGGCGGAGGCACGCAGAGATCGAGGGCATGTGCACATGGGCCTTGAGGGCGGAGGCATGGGCATTGCAGGTGCGGGCGTTGAAGGAGCGGGCGTTGAAGGCGCGGTCGTGCGCGTGGTGAGGGAGGGGGCACAAGCGCAGGTGTCCAGCGCGGGCATGTTGAGGCAGGGCGGTGAGCGTTGAGAGCGCCGGCGCATAGGCGCTGAGGCCTGAGGGCGTGGGCGGGGACATTGCAGGTGTGGGTGCGTGTGTGTGTGCGGGTCCTGGTCCTGGTCCTGGTCCTGGTCCTGGTCCTGGTGCGAATGCAGGCACGAGCACGGACACACAGGTGGAGAGGTCAGGCGCGGGCATGAAGCGCGTCGGTGCGATGAAGGCCGGAGGGGGGCGGAGCTGCATGCGTTGAGGGCGGGGGCACGTGCTGAGAGCGGAGGGTGCGTGTTGACGACGGGGTGCATTGGTATCGAGAGTGGGCAAGAATGTGCACGTCGAGGGCAGGAGTGTGAGGGTGCAAGTTGAGGGCTGGTGCGCGCAGTCGTTGAGGGCGCAGCAGTGGGGTCGAGGGTACGCCGGCACGGGCGGGTTGAGGGTGCCAGCATACAGGAGCGAGCGGGTTGAGAGCACAGGCGCAGTCATTGAGGGTGGGGGGTGTGGGTGCGGGTTGTGGAGGATGATAGCGAGGGCGTGTCAAGGGCACATCGGAAGCCGGGGAGGGGGCGCGTTGCGGGCACATTGAGGGGTGCGAGGTGCGGTGCAAGCTCCATGCTGGGTCAAGGACTGAGGAGGAGGAGGAGGAGGAGGGGAGAGAAGAGGAAAGGGAGAGGAGCGGGAGGCGTACCTGGAGCGCAGCTCATGCGCTGACTCTTCAAAACACAGGACACGGGAATATGGTGCAAAAGATTTCGGTGGCGGCACTGGCAGTTGAGGGTGTCATTAAATGCGTGGAGGACAGGCAGAGGAATGGGGAGGAAGAGAGGCAGGCAGTGGTTGGTCGGTGGTGCATTGATGAGTTGGCAAGGAAGACATGACTTGCTCCTTGCCAGTGTGTCTCAGCAAATCCTGAGACACGCTCCCAAAGAGGAAGTTGTGTCGTTGACTCGTTATCCCTCCTTCTCATCCAGCCAGCACCTCCCCCACCTTTTTTTCCCCCATTCCCGGGCCCATGCCACTCCTGTGCACGTTCAACGGCGCTCCCTGATAGAAAGCACCGCCACCATCGCCCTCCATACCATTTCCCCATGCCCAAAGATGCCTTTTGGAATATCAGTGCGCGACAGAGCATGACACGAGTTGATCCGCGAATATCCGCGGGTTTTTTTGACAGGTACCTGTGGTCTCAAAATCAATACCTCAATCCTTACAGATATCAGGCACGCAGGTACCTGTACCCACGGGTGTGCCTGGAGGGTACCCAAACAGGTACCCACAGGTATCACAGCTCATGTCCACCTTGGTCACTTTAAATGGTCATATAGGTAACAAATATGGGAGTTAGGATAGGTTATCAAGGGTATAGTAGACCATAGAGGTGATGGAAGATGCATTCTGTAGAGTTTAGGAGGGTAGAAGCTTGTTAAAAGAGCAAAAATGATGGCTCAGGCATCAATTTTAGGCCCACAGGTTTCTCACACGTACCTTTGCAGGATTACCTAGTTGTCTCAGAATCAATACCTCAATCCTTACAGGTATCAGGCACACAGGTACCTGTATCCGCGGGTTGGATACCTGCGGGTGTTCCTGAAGGGTACCCAAACAGGTACCCACAGGTATAGCAACTCGTGTTATGCTCTGGCGCACGAGCTGCGCCCCAGTTGCATCTCCACTCTCTCCGTTCCCCTTTCCTCCTCGGTGCTCGCCCCCGCATGCCCTTTGCCCCTCACGCCCTTTGCCCCGCATTCTCCTCGCCCTTGTCCTTGCACGGCCTCCTTCCCGCGGCGTCGCTCACACCTCCCACCCTTGCACCCTCGCCCGCGCACCACGTTTCCCCCTGCACACCGCATCTCTGCCCTCGCCTGTACACCGCGCGCCCACTCACCCCTATGCCCTCCACCATCTCGCGCGGACAGCGGGGATGTCATCACTCATGCGAGTGATGTTATCCTTGCTGCATGTGCACGCCTGCCCTCACCTCTGCGCCTAACGCAGACATGCACGCGCGCCCGCAACACAAGTCTGCAGGCCCGCATGCCCGCCACCCGCACGCCTGCAACTCACGCCCACAATGCATGCACGCACGCACCACCGCACCCACAACACCCATGCCCGCATGACCAGCGCCCGCCCGCCCGCAATGCGCACACCGGCGCTCAACACACCCACCCGCCCACAAGGCACCTGTCCACCCGCCCGCATGCCCCATGCACACACATCTGCATGCAACGCTCATGCACGCCCACACACACGCAACACATGGCAGCACGCAATGCAATGCAACGCACCCACGCCCGCCCGCTCGCGTGCCCAAATGTTCAAAGGCAATGCGCATGTCCCCCCCTCGACATGGATGACCCCCCGCCCTCAATTCCCTACGCCAGCACATTCAATTCCTGCACACCCGCAACATGCATACCCACACACCCTCATTGTGTGCCCGCCTTTGCCTTTGCCCTCTGCCCTTCTCTCGCATCTGCTGCCCTCTACGTGCACGTCCCCCTACACTCCATGCGCCTGTGCCCGCATCTCCCCCCCTCAACGCACTCATGTCCCGCCCCCTCGACACGCTCATCCGTGCCCCGCCCTCAAGGTGTCCACGCCTGCACGCTCGCGCGTGCCCCCCGACCCACGACACGCACCCCCGCCTGCACACGTCCCACGCCCTCAATGCGCACACCTGCCTGCCTGCGTCCTGCGCCCTCAACGTGCACGCACCCTCAACGTGCCTATGCCCGCGCCTGTGCATGCACCTGTGCCCACCTGTGCCCACGCCCGTGCCTGCACCCTCACAGTGCACGCGGACGTGGGCGCCCCCACCCTTGATGTACATGTCCACGCCCCTCCCTACCCTCCTCTCTCCCTCGGCCTCATACACGGCCAGTGATGCTCACGCGTCGTGCGTGTATACGCCATTTCATGGGACATATCTATTGGGGGATGTGGACAAGCAATGGTGGGAGCACGCAAAAATCAGCTGTTGCTGCCTCGGTGTCGGAGGAGAGCTCCGACACGAGCAAAATTTGTAGAGGCTAGAAAAAAATCAACCCGAGGTTGTAGGTTAGAATAGTAGACTACTTAGAATATTACTCTGTATTGAAATGTATGTACAGATGTCATAGGAGATGTAGAGGAAAGAAATGATACAGGGTGGGATGGTCCTGGGATCTGACTTAGTCGACGGATGTACAGAAAATTGTAGGGAGTCTTCACAAGAAATGTACCAGTGGTCGTATGGAAGTGTACGGGTGAATAGAAATCAGATTGTATCAAATTAACCCTAACCTTAACCGTCTGAGCGTCACAAATTGTGCGCGCCTCTCCCAAAAAAGATGACATAATAAATGTTCCTAATCGGAACCGTAACTTCAAGGAAACACAGAAGCTGAGTCGTCGGCAGGCCCGATGGGTATTATTCCTCACATATTTTGATTTCACTGTCACAGGATCGCTCCATTTCTCTCTTTGTTTGCAGACCTTGTACACGCGACACATTCATGGCACATGACTCTCCTTTGCATCACATGCTCCAATGACGTCATTGCCCGGACTTCCGAGCTGGGGCTCCGCATCCTTATCGCATCCTTATCTATGACATCATTGCTCCGGACTTCCGTCCTCCACCCAATGACTCCTCTCTTATTGTTCCTCCTGCTCGCACCACCATCACATCATATTGCATCATTCTCCCCACTTGTATATAAGGACAGTGTTTCCTTCTCCTTTTCCCCAGACTGTCCATCTCGTCATACGGTACTGTAGCTTGCGTTGCACTACCCTAGACCCGGAACTCTTGAACCCATTTGTTTTCCCTCGCTCCTCTCATCGTCGCGACTTAGGCGGTTCCTTTGGTCTCATAAACTGCATTTCTGTCACCTGGACAGTCTACCTCTACGCCTACCTCGCATCCCTCTCTCCATCTACCTCTGCCATCTCTACGACGTTAAAACCTCTCACCACGGACCTCCCGAACACACCAGTCTTCCTCCCGTTCAACGGAAAGCCGATCACCCCCTGCGATGATGCACTACTCCCCTACCCTTGGTCCGACGCCATCACCGTCAACTGCCTCGTCCCCGTCCAGAACCTCTGCAAGAAGGACCCGTGGACTGCACACGGTCTCAACTTCGGCATCTTCGAGTGGAGGTGGCATCAGGACTTGGTGGGGAGTGGGCCATTGCGAGCATGGCAGTACAGTTCCTCACATTTTTAGATCCCAAGGTCAGATTTTTTGAACCCCGGTGGTCACATTTTTGTAGGCAGAGTTCAATGCTCATGCTATTTTGTGCTAGGGTGCGGGAGCATACAAGCACTCACACTATTGTATGTTGGATGGGAGTGCGCAAGTGCTCACACTATTTTGTGTGGGGAGAGGGGGTGGGAGCACACAAGCGCTCACACTATCTTGTGTGGGGAGGGGGGGTGGGAGCGCGCAAGCACTCACGCTATTTTGTGTTGGGTGTGGGAGCGCGCGAGCGCTCACAATATTTTGTGTTTACAGTTCCTCTAAGAACATTTATTATGTCATCATTTTTTGGGAGAGGCGCAACAATTTGTGACGCTCAGACCGTTAAGGTTAGGGTTAATTTGATACAATCCAATCTCTATTCACCTATACACCCTTATAAACCACTGCTACATTTTTGTTGAAGGTGCCCTACAATTTTCTGTTCAACAGTTGATCAGAACCATTCTATCCTACTTAATTTCACTTGGTGGGGAGTGGGCCATTGTATGCATGGCAGTACAGTTCCCTCCTGTTCTTCTTCTTTGGATTGCATTATCTACAGTCTCCTAGAGCTCTTCACGAGTGGCTATACTTGTGAGTACCTGTATGAGTACATGTAAGGCACATCCGTGGATATTTCCATCCGCGTATACAAGTACTCGTGTGCCTGATACTCATGAGAGTACAGGTATGACTTTTGAGCTCACAGATTACCTGTGCAAGTACCTGTCAAATACCTGTCAGGTACTTTGGCAGGGTTGATCTTGATATAATTACAGATAATAGCTGTTGGATTGATATAAGCATTCTCTCTTGCAGATCCTTATGTACTGTTATTTCTATTGTGGCCCCTTTCTTATCTATTTCCTCTCCTCCCCTCACATATATAGCTGAAAGCCTTGTGCGGTATGCTGTATCATACTCTGATACATGTTTACCTGTACTTAAATGTTACTAGCATTATCCTTGCCTTGAAGATAGAGTGTCAATATGCCTAACAGAGCTTCCAAGATGAGTCTAAGAAGGCCACTACTGCTGCTTGTATCATATTTTCTAGGAACAACAGGTACTTGTCATACCTGTGTATCCGCGAGTGGGAGTATCCGTGCCACAGGTACCTGTGTGCCTGATACCCGTGAGAGTGGGAGTATAAGATCTGGAGCCACAGGTACCTGTCTCAAGGTTGCAGGTACCTGTAAGAGTGCACTCGTGAAGAGCTCTACAGTCTCCACATATAAGCATATGTGCATTCATAGGTATAAGCCACAGAAGTATATGAATACTGACAACTTCACTTCTCTGAGATGTGTGAGTGTACACATGTTCACATGTTTCTGTGTAGCACTCACACCATTTGTGCTGGGGTGCAGGAGCGCGCAAGCGCTCACACCATTTGTGGTAGGATGTGGGAGCGCGCAAGCGCTCACACTATTTTGTGCTAGGATGTGGGAGTGCGCAAGCACTCACCCTATTTCATGTTGGGATGCGGGAGCGCTCACACTATTTTATGTTGGGATGCAGGAGCGCGCAAGCGCTCACACTATTTTGTGCTAGGATGTGGGAGCACGCAAGCGCTTACACTATTTCATGTTGGGATGCGGGAGCGTGCAAGCGCTCACGCTATTTTGTGCTAGGATGTGGGAGCGCGCAAGTGCTCACACTATTTCATGTTAGGATGCGGGAGCGCGCAAGTGCTCACGCTATCTTGTGCTAGGATATGGGAGCGCGCAAGCGCTCACACTATTTCATGTCAGGATGCAGGAGCGCGCAAGCACTTACACTACTTTGTGTTAGGATGTGGGAGCGCGCAAGTGCTCACACTATTTCATGTCAGAATGCGGGAGCGCACAAGTGATCGCACTATTTTTTGCTAGGGTGCAAGAGTGTGCAAGTGCTCATGCTGTCTTATGTTGAGACATGGGAGCACACAAGTGCTCATGCTGTTTTGTGTTGGGATGCAAGAGTGTGGCAGTCAGACTCAATTTCTTTCAATTGTATTAACTTACTAACTTATTATTCTGCATGATTTACAGGAAACCAAAAGCTATATAGAGGGTGTGGGCATGGGTGGAGGCATAGTGAAGGTCTGTCAAGGGTGCATTGTGGGCGCAGGCTTGCACATGGGCATCATGGGCACGAGCATGTGTCTGCTCGCTGTGGGGATGAGCGTGTGCATCAAGGACGGGGACACTGGTGTTTCGAGGGTGCAGATGCGGGTGCATCGAGTGTGGCGGTGCGGGCATGTTGATGGTGGTGGCGTATGTACGTCAAGGCCTAGGGCATGGGCACTGGGTTGGGGGTGTCAAGGGTGAGGAGGGTGGGGCGGCGAGGGCTCAGACGTGAGCACGGCGAGGGCGGGGACACGGGCGCATGAACGACTCGGACGTGAGCGGGGACACTGGCGCATCGAGGGTGCAAATGCATGTGTGTCGAGGACAAGGACGCCTATGTGTCAAAGGCAAGGACCAGGGAAAAGAGGATGGGTCAAGGATGCCCGGGCGTCAAGGGCAAGAACAAGGGCAGGGATGCCGACACATCAAAGGCAAGGACAATGGTCGAGGAGGTAGTGCAAGGGGCAAGGAGGGAGGATAGGGAGATGTACCTGGGGGTGCGGTTCGTGCACTGGTTCTCCAAATGGCACCTTTGGGCGCATGGGAGGGGCATGAATGGTAGCGGTGGCAGCAGCGGTGGCGGTGGCGGCTGCGGTAGCAGTTGGGGCACATTGCTGACGCGCTTAGAAGGTGCAGTGGTGCAGGAACGGGGTGGGGCGCGGGTGCGGTTGGGTTGAGCGGGCGTGGGTGTGGGTGCGCGGATGTGGGCAGTTTGAGGGCACAGAATTGTTGAGGGTGCACCGGCATGGGCAGGCTGGGGGCGCGGGCGGGTTGAAGGCATGTGGAGGTGGGCATTGAGCACGAGGGCATGGGAGTGGAGGGCACGGGCATAGGTGAGAGGGCGGGCACTGAGGCCAGCACTAGTAGTTGACGGCGGATCAGACGTCTGCAAGGAAGTGGAAGCGGGTGGGGAGTCGCACGGCGTGTACACGCTAGAGCTCTTCACGAGTGGCTATACTCGTGAGTACCTGTATGAGTACCTGTAAGGCACATCCATGGGTATTGCCATCCGCGGATACGAGTACTTGTGTGCCTGATACTCGTGAGAGTGCAGGTATAACTTTTGAGCTCACAGGTTACCTGTGCAAGTACCTGTCAAATACCTGTCAGATACTTTGGCAGGGTTGATCTTGATATAATTACAAATAATAGCTATTGGATTGGTATAAGCATTATCTCTTGCAGATCCTTATGTACTGTTGTTTCCATTGTGGCTCCTTTCTCATCCCTTTCCTCTCCTCTCCTCACATATATGATTGAAAGCCTTGCATGGTACGCTGTATCATAACCTGATGCATGTTTACCTGTACCCAAATGTTACTGGCATTATTCTCACCTTCAAAATGGAGTGTCAATATGCTTAACAGAGCTTCCAAGGTGAGTCGGAGAAGGCCCCCGCTGCCGCTTATATCATATTTTCTAGGAACAACAGGTACTTGTCATACCTGTGTATCCGCGAGTGGGAGTATCCGTGCCACAGGTACCTGTGTGCCTGATACTCGTGAGAGTGGGAGTATAAGATCTGGAGCCACAGGTACCTGTCTCAAGGTTGCAGGTACCTGTAAGAGTGCACTCGTGAAGAGCTCTAGTACACGCCCGGTGCCTGTGCCCGCGCAATGCGTGGGCAGTGGCGGCCGGGCGTGAAGCCGGGGGACGTGAGCTGGGATCGAGCACATGTGCTCGTTCACACCACGAACGGGACAGGAGGATGAGGAGGAAAAGGAGAGGGAAGAATAAAAAGATGAGCTACGCATGCTGAATGAAATCCGGTAGTTGCCGAAACATTTATATTTAGGTGGGTGTCGTTGTGTAAGCGGTCAATACGGCTTGAAAAAAATCGGTGAAGTCTGTACTATACACTAGAGAGTTCGATAGAAGTACATATATGTTTTTAATTCTCCTTATACAGTTCAAAGGAAGTGTACAGGGTAAGTTTTGTATGTATTGAGATGGTCACGTGACTAACCCTAACCTAGCCCGTCTCAGTGTCACAAATTGTGCGCGGATGGGAAGGAAAAGGATGACATAATAAATGTTCCTAGAGGAACCGTAATTCCTCTACATCTCTTGTACAAACCTTATCAACATTTTCTGCAACACTTTTGAACTATTTGTCCAAAGCTTTTGAACACATTTGTATAAATCTTTTGAACCCATTTTTTTCAAACCTCTTGAACACATTTGTACAAAGATTTTGAACCCATTTGTACAAACTTCATGAACCCCTTTCACAAAACTTTTGAACACTTTTGTCCAAACCTCATGAACACTTTGTACAAAACTTTTGAAATCTTCTATACCAAACTTCTAAACACATTATGCAAAGCTTTTGAATTCTTTTGTACAGAATTTTTGAACAGTTGCACAAAAGTTCTGAACAATCTTGTACACAAAGTCTGAACACTTGGTATAAAAGTTTTGATCAATCTTGTACACAAAGTTTGAACACTTGGTACAAAAGTTTTGAGCACTTTAAAAGTTTGAACACTCGGTACAAAGGTTTTGAACACTTTCGTATAAAAAGGTGGAATACTTGGTACAAAATTTTTGAGCACTTAGTACAAAAGTTTTGAACACTCTTGTACAAAAAGTTTGAATACTCTTATACAAAAAGTTCGAACATGTGGTACAAAAGCTTTGAACACTTGGTACAAAAGTTTTGAACACTTTCGTACAAAAAGTTGTGAATACTTCGTCCGAAAGTTCGGAACACTTGGTACAAACACTGCGTACAGAATTTTGAACACTTCGTACAAAAAATTGAACTCTGTGTACAAACACTTTAGTACAGAAGTTTCGAACACTTTCATCTTGCACATTGTACAAGCTCACAAGGTTCTCAGTCAAACCAAGAATTACATTGCATGAGGCGTAAGAACATATTATGTACAAATCGAGACTACACAAAACACACGGTACAAAATCAACGCGACACAAGAAAGTCGTGATATTGTCTGCACCAAAAATTCCCCCATCACGCCAAGAACACGCTGAAACTTACCCCAAAAATGTTGTTCCCAAGTCCACACAGCCAGCCCAAGCATCCTGGATGAAGAGCAGGGACTCCCGCTCGATTGCCTGAACAAATGGCTTCGAAAGATTGACCGCGCGGTGCATGTTCTTCTTCCATGTGCGCGCGTTGAACAACACTCTCTTGCCAGTTTCGAGGCCCTTCAGGATTTGCTTCAGGCACCCCTGATACCACTCCTCGGTGTCGGATGTCCAGTACCCGCAGTTCAGGCCGGTGCTGCTCCATGCTTCAGCAGAAGGCCACCACAACATCTGGCTGAACTGGTTGGGACGGTCTGGAAGAAGAAAAATTAGCACATGGAAATCGGCTGGTTGAAAGGCTTACCAGTATCTACGCGATACGTTCCGACTATCAACTCCCGCACATCATCACTCAGTGTACCCTCCCAAAGCCTACCGCCCTCGTGTTGATGCGCCGTGCCATATAACCACATGTCATAAGTCAAAGGCGACATGACCACGGTCTCATCTAGGACTTCGCGAGCGAGCCGACCGATAATGCCCCCTTCGAGAAGTGCCGCGACACCACAGGGAGAACAAAGAAATTCGTCGCGCTCAGAGACATACACCTGGTAGTTGACGAAGTTCGGGGTGTATTTGTTCGGATGCCAGCCAAGAGGTTGGGTTGGAGGAGGAGTCGGCGCAGGTAAGTCGACGTTG
This sequence comes from Amylostereum areolatum, assembly GCA_012932865.1. NCBI lineage: Eukaryota > Fungi > Basidiomycota > Agaricomycetes > Russulales > Stereaceae > Amylostereum > Amylostereum areolatum. The sequence goes on from SAXG01000010.1 coordinate 430,138, forward strand.
GTGAACTCACACAAATGAAATCTGACTTGCTAGCGTAGGAAAGTCTCGGCGAGGTCTTGCATGCCCTGCGGCCGCTGGCGGAGGACAAATAGGACATCCGTGGCACGCTCAAGGACAATGCTCCAATGTCCAAAAGAGCTGTCTTGAATCCACCACCCCGATAGGCTCTCCAGGTCCATCCTCAACAAAGTTAGCGGAGCCTGCAGCATCAGAATTGCTCCCGGAGGCCTCGAACAACACAGGTCATACAACTTCTTGTCCAATCCAGGATGTGACGCCGACATAGACGTATCGTCTACTTTACCTGCTTTTGCCAGTTCCTCAACGAAGAATCGAATCCAGGACTTGGCGCTATCCGGACAAGGCAACTGGTTTTCCTGCAGAATTACCCACATCGCGGTTTGCCAAGTCATGGCAGGCTCACTGTGCATCGGAAGGTCCAGAGCTCCGGGAAGGAAGCCGTACCGCAGGTACACAATTCTCAAGAATCGAGAATTCTTATCCGGTGGCGACACCGAAGGAATAGCATCCGTAAAGGACAAGGACGTGGACGGTGGAGGCGGGGGAGGCGGAAGCAAGGTGCTGGGTGCTATAGCAGAGGCAGGCATGGGGGTGGATGGGAACTAGGGAAGGAGGGCTGACAGAGCGGGACATCGCACTGACCCTGGATGGTGGATCCAAGTCGCACATTGTGGCCATACTTGGGTTCGTGGCCTCGACTTGGGGGTGCAGGTGGGGAAAAGTGGATTCCCAATCGTCGAAGTCCTCTTCATCCCAATAATCTAGGGATTCCTCCCATTGGAGGTTGCCTTGCCCACATGACAGTCAGCTGTGTTGGCTGGGGTACCCAGCAATCTGCAACGTCCCACTCATTGTGCAGTGCGTTGAAGCGCTTTGCACTGTTTAGGTGACCCGTCCATTCAATTGAGACGATCGACTTGGGAATGAATCGACAAATCCAAAACCCGTCATCTTCCGTCCATAGAAACACGGCGGCGCTGGTTGGCGCTTTGAATGCATCAGTAACTTATCACATTGAGTTAGGACATGTTTTGCTTAGTTGCCAAGTTGGACAACCTCTGATAACTCATAAAACAGGCAAAACACCCAAACTTTGGAACTTGTACCAAACCCAGATATTCATTGGGCAGTTGGTCAACTGAACAAGAAACCCAGGTAAACTAAGCCCTAAGTACTAACCAACACACATACAACCCATGTATTTGAGCTTCAGCTTTTATATTTGCTTGTAGTAGGCCACAATCACACAACACTAAGACAATATAGCAAATGACATTGACATAAGGTAACAGAAATAATATGTATATATGATATAATATAATGTAGTAGAGGGGACTGAACCAAAGGGTGGTCAGGGTGACGGAAGGGTTGCCAGTGACAAATTGGCCCAGGTAATGAAAGAGCAGGGGTGACAAAGGGCGGGGATGATGAGCGGGCGAGGGCGACGAATGGGCTGTGGGCGACAGACGGGTGAGGGAGACAGATGGGCGCAGGAAGATGGATGGGTGAGGGCGCCAGATGGGTGAGGGCAACGAACGGGCGTGGGCAACAGACAGGCGCAGGCGGCAGACACGCGAGGGAGGCGGACACACGAGGGAGATGGACACGCGAGAGGTGGACACGCAAGGGAGACAGACAGGCGAAGGCGCCAAATGGGCAGCCAGGAACGACGCACGTGTGGCAGGAGCGGTGGGAAAGGCGGCGGTGACAAAAGAGCGGGAGTGACAGATGGCCGTGAGGGCGACCAAAAAGCGAGGGCGACGAGAGAGCGGGCGCGATAGATGAGCTGGGGGCGATAGACGAGTGGGGAGGCAACGGACGAACAGGGGAGATGGATGAGCGGGGACAATGAACGAGCGGAGACAACGAACGAGTGGGAATGGTGGACGGTGGACAAGTAGGGCCAGCGGACGAGCGGGGCCAATGAAAGAGCACGGGTGACGAAAGAGTGCAGGCGACGAAAGAGCGCAGGTGACGAAAAGGGTGACGACAATGATGGTGGTGGTGGTGGTTGTGATGAGAGAGTGTGCGCGCTGGCACGATGATTGAAGTGGCCGTGCATGAATTAGGTCAGCTGTCTCACAGTTACATAAATGGCTTTAGGGCAGGTCTAACGCGGCCTTCGGGCAAATCCCGACGTGCGCGCGGAAAGCAGCGGGCAGTTACCGAGTTAACCAGAGTTTCCTTAACGGGTCAAACCAGTGCAAGAAGCCAACTGTCCATCAATTCCCAGGTAACTCTCCAACTAAATGTGTCAGGTTGCCTGATGTGCCCGTGCATGTTTCTCCCGTTGCAGCCTAACAGTCCTCTCCTTTGCCAAAGAAGGGGTGGAATCTTGATGAGTTATCCGGATTGCGTCGATTGCCTCGCATCTGGCGAAAAATGCCTCCATGGTCTCTCCCGGCCGCTGATCCGTACTGTAGTTGACAGGCCTGTCCTCCAGTGGCACGGAGGGGGGAGATTCTTCCATGAAAACATCCCTATAAAAATGGATGTGTCAAGAACGACTGACTAAGGAATGCATCCAATAGCCTTCTAAGTCACGACACAGGCAGTGGCTCAGACGAAGGGGGGATCAGGGAACAAGGGAGAAACAGTACATTGCACTCTAAGCCGGTAAAGACTAGGAGGAAAGACTAAAGAACTAGATACATGCAGGCCAGATATATATACTAGGGAGGGGATGTGCACAGACCAAGGGGAACATCAGTAATGCCATCAAAGGGGATTGATCCACAGGTGTGGGATCAGATAGCGTGAGAAAGCAAGGAAAAAGCGGAGCAAAAGGGCGAACTGTGACAGGATAACCCGTTCACCTATAGGGACCGCATTTGCACCGGTCTGGGTAGGGACGACTGTCAGGCAAGCCTGTTTATGTCGGTGTTCTTCGGCCTGACGAAGGAGGTGCGTTTCGACTTGTATCTTCTCCTCTTCCATCGCGGGCGCAATCTCCGCCTGGGAAGGCGTCCAGTGCACGCTGAGCAACTTGAACACTGGATCCTCACTCCATTCGATCCACACCGGTACACAAGACGGGAATTTCTCCACATCCTTCAAGAAGTGGCACTTCTTATTGACTATGACCCCAACACTGTGAACCAGGCACGTAGCGATGTCCTTGAGACCCTCCAGCAGGGCCCTCTCCATACGGCACTCTACCAGGAGGATCCTCTCCCAGAATGGCTATCCTGTTCTGCCAGGGTACTTGTCCTGAGATCTGCCGTTGGCGGCTCGGAGGAGAACATCACGAACAGGTATTGGACCATGGCGATGTAGGACATAAATGCTCGCGCGCCAATGATTACGCGCAAGGCCTCAGATTGAGTGTTGAAAGATGCCGCGAAGCCCACAGTCGACGCCGCTCTGGCAGGAATGTATTCGAGCGCGAAGATTGTTCTGTTGTACTTGCCCAGGACTTGCCAAAGGCTACGGAAACTGCACTCAATATTGGTCCACTTTTTGCAGACCGAGGGGGCCAAAATCCACCGCCCGTTGGCCCTGCACTGAATGGGCAGGTTCTTTCCTGTATACACAAGCAATGCGAGTAACGGGCCAGGACTGTCGAACCTTTGCGGGACAAACACCAGCCAGGGTTGCGCGTTGACATACCACCGTGGGTTTTCGCCGAGCCGCGCACTCAGCGGCTGTGCGATCTCCCCATAGTCGAACGGCCCTGCTCTGAGGACCTTGTCGGGGACTTGTGGCATCTCCTTGGTGTTGATCGACAGGAAAAATTGACCCTCGTACATATGTACTTTACGCGTACGCCTAGCCATGAAAGGGTTGGTCCTGTGTCAGGGTTTCTGATTAAATCACGATGTACACAAGCTTTTGTTCTCGCTCCGTGTACACGCAAAATTAGGGCAGCGCCTGACGGCGTATAAACTGTGGCCACGACATATTGGGCTGCCGATGGGCGCGATGCAAGAAGGGTACGTGTCCCATGAGTCCGCACAGAACACGCGCAGAGCGTAGCAATGACATGGGGAGGGGGAGGAGAGGCCATCAAGCCGGTTGCACCAAATTTGTGCATCAAAATGGGCGCGAGCGGCAAGCAGCCAATTGCCAGAACAGATGGATCAAGGGGAGAAGAGAGAGAGTTAGACATGCCCGGCCCAAACATTGTGAGTGCTCACCTAAAACTTGCTTCTATTCTGGGACTGATTGAGCGCCGAGGTGGTGTTCAAAGCCGGGACAGCTGAACACGGCGAGTGGCACACTAGGAAGGCCTGGAAGACAGCGATGGCAGCCGCACAAGTCTGCGCAGAAAACACGCAGAGCGTAGCAGGAGAATGGAGGGTTTACGGACGGGTGTTCGAGGATGGGCATGTGCGAGGCAGGTGTAAGAGTTGACGCGGGCGAGCGCAGTTGCGTGCGAGGATAGGCGCGTGAAACAATGGGCGCGTGCACTGGCGGATGGCGCGTGTAGAGGCAGGGGTGTTTGTGTGCAGGGGCGGGCAGGGTGGGCGCGTAGAAGGGCGGGCGGGCAAGAGGCGGAGGGTGAGACGGGAGAGCACCGTACAAAATGGGGAGATAATAGGGTAGCGCAATGAGTGACAATAGCGCGAGAAGGGACAATTGAGAATCTCACCTAGGACTTGGAGATCGTGTGTAGATTGGGGGCACAAGGTTGGAGGGGCGGTGCCAATCGAGGCAGGGGCGGGGGCGGGGGCGGCAGGGGCGGTGGGGGCAGCGGGGGCGGTGGGGGCGGCGGGTTGAATCGCGGATGGGGCGGGACTTGTGGCGGATGGAAAATGTCCCACGTGTCTGCACAGAAGCCGCGCAGATCGTGAAAGACGGCTTGTGGAGAGGGGCAAGGTTGGGGAGGACGGGAGGACAGGGGAGGGGGTGGGGGGAGGATGGAATGAAGGAAAAAGTAAGGCGAAGTCAGACTTAGCAACTTCGCGTGGGATCGGACCATTGCGGGCCTAAGTCTGATCACCGAGCCGGGGACTTGATCAGCATCCTCGGACCGGAGGTTTTGCACGTGACCTGATTGACGGAGATTTCCGGCTGGCAGCACCATCGGAGTTCTTGGACCGGAGGCAGATGCACGTGACTTGATTGACGGAAACTTCCGGCCAGCAGCGCCATCGCAGTCTTCAGACCGGTTGATGCACGTGACTGATCAACAGAAATCTCCGGTTGGCCACGCGATTGCGGGCCGGTGCAGATTTCGTGCGTGACAAGTCGCGCCTCTCAAGCCTTCACCACCTCCTACCACTCCCGTCGTTCCCGCTATTCCCGCTATTCCCGCCATCCCTGCTACTCCCATCCTCCTGATCCTCCTGTCTCCTTCTATACCGCCTTCCATGCTCTGCGCGTCTTCTGCGCAGACACGTGAGGCGCATGCAACCTTCATTCGTGACCACCATCTCCCGGTCTCCCACTTCACCATTTTGTCGGTGCCAAAGATGATCTTTCAGACCTTCGTGAGTAACTTGTCTCGTTTTTCTTCCTGTCACCGCTGCTCACTATCATATCTCGCCTTCATCCTCCCTGATTCATTGCACTCCTGGTCACCCCACCTCGTCCATGGCCTCCCTTCAATGCCTCCCTCCAACTTGTTCCCTCCCCCGCCCTATGCACGTTGCCCTCGCATATCCCCTACCTGGAACACCACCCTCGTCCGCCGCTCGCCTTTGTACGCCACCCGCCCTTGCCCTCCGCCTAGCCCGTCGCCTTGCCCTCGCCCTTGCCCGCCGCCTTGCCCTTGCCCTTGCCCTTGCCCTTGCCCGCCGTGTCGCCCGCTGCTTGCCGCTCGCTATGCTTCTATTCGAGCCGCTCTTGCCCCTCCCTTCGCATCCCTCCTCGCATTCCACGTTCTGCGCGTCTTCTGTGCAGACCCGTGAAGTGCGCACACCCGGCACCTACGTCTTCGGACACGTCCCTCCTATTGCCTTCAAGGATCTCCTGTCTTGCCATTGCCCATTGCCGTCGCCCATTTCCATCAGCTTGGATGAAGTCGTTACTCAAAAGCGGCCCATCTGAAGAAGGTCATGCAAAGGCCCGCGCATACGTTGACCATATGAACCGAACCTTTGGGTTACAATCGTCCCCACACTGGCACCACCCCCCGAATCCTGCCCCTCGTACCCGTGGGGGAACACCTCCTCGAGATCCCGACATAGATGTGTCGCATTCCTTCTTCAAAATGTTTCCCGGTCCTCTTGGGAGCGCCAACTCCTTTCTGCCACTTCTGTCGCTGATTCGTCTTCCAGGGTCTTCCACGTCCTGGCCTTTCGCCTCCACTCCCCCTCGCACGCTCCCCACCCTGCGACTGCTCGCCTATGAACGTCCTGATGGGCGCATTAGGCGGTCTACCCGTTGAAGGGTGTCTGAAGACAGAATGGAACGAGGCAAGGGCCTATGTCCATGGTATCTGCAGTGCCCAGGACTACTTTGTGAGTCTCCTCATCTTCGGTGTGCATGATTCTCACTGATGACATCCCAGGATTATTATCTGTTCCCTCCCATGAAGGTTGGGGAGCGGTGGAAGGCGCACGGGTACTCGCTGCTCCCCTTCAACGTCCTCAAACTTTCCGTCGAAGACCTAGCATACCAGTACTGGTCTGCCTACTTCGGTAGCCAGCCAGACGATCACATCACGCTCAAATTTGACCGCCGCTGGCTCGTCCGTCCTCAAGCAGGATGGGACTGGTCCGGCCTGTACTCTTTTGGACTTAGGGGCCTACCCTCACTACTTGTGGGCCTTTACTACTGGGCTCTCGGGCTGATAGGCAGCGGCGTTACCCCAAACACTTCAACGTCGGATGCTCGCAAACAATGGTACAACTGGCGAGTGTGCACAAAAGACCTGGTCAATGTTGTTGCGACTCTGCAGGGCATTAGCTTTGGTCAAATTTCCTCCGTCGCTGAAGACCTCGGCGTGCTCGCGCGCCACCAAAGTGGGCATCGCGAATTGTTGGCGTGGTATGACGGTGCTCCTCCCGCTCTTGGTCCCGCCGTTCAGGACCCTCTCCTTGTACAACCTGCTGTCATTGGTTGCGGTGCTGTTCCCGCTCTTCCACCCCTTGGCACCTCGACATGCCTAATTGAGGTTGAAGATGGCACATTTGACAACCCGATTGAGGTAGATCCCACCTGCTAAATTACTGTACATGTATTGCTCCCACCATGAATATAGAATATCCAACTCCCTCATCCCTTTCCTACCTGCACTAACTGGGTCCCGCCCTGGTCTGGTACCCGCTAAGATCATGACGTATTTTCGGGATGCCTTCCTCAAGGCATCCCAAAAAATACGTCATGATCTCAGCAAACCGGGTCCGGATGAGATCAAAATAATCGCGCAATGCATTGACCGGGGCTCCTGGTCCCATCAATGCCTCGTGAATAAATTTCCGTGAGGTACATTCCTCTTTGGGTGGAGATCATGGCATGGTACAGACTCTTCGAACCACGAACAGTCGATGGATGGTTATATATATTCATCATGGACAATACTTATTGATTTCTGTGTCTGACCACCTTCTTGGTTCCCATACTACATGCAGCCTATCTGTACTGTACCATTGGGCAGGTTACGCATGGGCAACTGTGCCCTGGGCAGCCAATTTGTCCTGCCTGCAAATTATTTCAAGCTGATATTAGCCAATGAGCAGGCTTTCAGGGTGAGCTCCACCTCCTGTCTCCCTTTTTTCATCGCCCCCTGTCTCTTTCCCCCAGCATCATGGCTGACATCCTTCCTCCCGACGCCGGCGACCATACTGCCTCCCAAGCCACCACCATGGTTGATCTCCTGCTGGTTACCGTCGATCTTCCAACACGACCTTCCTTTCTCCCCGTTCTCTACAGGTGCCTCACCGCCCACCCTCTTTGCCCGTCGGATCTCCCTGCTGGGGACACGTACGTCCTGAAGCAGGATACATCAGCGGCCGGTCTCGCCAAACTCAACACTGGTGCCGGAACCCTCAATGTCCCCACCACGACAAGCTACGATGAGATGCAGGCCGTTCATGGTACATACCCTTGCCTTATAGCCTCATGTTCACATGCTGATGTTAAACAGGAATCTTCCGACTGAACAACGGAGACACCGTGTTTGCCCGCAATGGAGGCGGACACAAATCCGGTCTCGACGACGTCCTGCAGGCCTTGGTTATTGGAAGGTACACATCTTCTGTCGTCCCTTGGTGCATTGATTGACACTGGCTACCAGAGATCAATTCACACCCATGCGAGAGGACGTTAGCGGTGGCGGCAACTCTCACGACGGGCCGCCCGACTTGGAGATGGTGTTGGACTCCGACTCGGACAACAATCGCCCTGCCGCCCACCTCATCAAGAACATGGAGGACACTTGCATGGTCATGCTCGGCGGTGCTGCCGACCACGGCCCGTCCACGCCCCAGAACTACCATCTGAATGACCCGAAGCAAAAGGGTATTGTCGCGCGAGGTGGGACCGCTTTCGAACGGTCGGGCCATGCTCACCCTGTCAAGCCAGACACACAATGCTACGGCATCGCCACATCATTTGAGAAGACGACCAAGCTGGTCTTGCCCATGAAGGGCAACAAAGTATCCCCTGCCAACGAAAACTTGAGGGGTCTGCAGATGTGCCATAACATCCTCAAGGTATGTGTCTATATTTCTCCTTTAATGTCGCCTCATATCTTTCACCAGGATGGGGTACGCCTCGGCATGGGCGGCACGCGTTACCTTCCGGACGATGTCCGTGACCACATGAAGGTTCACTTGGACCTCGTCAACGCACCCCGAATTGGGTGCGACTCAAACACGTTCTGGGCCAACGCCCAAGTCAACCTATCTCCTGCGGAGCACGGAGATAGCGGTACGTCCTTCCACTTCTCACCTTGCGCCGTCCAACCGTGGATGATCTCCACGCGTTTTCTGCGCGGATGTCATCCCACCGGGTGTTCTTACACTTTTTATTCTAGATGCTTCCGATCTGTCCGCCTCCTTGGGCTTTTTCGGCGGTGCACACAAGGACAAGGGTGATTTACCTTCGGGGTTGACATGCATGATTTGCAGTCCCGATATGCCCAAGGACTACCACCCAGGCATGTCGTCCGAATCAACTGTGGCCAGAACGAGTCCTTTATAATGTGTATCTATTTTTACGTGAATAGGAATCTTCAAACTGTTTGAACTAGGCGTGTTCATATCGCTCGAAGACCTCAAGATGATTTATTTCAGCGGGTTAAAATGTCATGGCAGGTCCGCTCCGTGTGCGCCCGCTGGAGAAGCTGCAATTCCTTGGGCATACCATTTTGCCCTCATCCTTTACCCGCCGTCGTCGATCTTGGAAAATAAAGGCATTACCGCACTGGTGACGCTGAAGTCGAAGCCCCTTATCCGCGAGCTGAAAAAATCCTGAATACTTAGCCTGCTGACTCGGGAAGAAATCCAAGTCGTCAAGGAGTCGCAAGGGTTGCTTGGTATATCCCCAGAGATGAAGAATAAGTACGGTCTGACCTATTACACCGTTTACAATACACATCTGACTATGAATAGTCCGCAAGATATCAACAGTTGCACCTGGTCTGCCCATACAAGCTGGGCTTCTGATGGTCACATCATCATGTCCGGCACATTGCTGCTTGACTTCATCGCGTGCAGTCTGTTACTCCTGTGCACGTTCATCCTCGCGCAAGTTCACAGGAAATTCAAGGTGCGTTCCATCTTCAAACACCTACTATCAGCGCTGCAACATCTCACCCTCAGATACGCATCAATTCTGAAAAATTCCTTTCGGCATTTTCTATGGAGGTTGTGGCTGTCACGGATCACTCTATTTCTCTCTTCGTTTGCAGACCTCCTACACGCGACACGTCACAGCACATGACTCTCTTTTGCATCACATGCTCCAACGACGTCATTGCCCGGACTTCTGAGTGGAACCCCGTCCCCTTATCTATAACATCATCGCTCCGGACTTCCGTCCTCCGCCCCATGACTCCTTTCTTATTGTCTCCCCCCGCTCGCACCACTATCGCATCACATCGCACCATCGCTCCTACCTGTATATAAGGACAGTGTTTCTCTTCCCTTTTCTCCAGACTGTCCATCTCGTCGTATGGTACTGTAGCCTGTGTTGCACTACCCTAGGCCTGACACTCTCAAATTCATTTGTTCTCTCTTGCTCCTCCCATTGTCGCGACTTAGGCGGTTCTATCGGTCTCATAAACTGCATTTCTGATGCCTGCACAGTCTATCCCTACGCCTACCTCGCACCCCTCTCTCCATCTACCTCTGCCGTCTCTACGACATTAAAACCTCCCACCACGGACCTCCCGAACGCACCAGTCTTTCTCCCGTTCAACGGAAAGCCAATCACCCCCCGCAACGATGCACCACTCCCCTACCCTTGGTCCAACGCCGTCACTGTCAACTGCCTCATCCCCGTACAGAACCTCTGCAAAAAGGATTCTTGAACCGTGCACGGCCTCAACTTCCGCATCTTCGAGTGGAGGTGGCATAAGGATCACGGTACTGTCGTCCTCGCTCTATACGTTCGGATCACTACATGCATCAACATAGATCTTGAACGCCTCGAGTTCACCCTCCACGCCCCCACCTACCACACGGATCTCATCCAGAACGCCCTCAACCCGATCCTCCAGACCAGTTTCATCTCCGTCTCCCAGTTTAATCGCTGGACCCCCGAATCCACCCCGCCACCAGTCCTCCGTCCCACCGTCAAGGGTAAGACCCTTTGCCGCCGCCACCACAAACACAAGGTCCGCCAGGCATTAAAAGCCGGCTACCTCACCCAGAAACTCCTCGGTCGTCGCCCCGTCGCGGCTGACTTCTTCTAGAACCATCGCTTCCCAACCCTTCACCCGTCCCTCTACCCCCGAGTTTCCCCTGGGCATCTTCCGCAACTACTTCCTACACGAATACTGCATTCTCACCTCCTTGGAAACCAAGAAATTGGTACACTGGGCCCATAACCCCCCCGAAGAAAGCAGGCAAGACTGATACCTCTACGAAAGTGATGGCAGATACCTCACAGACGACAACTTCGACACCGCTGCCGACCTCCTCGCCGCCTTCTACGACCCACCTTCATCTTCTTCCCCACCGCCCCGCCGATCCACCGTCCTCCTCCCCCCCAAGGGAATCAAGTTCGACAATGTCACCAGGAAGTGGTACGCGTATCGACAAAACCGGCAAGGAACACCAGGGTGCACAGTAGTTGAGTGGCAACCTTCTAGCATAAACCCCGTTCAGGATCTCTGGTTTTGGAAACACAGCCAGGAACTCGTTACCCCTCTCGAATTCCAAGTCACGCGCGAAGTCCAAATTGAGCTTGACGAAGCTGAAGAAAACCGTAAGGAACACCGACACCAAGAAGAAGAAGCCTTCAACCGATCCCTCGACATCGCCCTCCCCGACACCATGCCCGACACCGAATCCAAGCCTGCCATCTCCAAGCGGGAGATCGGCCCCAAACTGAAGCCTTTCAAAGGCGATAGACGCGACACCCTCTGGTTCTCCCTCAAGCTCCGTATGTTCCTGCGTGTTAACAAGGATGTTTATGCCACAGACGACGCCAAGATGATGCTCCTCCTCAGCTTGATGGAGGATGACACGGCGAAAGCCTGGGCCACGCATTGCCACATGGAACTCTTCGACGACAAAGACAAGAAGGAAGACACCGAAACCCTCGGCCTCACGCCCCCGACGCTCCACTACAGCTCCTACAAAGAGCTCTTTGAGAGGTTCGGCAAAGACTTCGTGCCCGTCGATCCGAAGATAGAGGCTCAGCGTAAGATCAACAAGCTCACAATGACCACCTGGTACATCACTGACTTTATCACCGAGTTTGAGATGCTGGCAACCATGTCAGGGTACGACAACGAGGCGCTAATCCACTTTTTCAAGAAGGGACTTCAGCGTGACCTTGGCAAGCAGGTGGCCCGGTCGTACCCATTCCCCACCAACCTTGCGGAGTGGAAGGAGCGCGCCCGCTGCATCAACCACCAGTGGCTCGAAGAGAACCCGGAGAGGAAGAGCAGTCAGTCCAAGGGGGCTGTCGCGCTCACCTCAAACGGTTCAGCCAACGACTCCTTGTTGCGCCGAGTCGGCGCCTTCACCAACACCTCGACCCGCCCTGCAAAGCTGACGGACGACGAACGCGCAAAGATGATGCGTGAAGGCAAGTGCTTCATGTGTCGACAGGCCGGTCACGTCTCTCGCAACTGCCCCAACCACAACTCGAGCACGCGACGGGTAGGCGCAGTAGAGACTGGGTCCAAGGCCCCTCCCCTGCCGACGAACACGGCTCCGCCCACTGCGAAAGCGACCCCCGACCCGTCCAAGACCATCGCAGCAATCACCCGCCAGCTGAAGGATCTGGACGTGGATGGTAAGGAACAGGCAGTGGCACTATTGAAGGATATTCTGGAGTCGCAGGATTTTTGAAACACCCCCCAGTCGCGTCGTCTGGCGGAGGCAAAGGACTTGTATCATTGGCATCTTACAATCGCTTTTCTGTACTATCATCCATGACTTTATGTGAGCAATCATATCCATTGTGTGTGCACCTCTCTACTGTCACAAAGAACAGGCAAACACCCTTGATAATGCTCAGAGTCAAGATGATTGGACAAGCGACAGGCCGACAAATCGACGCAGATGCACTGCTTGACAGTGGTGCAGAAGGAATCATCATCAATCGAAGCTTTGCTGAACGCAAGAAGCTGACCACGAGAGAACTAGAAAACCCGTTCCCCATGCGTAGCGTAGACGGCACCAAGAACATCATGGGTTGGGTACGTGACACAACGACCCAGCAAATCCGGATATACTCGCAAGACTCAAAGGCATACCATGAGGAAGAAGCTGAGTTCTTTATCACCGACATTGGTGATCACGATATAATCCTTAGAACAGACTGGCTCGATGAGCATAACCCCACCATAGACTGGCAGCAAGATCGTGTTGACATGCTCCGCTGCCCTCCCTCCTGCATCCTCTCCAAACTGACAGTGACAAACCTTACAACAAAGCCACAAAAGCCATTGTCGACCCGATCACAGCGAAAGGTTCAAGCTGACAAAGCCCCCAAAGTGCCTCGAGTCCCGGACAATCCCTTCCCAGAACCAATGTATGTCTCCTGGGCCCCGATCCCTACGTATGCCATTCCCGCGTGCAGGGTCAAAGGTGTTCGCATCCGTACATTCCATCTCTCACCTCTACCTGCCCAGTGTTTTACTGAGGACAATGACAAACGACCCATGGTCTTCGGAGACTGGGAGATCAATGGCCTATGTCGTGCTGGGATCCTTCCTGGAACTGATGGCCCCAACCCAGAGGCAGTGCCGATCCGTGCAGGCTTCACCAAGGCACAAGAACTCGCAGGGCACTCAAAGGAAAATGCGCGCCCGCAAACCTTCGAAGACTTGGTTCCCCCTCCATACCGCGACTTCGCACCGGTATTCAACAAGAAAACCTCTGAACGACTACCCGACCGACGACCGTGGGATCATGCCATCGACATGAAGGAAGGCTTCGAACCCAAGCCCTGCAAGATCTATCCACTCTCCCCCTCCGAACAGATCGAGCTCGATACCTTCCTCGACAACCACCTGAAGAAGGGCTACATCCACCCGTCGAAGTTGCCGCAGACAAGTCCGTTCTTCTTTGTCAAGAAGAAGGATGGGAAGCTGCGGCCTGTACATGACTATCGAGAGCTGAACAAGGGTACCATTAAGAACGAGTATCCCTTGCCGCTGATCTCAGAAATTGTCGACTGCCTCAAAGGTGCGAAGATCTTCTCCAAGATGGACATTCGCTGGGGATACAACAATGTCCGCATCAAGAAAGGCGACGAGTGGAAGGCTGCGTTCAAGACAAATTGTGGCCTCTTTGAACCTATGGTGATGTTTTTCGGCCTTATGAACTCCCCCACGACATTCTAGGCAATGATGAACGAGCTTTTCAAGGATCTCATCGACTCGGGCAAAGTCATCATCTACATGGACGACATCCTTGTATTTACTCGAACCATGGAAGAACATCGTGTCATAGTACGACAGGTTCTGCAATGTTTGCAAGACAACGACCTGTTTCTCAAACCGGAGAAATGTGTCTTTGAGCAAGACTCCGTTGAATACCTTGGGCTCATTAACTCGCACAACAGGATCACAATGGACCCTGGCAAAGTAGCGGGTATTCAGGACTGGCTAACACCTCAAACGGTTAAGAACGTACAATCCTTCCTTGGCTTTGGTAATTTCTACCGACGCTTCATCAAAGACTTCTCCAAGGTTGCACGACCTCTGTTCGACTTGACAAAGAAGGACTGCACATGGAATTGGTCGATGGACTGTCAGACTGCATTTGACGCGCTGAAAGCTGCGTTCACCTCCTCCCCTGTCTTAGTCATGCCTGACCCAAAGAAGCCCTACCTCGTTGAAGTCGACGCCTCAGACTTTGCCACAGGAGGTATACTCTCTCAGAAAGGTAACAACGGCCACTGGCATCCGGTGGCATATCTGTCCAAGGCCCTATCGGAACCGGAACACAATTACGACATCTACGACAAAGAACTGCTCGCAATCATACGCACACTCGAAGCCTGGTGCCACTATCTTGAAGGAGCCCCGGACACTGTTGAAATATGGACGGATCACAAGAACCTAGAGCACTTCAAGACGGTGCAGAAGCTGAGCCGCAGACAGGCGTGTTGGGCTCTTTTCCTCACCCAATTTGACTTCTCGCTCATTCACAAACCAGGAGTATCCCATCGCCTGGACCCGATGTCTCGACAACCCGATCACAAACACGGCGTTGAGAATGACAACAAGGAGCGTGTCCTGCTCGACCCCAAATACTTCCAGATACGCGCAACAAGGCCAGGAGTAGTAACCTCCCTCGGCGATGTTGAACTCCGACGACGGATCCGCGACTGCAAGACCAAGGACATCGAGGTTGTTCAAGCTCTGGATGCCATCCTACGGAATGGGCCACGTACACTCGTCAAAAATCTCCAAGAGTGGAACTACGAAGAAGGCCTGGTCCTATTCAGAGGAAAGGTATATGTCCCTGCAGATGACGAGTTGCGACGCGACATTGTCAAAATGTACCATGAATCGCCCCTGGCTGGACACCCCGGTCGCTTCAAGACTTACGAGCTTGTGAGTCGTGAATATTGGTGGCCTGGCATGTCTGTCTTTGTCCGCGACTTTGTAGCAGGATGCGCAACCTGCCAGTCGACGAAGACACAGAGCAGCCGACCCCACGTCGACATGATCCCAAACGAAGTACCCGATCGACCATTTGGCGTCATCTCCACCGACTTCATCGTCGAACTCCCTGACTGCGAAGGCTATAACGCCGTCAATGTCGTGGTCGATCGCCTCACCAAGATGGTGGTTACCACCCCATGTACAACAAAGATCACCAGCGATGGCACGGCCGACATTCTCTTCGACAAGGTATACCGACACTACGGCTTAGCAGACAAGATCATCTCGGATCGTGGACCCCAATTTGCTGGACAGGTGATGCGTACACTCAACGAGAAGCTCGGGATCAAGTCCACCCTCAGCACAGCGTATCACCCACAGACAGACGGCCAAACCGAACGCGAGAACCAGAACCTCGAGCAGTTTCTGCGAGTATTCTGCAACTACCGTCAAGACGACTGGGTGAAGTGGTTGCCCTTCTTCGAGTTTTCTCACAACTCTCGCACCCATGCAGCTACTGGAAAGGCTCCCTTTGAAGTCCTCTACGGCTTCCTCCTGAAAATGTACCCATCCGTAAACCCGTCCTCAAAGGTCCCCGCAGTTGAAGAACGCCTCCGTCAACTTGAAGAAGTCCGACAGGAGATCAAGGCCAGCCTTGCCCTCGCATCAGACTTGATGAAGCACTACAATGGCGATATGGTCAGCGAATCAACGCAGTTTGCCGTCGGAGACAAAGTATGGCTCGAAGGCAAAAACCTGAAGACGACGAGACCGAAAGCTAAGCTTGCTGCCAAACGATTTGGACCCTTCGAAATCATTGACGTCATCAGCCCAGTCAACTACCGCTTGAAGCTGCCGAAGACGTGGCGAATCCATCCAGTCTTCCATGCCTCGCTGCTCACCGCGTACAAGGAGACAGCCGCTCACGGGCCAAATTATGAACAGCCGCCACCAGACCTCATCGACGATGAAGAAGAATACGACGTTGAAGACATTGTCGACTCTAAACCAACTCGTAACAAGAAAGGTATTCAGTACCTCGTCAAATGGGCCGGCTATCCCGACTCCGAAAACACCTGGCTCCCGCGTTCGTTGCTCTCAAAGGTTACCGACATGATTGACGCTTTCCACAAGCGCCATCCAAACGTGCCCCGCCCCGTGCGTTCCCTCGGCATCTCCTTTGACGATTTTCTCGCATCCACCCTTGCAGATGACATCGCGCTCCAGGCAAAAGCGCGTCTTAAAGGGGGGATAATGTCACGGATCGCTCCATTTCTTTCTTCGTTTGCAGACCTTGTACACGCGACGCGTCACGGCACATGACTTTCCTTCGCATCACATGCTCCAACGACGTCACTGCCCAGACTTCCGAACGGTGTTCCGCATCCTTATCTATGACATCATTGCTCCGGACTCCCGCCCTCCTCCCCATGACTCCTTTCTTATTGTTCCCCCCGCTCGCACCACTATCGCATCACATCGCACCATCGTTCCCACTTGTATATAAGGACAGTATCCCTTTCCCCTTTTCCTCAGACTGTCCATCTCGTCATACGGTACTGTAGCGCACGTTGCACTACCCTAGGCCTGACACTCTCAAATCCATCTGTTCTCTCTTGCTCCTCCCATCGTTGCGACTTAGGCGGTTCCATCGGTCTCATAAACTGTGTTTCTGACAAAACTGTCTTGGGGACAGGC
The DNA here is from genome assembly GCA_012932865.1 of Amylostereum areolatum. Taxonomy (NCBI): domain Eukaryota; kingdom Fungi; phylum Basidiomycota; class Agaricomycetes; order Russulales; family Stereaceae; genus Amylostereum; species Amylostereum areolatum. Next base: position 447,038 of record SAXG01000010.1, read on the forward strand.
AATGCAGAACCATGCCGATTCCCATGGGCCCAGTGTCTTCAGAATTCCTGGGTGAGCATAGCCGAAGGTGATCAAGTTTTGCAAGAGACGCCACTGCCTGGTGATCCGAAGCAGTTCCTCGTAGCGCGACTGCATAGAAAAGATAAGTTAGTCCCACGACCTGAAGCGGGATCTACAACATACTGCGACTGAATCTGGATCCCGGGGGTTTGTCAGCCGTTGAAGCTTGTGCATATAGGCATTGCCAACAGTCTTGCATTCCAGGTTTTCCAATATAGTGTCTTCCATCAAGTTGAACGTGAACGCGGTGTTTGGGATGTTCTGAGTCGCAGGGAAGAGATGGAGGTCCAGGAGTTGCAGGTCATGAGATAGGGCCCTAGGTCAGTGGCAGAATTGCATCCCGACTTCGTGAATACCGTTGCATTCGACAATGACATATATCTTGTTATTTTGCTCGTCTCGGGCTCCAGTGCGGTTGGGAGCTCCGTGGACATACGTGTTCTCCGGCTCTTCCGTCATGTTCTTGCGATCTGCGGCCTGGTCCTCTTCCACCAGTGTAACATTGTCGCTGTCCCAGGATGTCGTGGACGTCGCCTGTGGGGCTCCCCCTCCCTCCTTGGCTGGCCTGGAGAGGAGAAAGAGACGGAGATCAAGGTTGTGATGTGGATGCATGTGGAGCAGGAGCACCATTTGTGTAGTTGCTAGCGCCGTCCGAAAAGGAGGAAGAGGTCGGGCTGGAAGTCGCCGGGACGTCCCATGCATCCTGAGGAATGATATCATCATCGGAAGCAAAAGACGAACAGGATGACCACCGGGAATGAGTCCTTAGAGTGGGAGATGTTGCCCTAGATGATTGGTTGGAGGTTCCAAACTGCATGGATTCTTTGCCTGTGCGATGGCCGGGAACTACTGGGTAGAAGGGGCAGAAGTCGCCCCCATGGCCGAGCTTAACCACGAGCCCTGCATTCCGCAACCAGGAAGGAGCATAGAACCCTCGGGGAGACCACTGCTCTACACGATGGAAGGGGAGGTACTGGTGTGCAGCGCGGAAGCAGGGCTCGCACATGTCACATCCGGATAGGCATTCCAGACACCGCCAGGCTGCTGGAGCCACCTTGCACCCTCGACATCGACGGCTGTTCTGAGGGCCGTGCGTTTCCAAAATCTGGTTGAGGTAGAGACCCTTCTGGGGCATGAACTCCTGCATACAGGTCTCAGAACGCTATAACCCACAGTCAGTGGGGGGAGATGTCGAAGGAAGTGCAGTGCACCCGTCCTCCAGGCCTCTGCAATGGGTCTACACCGCACATCGCGATATCCGGCACGTTCCCAGGTCCAGCCACTCCAAAGTCTGGCGGGGGAATAGCCTCCCCCTCGTCCTGGTGGAAATCCACCACGTCTAGTCGTCATTTCTTGGGTGTTGCATGAGGAGTGCTGGGCGCGCCCATCCGCTTGTAAGCCTTGTCCTTGGTCTTTGTGCAGAAGCTTCCGTCGGTCCCAACAACTGTTTGCTGCTGGTGGAAACTCTTCTTCTTGTTGACTGTCTTGGTACCCATGGGAGAACACGATGGGAGGACACAAGATAGGCAGTAGACTCTTTGTCCCTGTCGACTTGTGCAACTAGCGCGTGGAGCGAGTACCAATATTTGACACCAGTTACGACAGAAGTCCATGTCACGTGGTGCAACGTCTGTTGTGACCTATTTTCCTAAGTCGCATTCCTCCTTCTCTACCCTTCCGCACCCTCTCTTATTTCCATGGCCTCTCTACCTCACTCGCCGCCCTTGTCCCAAACAACGCCTGCTGTGTCAGCAACGGCCTTAGTGACGAGCACTAGGCGATGACATGTGACACAAGCGAAGAGGGACGATGAAGGATAAGGTTGGTGGTATTGACCAGGTCGAGATGAGGAATATGTACAAGAGGAATGGAGCCTTTATATACTACGAGGCGGAGTCACTTAGTAAGCCACGACACACGGCGGTCAGTAAGCAGAGCTAAGTATAAATACATGCGCAGCAAGATCAGTAAGCGAGATAATAAGGATGAGCCGGGTCCGGAGCGGAGCAGTGGAGTATGACTAAACGATAAGGTGTCAGATAAAGGAAGAAAAGAAAATGAATTGGGATAATATCCCCGAGGTCCCTGAGATGTCCGGGATGCCCGAAACGGTATCATTCATGACATGCTGGCAGCAGCTTCGCCTCTCTCTTGGAGAGGATTCCCTCCATCCGATCGACAATCATGCTCATTCATATGTGTGAGCATACCCGATGGGCGTCCGTGCGGTGCGTGACACGTTGTTTTTGCTTGTTCTGAAACTTATTCCTGGTAGAACTCCCATCAACGACGGGGAGATGTGCGAAACTGCATGGCAACATGTCACTCGTCAGTATACCACCCGCCGCCGCACCACCTGTACCACCTTTGAAGCCATCAACCTGTCGTTGTCATCTCCACGGGTCTGGAGACTGAACAGCAATTTCTTGCACGACATGGGTCTCCCTCCCCGTCATGCAGCCCATGTGACATTGTGTGTTTATACCCCCAGTCAGTTTTCATTTTCACTGACAATCTGAACAGGGCTGCTGCTGGTGAAAGGGAGGAGGGTACAGGGAACTAGGGAAGGCTAGATTAGGCCTCAGATTGTAACAGCGTAGGGGGTGTAGCAGTATCGTATGGTAGCGGGCGGGAGGAGGATGGGAGATGTGTACCAGCAATATACCTCATCGGTTACAGGGAGAAAGGCCAATTAAGACACGAGGAGGTCGATGGTAACGTAAGAGGTTGGACGAGAAATTCTGAGGTGGTCAAGCAATTCGAGCTTCATGTACCCGGCGATGGACAGTCGATCTTCTTTAGTGCACGACACCCCGTGGGCAACGACAACACCGGAGAAGAAGGACATCGAGCCTGGGATGTATTGACACCGTAATCGTAATGTAGGTAGTTTGAGGACAGCCCACGCGCATCCGCCGCATGAAACCAGCATGTCATACAAACAACGGTGCGAGCTATGGGTGTGGCAATGGATCAGAGACTCCCGGTTCGCAATGACGGAAACGATCGGCGTGTAAAACCCCCAGATCTGGAGCAACTTGTCGAGTTCATCGGTCGTACACATCTCAATGAGAGCCTGGCGGCAAAGGTGCGCCATCTCCGGGTGCACCATTGCCAAGATTGCACTGGCGACCATTGCATGCTCATGGACTTTCCTTAACCACAAGTGAGTAGTAGGAAATGTCTGCATCGTTTTTGACGGACTGATGCCCTTGTCCTGGTCCTGCAAAGAGACATTGACAATCCAGCAGATCAGTAATGGATCAACCCGTGGCCAGGTACTACGCACCTTCCAATGACCAGTAGCCATCCATCCGGGGCTGAGTGTCATGCAGCCTGGCCCAATTGCGAGGCAGTCCTCCTCCTCGCGAAAGAGATGGTGGCTTTGCCTCCACCTGGCGAGTGAAAGGATGATGTCGTGAGGCATGCAGTTGTCCATGGCGTTGCTCATCCAGACGGTCTCAGAGAGAAAGTCCTACTAGTATCAGTAAGTCGTGTTCCACTACAAAGAACAGACCAAGACGTACCTGTCGCCGTTCGGTCAGTATACCAGGCAAGAACCATCCGACGATATTCCCCTTGCTGTCCCATATAGAGATCGGGTCCACTACTGCACAATCCGTCTCCGGTGGTAGAAAGCACGCTCGCAGGTTAGCTTCGAACACCATGTTGTCCCCGCTGGGTGAGCCGCACGTGTCCGCATAGTCTGACATTGACCAGGATAACACGACTTGAAGAACGGTGAGATCGCTCAGGGACCAAATAGATCAATTACCGAGGACGCACCTCGATTCTCCAATGCACTCGCAATGACCATCGCAGCCAATGCTAGGTCGCCCTTCACCACCGGGGACAGGGAGGGGAATAAATCTGTGGGCTCCGATGCGACAATCCCCGCGCGTCTTTGACGAGCGTGCCCCAGGAGTAGATGTCCATATGCTGTGGCATCGTCAAGGTCCCAAAGTGCCCAGTGCGGTAGCACATCGTCCGGGGGAGAGTCAGAGACCGCCATGGGGATGACCCGGATTTGTGGAGGAGACCCTGGTGAGGCGTGAGATGAGAGCAAATGAGGGTGGATGGTACAGGAGACTGAGGACGGACAACGAACGGTGTTGTAAACGAAAGTGCTCTCAAAATTGTCAACAGTGGCGATCAATACGTCAACCTGCATCGTGCTTACCCAAGCCACGCCTGTAGCATCACAATGGATTACTTGGGATGATCTCTATGATTGTTACGCCTTTTCCGACCATTGTTTATATTGTCGGTGTGGTCAGTGGCCGACGTCAAGAAATCAACTCAAATCTAGGTTAGGACTTGACGAAGCAGGCCTGCTTTCGATCGTGCCACCATAAATCTCAGCCTATCGTGGTCCGGTGCCTCCCATCGGATCAACGGCCCAGTCTCCGGGGGCACACGGCCAGAGGCGCCGCAGCGGGCAAGTGGATTGGAGCTAATCACATCTTGCACTGACGGACAGCCCCACTGGTTGTTGACCGGACGCTTCTAGGCCACCAGATTTTCCTTTCCATTGGTAACTATGTCCGCGACATCGGTTGGCAATTTGCGATCACGGATGGTGCCATACAACTTGCAACCGGGCCCATTTCGCCCCCAAAACATCTGGGGGGCAGATGTACACAACCAAGTACCAGGGTATGGGCCCCCAGGTTCGAAATTTGGAAGTCCAAGTCGATTGGAGACCTGCATGACTTGACTTCCACTGTGCAATCTCTCGTCGCTTCATCTACAGTCACCCCTTGGCTTATACTCGACTACCTCCGGTGCTTTTCCGGCTGCACTCACCATCCACGCCGTTCTTTCTCTCGCCGACCGTTCCCGGTTCTCTGCAACAATGTCGCGGTCCCCTTCCCCCCGCCCCAGTTCCTCCACTGCCCCTTCTCACCGCTGAACAGTTCGTCGCCATGGAGGGAGACCTAGACAAGTTTATCAGCACTGTTCAGGCTGACTGTCCCACATGGTTCAACGAGGAGATGAAGGCAATCTGGAAGCTGACACACCTGGAGTTTGACATTCAGGGAGACGTACCAACAAAGACGGACGACCCGGAGTATCACAAGGCGAAGAAGGTATGTGGACTCAATGTCTTACATACTCTCCACTCACAATGCTGACTGTGGACGCTTCTTCCCCTTTACCATCCATAGACTCTCATGACATGGTTTGCGATGAAGGGCCAGAAGAATACGTTGCGTGCGGCTGTGAAGTGGAGCCGTGGGTCTGCGTGGACAGCAAGATCCGTATGGGCAGAGCTGTATCCGGAGTACCAACAGACGCTCGTCCAGTGGTATATCGACAACCCGACCTCGACAGATGGAGATGGCGAGGACCCAAATCTGAAGATGCCCAAGGCGGTCTTCTACACATGAGTGACGACTCTCGGTGTCCAGCAGCTGTCTGCCGCGGACAGAAAGGTTCTGGAGCAGACGGCTGAGGAGTGGAATGCAGTCGGGATGCCCCCAGCTATGAAAGCAAAGTGAGTAATGACGACCACGAGCACTATCTTCAGCTGGCTGACTTTCATTCCAGGAAGGCCAAGAAGCGTCTCAAGCCCCAGTGCAAAGTGTTGGCCATGAATAACGCCCGGGATCTGAACACGTACACCCTGACCATTACAGCAGAGGTGGATGATCTGGGAGAAATCAAAGGACAGATGTATGTCTTACAATTGCTCCTACACGTGTCACCCTTTACTCACCATGGCGGGCAGCCACGAGTTTCAGCAGGAAATGGGGTTATTGGACGAAAACTTCAACGACACGCCCGAGGGAGAAGCACTTCTCCAGGAGGCGGGCGACACATTTAATGCCCATGTCATGCTATACCTTGGTGTGTCCTTTCCTTTGGTTCCTCGCATGGAATGTTTCTGCCCTTGGAGTTCAGTGAAGAAAGGTATAATTGAAGGTGCCCTACCACAACCTGCGGATAAAATCCAACGTTGTGAGCACATCACGACCAGCGGAATCTGGCTAGGCAAGAAGGGCCAACTGGTGTTCGAAGACTGGAATGCCTGGAAGGACATGTCTCAGGATGAAGTCACAACATACGTACATTGAATGTGGACACTGGTGCATCATATGTTTATGAATTCTGTACAGATGGGGTTTGTACTCACTATTGCTCATTCAGGGTCGATATTTCCTCATGGGTCAATGCGGATGGGGTGGACCAACATGGAAGGAGCCCCGGAGATCTTTGTCCCGGAGGATTTTAGGCCTTTTCTCCTTGTAAACGGTGAGAAGGTCTACGACACTATCAAGGATCCTGAAAAGATGTCCTGAGACAGTCTCCAGCGTGCTTTGCTGCATTGGACAAGAACTGCAGACCCCTTACGCATGTTGTAATACCAAGGAAAGCAGAACGACGAGCCCCGCAAGCCTGTTGCGCTCAATCATCGCTACTGGCATCCTCACGGCAGCCACGTCAATACCCATCCTATCAAGACACCTAAACCACCCGCACCCCAGGTGGATCTACCCCTTCCCGGGGGCCAGCCAGCTACGACTGCCGGAGCACGTCCTGCCCCTCCTTATACCAATATAGGTGCACTGACCCTCCCCCCTCCCATTGTCGAGCTTCGTCAATGTTTGCACCGTGCTCCTACCACGGATGAAGGTCCTGTACATCCCAAGGTAGGACCACCGAAGAAGGCCCAACGTTTGGAGGGGACTGGACGGACACAGCGAGTAGAGAGCCCAGCAGCGTCCACAGCATTTGACGACGAGGACTACGTTGAAAATAGGGCTGCCAATGGAGAAGATTCTGATGAAGAGGCCCACGACAACCTCCCCAGACCTGTCATTGCATCACTTGACACCGCAAATATGACGACATCTGCCGATGACGATGACTCCTCTGGAGACTTTTCCTTGTCAAGCAGCTGGCCTGGCTCGCGGATACAAGATGAGTCAGGACCAGGATACAGAGCGTGGCGGAATCGGGTCTCCGGCGGTAACCAGACCCTCATGGACCTTGTGGAGGTGGTGTTTAAGATGCCGGTGAGTATCGTGTACGATCTTTGCGGCGTATTTCTCACCATGGTGTCGAGTAGGCAAGGAAGTCTGACAACAACTGTCCCGTCGGCGAGGACTTTGCCTTGTGGGTCCCCGACGACTTCCAATACCCATGGATTGAAGAAGGTTATCAGAAGATTAAGGCTATTGCCCAGTTGTGTCGGTGGGTTGCGCAGCACCCTTATCTGGACGGCCTTAGGTATGCAGGTTTCGCACATCTCCACGTGTTTCTGCGTGTCACGGTGATTTACCACCACGACCTTCGGGCACATCAAACCCTTGGACACAACCCCACGGTCACCATGCAGAGCGCACACTGGGTCCGGGCTATTATGAAAGCAGGCCATGTCATGGACGATCCCGATCTTCGCTGGATTGAAGAGGAATGGGATATCTGTCTAAAGTTCCTGACCAAATGCCTGCGACTGTGGGCATGGCCAGGAGTTGGTCCCATGGGGTGTCCAGGTACTGAGGAGGAGTACCTCCTTTGGTTGCACGATGCCCCCAACTTTCACCGGGCGGTCAAGTTGATCATGTAGGTTGAGGTGCGTTTCTTCCGCCTTATCATCTCTGTCGCGCGTCTGACGGACATCTTCCAGTCTACAAAAGTGGAGATCGACCTTTACATGAAGCATCGCCTTGCTCTGTGTCCGGGAGATTTTTGATACTGGGAGTATAGACAGGCTGGACTACCTCCCGATACCCACAGGAAGGCCAACACCGTTCGGATGCTCATCGACGAGTCCACTCAGGCTAGCTGGGCTCCGGGGGGGACCTTCAGCGGTGTAGAGCTTGTCGTGGAGTATCTGCTTCGCTCGGGGGCAGCTGCTCGGGACTGTTTACTTGTCGTTAATCAAGCCAAACTGGAGTCGACATGGAGCGACTTAACAAGGTCAACTATAGACGACTCATGTCTTCGGAGGGCATTCCCCAGTGCGGTGGAAGTCCTTGGCAAGCTCGATGATGGATGGAGGTGCCTAGTCTCCGACATTCTCAAGGCACATCCTTCCCTTGAGCCACAACCCGGGTGTCATGCAATGGAAAAATGAGCTGAACGCCCCCGTCCATCTCCACGAGTGTTGTCCCCATCCCTCCCTCCTCCGCCCCAAGCTCCTATACAGAGGGCGCCACCACTCCAGCTTCCACTTCCCACACCATCCACCCCCAAACCAGTCATCCCCAGGAAACAACGCACCCAACCAGGAACATCTGCATGTACTGCACTGCAGGTACCAAGCATACCCCCCCACCATCCATGTCCTTGGCCCAGATTGCGCTTGCGGCCAAAGCTCCAGTCGAAGGTGGATCCAAAACAGGGCAATACTTTGTCGGATAGGCCACGTTGTCCACCCAATTCACTGTCAATCGGCGGAAGGGCAGTGGCAGGAAAGGTGGGACGGCCAGCTCCCCGGAGGACACAGCAGGTTTCACGAAAGCTGAACTGGCGGAAATGGAGGAAGACCCTGATGCGGACGAGGAAGAACCCCCCTTGGAGAGCATGCTGCAAGAGCTCCGCCACCTACCGCTCCTTCTCCCGCCCAGAAGCAATTGGGACTTATACAGCAGGCGTGAGCTGACGTTGTGGAATCTGACGGGGATGAGGATGAGGGGGGGCTATGGGATGCAGGACCAGAGGGAGTAAATGAGGGCATAGTGGACGAGGTCCCTGGCCCAGTGGTGTGCCCTGGTAAACGGAAAGCCGCCCCTGTGCATACTGGCCCACCGAAGAAACGGAAGAAGGTTGCAGCCCCCAAGACGAACCCTACTAGGCCTCCCCGAGGAAAGAAAGCCCCCGCCCGACAGGTGGCAACAGGATCTCCTACCAAGATAGGCACCAGATCAACCACAGAGGTTGTCACCACTTGTTCAAAGGCAGGCAAATGGAGAAGGTGGGACAAGTGTCACGGATCGCTCCATTTCTCTCTTCGTTTGCAGACCTCGTACACGCGACGTGTCACGGCACATGACTTTCCCTTGCATCACATGCTTCAATGACGTCATTGCCCAGACTTCCGAGCGGGGTTCCGCATCCTTATCTATGACATCACTGCTCCGGACCTTCATCCTCCGCCCCATGACTCCTTTCCTATTGTTCCCCCCGCTCGCACCACTATCGCATCGCATCGCACCATCGTTCCCACTTGTATATAAGGACAGTGTTTCTCTTCCCTTTTCCCTAGACTGTCCATCTCGTCATACAGTACTGTAGCGCACGTTGCACTACCCTAGACCTCGGCACTCTTGAATCTATTTTCTTCTCGCTCCTCCCAATCGTCACGACTTAGGCGGTTCATCGGTCTCATAAACTGTGTTTCTGACACCTGGACAGTCTACCCCTACGCCTACCTCGCACCCCTCTCTCCATCTACCTCTGCCGTCTCTACGACGTTAAAAACTCCCACCACGGACCTCCCGAACGCACCGGTTTTCCTCCCGTTCAACGGAAAGCCAATCACTCCCCGCGACGACGCACCACTCCCCTACCCTTGGTCCGACGCCGTCACCGTCAACTGCCTCGTCCCCGTACAGAACCTCTGCAAGAAAGATCCCTGGACCGCGCACGGCCTCAACTTCCGCATCTTCGAGTGGAGGTGGCACAAGGATCACGGTACTGTCGTCCTCGCCCTATACATCCGGATCAGTACGTGCATCAACGTAGATCTCGAACACCTTGAATTCACCCTCCACGCCCCCACCTACCACACATACCTCATCCAAGACGCCCCCAACCCGATCCTCCAAACCAGTTTCACCTCCGTCTCCCAGTTTAACCGTCGGACCCCCGAATCCACCCCGCCACCAGTCCTCCGTCCCACCATCAAGGGTAAGACCCTTCGTCGCCGCCACCACGAACATAAGATCCGCCAGGCAGTAAAAGCCGGCTACCTCACCAAGAAACTCCTCGGCCGTCGCCCCATCGCGGCGGACTTCTTCTAGACCATTATCACGTCCTCCACAGCCCCTCGTCCCCCCACCCCGAACCTTCCCCCAGGCGTCTTTCGAGACTACTGTCCCGAAGAATACTATATCCTCACCTCGCAGCAGACTAAGGAATCCGTACGTTGGCTGCACGACGAACCAAACCGGCAACGTCGAGACTGGTACTTCGACGACCGCGATGAACAACCCTACGTCGAAGAATCGGCTTTCGCCACCGCTGCGGACGTTCTACAGCGCTTCCTGAACCCCCCTCCGACCAACTCGCCCCCACCCCGTCGACGTACTGTAATCGAAGTCCCAGAAGGGATCAACTACAACGACACAACTGGGAAGTGGTACGCCTATAGACGGAACAAGAACGGAACCCCAGGACGATCAGTAGTTGAGTGGCAGCCCACTTCGTTCAGTCCCGTCCAAGATCACTGGTCGTGGCATCATAACCAGCAATTCCTCACCCCCGCCGACTTCCTTGTCGCAAAACAAGTTGAGGACGAAGTTGAAGAAGCAGAAGAACGCCGACGAGAAACCCTACGCCGCCTTGATCAAGAACTCGCCCAATCCCTCACCGTCCCCCTCCCCTTCGACAAGATGTCCGATGCCGAATCCAAACCTGCCGTCTCCAAGCGGGAGATCGGCCCCAAGCCAAAGCCATTCAAAGGCGATAGACGCGACACCCTCCGGTTCTCCCTCGAGCTCCGCATGTTCCTGCGCGTTAACAAGGATGTTTATGCCACAGATGACGCCAAGATGATGCTCCTCCTCAGCCTGATGGAGGACGACACGGCGAAAGCCTGGGCCACGCATCGCCACATGGAACTCTTCGCCGACGAAGACGAGAAGGAAGACGCCGACACCCTCGACCCCACGCCCCCAACACTCCACTATAGCTCCTACAAAGAGCTCTTCGAGAGGTTTGGCAAAGACTTCGTGCCCGTCGATCCGAAGATAGAGGCTCAGCGTAAGATCAACGAGCTCACAATGACCACCCGGGATGTCACTGACTTTATCACCGAGTTTGAGATGCTGGCAACCATGTCAGCGTACGACGACGAGGCGCTAATCCACTTTTTCAAGAAGGGACTTCAGCGTGACCTCGGCAAGCAGGTGGCCCGGTCGTACCCGTTCCCCACCAAGCTCGCGGAGTGGAAGGAGCGCGCCCGCCGCATCAACCACCAGTGGCTCAAAGAGAACCCGGAGAGGAAGAGCAGTCAGTCCAAGGGGGCTGTCGCGCTCACCTTGAACGGTTCGACCAACGACTCCTCGTCGCGCCGAGTCGGCGCCTTCACCAACACCTCGACCCGCCCTGCAAAGCTGACGGACGACGAGCGCGCAAAGATGATGCGCGAAGGCAAGTGCTTCATGTGTCGACAAGCCGGTCACGTCTCTCGCGACTGCCCCAACCGCGACTCGAGCGCGCGACGGGTGGGCGCAGTAGAGACTGGGTCCAAGGCCCCTCCCCTGCCGACAAACACGGCTCCGTCCACTGCAAAAGCAGCTCCTGACCCATCCAAAACCATCACGGCGATCACTCGCCAGCTGAAGGATCTGGACGCGGAAGGCAAGGAGCAGGCAGTAGCGCTGTTGAAGGACATCCTGGAATCGCAGGATTTTTGAAACGCCCCCTAGTCGCGTCGTCTGGTGGAGGCAAGGGACTTTTGGTATCATCGTCGAATCATTTCGCTGTATTATCATCCATGCATACCTGTGAGCAATCGTATCCCCCGTGTTTGTATCTGTCTACTGTCACCAAGAACAGGCAAACACCATTGATCACGCTCAAAGTCAAGCTGATCGGACGAGTTACCAAAAGAGAAATCGACGCAGACGCGCTGCTTGATAGCGGCGCAGAAGGAATTATCCTGAACCGAAGCTTCGTTGAACGCAAGAAGCTTACCACAAGAAAACTAGAAAACCCGTTCCCCATGCGTAATGTGGACGGCACCGAGAACATCATGGGCTGGGTATGCGACACAACGACCCAGCGGATCCGGATGTACTCGCAAGATTCAAAGGCGTACCATGAGGAAGAAGCTGAGTTCTTCATCACCGACATCGGCGATCATGACATGATCCTTGGAACAGACTGGCTCGACGAGCACAATCCCACCATAGACTGGCAACGAGACCGTGTTGACATGCTCCGCTGCCCTCCCTCGTGTACTCTGTCCAAACCTCCTGTGACGAACCTCGCAACCAAGCCACGGAAACCATCATCGGTCTAATCACAGCGTAAGGTTGAAGCAGGTAAAACCCCGAGGACACCTCTCGTTGTGGACGATCCCTTCCCAGAGCCGACATATGTGTCCTGGACCCCAGTCCCCACTTATGTTATTCCTGCACGCAGAGTCAAAGGTGTTCGCGTCCGCACGGTCCATCGCTCCCCTCTACCCGCACGACTCTTCACTGAAGACGACGACGAGCGGCCCATGGTATTCTGAGACTGGGAGATCAATGGACTACGCCGCGCCGGAATCCTCCCTGAAACCGATGGTCCTAATCCAGATGCAATACCCATTCGCGCGGGCTTTACAAAAGCGCAGGAGCTTGCAGAGCATTCAAAAGAGAACGCACGCCCGCAAACCTTTGAAGACTTAGTCCCCCCGCCGTACCGCGACTTTGCGCCTGTATTCGACAAGAAGACCTCCGAGCGACTTCCTGACCGACGGCCATGGGACCATGCTATCGACATGAAAGACGGCTTTGAACCCAAACCGTGCAAGATCTACCCCCTCTCACCTTCCGAGCAGATCAAACTCGACACCTTCCTCGACGACCACCTGAAGAAGGGCTATATCCGCCCTTCGAAGTCACCTCAGGCGAGTCCGTTCTTCTTTGTGAAGAAAAAGGATGGAAAGCTGCGTCCCGTACAGGACTATCGAGAATTAAACAAGGGCACTGTCAAGAATGAATACCCCTTGCCACTGATCTCTGAAATTGTCGACCGCCTCAAAGGTGCAAAGATCTTCTCCAAGATGGATGTTCGCTGGGGCTACAACAATGTCCGCATCAAGGAAGGCGACGAGTGGAAGGCTGCGTTCAAGACGAATCGCGGTCTCTTCGAACCTACGGTGATGTTTTTTGGGCTTATGAACTCCCCTGCGACATTTCAGGCAATGATGAATGAACTGTTCAAGGATCTCATCGACTCGGGCAAGGTCATCATCTACATGGACGACATCTTGGTGTTCACTCGCACCATGGACGAACACCGTGCCATAGCGCGGCAGGTTCTGCAGTGTTTGCAAGACAACGACCTCTTCCTCAAACCGGAGAAATGCATCTTTGAACAAGACTCTGTCGAATACCTCGGACTCATCATCTCGCATGACAAGATCGCTATGGACCCCGTCAAGGTAGCAGGTATTTAGGACTGGCCGACACCACGAACGGTCAAAGATGTGCAATCCTTCCTCGGCTTTGGCAACTTCTACCGACGTTTCATCAAAGACTTCTCCAAGATTGCACGACCCCTATTTGATCTGACAAAGAAGGACTGCACATGGGACTGGTCGACGGACTGCCAAACTGCGTTTGACGCACTGAAAGCTGCATTTACTTCCTCCCCCGTCTTGGTCATGCCTGACCCAAAGAAGCCTTACCTCGTTGAAGTCGATGCCTCGGACTTTGCTACTGGAGGTATACTCTCGCAGAAAGGCGATGACGGTCACTGGCATCCAGTGGCATATCTGTCCAAGGCCCTATCGGAACCGGAACACAATTACGACATCTACGACAAGGAGCTACTTGCGATCATCCGTGCGCTTGAAGCCTGGCGCCACTACCTCGAAGGCGCCCCCGACACCGTCAAAATCTGGACAGATCACAAGAACCTGGAACACTTCAAGACGGCACAGAAGCTGAGCCGCCGACAGGCACGTTGGGCTCTATTCCTCACTCGATTTGACTTCTCGCTCATTCATAAACCAGGAATTTCCCACCGCCCGGATCCAATGTCTCGACGACCCGATCACAAGGATGGTGTTGAAAACGACAACAAGGAGCGCGTCTTGCTTGACCCCAAGTACTTCCAAGTACGCGCAACAAGGCCAGGAGCAGTAACCTCCCTCGGTGATGTCGAACTCCGACGACGTATCCGCGACTGCAAAACCAAAGACATCGAGGTCGTTCAAGCCCTGGACGCCATCTTACGAAACGGACCACGTACACTCGTCAAGAACCTTCAAGAGTGGAACTACGAAGAAGGCCTGGTCCTGTTTAGAGGAAAGGTATGTCCCTGCAGATGACGAGTTGCGACGTGACATTGTCAAAATGTACCATGAATCGCCCCTGGCTGGACACCCCAGTCGCTTCAAGACTTACGAGCTTGTGAGTCGTGAATATTGGTGGCCTGGCATGTCTGTCTTTGTCCGCGACTTTGTAGCAGGATGCGCAACCTGCCAGTCGACGAAGACACAGAGCAGCCGACCCCACGTCGACATGATCCCAAACGAAGTACCCGATCGACCATTTGGCGTCATCTCCACCGACTTCATCGTCGAACTCCCTGACTGCGAAGGCTATAACGCCGTCAATGTCGTGGTCGATCGCCTCACCAAGATGGTGGTTACCACCCCATGTACAACGAAGATCACCAGCGATGGCACGGCCGACGTTTATGAGACCGATGAACCACCTAAGTCGCGACGATTGGGAGGAGCGGGAAGAAAATAGATTCGAGAGTGCCGAGGTCTAGGGTAGTGCAACGTGCGCTACAGTACCGTATGACGAGATGGACAGTCTAGGGAAAAGGGAAGAGAAACACTGTCCTTATATACAAGTGGGAACGATGGTGCGATGCGATGCGATAGTGGTGCGAGCGGGGGGAACAATAGGAAAGGAGTCATGGGGCGGAGGATGAAGGTCCGGAGCAGTGATGTCATAGATAAGGATGCGGAACCCCGCTCGGAAGTCCGGGCAATGACGTCATTGAAGCATGTGATGCAAGGGAAAGTCATGTGCCGTGACACGTCGCGCGTACGAGGTTTGCAAACGAAGAGAGAAATGGAGCGATCCGTGACATTACCCCCCCTTTAAGACGCGCTTTCGCCTGGAGCGCGATGTCATCTGCAAGGGTAGATGCGAGAAAATCGTCAAAGGAGATGCCGAGGGAACGCACAGGGCGGGGCACGTTTGGATGGCGTTTGTGGAAGGCGTCGATCATGTCGGTGACCCTTGAGAGCGAGGAGCGAGGGAGCCAGGTATTCTCGGAGTCAGGATAGCCTGCCCACTTGACGAGGTATTGTATGCCTTTCTTGTTGCGGGTCGGCTTCGAGTCGATGATGTCTTCAATGTCATATTCTTCTTCGTCATGAACGAGGTCAGGCGGCGGTTGTTCATAGTTTGGACCATGTGCCGTTGTCTCCTTGTACGCGGTGAGCAGCGAAGCATGGAAGACTGGGTGGATTCTCCACGTCTTCGGCAGCTTCAGGCGGTAGTTCACTGGGCTAATGACGTCAATGATTTCGAAGGGTCCAAATCGTTTGGCAGCAAGCTTAGCTTTCGGTCTCGTCGTCTTCAGGTTTTTGCCTTCGAGCCATACTTTGTCTCCGACGGCAAACTGCGTTGATTCGCTGACCGTGTCGCCATTGTAGTGCTTCATCAAGTCTGATGCGAGGGCAAGGCTGGCCTTGATCTCCTGTCGGACTTCTTCAAGTTGACGGAGGCGTTCTTCAACTGCAGGGACCTTTGAGGACGGGTTTACGGATGGGTACATCTTGGGGAGGAAGCCGTAGAGGACTTCAAAGGGAGCCTTTCCAGTAGCTGCATGGGTGCGAGAGTTGTGAGAAAACTCGAAGAAGGGCAACCACTTCACCCAGTCGTCTTGACGGTAGTTGCAGAATACTCGCAGAAACTGCTCGAGGTTCTGGTTCTCGCGTTCGGTTTGGCCGTCTGTCTGTGGGTGATACGCTGTGCTGAGGGTGGACTTGATCCCGAGCTTCTCGTTGAGTGTATGCATCACCTGTCCAGCAAATTGGGGTCCACGATCCGAGATGATCTTGTCTGCTAAGCCGTAGTGTCGGTATACCTTATCGAAGAGAATGTCGGCCGTGCCATCGCTGGTGATCTTCGTTGTACATGGGGTGGTAACCACCATCTTGGTGAGGCGATCGACCACGACATTGACGGCGTTATAGCCTTCGCAGTCAGGGAGTTCGATGATGAAGTCGGTGGAGATGACGCCAAATGGTCGATCGGGTACTTCGTTTGGGATCATGTCGACGTGGGGTCGGCTGCTCTGTGTCTTCGTCGACTGGCAGGTTGCGCATCCTGCTACAAAGTCGCGGACAAAGACAGACATGCCAGGCCACCAATATTCACGACTCACAAGCTCGTAAGTCTTGAAGCGACTGGGGTGTCCAGCCAGGGGCGATTCATGGTACATTTTGACAATGTCACGTCGCAACTCGTCATCTGCAGGGACATACCTTTCCTCTAAACAGGACCAGGCCTTCTTCGTAGTTCCACTCTTGAAGGTTCTTGACGAGTGTACGTGGTCCGTTTCGTAAGATGGCGTCCAGGGCTTGAACGACCTCGATGTCTTTGGTTTTGCAGTCGCGGATACGTCGTCGGAGTTCGACATCACCGAGGGAGGTTACTGCTCCTGGCCTTGTTGCGCGTACTTGGAAGTACTTGGGGTCAAGCAAGACGCGCTCCTTGTTGTCGTTTTCAACACCATCCTTGTGATCGGGTCGTCGAGACATTGGATCCGGGCGGTGGGAAATTCCTGGTTTATGAATGAGCGAGAAGTCAAATCGAGTGAGGAATAGAGCCCAACGTGCCTGTCGGCGGCTCAGCTTCTGTGCCGTCTTGAAGTGTTCCAGGTTCTTGTGATCTGTCCAGATTTTGACGGTGTCGGGGGCGCCTTCGAGGTAGTGGCGCCAGGCTTCAAGCGCACGGATGATCGCAAGTAGCTCCTTGTCGTAGATGTCGTAATTGTGTTCCGGTTCCGATAGGGCCTTGGACAGATATGCCACTGGATGCCAGTGACCGTCATCGCCTTTCTGCGAGAGTATACCTCCAGTAGCAAAGTCCGAGGCATCGACTTCAACGAGGTAAGGCTTCTTTGGGTCAGGCATGACCAAGACGGGGGAGGAAGTAAATGCAGCTTTCAGTGCGTCAAACGCAGTTTGGCAGTCCGTCGACCAGTCCCATGTGCAGTCCTTCTTTGTCAGATCAAATAGGGGTCGTGCAATCTTGGAGAAGTCTTTGATGAAACGTCGGTAGAAGTTGCCAAAGCCGAGGAAGGATTGCACATCTTTGACCGTTCGTGGTGTCGGCCAGTCCTAAATACCTGCTACCTTGACGGGGTCCATAGCGATCTTGTCATGCGAGATGATGAGTCCGAGGTATTCGACAGAGTCTTGTTCAAAGATGCATTTCTCCGGTTTGAGGAAGAGGTCGTTGTCTTGCAAACACTGCAGAACCTGCCGCGCTATGGCACGGTGTTCGTCCATGGTGCGAGTGAACACCAAGATGTCGTCCATGTAGATGATGACCTTGCCCGAGTCGATGAGATCCTTGAACAGTTCATTCATCATTGCCTGAAATGTCGCAGGGGAGTTCATAAGCCCAAAAAACATCACCGTAGGTTCGAAGAGACCGCGATTCGTCTTGAACGCAGCCTTCCACTCGTCGCCTTCCTTGATGCGGACATTGTTGTAGCCCCAGCGAACATCCATCTTGGAGAAGATCTTTGCACCTTTGAGGCGGTCGACAATTTCAGAGATCAGTGGCAAGGGGTATTCATTCTTGACAGTGCCCTTGTTTAATTCTCGATAGTCCTGTACGGGACGCAGCTTTCCATCCTTTTTCTTCACAAAGAAGAACGGACTCGCCTGAGGTGACTTCGAAGGGCGGATATAGCCCTTCTTCAGGTGGTCGTCGAGGAAGGTGTCGAGTTTGATCTGCTCGGAAGGTGAGAGGGGGTAGATCTTGCACGGTTTGGGTTCAAAGCCGTCTTTCATGTCGATAGCATGGTCCCATGGCCGTCGGTCAGGAAGTCGCTCGGAGGTCTTCTTGTCGAATACAGGCGCAAAGTCGCGGTACGGCGGGGGGACTAAGTCTTCAAAGGTTTGCGGGCGTGCGTTCTCTTTTGAATGCTCTGCAAGCTCCTGCGCTTTTGTAAAGCCCGCGCGAATGGGTATTGCATCTGGATTAGGACCATCGGTTTCAGGGAGGATTCCGGCGCGGCGTAGTCCATTGATCTCCCAGTCTCAGAATACCATGGGCCGCTCGTCGTCGTCTTCAGTGAAGAGTCGTGCGGGTAGAGGGGAGCGATGGACCGTGCGGACGCGAACACCTTTGACTCTGCGTGCAGGAATAACATAAGTGGGGACTGGGGTCCAGGACACATATGTCGGCTCTGGGAAGGGATCGTCCACAACGAGAGGTGTCCTCGGGGTTTTACCTGCTTCAACCTTACGCTGTGATTAGACCGATGATGGTTTCCGTGGCTTGGTTGCGAGGTTCGTCACAGGAGGTTTGGACAGAGTACACGAGGGAGGGCAGCGGAGCATGTCAACACGGTCTCGTTGCCAGTCTATGGTGGGATTGTGCTCGTCGAGCCAGTCTGTTCCAAGGATCATGTCATGATCGCCGATGTCGGTGATGAAGAACTCAGCTTCTTCCTCATGGTACGCCTTTGAATCTTGCGAGTACATCCGGATCCGCTGGGTCGTTGTGTCGCATACCCAGCCCATGATGTTCTCGGTGCCGTCCACATTACGCATGGGGAACGGGTTTTCTAGTTTTCTTGTGGTAAGCTTCTTGCGTTCAACGAAGCTTCGGTTCAGGATAATTCCTTCTGCGCCGCTATCAAGCAGCGCGTCTGCGTCGATTTCTCTTTTGGTAACTCGTCCGATCAGCTTGACTTTGAGCGTGATCAATGGTGTTTGCCTGTTCTTGGTGACAGTAGACAGATACAAACACGGGGGATACGATTGCTCACAGGTATGCATGGATGATAATACAGCGAAATGATTCGACGATGATACCAAAAGTCCCTTGCCTCCACCAGACGACGCGACTAGGGGGCGTTTCAAAAATCCTGCGATTCCAGGATGTCCTTCAACAGCGCTACTGCCTGCTCCTTGCCTTCCGCGTCCAGATCCTTCAGCTGGCGAGTGATCGCCGTGATGGTTTTGGATGGGTCAGGAGCTGCTTTTGCAGTGGACGGAGCCGTGTTTGTCGGCAGGGGAGGGGCCTTGGACCCAGTCTCTACTGCGCCCACCCGTCGCGCGCTCGAGTCGCGGTTGGGGCAGTCGCGAGAGACGTGACCGGCTTGTCGACACATGAAGCACTTGCCTTCGCGCATCATCTTTGCGCGCTCGTCGTCCGTCAGCTTTGCAGGGCGGGTCGAGGTGTTGGTGAAGGCGCCGACTCGGCGCGACGAGGAGTCGTTGGTCGAACCGTTCAAGGTGAGCGCGACAGCCCCCTTGGACTGACTGCTCTTCCTCTCCGGGTTCTCTTTGAGCCACTGGTGGTTGATGCGGCGGGCGCGCTCCTTCCACTCCGCGAGCTTGGTGGGGAACGGGTACGACCGGGCCACCTGCTTGCCGAGGTCACGCTGAAGTCCCTTCTTGAAAAAGTGGATTAGCGCCTCGTCGTCGTACGCTGACATGGTTGCCAGCATCTCAAACTCGGTGATAAAGTCAGTGACATCCCGGGTGGTCATTGTGAGCTCGTTGATCTTACGCTGAGCCTCTATCTTCGGATCAACGGGCACGAAGTCTTTGCCAAACCTCTCGAAGAGCTCTTTGTAGGAGCTATAGTGGAGTGTTGGGGGCGTGGGGTCGAGGGTGTCGGCGTCTTCCTTCTCGTCTTCCTTGTCGTAGATGTCGTAGTTGCGTTCCGGTTCAGTGAGCGACTTGGACAGGTAGGCAACAGGGTGAAGGTGACCATCTTGGCCGCATTGCGAGAGGATGCCTCCGGTTGCGAAGTCCGAGGCATCGACTTCTACCAAGTACGGTTTCGACGGGTCAGGGAGAATCAGGACAGGGGATGAGGTGAACACAGATTTGAGGGCAGCGAAGGCATCTTGACACTCTGCAGTCCAGTTCCATGGATGGTCCTTCTTGGTCAGTTCAAACAGGGGGCATGCAACCTTGGAGAAGTCCTTGATGAAGCGACGGTATAAGTTTCCAAACCCGAGGAATGACTGGACATCCTTGACGTTACGAGGGGTGGGCCACTCCGTAATGCCTGCTACCTTGACAGGGTCCATAGCAATCTGGTCGTGCGAGATAATCAAGCCGAGGTACTCGACAGAATCCTGTTCGAAGACACATTTCTCTGGCTTGAGGAAGAGGTCATTGTCTTTCAGGTGTTGTAGCACCTGCATCATCAGTTCACGGTGTTCTTCGAGTGTCTCTGTGAAGACAAGGATGTCGTCTATGTAAATGACGACCTTGCCACTATCGATGAGATCCTTGAAAAGTTCATTCATCATTGCCTGGAAGGTTGCAGGAGAATTCATAAGGACAAAGAACATCACCAGAGGTTCGTACAGCCCGCAGTTCGTTTTGAAAGCGGCCTTCCACTCATCTCCTTCCTTGATACGGACATTGTTGTATCCCCAGCGGACGTCCATCTTGGAGAAGACCTTGGCACCCTTGAGTTTGTCGACAAGCTTGGAGATGAGTGGGAGCGGGTATTCGTTCTTGATAGTGCCTTTATTCAACGCTCGATAGTCCTGTACAGGACGAAGCTTCCCATCCTTTTTCTTGACAAAGAAGAAGGGACTCGCCATGGATGATTTTGACGGGCGAATGTACCCCTTCTTGACGTGTTCATCGAGGAAGCTGTCCAACTCTTGCTGCTCAGATGGGGTCAAAGGATATACCTTGCAAGCCTTTGGTTGGAAGTCTGGTTTCAGGTCAATAGCATGGTCCCAGGGACGTCGCTCAGGTAGACGTTCAGACGTAGCTTTGTCGAACACCGACTTGAACGAGCGATATTGCTCAGGGACCATATCTTCAAACATTTTTGCCTTGACATCAGCCGCCTGTTCTGCAAGCTGTTGCGCCTTGGTGAAGGTGGCACATATGGCGAGGTCGTTGGACTGTTCTTCTCGTGCTAGTTGTTCAAGGGTGACTTCCTTCACGACTCCCGCAGCACGTAGGCTGTCTTGGGTCCATGAAGCCAGAACAATGTCCGACTGCTCGTCGTCATCTTCTGTGAACCACTTTGCGCCTGAAGGTGTATGGCAGGGAGAACGAACACAAGCATCTGTACATGGCGGGCAGGGATCATGTACTTCGTGTTGCTTGGGTGGTTGGTCACCGTGTGGACACGAGGTTCTTCGACTTCAACCTCGTCAGCTTCAACGACGTTGATGGGTGGTTGTGGCCCAGACCGATGTTCAGGTTTGATGCGAAGCTTCTTGACCGGAGGTTTGTGTAGAACGCAAGTGGGTGGGCAGCGTGTCATGTTGACTTCTTCTCCATCCCAGTTGATTTCTGGGTTATGCTCCTTCAACCAGTCAGTTCCTAGGATCATGTCGTGATCACCGATGTCTGTGACAAAGAATTTGGCTGTTTCTTCATGATACGATTCTGTGGATTGCGCGTAGATGCAAACACACTGGGTAGTCGAATGACGTACCCATTCCATTATGTTCTCCATCCCATCTACATTGCGGACAGGGAACGGGCGGTCGAGGGCATCTAACGAGAGCCCTTTCTTCTCTGCAAATCTTTGGTTAATTATAATGCCTTCAGCACCGCTATCCAGCAGCGCTTCAGCGTTGATTTTTCTTCCAGTGACTCGTCCAATCAGTTTGACATCCAGCAATATTGAGGGCGTGTGCCTATTCTTCGTGACCGTTGACAACTTCAAGTAGGTTGGAAGGACACACTTACTGGATTGCATGGATGATAGTACAGAGAAACGATTTGACGATGCCATAGAAAAACCTTTGCCACCCACAGACGACGTGACTGGGGGGCGCTCTAAAAATCCAAACCACCAGCGAGATCCTTCAACATCGCCGCGGCCTCCTCACACTCCTCCTTGCCCAACTTCTTCATCTTGTTGATCAGGACCGATATCTCCTTGACTGGATCTGCATTTGAGGTTGTTGCTGCTTGAGGGGACGAGGGAGCATGCGCAGAGGGTACTCCTGAGTTTGAGTCAGTTTCCAACGCTCCTACACGTCTTCTACTGCTCGAGTCCTTGTTCGGGCAGTTGCGCAGCATGTGACCTGGTTGGCAACAGAGGAAACAACCACCTTCCTTGTGCAGGCGCTCGCGCTCAGCATCAGTGAGACGTCCTGGACGCCCTCCTTGGGTGCTGACTGCTCCAACACGTGGTCCACTGCTGGTGGAGGATGAGGGTCGTGTGCTAGCGGTCGATGACGAGGTCTTCTGCTTCCGGTCTGCAGGCGATGCGAGCCGGCGGTTGCGGAGAAAGGCTTCATTGAGCGCACATGCACGAACCTTCCAGTTGTCAATAGTAGTAGGGAGCGGCCAAGTCCTCTCGCATTCCTTGCAAAGGCCACTGTTCAATCCTTCTTTGAAGAAGTAGAGAACGGACTCGCCTTGGAATCCTGAGCGTGGGAGGAGGGACTCGAATTCGGTGATGTACTGCTGCACGGGGCGGTCACCCTGCCTGAGGTCTGCAAGGGCATTCTGAGAGGTGATGGTCTCATCAAACTGCTTGAAGTCCTTGTCAAACTGGGCGAGGACCTCCTTGAGGGTGAGCCACTTTGCACGAGTGGTCGTACCCGCTGGCTTGTTATCCTCGGCATCGAGGATCTCCTCCTGGCACAGCTCTGCCCATACGCCGGCGACTGAGCCTTCCATCAGGGAAAGCATCAGCTGTATCTTGTTGTCGTCGCTTGCGTACTTCTTGCTATTTGCCCTAAGGAACATGCGGACAGCATTTTTGAAGCGACACGACTCCTTGTGATCGCCGGTGAATGGCTTAGGCTTAACGTCTATCTTGCCGGTGGAGGGGGCGGGGGTGGTCAAGGCTGGTTGAGACATGGTGGTTGCAGGCAGTTGAAATGAGGGGAGAGGGTTAACAGGGGCTACAGGGGACTGATGGGGACTTTGAATAGCTGGAGAGCCTGGGGTAGAGGGAGGCAGGGGGACTGCGAGCGCGTTGCGGAAGGATGCGACACATTTGTTGTGTGCAAGAGTGATCCTGTAGAATGCTTCTGCAGCGACCTCGAGTTCTTCGTCTAAGAGGAATGGTTTTTCACCTGTGGCCCAGGTCCAATGATCAACGTCTGCATCGTAGAAGCTGGGATACCACTCTACGACTGCGTGTCCGTTCTTCTTGTAGGCGTACCACTTCTTTGTACGCTCGTCAAATCTGGTACCGAGGGGAACAGACCAAGGTTAGTCTTGTCGCGGTGGAGGTGGAGGGGAGCCTTCTTCTTGAGGAGCAGTGGCGACTTCTTCTCACTTGGGGGTCTGGGGATTATAGATACGGTCGTGCTCCTGTGCCGCAACGTCAATATCAGTCTGTTTGATGTAAGGGAAGCCTTCCTCGTCGTTGAAGTACCACTGGGCAGTGACTCCGTCGTCGTGTGTCCAATGTACGGTTCGTCATCCACCAAGGGTGAGGGTGTAGTACTCGCCTGGGGTAGCTCCACGAGTGAAGCCTAGAGGGAAGTCTGGAGTAGTGGCACGGGGGGAGGATTTGGAAGTGATGGTGGTGTCTAGAAGAAGTCTGCCGCGATGGGGCAATGGCCTAAGAGGCGAGCGGTGAGGTAGGAGGCTTTGAGAGCCTGGTGGATCTTGTGCTGATGATGACGCTGTTGCAGCTCTTTGCGGCTGGTGACCGTTCAACGAAGTGGTGGTGGCAGTGTAGATTTGGGTGTAGGGAGGGCAAAGTTATAGACGGTGGGGAAGCTTTGACGGACAAGTGATGGTGGCAGATGGGTGTTGGAACAGGTGTGCCAGGTGGGGGAGTGTATGGAAAACTCAAAGCGGTTCTGATCTATATCAAAGCGCACAACAACGTGAGCGTAGAGGCAGAGGATTGTCTGCCTACCGTGACCGTGATTCCAGCGCCACTCGTAAATGCGGCAGTTGACACCGTGGACTTTCCAGGTGTGCTCTTTGCAGAGGAGCTCAAGGGCGCGTAGGCGATCGACAGTGACGGCGTCTTCTCGAGGCCAAGGGAAGGGAGCGTCGCGATTGGAGTTGAAAGTTTGGAGGTTGAATGCGATGAAGATCGGTTGATCGAGTGGTTCCAGGATGGGGGATTTAATGTCGTAAAGACGGCAAGGGATGTGGTGAAGTGGGTGTGGGGGAGATCATCCTAGTGTTAGGGATCGGTCCAGCGACTGGCAGATCACCCAAGTCACCCAAAGAGAGAGAGAAAAGAGGATGGATTGACAGGAGAGAGAGTCCAAGTCCAGGCGTAGGGCCGAAGCAGTACGTGGGGAACAAAGAGGACAATCTAAGGAAAAGGGACGTAGAGGAGAGCCTTATATATGTACAGGATCGATGATGCGAGAATGGTGCAAGTGGGAGAGAACAATAAGGAAAGGAAGGGGGAGGACGGAGTCCGGAGCGATGATGTCATAGATGGAAAGATAAGAGGAGTCAGGCTGACAACATCATGTGATGGAAAATGTAATCATGTGACTGAACGTGATGCAACGAAAAGGAAAAGGATTGAGGCGATCCGTGACAATACTCACACTCCCGTGAGTATTGGGGTCACAAGTACCTGTACTCGCGGATGCCAATACCTGTACGGATACAGGTATCACAGGTACCTGTGGTGCCTGAGAATAATGACATCATCTCTACCATATGGCTAGCCTAGCCCAGTTGAGTACTATTAGTACTGTTGAGGTGCTTACTGGATATAAGATGTATCTCTTGATCTACAGTGTTTGGAAGCATGATCAACATATTGATGCAATATAACAAGCACATAGAGTAGATTCTGATCATATATGGCTACATAGAAGCAAAGGTGCCTTTATATCTACACAGAATTGAAGCCACCTCTTATATTTACCTGCCATATTGAGTTTAAAGTGGATTGTACTCTGCAAAGTTGTAGAAGTTGTATCTGGCTTAGCCATCCACCATATTTATTTTGGTCACAGGCGTGTGAGTATTAGGGGTTTTCACGGTGCCGATTTTGACGTCGATTTCAGTTCGCTTTCAGTCTCGGGGAACCCCGAAATCAAATCTGACTCTGATGACCCCCACTTCAAATCCACTTTCACGCGCTCCAGGGTTACTGTGCCGGGCCTCATGCTGTCGGAGATTGAATTCACATGACCAGACCGGTTAATGCGATTGGACCGTAATAAGCCTGAGTTATCGACGAGAGATCTTTTCCTCTTGCTCTCTCCCTCCCATCTGTCTGCATGATGCCTGGCTCTACTCCCCGGCAAGATATGCATGATGCACTACACAGGGCTTTTCTTGTCAACTTTATGGCTGAGGCTGAGGCCCAGATGGTTGATGACTTGGCTCATGAGTCTGACTCTGACTCGGATATCTCTATGCATGATTCTGCTTCTAGCTCATCTTCTTCCTCATCCCTATCTTCCCCCCTCAATGCAGAGGACCCTCTAGAGACTCTGGTTGATGATCATCTTTTAAACTTGGGTGTGCTGTATTCGGAGCACTATCTGGAAGAGCGCAGAGCTATCCGTAAAAGCCCTGAGCTGATGCGCCTTCTTCTGACCGAGTACAAAGTCAATCATCCCGAGATCTTTCGCTCGTATTTACGAGTTGATCCGGAATGCTTCGACTGTCTCATTGAGGCAATTCAGGATGATCCTGTGTTCCAAAATGACTCGCAGAACGAGCAGATGTCTGTTCGCAAGCAACTTGTGATTGCACTTTTCTGGTTCGGGCATCATGAAAATGCGGCAAGCACTATGAAGGTTGCTATCCAGTTTGGGGTTGGATATGAGATGGTTCATCTTGCGACATCCCATGTTATGAAGGCATGCTGCTCGGACTCGTTTTGCAACTCCACAGTGCAGTGGGCCAGTCCCGAGGCAAAGAAGATAGCAAAGCAGTGAGTCTCAGACCACTCCTGTCCAGCTTGGCGGGATGGCTGGCTTATGGTTGATGGCATCCTTGTTCCCTTGTTTGAGTGTCCAAGCTTTTTTGGCAACAAGTGGTTTGACCGACATGGTAACTATTCTGTGAATGTCCAGGTGTGTATTTTTTAAAGGTGACTTGTGCAAGACTACAACTCCTGCTTAGATTGTCTCGACACCTGATCTGCGTATACGGGACTTTGCTGTTGGCCTTTCTGGAAGTGCACATGATGCTGTTGCGTGGTGAGAGACACGTGCATATCAGCGCAAGAATGTCCTTTTGGATCCTGGAGAGTGGATCTGGGCAGATTCAGCATACCCGCTGCAAATGTGGTGCCAAGCACCCTACAAAGTGTATGTGCATGCTAGCTCAGATTGCATACTTATTAACTCTCACATAGCCCGGAAAAAGACACTCCAGAAAATACACAATTCAACTACTACGTCTCAAATGTCCGCATTTGTTCTGAACATGCTATCGATTTTCTGAAGGGTCGTTGGGTGTCACTTAAAGGCCTCCGCCTCCGCATCTCAAGTGAAAGAAGCATCCAATATGCAAGTTTACGGATCACTACATGCATCAATCTACATCTATTCGCCATGAATCATGAAGACGGACAGGATATGGAGAAGGATCAAATTTTTCAGGAAGGACGGAAGTATATGGAGGAGCAAAGGACAGTGGAAAGGGAATGACAGGAGGAGTTAGAGAGGGTACAAGGAGAAAGAGAGGGTCAGCGGGAAGAGGCACGGGATATAGAGCTGATTAGGGGGAAGATAAAGCAGGCAGAATTGAAGGAGGGACTGAAGGAATGGCTGGAGGAATAGGTTGATTGGTATAGAGATGTTAACTTGTAGAAGAAGGATTAGCTATTAAATGGTGGAAGATAAACAAGGAAGAACATAGAGTTAAGAAAGAAGTTCAGGATTGACATCAGGAAGGGTGGGAGGAGCTGGAACACGGACGCCAGCAGCCATGGCTTGAAGACGTGCAAGTTTGATCTGGCGATCCATCATGTAAACCTGGTGCACGCGGTCGCGCGCTGCCTCCTCATGTCGGGCATCTTCAAGCTCCATAGCGCCACAGACTTTGGCCTCCTCATGCTTTACACAATATTTGGTCTTCTCTTGCTCTGCAATCCGCACCTGCTCGATGCGAGCCAGACGGTTAGCTTCAGAGATACGGGCTATATCATCAATCATATCAGCCTTCCGCTTACGTGGCCCCGAACTAGACGAAGGTGCCAGACACTCTCGTAAGACGTCATCTACGAAAGATGTCAGACTTCATGTACCACCAGAATTTGCATAAGCCTACCCCATATATTCGCAATCTCACTCCCCTCCTGTATCTCACTCTCTCTGTCGTTGTCGATCAGGCCATGGCCGGTCACCGAAAGCCGCTTACGCTGCGTGAAGTACAGCTTTTTGACACTAAAATTCCGTTAGAGCCTGAATATAAGCATGAACAGGGAACGTATGCAGCAATCCGGTTGCGGATAGCGGTAGCAATATCCTCTGTCTGGGCCACCAAAAACTTGAACTGGTCATCCTCCACGAATGCGGTACGAGCCAGAATGCAGCTGTGTGCCACAGCATCCTTCCCGCCCGACAAGACAGTGGTCTCACCCTGCATATCAAAGTTGAAAGCTTGTCGGAGTGTTGTTGACTCCTCGATCTTGGTGAGAAGATGGTCCATGATCCACACATCTTTCTTCCAGCTAAAAAGACCGGTGAATTTCATCAGAAACACGGAGAGAAAAGAGGTGTGATCACTGAAATAAGGTCTTTTGAGACCTCTTCGTGGGGCTCTCGTTCTCCTTGACCTCGGTGGCTGCAGTAGGCTGTGAGGTGGCCTTGGAGGGGGAAGGTTCCGAGTGAGAGGTGTCCTTGCTTTTCTTGCTCTGAGAGCTGGGCTTCTTCTTCGGAGATGTAGCTGCCTGAAGCTCAGATTCAAGCCTTTCCTTCTCGGATGGCATGTCGGAGAGGAGATAGAGGATGGGGAGATGTGTTGGTTGACTCGGACAAGGAAACAGAGCGCGACACGTCAGCCGTTACACTCGTATTCAAACTCCGACAGGAAATACGGGAAAAGCCGAAAGTGAGCTCGACCCAATTTTACTTCGCTCAAAAACGAGTTGAAAGCGAGACTGAAAGCACCATGAAAACCCCTATTGACAAGTAACCTGCCAGACTGGGTGACAGGTATTTGGTGAGTACCTGCACAGGTTACCTGTGGGCTCAAAATCCATACTCACACTCCCACAGATATTTGGTCTACAAGTACCTGTACTCACGGATACCAATACCCATGGATGTGCCTGGCAGGTACTCAAACAGGTACTCACAGGTAACAGAACTCATGGTGAGCTCTGGTAAAGGGCTCCTCGTCGGAGAAACACGACGAGCTCTCATCTTCATTGGAGTCGACACCACATAGGTCGGCGATGAGCTCCAGCATCTTGCAGAGGGTGTCGGGGTCCAGGGACGCATCCGAATCACGGCCCATCGAGGGCGTTCCGGGGGGGCGTCCCTTGAGGCGTTGATGACGTAGAGGTTAGGGCGAATCCTGGTGAGTCTGGTGGGGAGGCAGTGAGTGGGGACAGAGTGGTAGGAGTGGGGGGTCCAAGCACGTCGTCCGTGTCGTTGTCAAGGCTTTCCCACACCTGCACGTGTTCCTCGGCACCTGCACATGTTCCTTGGCCCTGTGCACACCGTTGTGGAGAAGGTCCAAAAACCGGAGGTTCATCTGAACCGCCGACAACTGGACCAACCTTGGTGTATAAGCAACCAGAGCGTGTCGTCCGCTGCATTGTCCTAGAGAGTGATTCAGCAATGGATTCAACACGGTTGGAGCAAAGAAGGAGGAGAAAGGAGGTGGGGAGGCACAGAAAGCGGGAAAAACACGAGAAAACACGTCCAAAACACGACCCTGAGACATGTCTGAGACACGTCCAAGGTGTGTCGCATCCAGGACATGCTAAACAGCGTATTTGTAGATGGGGCCAAGGCATCTGGACGCAAGAGCCGCAACAGTCCCCAGGCAGGGGTCCTCGCAGATTCTCGAGACCTTCAAGCCCTGGCCAAGCTATCCAGAACACTGTCAAACAGCGCGTTGTGGATGATGAACGGCGAAGTGGGTGTGAGACTAGAGGTGCGCACCTGTTGATAAACAAAAAAAGGGGCTCTTTCTGGAGTGGGGCTCATAGAAAGGGTCCAGTAATCAAAGGGCGGTGGACGGTGCGACACGACGGCGGATATGGTGGTAGAGGAAGGAACGGGGAGGTGGCACGCAAGTACTCATTCCAGGCGCCAGTCATATCCGCACTTACCATGGCATATGTTACATAATTATAGAAGCACGGCAGGCCTCTCAAGTTTATTGTATTCAGATGACAGCTACTGTGTACAAATGCAACGTGTGCGACCAACGGCACACCACCCTACCATCCATACCAGTCGCAAAAAACCTTCATGTTGACTCTGAAGGCAAAAGAGTGAGTGCCAAGCCCTGAGTAGTGTACAAAGGAAGACAGACCTATTGCCGTCAAGTATGAAAAGCCGCTCTTGCTCTGCATGTTCGTACACGGAGGCCCCATGCATCCAGATATGCAAGTAGTCGGCGCAAGCAGGTGAGTTTCTTGGATGTAGGCCTGATTGTCATCCGGGGGAGAGCAGCAATGCTCACTTGCCGCCCTCTTGACGTCCTCCATCCGTTCTGAGAGCAGCCTGTATGTAATCGCCGGTCGACAAGGATTCCCGGAGTGAGTGAAGCTCCTGTCGAATTTGCAGCTCTTGTCGGTGAGCGCTGGCACTAACGACCTCCTCCCTCCGGGCGCGGCGGCTGTGGGTGATCGGGTGCAAATGGGGCCTGCTTATTCTGTTAGATAACACAAAATATGAAGATGAAAAAATACACATACTTTTCCTCATCCATACTTGTGCTTGTCGTCGATGAGGTTGGTTGGGCAACCTTTCATCTACCCACATTACTGGTAGCGCAAAGTTAAGGCTCCAACTATTTAGTTTATTTACTGTTTATAAACAGTATATACCATTTATCTGTTTACTCATTTGGGGTATACAGTTTATAAACAGTAAACTATTTAGTAAACAGTGGGTCCAGACCGGTAGGGCTGCCCGAAGCAGGTCATGTGAGCAGGCCTTCTGTTCTTTCCCTGCCCTTGCCATATTCCTGGTCTCGAAGAGAACAGGCTTTGGCGACACCTCTCCTTCCTAAAGCAGTAATTTCTCTGGCCTTGGGCATCTTGGGCTTCTCGCGGCATGTGTTTGGTTGTCTCTCCTTTGGAAACATCACCCTCGCCTGCTCCGAATCCACCACACTGATTAGTGCTTGGGGACCTTGACAGAGTGCATGAAGTCACTGTAGCCCTCAAATGGCAGCTATGGGTAATGGCACAATTTCCAGATAAGCTCACCATAACAATGACAGATAATGGATACCTGAGGAGAAAATGGTGGGAGAGATGAGCAGAGCATTCACACACCTTCCCTGAATGTATTTCTCGATAACATGCAAGTCACCCCGTATAATACCCTCTGCCCTCTGCCCTCAACCTTGTGCACTCAAATAGCACCCGACTAGCCTACACTGCACAGCACGTTCGGCATTGAGTTCAAACTACAAAACAAAGAGACCAGGGGGCGTGCGTGTCAAGAATGTTGAAATAAGGCTAAGCCTGGCCTGTTGCACACAATCAGAGCTCGGTGATATTCTCTATATCAACTACCAACCTGTTCCCACTATCGGACAGGTAGCTCAGTTGGTTAGAGCACCCTTCTAGAATATGGGAGGTCCTGGGTTCAATCCCCGGCCAGTCCACTTTGTGTTTCACTTTATGACTGAAGGTCCCTCTGTGTTTTCAACAAAGAATGACCGACTAAGGAATGCATCTAATAGCCTTCTAAGTCGCAACACAGGCAGTGGCTCAGGGGAAGGGGAGATCAGGGAACAAAGGGAGAACAGTACATTGCACTCTAAGCCGGTAAAGACTAGGAGGAAAGACTAAGAAACTAGATACATGCAGGCCAGCTATATATACTAGAGAGGGGATGTACACAGACCAAGGGGCACATCAGTGATGCCATCAAAGGGGATTGATCCACAGGTGTGGGATAAGATAGCGCGAGAAAGCAAGGAAAAAGCGGAGCAAAAGGGCGAACCATGACAGTGCGGAGCGCGGTGGTATTGGCCTGTAATCTAAATGCTTCATCCCAAAATGGAAATTCTCACGTGTGAGTATCGGCACCACACAAAGTGGGCTCGAAAACTTCTCATCCTCCCCACTTCCACTCACCATGTCTATAGATTCCGAAATCACCATCTATCAAGACCTTTTCCAGGCTATTGTCACACTCAGCAAGGCCCTCCCAGCCACAGTCATAGTCAGTGAGAAAAAAGATGAAATATATTGTGTAATAACTACAACACATGGCGAGACAACTTGGGAGACATTCAACCATCGTATGGACATTCTGTTTGGGGAGGACCGCCACGACAGTAATGGCAGGTTTGGGGTGATTTGGTGAGGGAAATGTGGCATGGACACTGTGTGCAATTACTTGTGTACCGTTGTAGATGATCCAGACATGCTGCACACTCCAATGGTCTTGAAGCTTGAATAAATAGTTTATTTACTGTTTATTTACACCTAGAGGGGTAAACATAAACTAAACGGTTGGAGCCTTATGCAAAGTTTGTGTTGAAGTCGCAGTTGAAGGGGCTAGCCAACTAGCTAGGGACGCTCAGAACTGACACAAACAGTGGATTGCTGCAGCACAGAATGAGCGACTGAGAAACAAGACAGAAACGAGCAAAGGGCATACCTGCAGCACAGAATGAGCGACTGAGGAGGAGCAGACGCGTGTGGCTGCAGGTAGAGGCCATGGAGCGTGGGAGGAAACTCGGAATAAGCCGAGAATCGACCTAAAGCGGTAACTAACTCGAAACTGAAGCTAGGGAAGCTAGCTCAGGCTGAACTACAGTAAGTACAGTACAATAGCGAACAGTGGGTGAAGTGGAGAGGGCATGTGAGGGTATAGACGCGGAATTAGATGATAATAGGGTGAATGGAGCGGAATAGACGCGAATAGAAGGGAGATAGAACAGAATAAAGGCGTAGAAATCAGACATAAACGAATATCTTCAACACTCCCCCGTGATGAGACGCCTACTCGAGTCCCATCATCTCCCTGCAGCGCACAACGCGCTCACGAGGCAGCGCCTTCGTCAGGATGTCGGCCGGCATCTCGTTTGTCCCCACAAACTTGAGAACAATCCGGCCGGCCTCCACTTCGTCTCGCAGCCAGTAGAAGCGCAGGTCGAGGTGCTTCATGCGTCCATGATGCTCGGGATTCTTTGAGACGTTGATAGACGACTGATTGTCCGAGTACAGGAGCGAAGCGCCCTCGACTGTGTAGCCAAACTCAGAGAGCAGGTTGCGCATCCAGACGATCTCCTTGCCAGCCTCGACGGCAGCAATGTACTCCGCCTCGGTCGTCGACTGTGCGACGAGCGATTGGAGGCGAGAGCTCTAGCTGACAGCGCCAGAACCAATGCGGACGAGATACCCGCCTGTGGAGCGGCCATTGTCGACGTTTCCGCCGTGGTCCGAGTCTGTGAAGGTGGTGAACAGCTCGGAGTCGTCGGTCGGCCTGTACACGAGCTTCAAGTCCTTCGTGCCCTGGAGGTACTTGAACAGATGCTGGACGGCGCGCCAATGCTGAGGACCTGGGTCCGAAATGAAGCGGCAGAGATTGGAGACAGTGTAGGCGATGTCTGGACGGGTCGCAGTCGCGATGTAGAGCAGGGAGCCGACGGCGCTGCCATAGGGCACCTTTTGCATGAATTCGCGCTCAGAAGCATTCTGGGGCGACATGGCCTTCGTCAGACGCGAGCCAGGAAGCATAGGCGTGGTGACAGGGTGGCAGTCGGCGTGATTGTAGCGCGCAAGCGTGTCGATGATGTACTGGCGCTGGGAGAGGAAGAGGGTGCGAAGGGAGCGGTCTCGAGTGATGTGGATGCCAAGGAGGAAGGAGGTGGGGCCGAGGTCTCGCAGCTTGAAGTGCGTGCGAAGAGTGGCGATGATCTCGTCGAGAACAGGCTCCGAATTCGACGCCAGGGTGCCGTCGTCGACGAAGACAGGGAGGAGAACGCGCACAGCGTCGCGCTGGAGCACGTAGATTGACGCGTCGCTGTAGATGCAGCGGAATCCCATCTTGTCGCACAGGACCTCCATCAGCTTGATCTTCCACAGGCGAGCGGCCTGCTTGAGGCCGTAGATCGACTTCTGCAGCTTGCAGACCGCGCCAGGAGGACCCTCCTCGAAGCCTTCAGGCTGCTTCATGTAGACCTCCGCATCGAGGTCGCCATTGATGAAGGCATGGGAGATGTCGATGGAGCGCAGGTGGAGATCCTCGACGGCGGCGAGGGCGAGGACAGTGCGGATGGCCTGGAACTTGGCAGTGGGAGCGAAGGTCTCGAAGTAGTCGAAGCCAGGACGCTGGGCAAAGCCCTTCGCGACGACGCGCGCCTTGTAGCGCTCGATGGAGCCGTCCTCCTTGCGCTTGACCTTGAAGACCCAGCGCGATGCGACGGCGTGCGCGCCAGGGGGAAGGGAAGCGATAGACCAGGTGCCATTGGCTGCATGCGCGTCGAGCTCCTCTCTGCACGCTGCAAGCCACATCTCCGCGTCTGGACGCTGCATAGCCTGCCTGTAGGAGAGCGGCTCGCCGTCTGCGGATAGAAGGGCAGTCTCCAACGCGGTGTGGATGGCAAAGGCGGCCTCAGGCGTCTCCTGCGCAGAGTAGACGTCGTCATTCGCCCACGGCTCAGGAGAGTCGCTGTGAGCATCGTCCTCCTCGTCGGATTCGACTGCAGGAAGCGGCTCGCGCACTTTCGCCTTGGAGGGCACTGGTTGAGGCTGCCAGCTGTTCGATCGCGCCTTGACCACGGCGTCGCGCGTGCTACGGCGCAGAGGACCGGTGGGCGAGGCGGCGCGCTTCCTCCCTCGAGGAGCAGGCCGCGAAGGACCCGCATGTGGAGAGGGAGGTGCAGGATCGGCTGCAGGCGGCGCAGGAGCGGGATCGGCCGCATCCTGATCATGCTCATCAGCAGGCGGAGCTGGAGGCAGATCAGGCTCGTCTTGCTCAGCAGAGGACGAGTCGTCGTCTCCCCCGGCATCCAGCACCGGCTGAGAGGGAGCAGGCTCCGATGGAGGCGGAGGAGGGAAGAGGGGAGCGGAAGGCGAGGGCAGGAGCGGCTTGTTGAGCCTGGAGCGAGGGAAATCGCGCTCATCAAAGTCGGCGCGCTCGCAAATGATGACCTTCTTCGCTATAGGGTCCCAGAACTTCCAGCCTTTGTACCCCTCCGGATACCCGATGAAGGCGGCCTTCACCATGTGCGGCTGCAGGCCCTTGCGCTTGTCGCGCTGGATATGGACGTATGCGGTGCATCCCCACACGCGCAGACGACTCACATCCGGCTTGGACCCGTGCCAGAGCTCGAAGGGCGTGGTGTGCGCCTTGATGGCGGCGGTGGGCAGGCGGTTGCGGACGTGGATGTAGGCACTGAGCGCTTCTCCCCAGAAAGACGCAGGCAGGCCGGACTCCGCAAGCATCGCGGTGACACCCTCCTCAATGGTGCGATTTGCACGCTCCGCCACGCCGTTCTGCTGAGGGCGATTGCGCGTCGTATGACGGCGCTCGATCCCGTGCAGCGAACAGAACTCGTCCATGTTGCGCCCCATGTACTCGCCCCCCTTGTCGTCCTGCAGCGCGAGCAGCTTCTCGCCTGTCTGCTTCTCGGCCCACGCTTTGAAGTCCTTGAACACCTCGTACTGGTCCGACTTCTTGCGAAGCAGGTAGACGGCGTAGAAACGCGAGGCGGCGTCGATGTAGAGGACCCAGTAGCGATAGCCAGAGGCGGTGCGGACTGGAAGCGGACCGTGCAGGTCAGAGTGGACGAGGGCGAGGCGCTTTGTGTAGACGGTGGTAGAGGAGGGGAACGGGTCGGCATGCATCTTGCCAGCGAGGCAGGGCTCGCAGATAGGGTCGGGCTTCTCTAACGAGTTGAAGACGAGACCGGTGACGAGATTCTCGCGCACTATGCGCTGGAGACCAGCGTGGTTGAAGTGAGCCAGGCGGCGGTGCCATAGGGACGCGTCGAGCGGCGTAGAGGCGGCGAGCGCGGCGGATAGGGCGTAGTGCGACGCTGTAGAGGTGGAACCATCGAGATAGGCGGTGTTCGCATCGTTGATCGTTGCAGTGAACCACACAGCGCCGTCCTTAGCGAAGGAGACGCGGCTCCCCTTGATGGTGACGACGAACGCCTTATGCTTCGCAAGGTAGAGGACAGAGAGGAGATTATTGCGAAGATGGGGAACATGGAGGACTCTAGTAAACTCGACGGCACCCTGCGCCTTTCCTGCTACAACCGGATTGAACACCACTGAACCGACTCCTGCACTGTACACCGTCTTTCCGTCTGCGAGGCGAATGGGCGTGCGAAGGGGACGGTAGGAGGCGAAGAAGTGGCGATGCGGGGTCATATGAGACGTGGCGCCGGTGTCTGCATTCCAATCGACGTCAGCATCGAGCTGCAGCGGCGAGAGGGGGTCGGAAGGAGCGACACTTGCGGATGCAGCGCTGCCAGCGTGTTCGCCAGCAGGATTGAAGCCGTCAGACGACGACGAAGCGGCGTTGGCCTTGTCCCCAAGGCGAGAACGCAGGTCCTTGATCTGCTTCTGATAGCAGGTCTTCTCCTCGTGCCCGCTCTTCTTGCAGAACGCGCAAGTGAGACGTGGACGCGAGGACTGCCCCTTGGCCTTGCCAGATGCGCCAGACGACGACGCACTGAGCGCAGACGAAGCGTCCGGCTTGAAGAACTCGGGGTTGCGCTCCCTGTTGGTCTCCTCGCGCACAAACGCGTCCTTGACGCTGTCGGGGTCGAGCTTCTCGAGCAGGAGGAGGGACGAGACGAAGGAGGAGTACTCCGAGGGGAGGGCGCGGATGTACGCCATGGTGGTGAGCTCCTTGTCGAGCTCCTCGAGGGTGAGAGACGCAGGGCGAAGGGAACGAATGCGACGCATAGCATCGTCGACTCGCGTCGCCATAGCGAGCAGGGACTCGTCCTCCTTCTTGCGGACATTGAAGAGGTCGTCATACGCGTTGAAGCGCGCGCCAGGCGCCTTCTTGACGTGCAGCGCCTCGAGCTTCGTCCACATAGCAGGGGCGTCGCGCCTAAGGTCGTCCACAGGACCTCGCTGGTCCTTGGAGATGAGGAGGTAGATGGCACCCCCAGCCTTGGAGCAGATCGAGGTGTACTCCTTGAGGGCGGCAGCAGCAGTATCCGCCGGCTTGGACGTCTCCCCCAGCACTACAGCGTCCCAGCCCTTGGTCTGGAGCCAGGCCAGAACCTCGTTCGACCAGTCCTTGTAGTTTTGGCCGGTGAGAGCGTCGATTTTGGGGATAGAGTCGGACATAATGAGGAATTGGAGAGGATATACGCAAAAAGCGACGATTTGGACGAGCAGAGGTTCGAGGGGGCGCCGAGGGCGATGGGATAGGGCGATGGGGGCGGGTACGACGGCGATGGGGAGGGTGGATGGTCTAGATGGAGGCCTGAAGAGCGCGTACCGATAGCACAACGCGATGGGAAGCTACACTCGTCCGATCCCAAGGTGAAAATTTCTCGAAACAGCCTCCTGCAAACAACGAGCTCCTGAGGGCGAACGGCTTCAGCGACGGCTACCGCGTTTGGCGAGGGGGTAGGTAGGGTGGTAGGGAGGGCTGACGCGAAGCGAGGTAGCAAACGGTTGAAGGGGCGCTGAGGGCGCCTTTGATGTTTGTGGGAGGAGGAGGAGGAAGCGTCATGTTGAAGATATTCGTTTATGTCTGATTTCTACGCCTTTATTCTGTTCTATCTCCCTTCTATTCGCGTCTATTCCGCTCCATTCACCCTATTATCATCTAATTCCGCGTCTATACCCTCACATGCCCTCTCCACTTCACCCACTGTTCGCTATTGTACTGTACTTACTGTAGTTCAGCCTGAGCTAGCTTCCCTAGCTTCAGTTTCGAGTTAGTTACCGCTTTAGGTCGATTCTCGGCTTATTCCGAGTTTCCTCCCACGCTCCATGGCCTCTACCTGCAGCCACACGCGTCTGCTCCTCCTCAGTCGCTCATTCTGTGCTGCAGGTATGCCCTTTGCTCGTTTCTGTCTTGTTTCTCAGTCGCTCATTCTGTGCTGCAGCAATCCACTGTTTGTGTCAGTTCTGAGCGTCCCTAGCTAGTTGGCTAGCCCCTTCAACTGCGACTTCAACAGGTTATGGGCCCTGCGCTCTAGCCAACATCCATCGCTTTTATCTCGCCTCACAGCACCCCCCTCGCCTCGTCCTTCTACACACCTCTCCTACCATCCCTAGAGGCCCCAGCCCTCGAGTTTCAAGTCGAACGACCCATCCGTCGCCTCCCAACGCCATCCCCATCCTCCAGGGCGCGCATTTCGCAACATCAAGCGCGCACGCAACGCCCCTTCATCCGTTCGCCTCGCCCTTGCATATTCCGCATCTACTACTCCCTATCCAACTTCGTGCCAAGCCCCAAGGCCGTCGCTTTTGTCGCTGCGCGTCCACAGCCTGTGACGCTTCCTCCTCCTCCTCCCACAAACATCAAAGGCGCCCTCAGCGCCCCTTCAACCGTTTGCTACCTCGCTTCGCGTCAGCCCTCCCTACCACCCTACCTACCCCCTCGCCAAACGCGGTAGCCGTCGCTGAAGCCGTTCGCCCTCAGGAGCTCGTTGTTTGCAGGAGGCTGTTTCGAGAAATTTTCACCTTGGGATCGGACGAGTGTAGCTTCCCATCGCGTTGTGCTATCGGTACGCGCTCTTCAGGCCTCCATCTAGACCATCCACCCTCCCCATCGCCGTCGTACCCGCCCCCATCGCCCTATCCCATCGCCCTCGGCGCCCCCTCGAACCTCTGCTCGTCCAAATCGTCGCTTTTTGCGTATATCCTCTCCAATTCCTCATTATGTCCGACTCTATCCCCAAAATCGACGCTCTCACCGGCCAAAACTACAAGGACTGGTCGAACGAGGTTCTGGCCTGGCTCCAGACCAAGGGCTGGGACGCTGTAGTGCTGGGGGAGACGTCCAAGCCGGCGGATACTGCTGCTGCCGCCCTCAAGGAGTACACCTCGATCTGCTCCAAGGCTGGGGGTGCCATCTACCTCCTCATCTCCAAGGACCAGCGAGGTCCTGTGGACGACCTTAGGCGCGACGCCCCTGCTATGTGGACGAAGCTCGAGGCGCTGCACGTCAAGAAGGCGCCTGGCGCGCGCTTCAACGCGTATGACGACCTCTTCAATGTCCGCAAGAAGGAGGACGAGTCCCTGCTCGCTATGGCGACGCGAGTCGACGATGCTATGCGTCGCATTCGTTCCCTTCGCCCTGCGTCTCTCACCCTCGAGGAGCTCGACAAGGAGCTCACCACCATGGCGTACATCCGCGCCCTCCCCTCGGAGTACTCCTCCTTCGTCTCGTCCCTCCTCCTGCTCGAGAAGCTCGACCCCGACAGCGTCAAGGACGCGTTTGTGCGCGAGGAGACCAACAGGGAGCGCAACCCCGAGTTCTTCAAGCCGGACGCTTCGTCTGCGCTCAGTGCGTCGTCGTCTGGCGCATCTGGCAAGGCCAAGGGGCAGTCCTCGCGTCCACGTCTCACTTGCGCGTTCTGCAAGAAGAGCGGGCACGAGGAGAAGACCTGCTATCAGAAGCAGATCAAGGACCTGCGTTCTCGCCTTGGGGACAAGGCCAACGCCGCTTCGTCGTCGTCTGACGGCTTCAATCCTGCTGGCGAACACGCTGGCAGCGCTGCATCCGCAAGTGTCGCTCCTTCCGACCCCCTCTCGCCGCTGCAGCTCGATGCTGACGTCGATTGGAATGCAGACACCGGCGCCACGTCTCATATGACCCCGCATCGCCACTTCTTCGCCTCCTACCGTCCCCTTCGCACGCCCATTCGCCTCGCAGACGGAAAGACGGTGTACAGTGCAGGAGTCGGTTCAGTGGTGTTCAATCCGGTTGTAGCAGGAAAGGCGCAGGGTGCCGTCGAGTTTACTAGAGTCCTCCATGTTCCCCATCTTCGCAATAATCTCCTCTCTGTCCTCTACCTTGCGAAGCATAAGGCGTTCGTCGTCACCATCAAGGGGAGCCGCGTCTCCTTCGCTAAGGACGGCGCTGTGTGGTTCACTGCAACGATCAACGATGCGAACACCGCCTATCTCGATGGTTCCACCTCTACAGCGTCGCACTACGCCCTATCCGCCGCGCTCGCCGCCTCTACGCCGCTCGACGCGTCCCTATGGCACCGCCGCCTGGCTCACTTCAACCACGCTGGTCTCCAGCGCATAGTGCGCGAGAATCTCGTCACCGGTCTCGTCTTCAACTCGTTAGAGAAGCCCGACCCTATCTGCGAGCCCTGCCTCGCTGGCAAGATGCATGCCGACCCGTTCCCCTCCTCTACCACCGTCTACACAAAGCGCCTCGCCCTCGTCCACTCTGACCTGCACGGTCCGCTTCCAGTCCGCACCGCCTCTGGCTATCGCTACTGGGTCCTCTACATCGACGCCGCCTCGCGTTTCTACGCCGTCTACCTGCTTCGCAAGAAGTCGGACCAGTACGAGGTGTTCAAGGACTTCAAAGCGTGGGCCGAGAAGCAGACAGGCGAGAAGCTGCTCGCGCTGCAGGACGACAAGGGGGGCGAGTACATGGGGCGCAACATGGACGAGTTCTGCTCGCTGCACGGGATCGAGCGCCGTCATACGACGCGCAATCGCCCGCAGCAGAACGGTGTAGCGGAGCGCGCAAATCGCATCATTGAGGAGGGCATCACTGCGATGCTTGCGGAGTCCGGCCTGCCTGCGTCTTTCTGGGGAGAAGCGCTCAGTGCCTACATCCACGTCCGCAACCGCCTGCCCACCGCCGCCATCAAGGCGCACACCACGCCCTTCGAGCTCTGGCACGGGTCCAAGCCGGATGTGAGTCGTCTGCGCGTGTGGGGATGCACCGCATACGTCCATATCCAGCGCGACAAGCGCAAGGGCCTGCAGCCGCACATGGTGAAGGCCGCCTTCATCGGGTATCCGGAGGGGTACAAAGGCTGGAAGTTCTGGGACCCTATAGCGAAGAAGGTCATCATTTGCGAGCGCGCCGACTTTGATGAGCGCGATTTCCCTCGCTCCAGGCTCAACAAGCCGCTCCTGCCCTCGCCTTCCGCTCCCCTCTTCCCTCCTCCGCCTCCATCGGAGCCTGCTCCCTCTCAGCTGGTGCTGGATGCCGGGGGAGACGACGACTCGTCCTCTGCTGAGCAAGACGAGCCTGATCTGCCTCCAGCTCCGCCTGCTGATGAGCATGATCAGGATGCGGCCGATCCCGCTCCTGCGCCGCCTGCAGCCGATCCTGCACCTCCCTCTCCACATGCGGGTCCTTCGCGGCCTGCTCCTCGAGGGAGGAAGCGCGCCGCCTCGCCCACCGGTCCTCTGCGCCGTAGCACGCGCGACGCCGTGGTCAAGGCGCGATCGAACAGCTGGCAGCCTCAACCAGTGCCCTCCAAGGCGAAAGTGCGCGAGCCGCTTCCTGCAGTCGAATCCGACGAGGAGGACGATGCTCACAGCGACTCTCCTGAGCCGTGGGCGAATGACGACGTCTACTCTGCGCAGGAGACGCCTGAGGCCGCCTTTGCCATCCACACCGCGTTGGAGACTGCCCTTCTATCCGCAGACGGCGAGCCGCTCTCCTACAGGCAGGCTATGCAGCGTCCAGACGCGGAGATGTGGCTTGCAGCGTGCAGAGAGGAGCTCGACGCGCATGCAGCCAATGGCACCTGGTCTATCGCTTCCCTTCCCCCTGGCGCGCACGCCGTCGCATCGCGCTGGGTCTTCAAGGTCAAGCGCAAGGAGGACGGCTCCATCGAGCGCTACAAGGCGCGCGTCGTCGCGAAGGGCTTTGCCCAGCGTCCTGGCTTCGACTACTTCGAGACCTTC
Organism: Amylostereum areolatum; assembly: GCA_012932865.1. NCBI lineage: Eukaryota > Fungi > Basidiomycota > Agaricomycetes > Russulales > Stereaceae > Amylostereum > Amylostereum areolatum. The sequence continues at coordinate 488,155 of SAXG01000010.1, forward strand.
GCTCCCACTGCCAAGTTCCAGGCCATCCGCACTGTCCTCGCCCTCGCCGCCGTCGAGGATCTCCACCTGCGCTCCATCGACATCTCCCATGCCTTCATCAATGGCGACCTCGATGCGGAGGTCTACATGAAGCAGCCTGAAGGCTTCGAGGAGGGTCCTCCTGGCGCGGTCTGCAAGCTGCAGAAGTCGATCTACGGCCTCAAGCAGGCCGCTCGCCTGTGGAAGATCAAGCTGATGGAGGTCCTGTGCGACAAGATGGGATTCCGCTGCATCTACAGCGACGCGTCAATCTACGTGCTCCAGCGCGACGCTGTGCGCGTTCTCCTCCCTGTCTTCGTCGACGACGGCACCCTGGCGTCGAATTCGGAGCCTGTTCTCGACGAGATCATCGCCACTCTTCGCACGCACTTCAAGCTGCGAGACCTCGGCCCCACCTCCTTCCTCCTTGGCATCCACATCACTCGAGACCGCTCCCTTCGCACCCTCTTCCTCTCCCAGCGCCAGTACATCATCGACACGCTTGCGCGCTACAATCACGCCGACTGCCACCCTGTCACCACGCCTATGCTTCCTGGCTCGCGTCTGACGAAGGCCATGTCGCCCCAGAATGCTTCTGAGCGCGAATTCATGCAAAAGGTGCCCTATGGCAGCGCCGTCGGCTCCCTGCTCTACATCGCGACTGCGACCCGTCCAGACATCGCCTACACTGTCTCCAATCTCTGCCGCTTCATTTCGGACCCAGGTCCTCAGCATTGGCGCGCCGTCCAGCATCTGTTCAAGTACCTCCAGGGCACGAAGGACTTGAAGCTCGTGTACAGGCCGACCGACGACTCCGAGCTGTTCACCACCTTCACAGACTCGGACCACGGCGGAAACGTCGACAATGGCCGCTCCACAGGCGGGTATCTCGTCCGCATTGGTTCTGGCGCTGTCAGCTGGAGCTCTCGCCTCCAATCGCTCGTCGCACAGTCGACGACCGAGGCGGAGTACATTGCTGCCGTCGAGGCTGGCAAGGAGATCGTCTGGATGCGCAACCTGCTCTCTGAGTTTGGCTACACAGTCGAGGGCGCTTCGCTCCTGTACTCGGACAATCAGTCGTCTATCAACGTCTCAAAGAATCCCGAGCATCATGGACGCATGAAGCACCTCGACCTGCGCTTCTACTGGCTGCGAGACGAAGTGGAGGCCGGCCGGATTGTTCTCAAGTTTGTGGGGACAAACGAGATGCCGGCCGACATCCTGACGAAGGCGCTGCCTCGGGAGCGCGTTGTGCGCTGCAGGGAGATGATGGGACTCGAGTAGGCGTCTCATCACGGGGGAGTGTTGAAGATATTCATTTATGTCTGATTTCTACGCCTTTATTCTGTTCTATCTCCCTTCTATTCGCGTCTATTCCGCTCCATTCACCCTATTATCATCTAATTCCGCGTCTATACCCTCACATGCCCTCTCCACTTCACCCACTGTTCGCTATTGTACTGTACTTACTGTAGTTCAGCCTGAGCTAGCTTCCCTAGCTTCAGTTTCGAGTTAGTTACCGCTTTAGGTCGATTCTCGGCTTATTCCGAGTTTCCTCCCACGCTCCATGGCCTCTACCTGCAGCCACACGCGTCTGCTCCTCCTCAGTCGCTCATTCTGTGCTGCAGGTATGCCCTTTGCTCGTTTCTGTCTTGTTTCTCAGTCGCTCATTCTGTGCTGCAGCAATCCACTGTTTGTGTCAGTTCTGAGCGTCCCTAGCTAGTTGGCTAGCCCCTTCAACTGCGACTTCAACACAAACTTTGCATAAGGCTCCAACAAGTACAGTACAATAGCGAACAGTGGGTGAAGTGGAGAGGGCATGTGAGGGTATAGACGCGGAATTAGATGATAATAGGGTGAATGGAGCGGAATAGACGCGAATAGAAGGGAGATAGAACAGAATAAAGGCGTAGAAATCAGACATAAACGAATATCTTCAACAGTTTGCGCTGACACTGCTTGCAGGGCTCCGTGTTTCTGTAGATATTTCGGTAAAGACATATCAGAAGAGTAATAAACAACGTACTTTTGATAATAAGAAAGCCTTCATGAAACTGGTTCTAGAGACATGGAGTGCAAGGACGCGTGACGTGGACCATTGTACGCCTTCGAGATCAACAACCGGCGTCTTCCGAACCATGCCAAATGAATACCGTGACATTAAACACCCCGTCCTCCTTATGCTAGACTCCTCATCAACATCTAGCCTCTAATATAATTGCCAAAAATCATCTTAAGTATGCCCCTAAGTGCCCCGTGAATTATACGGGAATTGAAGCATGTCTTACGGTAGGCTGTCGGTTGAGCACCAAGTCGCTTCACTAACCTACAGTATGTTCCACCACACCTTCCTGACCATCCACTACCCACTGAAACCCTAATTCAAATCTCAAAGTTACTTATGATCTGATCACTGATGGCAATGTCAAGCTTCTGATGTGCAACAAGAGGGAGAACAATTCAATTTGACATGCAAAACATACAAAGTGTGGTACAAAATGACACAGCGTAAAACGATATATTGTACAGCGGGAACTGAGTCATGGTGATGTGGATACAAGAAGTGCAGCAGTTCGGTGGCCCCTGGCCCTAAACAAAAGGCAGCGGGTCAGGCAGGGGGAGCCTTGCGATGTGGCCCAAGTTCTCCGCCTCCTGCAGCCTCTCCAATGCCTCTTTGAACGTGTTGTAGTGCTTGTAAATGTTGCTCTGGATGCTAGAGACCTGGGGCAAAGTGTGATGCCTGCAGCGCGTGAGTATGGGAGAGGGTGGCATGGCATTCAGCGACCTACCATGAGAGGTAGATGCTGGGGATGACGCCTTTCGAGACCACATAGAAATGGTGTCTGCAATACAGCGCGAGGTCTTGGGGCATGGGCATGTGCCATTGTGGGCGGGGTCTGTTAGGGCGCGCAACACTGCCTTGAGGCACATCGGGCGGAGGTGCTGTTGACGTCGCAGTTGAAGGGGCTAGCCAACTAGCTAGGGACGCTCAGAACTGACACAAACAGTGGATTGCTGCAGCACAGAATGAGCAACTGAGGAGGAGCAGATGCGTGTGGCTGCAGGTAGAGGCCACGGAGCGTGGGAGGAAACTCGGAATAAGCCAAGAATTGACCTAAAGCGGTAACTAACTCGAAACTGAAGCTAGGGAAGCTAGCTCAGGCTGCACTACAGTAAGTACAGTACAATAGCGAACAATGGGTGAAGTGAAGAGGGCATATGGAGGGTATAGACACGGAATGGGACGATAAGAGGGTGAATGGAGCGGAATAGAGGCAAATAAAAAGGAGATAGAACGGAATAAAGGCGTAGAAATCAGTCATAAATGAATATCTTCAACAGGTGCAGCTGGCGGAGGCGGTGTTGAAGATATTCATTTATGTCTGATTTCTACGCCTTCATTCCGTTCCATTCATTTCTATTCCGCTCCATTCACCCTGTTATCGTCTCATTCTGCGTCTATACCCTCACATGCCCTCTCCACTTCACCTACTGTACTCACTTGTACTGTACTTACTGTAGTTCAGCCTGAGCTAGCTTCCCTAGCTTCAGTTTCGAGTTAGTTACCGCTTTAGGTCGATTCTCGGCTTATTCCGAGTTTCCTCCCACGCTCCGTGGCCTCTACCTGCAGCCACACGCGTCTGCTCCTCCTCAGTCGCTCATTCTGTGCTGCAGGTATGCCCTTTGCTCATTTCTGTCTGGTTTCTTAGTCGCTCAATCTGTGCTGCAGCAATCCACTGTTTGTGTCAGTTCTGAGCGTCCCTAGCTAGTTGGCTAGCCCCTTCAACTGCGACTTCAACAGGCGGACCAGACGTCGGGGGTGGACCAGAAGGTGGGGAGGGACCAGATGGTGGGGGAGCACGAAATGAGCCGGCGGAGGGCTGACAACTGCTGGTAGGATTGGAAGGGGGTCGAGAGGCGCAAGCCTCGTTGTCGACATTGCTTTCTGGGTATGCACCCTGTCCCGTACGGCCGGCCGTCGTTGTGCATCATCTAGGTGGGGGTGTGGACTTCAGGCCAGTTAGCCAGAAGGCTCGTTGTCTTGGTAAACCCTTACCTCCTCGTCCTCACTAGGGGACGCATCCGATGCATCTTCCTCCGCCTCGGAGGTGGTGGAGGAGTAGCCGGGCTCACCGCGCTCAGGGCAGGAGTATATGTCCTGTACGAATGTCGAATCAGCACGGTCCCCGGCGTCACACGCACCTTACCTCATAACTGTCCTCCGACAGTACACAAATGTGTACCCGGGACCGGCTCCTTGTGCTGTGTTGGAACGGCGTCGACGCTCGCAGGTGGGGGTGGGAGGATGGCGGGATGGGTCTTCAAATGGGGTGGGCGGTCAGCGCACCGTGTGACCGTGTGCGCGTGGGTTTGCAGGGGGTGATGGTGAGGGTGACGGGGATTGAGGAGGCGACGGTTTTTGTGTTTGTTGATAGGCCATTTGTATGTTCATACCGCGCTTCCCCTGGGTATGGCGTCCGGCCTCACGCCTGGGCAGCCCGCTTCAAAACTTATATTGAAAGAAAAAGATGCAAGGTGTACCTGTTATTGGTCACGGTTGAGCCGCTGCTCGATCTACCCATGTGGGTCTTCCGATACGGTGTACACTCCTGCCTTGTGATCACATCGAGGTCGTCCGAGTCCACATTGGCCACTTGCAACCACAAGATGTCGGTCTCAGATGTATCAGATGCATCACTGGTGATGTCAAAGAACACCTTACCATTTCTTTCCTTTGGTATGAGATGCCCAGACATATTAGACTGAGGGGGAGGGGGGGTGGGGTTTAGAAGGAGGATGAGGAAAAGAAAACAACAGTTACATAACATAATGATGGCACCTTAGACGGTGTTCCCACGAGGTTCAAAGCTCAGCCAACCAAATATATTTGATACAAGCCAAAGCCTGCTGCGCACTAGTAACTAAACGTCCGAGAAAGCATCTATAACGTTCGTGAGCCAGTGAAGCTCTTCGTTCAAATCATCATTGTAATGATATATACCTCATCTTCGTCCTCCTCATCCTGAGGCCGCTTGTCCAACTGTACGTCCATCGAAACCGGGCCTGAGTACTGAGGAAGGTGGTAGATTTGCTAAAGCTGCCGTCGGTGGGCGTCATTCGTCCGTCGTCAAGCGAGGGCGAGGGAGCGGATGGGGCGGCAATGCCTGGGTCGAGGACTCGACCGCCTTGGCCCATTCCTCCAGATTCCGGTCTTCAAAGTCGAGCCACACGTGCAGGCGTGGAATTTTGTGACATTGAGTCGAGTGATTTCTTCGCGTGCACCAAGGACTTTGAAGTATTTGAGTGCAGCGTCTCGGTTTGCAGGCGTGGCCCACAGTCGGGAGAGAATGTCGTTCTGGGACTCCTTCAGGAGGGAGAAGTCGCTGAGCCACCCATACTCAGTGATTTCTGCGTACTCCAAGGTCGGCCGAGGGGGGTCTTGCTGGACGGCAAGGTCGTTGTATCGGTCGACCAACCTTCGGAGGGCTGCAGATTGTCTTGTGATCGCATGCGAGATGTGATGGCAGAGCTTGTAGCCTACAGGTACACTGTTAGCTAGGTTGACACCGTACCATAGTGGCCTACCAGTGCCGATCGTGTTTGCTTTCTTCTCAACCTCGTCCACAGCACGCTCAAATGCCTGCCGTTTGACAATCGCCTTGACATGGCAATAGTCCGTGTCTGTGTTGGTCCATTGGACTGCAATCCCAAGTTGATGCTCAAGGGCGTCTACCGCGTCCAAGGCAAGCTCTAGGTGATGTGAGGCTGCCCTTTGCTCGAGCATCCTCACGCGGTCAGCAGCCTTTCAGAGCTCCTGCTCGTTGAACAACTCTGTGAAGGATTCAGGAGTGAACATTGTCAGTGTCACCTGTTGCGATCAGGTATATGCGGCCCTGTCAGAGATACCGTTAGTACCGGTCTACTGGACGAATACGACCGCTTACTGCTTATTGTTGAGGTCCTGGAGAGCCTTGACATAGTCAATCTGGTCTTGGTCTTCGTCCGCGACGGCCTTGACATCGGCAAGGTATTTCCGCTCCTCTTCATGTCATAGATCGGAATTGGCGGCAGTGTATGAGGGGATGTACTCTCAAAGGTAGCCAAGGCACTGTTGATAGTTCTTGTATAGGAAGGTGCCTATCCAAGGTTATTAGATAAATAAAAACTCAGGCTATGGTAGACATACTTAGGTCAGCGTACCGATCTTTGTCCCATTGCTGCATGGCCATTTCAAGGAATTGACGCCAATAAAAGTCGGAAGCGTGTCGAATGAGATGTGAAGCGGGATTCAGGCCAGCAAAGATATGTTTGCAAGTTGTGCGAGATCCTCAATGCCCATACTTCGAATGTAGAGGGGGTGGTGTTTGAGCTGGCATGGCCTGTCATGTGCCCAGCCATGAAAGGTGTCGACAACAATCTTAAGGTGGAGGTTCTCGGCCTTGTCCCAAAGGGAGGTCTTCTTGACGGTTTTTCCCATGGTGCAGCCGATGTCGTACCCGAACTACTGGTGTTCGCTGAAGGTGTCCATGGTCCTGTTGAGGACTGCAAGGCCGTACTTGGCACTATGACGGTTGTCAGCATGGAGATTGTAGGTGAGGAGAGGAAGGCCTACAGCTCGCTGCTCCTGATCATTTCGGTGACCCACTCAATGATCATGTGCCTGCAGGTGGAAAGAAAGGAGCCCGTCTTGTGGTATACTTTGGTCATGGACTTGCCCGCCTCACCCGCGTTGACCACGCACCAGTTTTCTGTGCACTTGCTGATCTCGTCCAAGACTGGGAGCCCTCCTTCATCCTCAGGCAACAAAGTTCCCTCCCGACCCTTCAGCTTGACCTCGTCCTTGGAGGTGTCGACCTCCTCTATCGGTATGAAGTAGTTGCTCTCGAACGTCCATTTGTCCGCTGATCCTGAGTCCCGACACTTGTGCGAGTTGCATCCATCCATGGCATGCAGGCGCGCTGGGACGAGGGGGGCTCCCCAGGCTGCTGCAGGCCCTGTTGTCAGTGCACTGCGTGAGAGGGCGAGTGGGACTTCGTACATCATATCCGCAGCAGGGGCAGGCGTGTCGAACTCACTAGGATGGGTCGTCTCTGCCAAGGACCTTGTCCATCGTGGTCTGGATTAACTTGAGGATGGCGATGTAGGCATCGAACGAGCGGGAGAATTGCTCTTGTAGGGTAGAGATGTACTTGACCTGGAATACAAGACAAAAACTGAAGGAAGACTAACATTGTGGAAGGCGCATATCGCCTTCATGAACGCCTGGACGCCGAACAACATGTGTCGCCGACGAAGGTGGTGGTAGAGGCTGAGGAGGTCGAGTGAGAAGGCGAGAGAAGGGGTTAAAGGGCTTGCATCAAGAAGGCCGCAGCATATGAGAGAGACATTTGTGTCTTCTCTGGGCCACTGCACGACGGCGAAGTCATACGACATGCCTGCAAGTTTTGTTAGAACCTTGGATACATGTAAAGGAGCAGTCTTACCATCCAATCCTATGCGCCGCATGGTGAAAAAGTGGCGCTGATTGTTGGGTGGGGGTGATTCTGGTTGTTTGTCTTTGAGGTACCTTTAGTGAAGGTATGGCTGAACAAGCAGGGGGAGAAGTGCATCCCATGCCATATCAACGCCTCGACACTTGTGGAGGCGGGTTCGTTGATCCTATGTGGGGTTCTTCCCACCAAACAAGCTGCAGGAAATCGGTCAGAGGAAGTAATGGGTAAATTGTTGAAGATATTCCTTTATGTCTGATTTCTACGCCTTTATTCCGTCCTATCTCCTTTCTATTCGCTTCTATTCCGCTCCATTCACCCTCTTATCGCCTCATTCCGCGTCTATACCCTCCACATGCCCTCTCCACTTCACCCAGTGTTCGCTATTGTACTGTACTTACTGTAGTTCAGCCTGAGCTAGCTTCCCTAGGTTCAGTTTCGAGTTAGTTACCGCTTTAGGTCGATTCTCGGCTTATTCCGAGTTTCCTCCCACGCTTCGTGGCCTCTACCTGCAGCCACACGCGTCTGCTCCTCCTCAGTCGCTCATTCTGTGCTGCAGGTATGCCCCTTGCTCATTTCTGTCTTGTTTCTTAGTCGCTCATTCTGTGCTGCAGAAATTTACTGTTTGTGTCAGTTCTGAGCGTCCCTAGCTAGTTGGCTAGCCCCTTCAACTGCGACTTCAACAGAGACTTGGATCCAGGCGCCGGGGTGGACGAGGGGACCTGTCCCCACAACGAGGTCACGCAGGCGTAGAAAAATCCTCTCCAGAACTTCGAGGGGGATGTTGAAGATATTCATTTATGTCTGATTTCTACGCCTTTATTCTGTTCTATCTCCCTTCTATTCGCGTCTATTCCGCTCCATTCACCCTATTATCATCTAATTCCGCGTCTATACCCTCACATGCCCTCTCCACTTCACCCACTGTTCGCTATTGTACTGTACTTACTGTAGTTCAGCCTGAGCTAGCTTCCCTAGCTTCAGTTTCGAGTTAGTTACCGCTTTAGGTCGATTCTCGGCTTATTCCGAGTTTCCTCCCACGCTCCATGGCCTCTACCTGCAGCCACACGCGTCTGCTCCTCCTCAGTCGCTCATTCTGTGCTGCAGGTATGCCCTTTGCTCGTTTCTGTCTTGTTTCTCAGTCGCTCATTCTGTGCTGCAGCAATCCACTGTTTGTGTCAGTTCTGAGCGTCCCTAGCTAGTTGGCTAGCCCCTTCAACTGCGACTTCAACAGGTTATGGGCCCTGCGCTCTAGCCAACATCCATCGCTTTTATCTCGCCTCACAGCACCCCCCTCGCCTCGTCCTTCTACACACCTCTCCTACCATCCCTAGAGGCCCCAGCCCTCGAGTTTCAAGTCGAACGACCCATCCGTCGCCTCCCAACGCCATCCCCATCCTCCAGGGCGCGCATTTCGCAACATCAAGCGCGCACGCAACGCCCCTTCATCCGTTCGCCTCGCCCTTGCATATTCCGCATCTACTACTCCCTATCCAACTTCGTGCCAAGCCCCAAGGCCGTCGCTTTTGTCGCTGCGCGTCCACAGCCTGTGACGCTTCCTCCTCCTCCTCCCACAAACATCAAAGGCGCCCTCAGCGCCCCTTCAACCGTTTGCTACCTCGCTTCGCGTCAGCCCTCCCTACCACCCTACCTACCCCCTCGCCAAACGCGGTAGCCGTCGCTGAAGCCGTTCGCCCTCAGGAGCTCGTTGTTTGCAGGAGGCTGTTTCGAGAAATTTTCACCTTGGGATCGGACGAGTGTAGCTTCCCATCGCGTTGTGCTATCGGTACGCGCTCTTCAGGCCTCCATCTAGACCATCCACCCTCCCCATCGCCGTCGTACCCGCCCCCATCGCCCTATCCCATCGCCCTCGGCGCCCCCTCGAACCTCTGCTCGTCCAAATCGTCGCTTTTTGCGTATATCCTCTCCAATTCCTCATTATGTCCGACTCTATCCCCAAAATCGACGCTCTCACCGGCCAAAACTACAAGGACTGGTCGAACGAGGTTCTGGCCTGGCTCCAGACCAAGGGCTGGGACGCTGTAGTGCTGGGGGAGACGTCCAAGCCGGCGGATACTGCTGCTGCCGCCCTCAAGGAGTACACCTCGATCTGCTCCAAGGCTGGGGGTGCCATCTACCTCCTCATCTCCAAGGACCAGCGAGGTCCTGTGGACGACCTTAGGCGCGACGCCCCTGCTATGTGGACGAAGCTCGAGGCGCTGCACGTCAAGAAGGCGCCTGGCGCGCGCTTCAACGCGTATGACGACCTCTTCAATGTCCGCAAGAAGGAGGACGAGTCCCTGCTCGCTATGGCGACGCGAGTCGACGATGCTATGCGTCGCATTCGTTCCCTTCGCCCTGCGTCTCTCACCCTCGAGGAGCTCGACAAGGAGCTCACCACCATGGCGTACATCCGCGCCCTCCCCTCGGAGTACTCCTCCTTCGTCTCGTCCCTCCTCCTGCTCGAGAAGCTCGACCCCGACAGCGTCAAGGACGCGTTTGTGCGCGAGGAGACCAACAGGGAGCGCAACCCCGAGTTCTTCAAGCCGGACGCTTCGTCTGCGCTCAGTGCGTCGTCGTCTGGCGCATCTGGCAAGGCCAAGGGGCAGTCCTCGCGTCCACGTCTCACTTGCGCGTTCTGCAAGAAGAGCGGGCACGAGGAGAAGACCTGCTATCAGAAGCAGATCAAGGACCTGCGTTCTCGCCTTGGGGACAAGGCCAACGCCGCTTCGTCGTCGTCTGACGGCTTCAATCCTGCTGGCGAACACGCTGGCAGCGCTGCATCCGCAAGTGTCGCTCCTTCCGACCCCCTCTCGCCGCTGCAGCTCGATGCTGACGTCGATTGGAATGCAGACACCGGCGCCACGTCTCATATGACCCCGCATCGCCACTTCTTCGCCTCCTACCGTCCCCTTCGCACGCCCATTCGCCTCGCAGACGGAAAGACGGTGTACAGTGCAGGAGTCGGTTCAGTGGTGTTCAATCCGGTTGTAGCAGGAAAGGCGCAGGGTGCCGTCGAGTTTACTAGAGTCCTCCATGTTCCCCATCTTCGCAATAATCTCCTCTCTGTCCTCTACCTTGCGAAGCATAAGGCGTTCGTCGTCACCATCAAGGGGAGCCGCGTCTCCTTCGCTAAGGACGGCGCTGTGTGGTTCACTGCAACGATCAACGATGCGAACACCGCCTATCTCGATGGTTCCACCTCTACAGCGTCGCACTACGCCCTATCCGCCGCGCTCGCCGCCTCTACGCCGCTCGACGCGTCCCTATGGCACCGCCGCCTGGCTCACTTCAACCACGCTGGTCTCCAGCGCATAGTGCGCGAGAATCTCGTCACCGGTCTCGTCTTCAACTCGTTAGAGAAGCCCGACCCTATCTGCGAGCCCTGCCTCGCTGGCAAGATGCATGCCGACCCGTTCCCCTCCTCTACCACCGTCTACACAAAGCGCCTCGCCCTCGTCCACTCTGACCTGCACGGTCCGCTTCCAGTCCGCACCGCCTCTGGCTATCGCTACTGGGTCCTCTACATCGACGCCGCCTCGCGTTTCTACGCCGTCTACCTGCTTCGCAAGAAGTCGGACCAGTACGAGGCGTTCAAGGACTTCAAAGCGTGGGCCGAGAAGCAGACAGGCGAGAAGCTGCTCGCGCTGCAGGACGACAAGGGGGGCGAGTACATGGGGCGCAACATGGACGAGTTCTGTTCGCTGCACGGGATCGAGCGCCGTCATACGACGCGCAATCGCCCTCAGCAGAACGGCGTGGCGGAGCGTGCAAATCGCACCATTGAGGAGGGTGTCACCGCGATGCTTGCGGAGTCCGGCCTGCCTGCGTCTTTCTGGGGAGAAGCGCTCAGTGCCTACATCCACGTCCGCAACCGCCTGCCCACCGCCGCCATCAAGGCGCACACCACGCCCTTCGAGCTCTGGCACGGGTCCAAGCCGGATGTGAGTCGTCTGCGCGTGTGGGGATGCACCGCATACGTCCATATCCAGCGCGACAAGCGCAAGGGCCTGCAGCCGCACATGGTGAAGGCCGCCTTCATCGGGTATCCGGAGGGGTACAAAGGCTGGAAGTTCTGGGACCCTATAGCGAAGAAGGTCATCATTTGCGAGCGCGCCGACTTTGATGAGCGCGATTTCCCTCGCTCCAGGCTCAACAAGCCGCTCCTGCCCTCGCCTTCCGCTCCCCTCTTCCCTCCTCCGCCTCCATCGGAGCCTGCTCCCTCTCAGCTGGTGCTGGATGCCGGGGGAGACGACGACTCGTCCTCTGCTGAGCAAGACGAGCCTGATCTGCCTCCAGCTCCGCCTGCTGATGAGCATGATCAGGATGCGGCCGATCCCGCTCCTGCGCCGCCTGCAGCCGATCCTGCACCTCCCTCTCCACATGCGGGTCCTTCGCGGCCTGCTCCTCGAGGGAGGAAGCGCGCCGCCTCGCCCACCGGTCCTCTGCGCCGTAGCACGCGCGACGCCGTGGTCAAGGCGCGATCGAACAGCTGGCAGCCTCAACCAGTGCCCTCCAAGGCGAAAGTGCGCGAGCCGCTTCCTGCAGTCGAATCCGACGAGGAGGACGATGCTCACAGCGACTCTCCTGAGCCGTGGGCGAATGACGACGTCTACTCTGCGCAGGAGACGCCTGAGGCCGCCTTTGCCATCCACACCGCGTTGGAGACTGCCCTTCTATCCGCAGACGGCGAGCCGCTCTCCTACAGGCAGGCTATGCAGCGTCCAGACGCGGAGATGTGGCTTGCAGCGTGCAGAGAGGAGCTCGACGCGCATGCAGCCAATGGCACCTGGTCTATCGCTTCCCTTCCCCCTGGCGCGCACGCCGTCGCATCGCGCTGGGTCTTCAAGGTCAAGCGCAAGGAGGACGGCTCCATCGAGCGCTACAAGGCGCGCGTCGTCGCGAAGGGCTTTGCCCAGCGTCCTGGCTTCGACTACTTCGAGACCTTCGCTCCCACTGCCAAGTTCCAGGCCATCCGCACTGTCCTCGCCCTCGCCGCCGTCGAGGATCTCCACCTGCGCTCCATCGACATCTCCCATGCCTTCATCAATGGCGACCTCGATGCGGAGGTCTACATGAAGCAGCCTGAAGGCTTCGAGGAGGGTCCTCCTGGCGCGGTCTGCAAGCTGCAGAAGTCGATCTACGGCCTCAAGCAGGCCGCTCGCCTGTGGAAGATCAAGCTGATGGAGGTCCTGTGCGACAAGATGGGATTCCGCTGCATCTACAGCGACGCGTCAATCTACGTGCTCCAGCGCGACGCTGTGCGCGTTCTCCTCCCTGTCTTCGTCGACGACGGCACCCTGGCGTCGAATTCGGAGCCTGTTCTCGACGAGATCATCGCCACTCTTCGCACGCACTTCAAGCTGCGAGACCTCGGCCCCACCTCCTTCCTCCTTGGCATCCACATCACTCGAGACCGCTCCCTTCGCACCCTCTTCCTCTCCCAGCGCCAGTACATCATCGACACGCTTGCGCGCTACAATCACGCCGACTGCCACCCTGTCACCACGCCTATGCTTCCTGGCTCGCGTCTGACGAAGGCCATGTCGCCCCAGAATGCTTCTGAGCGCGAATTCATGCAAAAGGTGCCCTATGGCAGCGCCGTCGGCTCCCTGCTCTACATCGCGACTGCGACCCGTCCAGACATCGCCTACACTGTCTCCAATCTCTGCCGCTTCATTTCGGACCCAGGTCCTCAGCATTGGCGCGCCGTCCAGCATCTGTTCAAGTACCTCCAGGGCACGAAGGACTTGAAGCTCGTGTACAGGCCGACCGACGACTCCGAGCTGTTCACCACCTTCACAGACTCGGACCACGGCGGAAACGTCGACAATGGCCGCTCCACAGGCGGGTATCTCGTCCGCATTGGTTCTGGCGCTGTCAGCTAGAGCTCTCGCCTCCAATCGCTCGTCGCACAGTCGACGACCGAGGCGGAGTACATTGCTGCCGTCGAGGCTGGCAAGGAGATCGTCTGGATGCGCAACCTGCTCTCTGAGTTTGGCTACACAGTCGAGGGCGCTTCGCTCCTGTACTCGGACAATCAGTCGTCTATCAACGTCTCAAAGAATCCCGAGCATCATGGACGCATGAAGCACCTCGACCTGCGCTTCTACTGGCTGCGAGACGAAGTGGAGGCCGGCCGGATTGTTCTCAAGTTTGTGGGGACAAACGAGATGCCGGCCGACATCCTGACGAAGGCGCTGCCTCGTGAGCGCGTTGTGCGCTGCAGGGAGATGATGGGACTCGAGTAGGCGTCTCATCACGGGGGAGTGTTGAAGATATTCGTTTATGTCTGATTTCTACGCCTTTATTCTGTTCTATCTCCCTTCTATTCGCGTCTATTCCGCTCCATTCACCCTATTATCATCTAATTCCGCGTCTATACCCTCACATGCCCTCTCCACTTCACCCACTGTTCGCTATTGTACTGTACTTACTGTAGTTCAGCCTGAGCTAGCTTCCCTAGCTTCAGTTTCGAGTTAGTTACCGCTTTAGGTCGATTCTCGGCTTATTCCGAGTTTCCTCCCACGCTCCATGGCCTCTACCTGCAGCCACACGCGTCTGCTCCTCCTCAGTCGCTCATTCTGTGCTGCAGGTATGCCCTTTGCTCGTTTCTGTCTTGTTTCTCAGTCGCTCATTCTGTGCTGCAGCAATCCACTGTTTGTGTCAGTTCTGAGCGTCCCTAGCTAGTTGGCTAGCCCCTTCAACTGCGACTTCAACAGGGGATGGTGTGGATGGGGTGAGGGGGGGGCGCGAGGAGTAGGAGCTGAGGCGCGATTGGGAGTGGAGAGGTGACATTGGGGACGCCATTGTGGACGGGGACATCGGGGACGTTGGCCATTTGCGTTGAGAGTGGTCAACGAGGAGCTGGTAAAGCATCAGGATTTCAATCATTTACAAGGACGAAAGGATGCGCACCTGGTGAAAAAAACACTTGACACCAGTAGTACTCGACCGCGAGCATTCAGGATGACTTTGTACGCGTTGGGAGATACCAGAGGAGCAAGACAAGCAACGAGGAATGTCAAGCGAGAACGCATGTGCCGAGCGAGACGAAGGCGTGCGATCGGCAGATCCGTGGCCCGCTTGCGCGCAGGGTGGACGATTGCGTTAAGTCCCGCTGTGCGTTCCTGCGCAACCCTCCTTGGAAGTTGGAAAATTACCGCCATCCCAACCTACCTCTCCATCGACATGTATCCCGTTGAATCCCCCTCACAGTCATTCCATCCTCCTATCTTTTCTCTCCCGTGGAACTTACCGTCATAGTCTTCCTGCTCCTTCGGCTCATGATGGAAGACAATGCTGCTCGCCATGGGCCCGCAAGTTGGATCGCCGTCACACAGGTGTGCCACGCATGGAGGGAGCTTGCCATCGGGTGCCCCGCTCTATGGGGAACTATCCCCCTCCTCGGCAAGCCATGGTTCGAGGTTTTTGTCAAGCGCGCCATCGACTCGCCATTGGACCTGTACGCCCTCCCGATGTACCTCTCCGATACGCGACGCGGACACCGCGACGTCGAGCAATGAGTCGTCCAGTTCCCTCTCCACTGAATCTGCACGTTGCACGCCAATTATGGATCCATTGCCCTCGCAAATATTCCTGCCCCGCTGCTCGAAGCAATTGCGTTAACCGGCCACCATGCCCATCCCACCCTTACCTCATTTTCCGATCCAAACCTGTTCGCCGGGGGTTTCCCCAACCTTCAGTCCGTCAAGCTTACCAGTGTTGGATTGCTCTCTACTATCCCACTCCTTTAAGCCCCACTCACCGTCCTGCACATCCCCGATGACCTCTGGGAGCAAAACGGCAGTGACCTTGAAGGTGTCCTCCGTAACCTCACCATGCTCGAAGAGCTCCTCCTGTGTGACGCGTGCCCCTCGCCCGCGAAGACCTCCGACAGCTCCAGCCCATCCTCCCCGGTGTCTCTTCCATCCTTGCGGTGTCTGGAGTTGCACGACGATGTCGCAAAGGTTGCATGCGTGTTGTCATACATGACCTATGGTGTCGAGTGTGCCGTTTACGTGTGGATCCCATGGGAGACGGCTCTCAGAATGGAGCCCGTGATGTATACAATGTCCAAGGTCTTTTTGCCCCAGCCATCGTTCATACCTATTGAGTCGGCGGTGATTGTCGATGAGGGAGCCGATTGTTGAAAACACAGAGGGACCTTCAGTCATAAAGTGAAACACAAAGTGGACTGGCCGGGGATTGAACCCAGGACCTCCCATATTCTAGAAGGGTGCTCTAACCAACTGAGCTACCTGTCCGATAGTGGGAACAGGTTGGTAGTTGAGATAGAGGATATCACCGAGCTCTGATTGTGTGCAACAGGCCAGGGCTTAGCCTTATTTCAACACCGATGTGGCCGTCCGTGTACCTGCGGGTTTCGCCGCCCACGTCAAAGGTCAATTCCCCGGCTCATACGAGTAAACCGATGACTGTGGTTTCCACGAACTGGTTTTTTGCGCAACTGACGACGCGGGTCGTACGGGTGCAGCAAGTTTCCTCCAGATCATCCCCACCTATATTCGCTCCACCGACAATGTCGTCATCCAGAGCCAAAGCTTCGAAGACGAACCTGGGGAATCCTGGGAGTCCGACTATTGCCGTGTCAATCCATCCACCCTCATCATCATCGGGCACGCCGCCAAACAGCTCACCCTGTCTTCAGCACTCCCGAACCTCCTGCATTCGCAATGGGGACGCCTGCGCACCATCGAGGTGATTTTGATGAGTCCACAGCGCCGACAACCCTCCTGGGGAACCAACCTGAAACGCCTACTCCGTGCAGTTGAGGACCACAACACCACCACCTGGGAGCCAGTCTTGTTGCGTGTGTTCTTTCACCACCGGCTGCGGATGACAGACGAAGCGGAGGACACTATCTTTATGCAAGAGGGGTGGGAGGAGTTGGATCCTCGCCTTGCCGCAGACATAACCCCGTCTTGTCAGTACAACTTTGCGGCGCAAGTGCCTCCCGCCGGTGCGAGTCCTATCAAATGGTACCATCGTCCAGTCACTGCGGTATCAAGGGGGGTGGATGGTTATGACGGGATCCTGTGTTCGCAGTCGTTGGATGAAAGCAATGTTGGGTTATTGTAGAACCACATAGTGTACTGGAAATGAATGTTATTGCGGGGAAATGTGATAGGATACAAGGAGGAGTCGTGTACACTTCAGATTCCAGTCGTGCAAACTTGGACCCACGCCTACGTTATGTAATGTCCGCCTGGTCCGTGGTCACGGTACCGGTCCTGCTGGAGTGTTGATTGCTCCCACGGTGCACGGTTTGTTGATTGTCACGTGATCACGGCGGAGGACACTTGACGGGCGGTGCAATGCCTTCACTCTCACCTAACCTCTCACCTTACCCATTGCTGCGACACCACACTACCCGTCCCATCTGGCGTCATGCCCCCCCCACGCGTCCTCAGACAAACATGCGCTTAGGTTGTAAACCCTATGCACGGACAGCCCCAAAGATGTTCTATGACTGGCAAAAAGGCACCGAGATGGGCACTTCCTTCATCATGCGGGCCATAGACATATCAAGAGGCGGATTCCTTGGTGCAACCTCCTCAGTCCTCAACCTCCCTCCTCCTACTCTTCGGCGGGCTACCGTGGATTCCGAACCAGAGGGTGCAACGGCCGCGCCTTCAGCCTCAATTTCGACAGTTGCACCTACGGCGCAACCTCACCAAGAGACGCCTTCCCGCCTGAGCTCTGGTGGGTTCCAGACTTTTGAAGCCCGTCTCAAGATCCGCCGAAACATCTGTCGATATGGACCACAAAATGCTCAACATCCCGCCCGAAAACACGATCCTTGGTGCGACACGTTGCTTCATCAACTCGGTGTGTGATGCTCCACTTACACGCTTATTTTTCTCATGCTAACGGCACTCTCAGCATTTTCCAATTCTCTCGTGGATTCCCGAGCGCGACAGCTTCCTGGATGCTGTGGTGTATTGTGCGGGTCGAGGCATATACAGGCACGCCAAACTGTGCCCGCGCTGCTCCAAGGACAATGGCAAGCACGAGCCCATGTATCGCTGCAAGGATTGTTTCGGTGGCGTGATACACTGTAAGGAGTATACCGTGGAGATGCATGCCGCTCTTCCTTTCCATTGGCAGGAGGTGTGTGACCCACTCTGCCTCCTATTTCTGCCTGCGTACTTATCTGTCGTCGATTCTCCTCAGGTTTGGGATGGCACAAAGTTCACCACAATGAGCTAAACGGCTCTGGGTATGCGCCTCCAACTGTGCCACGCTCCCGGGTGCGTGTGCAAAGATCTCTTTTCGGCCCCCAAGGACTTTGTTGTCATCAACGAGAATGGCGTGCACTCCGTCGCCGTGGACTACTGTGGTTGCGGACTTTCGAATGGCCTAACCAAAAAGGACCAACTCCTGTGCTTGCGACTCTGGCCGGCAACCATCACAGACCCGCGCACGGCGGCAACTTTCAAGGTTTTAGACACTTTCGAGTTGTTCTGTCTGCCGGGCAGGAATAACGGATATGATTATTGGCACATCCTGTCCATGTGAACACACCATGCAGGCTTAGAGGTAGTCTCGGTATGTCTGTCCATGTCATTGCTGGTGTTTGTGCCTTGCTTACCATGGGACGTGGTAGGATTGTATGTCAATGTGGTCCATGGTTTTGCATGAATGGTTAAACATCCAAATGGCCAAACATGCAGGTCGAGCTCACAATCCTTCGGGGATTGCAGGCTCGTCGGCTGGGGAGTTCGCGGTGCTTTGTCCCGCGTGCCCTGATCCAGAAATGAATTTGCCCGCCGATTGGAAAAATGCCCCCCCACGAAAGAGGTACGTACTGCCACACTGCGTCGTTTGCAATATGCTTATCTGTACCATACCTAGCTGGCTATACCGGCAATTTCTGGGGATGGACGCAAACTTCAGGATGAAGAGCTGCATGCGATCTACTGATGCTACAGATCCAGCTCTCAACGAGGGAAACATGTACTTGGTGCAGAACAAAATGTACATGGGTTACCTGAAGGAACACACAGCCAATATTGAGGTGAGCTATGAGCTCCTGATCCAGCCACATGACACAACTGAACCATGTAACTCACAGCTTAGTACTTGCTCACACTTCGCAGCCATGTCCGACGCAAATCTCAAAAGCGCCAAAGGCCTTCGGTCGACCGGTCTGGCGGGCGTATTTTGTATCCACCATGAATATTGGCTGCCGTGCAGCTTGGGAGACCTTCAAAAGGGTGAAAGGTGGGTGAGCTATCGCTGCCTTTCCAGGGTGTAAGCTTGAGCTAATGTCTGCTTTAGGTACTGCAACATGGATTGCGTATTTGCAAGTACAATGTGATTCGTGAACACCGTCGGATTGGTCGTTTCGTACAACATTGCCTGTCAATGGTACAAAAACCTCCGCCGTCATATAGGGACAATACAGAGCTCTTTTGGAGACGAAGCTGCACCTGGCATGTCGGAAGAGGCTTTGGGACCAGACGATCTGGATACATCAATGTTACAAGATGAGTCAGTGGGAGAGGCAGGGCAAACAAAAGAATGTGCGTTGGTGCTTCACGGTATCAAGCGTATCCTGAAAGCGGTCATCAAGTTCGCGGTGCCGAAAATGCATGTCGCCGCCCACCAGGTCGGGTGCTCCCTAAATTTTAGTTTTCATTGGCTACTTGGGTGCGGGAAGATGGATGGCAAAGCACCCGAGTGGGCTTGGGCCTGGTTGAACGGCATGGCAGCAAGTACGCGGGAAATGGGCCCTAGACGGCGGCGGGACACCATCGACTTCTTCTGCGGTTTCGAGAACTGGAAGAAGTTCTGCAATTCGAGTGAGTCTTACTGTCTCCAGATGTGCACACCTTAACTGACGGGCAATGCCACAACACAGAGGAAACCTTCTACCAACACCTCTGCAACACACTTCTCATGGCCGAAGAACACTGTGGAATCTTCGACAATTTGACGGCGGCCCTTGAGGAGGACCACCCAGAAGAGCTCAAGGCATGGCGGGCCCAGATAGAGGCTTCAGAGGACAGGCAGGAGGGGGAGAACCCGTATGCCAATGTGGAGTGCTGTGAGTTGACCGATGGTGAGAGTGGATATCAGGGGCTGACCAGCGCCGTCATCTAGTGGTTGACGTGAACGAGGTTATTGAGGAATTGGTCAAGGAATCAAACCAGGAAACTCGGGCAAATTTCTCACTTAAGGAGCTCAACAAAGGTGAAGGCGAGGGTTGAACATCGGCAATAGAGGTTATGCTGCACGCGCTGGAAGTGGCCGACATCCAGTAAGTTGTATCCTGCATCAAGAAACGGAGGGCTATAACTGACCTTGGCCGCAGGATCAAAGTGCGTCAGATGCGACCAAAGGGTGCTTCCGATGTGCTTAGCGAAGCGGAGACCACACACCTACGGGAGTCAAGGGTGTCCTTACTCTCACACATCAAACAGGTCCGCGCAAACCAGCGTCAGCATTGTCCACAGATCCTGTCACTGTTGGAGGCATCAGAGGTCGACGCTGAAAGACATGAGCCCAAAAACGTCCAACTGCTCCTCCCCTCCGAGCTCTCAGACGCGAGGAGAAACGAGATGGTGCCACCCTGGCTCTGCGAGGTTGAATCCCGCCTCCGGTTCGCGTGGATGGCCACTTCATTGGACTCGTTATGACACTACCTCCAGTACCGAATGTTCTTGAATCGGTCGAAAGTCAAAAACATCACGGGCCAGTGCTCAAATGCGCATGCACGGACCTCCCAGGCTTGGGTCGAGGTGTCTGTGGTTCATTCGAAGTTGGCATATCGAGCGCACTGCCTGGCCTACGCTAAACTCAAAGGAGAGGGTCCATGGACGAAGGAGTTCAGGGTGCTGAGGGACGAGGACGTAAAGGGGCTCAGGGATTGAGTGCTCGACAAGATTCTACAAGCGGATGTCGGAAGAGTGAAGCAGTATTTGCAGGACCGAGCACCTCCATCTCCTCTGCCCCCTGCTTGATGTCCTCCATCGCAATGTCTTCCTCGCCGACTGGAGGGTCGAGGAGGGTCGAGGAGGCCACTCGGGGAGTGGGCAACCGTGACGGGGTGTCTCGGATTGAGATCACCAAGGTTGCCCTCACTGCGGGGGGCTTGACCGGTGGGGTGGGGGTGGTCTCACCCGAGCTGTCGGCGGGATGGGCGGTGGCACAAGAGGCGGGGGAGGGGGACAGCTCACCGGTTGTCCCCGAGCTGTGGGCGGGAGAGGGGCCAGGCAGGGTGGGCAGCAGAGCATGACACGAGTTGATCCGCGGATATCCGAGGGTTTTTTTGACAGATATCTGTGGTCTCAAAATCAATACCTCAATCCTTACAGGTATCAGGCATGCAGGTACCTGTACCCAGGGGTTGGAAACCCACGGGTGTGCCTGGAGGGTACCTGTCAGCAACGGTCTACCTGCGGCGCAGGTTCAGGACGTCGCGACGAGGTACAAGGCGAGGGGAGACGAGGATGGGATCGAGGGGGGCAAGTGATAAACGAGAGTATGTATCTATCCCTACAGTACTTAGGAGGATACCCCAGGTAGCCGGAGAATAGAAAAGGTCGAGATGACCCTCTCCTCATAGATTAGAGAGCCCTTATATACATGAGGATAAGAGCCCAAACAAGGACAAACAAAGCCGGAGTAGGAGTGGGTCAGGACGGACTACGAAGTGGGTACCACAGAGTACGAAGTGGGTCACAACACGAGGCAAGGTAAGTATGACTCCAAGGTCTAGACCATGACCGAGGAAGCCGAGAAGACCGGTATGCCCGAAGGGCCGGACGCGATGTGAAGCGAGGCGAAGTCCTATGCGAGGTCCGATGGTAAACTATAGTAAAGTAAGGTCCGATGTATATATTTAGGAGGCGTTCATGACAGTACCCAAACAGGTACCCACAGGTATCGCAGC
Source organism: Amylostereum areolatum (assembly GCA_012932865.1). Classification (NCBI taxonomy): domain Eukaryota; kingdom Fungi; phylum Basidiomycota; class Agaricomycetes; order Russulales; family Stereaceae; genus Amylostereum; species Amylostereum areolatum. The sequence continues at coordinate 509,584 of SAXG01000010.1, forward strand.
TCATGTCCACCTTGGTCACTTTACATGGTCATATAGGGAACAAATATGGCAGTTGGATAGGTTATCAAGGGTATAGTAGACCATAGAGGTGGTAGAAGATGCATTCTGTAGAGTTTAGGAGGGTACATCAGCAATCTAACACATTGAGTTAAGGCATGTTTTGGCTAGTTGCCAAGTTGTACAACCCATAAAACAAGTGCAACACCCAAACTGTGAAACTGGTCTGAAACCTACGTATTCATTGGGGGGTTGGTCAACTGAACAATAACTGAAGCATAACCTAGGTAAACTAGAGACCAAGTACTTACTAACACACCTTCAACCTACACCTTGGCATTTCTTATTTGCTTGTAGACCTTAATCACACAATATTATGATGACCAAAGCAATTATATTGTGCATAGTATTGTAACAATAGTAGGAAAATGTATGTAATATAATAATGTCTGATAAGCAATCCTAAGTAATGAGACAGTGGGGCATTGAGGCACAAGAAGGACAACGAGAGGCAACACAACGGCAGGGGTAACACAACGGCAGGGGCGCCGAGGCACAGGGGGACCAGACGGAGCATTGATCAGGCAGCGGAGATGACGAGGGTGGTAGGGAGACGAGGTGTGGGGCGACGCGACAGTAGGTACGACGCAATGGTGGGGGGCAATGAAAGGGAGGGGTGACAACAGCGGGGTAATGCGACAGTGGGGGAGATGCAATGGCGGGGGACGAGGGCGGGAATAACGAGGTGGCGGGGTGTCGAGGTGGCGGGAGTGACGAGGCAACGGCGATACAATGACCGGGCTTCAAGACAAATGGGTGACCAGGCAGCAGGGTGGCGGGACAGCAGTGAGACGGGACGGAGGCGAGGCGAGACGGAAGGGTGACGAGACGGAGGGACAACAAGGTGGCGGGGATAACGAGGTGGCGGGGGTGATGAGGCAGGGTGGAAACGACGGCAGGGGCAATACGACGGTAGGGGCGCGGCGGCGGCGGGGGCAACACCATGAAGGAGTTGACAAGATGGGGGGGGATGAGGGCGGGGTGACGAGGTGGCGGGAGAGATTCGAAAGCGGGGGCGACACGACGACCGGGGTGACGAGACAAGGCGGCGGGGGCAACGCAATGGTGCTGGTGACGGGACAGAGGGGAGATGAGGTAGCGGGGTGAAGAGACAGAGGAGGCCACGATGGTGAGCTAGAGCTCTTCACGAGTGCACTCTTACAGGTACCTGCAACCTTGAGACAGGTACCTGTGGTTCCAGATCTTATACTCTCACTCTCACGAGTATCAGGCACACAGGTACCTGTGGCACAGATACTCCCACTCGCGGATACACAGGTATGACAAGTACCTGTTGTTCCTAGAAAATATGATATAAGCGGCAGCGGGGGCCTTCTCGGACTCACCTTGGAAGCTCTGTTAAGCATATTGACACTCCATTTTGAAGGTGAGGATAATGCCAGTAACATTTGGGTACAGGTAAACATGCATCAGGTTATGATACAGCGTACCATGCAAGGCTTTCAATCATATATGTGAGGAGAGGAGAGGAAAGGGATGAGAAAGGAGCCACAATGGAAACAACAGTACATAAGGATCTGCAAGAGATAATGCTTATACCAATTCAATAGCTATTATTTGTAATTATATCAAGATCAACCCTGCCAAAGTATCTGATAGGTATTTGACAGGTACTTGCACAGGTAACCTGTGAGCTCAAAAGTCATACCTGCACTCTCACAAGTATCAGGCACACGAGTACTCGTATCCGCGGATGGCAATACCCACGGATGTGCCTTACAGGTACTCATACAGGTACTCACGAGTATAGCCACTCGTGAAGAGCTCTATGGTGAGCCTACGTGGCAGTGGGAGTGGGGAGGGAGGGACAACAACAACAACAACAACAACAATGGGTCATGGTCGTGGTCGTGATGAAAGAGAGTGTGCGCTGGCACGGTGACAGAAGTAGCCGCATGAGTAAGTCAGCTGTCCCACGGTTAAATGGCTTTAGGGCAGGCCTGATTTAGCCTTCGGGCAAATCCCGAGGCGCGCGCGGCAAGGTGCGAGAAGTTGCCGAGTTTACCGGAGTTTCCTTAACTGGCCAAACCATAGAAGAAGCTAACTGTCTATCAACTGTCAGCAAACTCTCCAACTCAATGTGTTAAGTTGCTGATGTAGAAGCTTATTAAAAGAGCAAAAATGATGGCTCAGGCATCAATTTTAGGCCCACAGGTTTCTCACAGGTACCTTTGCAGGTTACCTGTTGTCTCAGAATCAATACCTCAATCCTTACAGGTATCAGGCACACAGGTACCTGTATCCATGGGTTGGATACCTGCGGGTGTGCCTGAAGGGTACCCAAACAGGTACCCACAGGTATAGCAACTCGTGTCATGCTCTGGTGGGCAGAGTGTCTGCCAAGGCGGGGACGACCTGGCCCCTTGGCGCGGAGATCGCGCTGATGGCAGGTGGGCCGTCACGTACGGAGGGGGAGGGGGTGGGCCGATGGCTGCCAGGGATGCGCTCACCACTCACCAACGGCATGCCAAGCTCGTACAGGAGCTCCTGCCAGTCGACGCCAGCTGAGGTGGCTCTGCCCCGAACATCAAGCGCAATCTGATGGATCATGTTGAGGTCTGGAGCCTCGCCAACACCCATGAATGCCTCTTGACAGCCGGAAAACACCGCACAATGGCCTTGCAAGAGACCCGCCCGACTAGCCTGGGATGCCGCCGAGCCGCGGCAAGGGTTGGGGGTGCGGGGGACTGGAGGGACGGTGGGCATGGTGGGAGGGAGACCAGGGTTGAAGGTCACCTGCTGGGGGGGCTCCATGCCGAAGGCGTACGGCGCCATGTGAGGGGGAAGAGGGAGAGTCTCAAAGACTCTCGTCTCCACGTTCGTCATCCTTTGGGTGATGGCACCCATGTACGCGGTCATCCGCGTCATCTCGATCAATGTCTGTGTCGTAGAAGCTGGGGTACCACTCTACGACTGTGTGTCCGTTCTTCTTGTAGGCGTATCACTTCTTTGTACGCTCGTTGAATCTGATACCGAGGGGAACAGACCAAGGCTGATCTTGTCGTGGTGGAGGTGGAAGGGAGCCTTCTTCTTTGGGAGCAGTGGCGAATTCTTCTCGCTTGGGGGTCTGGGGGTTGTAGATACGGTCGTGCTCCTGGGCCGCAACATTGAGATCAGTTTGTTCTACATAAGGGAGGCTCTCCTCGTTGTTGAAGTACTAATGGGCAGTGACTCCGTCGTCGTGTGTCCAATGTACGGTTTGTCGTCCACCAAGGGTGAGCATCAGGGAAACACTCCCCTCATGATTCCATCTAATTTGTCGGAATTTCTCATAAAGGGATTATGGCTAATTCAACATAATCAGAGCAAATATCAGCTCAAATGTCACACCTTCTGCTAGTACTATCAGGCTTGTTATATGCTAATGAATTCACTTTGAGATCACACCAGTAGTAGAGGTAAATCAATATATTAAGCAGTGATCAATGTGTATTATAAATAATATACTACATATAGTAGACAGTGTGAGACAGTAGACAGCGTGAGACAGCGGGAGGCAAGACAGCAAGGGGGCGAGATGGCGAGGGGTACGAGATGGCAGAGCGTGAGACGGCGGGAGGCGAGACGGCGGGGCATAGGGGCATGAGACGGGGGGGTGAGACAGTGAAGGGCAGAGGGCGAGACAGTGAAGGGCAGAGGGCGAGACAGTGAAGGGCAGAGGGCGAGACAGTGAAGGGCAGAGGGCGAGACAGTGAAGGGCAGAGGGCGAGACAGTGGGGCACGCACTACCGCAGGGTGCAGCACAACAAGGGGTGAGACCGCAGAGCATGAGACGGCAGCGAGCATGAGACGGTGGCAGGCGAGACAGCGGAGGACGAAGTGCAAGACAGCAGGGCGGGCAAGATGGCAGGGGACCGAGCGCAAGATGGTGTGAGACGGCAGGGTGTAAAATGACAGGGTGCAAGACCACAGAGCACAAGACCGCGGGGCGTGAGACAGCGGGATGGTGGAGGGCAAGACGGCGGAGGGCGGAGGGAGAGACAGCAGGGGGCGGGGCGTGAGAGGGCGGGGCACATGGGACAGCAGGGCACGAGACAACAGGGCATGAGACTGCAGAGCACAAGACCGCAGAGCGCGAGATGGCGGGGTGTGAGATGGCGGGGGGCGTGAGACGGCGGAGGACATGACAGCGGAGGGCCGAGGAAGAGACAGTGGGGTGCGCGAGATGGAAGGGGGCGAGACAACAGGGGGCGAGATAGCAGGGGGCACAAGACAGCAGATGGGGAGACGGCGGAGGGTGGAGGGCAGAGGGAAAGAGGGCGGAGGGCGAGATTGCGGGGGGTGAGATGTGGAGTATACACCAATGAGCTGCTTACATCGTTTTTTATTGATAACACAAGGAAATACTTCAGAATGGCACTTGAAAAGCCATATGCTATGCCATCCACCATAACTATGCTTGGTTCGGATGTTGTTGAGGCCAGATACAAGAAGGAATGGGATGGATGGCTCGGATGAGGTGTGGATGATGGTGAGAGAAGTCTGAGAAGACAAGTCGCGAGTTGTCGCAAGAGTTGTGCTGGCAGTGTGACATACTGTGACAAAGTGTAACTGAAATCGTCACCAATGGCATTCATTCATTCATTCTCTACATTATGTTTCATACAATCATTTATAATCCATTCAGTGACATTTAGGAGGTCCTGAACGAACGACTCGCACCAGAATTACAGAGGTATGTTCGGAGATACCACACCTCATCTGCTAACCTTCTGAAAAGTCGATTTGTCACGCTGTTGTGTGGCACGTCGTGTCAAATTAGTGGCCCGGTTAGCGGATTTTAGGAGGGGAGTGATTCCCTGATGAGGGTGTAGTACTCGCCTGGGGTAGCTCCACGAGTGAAGCCGAGAGGGAGGTCTGGAGTAGTGGCGCGAGGGGAGGATTCGGAAGCGATGGTGGTGTCTAAAAGAAGTCCGCCGCAATGGGGCGACAGCCTAGGAGGCAAGCGATGAGGTAGGATGCTCTGAGAGCCTGGCAGACCTTATGCTGATGACAGCGCTACAGCAGCTCCTTACGGCTGGTGACCATTCAACGAAGTGGTGGTGGCAGTGTAGATTTGGGCGTAGGGAGGGCAAAGTTATAGACGGTGGAGAAGCTTTGACGGACAAGTGATGGTGGCAGATGGGTGTTAGAACAGGTATGCCAGGTGGGGGAGTGGATGGAGAACTCGAAGTGGTTCTAATCTATGTCAAAGTGCACAACAACGCAAGCGTAGAGGCAGAGGATCGTCTGCCTACCGTGGCTGTGATTCCAGCGCCACTCATAAATGCAACAGTTGATGCCATAGACTTTCCAGGTGTGCTCTTTGCAGAGGAGCTTGAGGGTGCGTAGGCGATTAACAGTGACGGCATCTTCTTGGGGCCAAGGGAAGGGGGCATCGCAATTAGAGTTGAAGGTCTGGAGATTGAATGCAATAAAGATCGGTTGATCGAGCAGTTCCAGGATGGGGGATTTAATGTCGTAGAGACGGCAAGGGATGTGGTGAGGTGGGTGTGGGGGAGATTGTCCTAGTGTTAGAGATCAGTCCAGCGACTGGCAGATCACCCAAGTCACCCAAAAAGAGAGAATGAAGAGGATGGATTGGCAAGAGAGGGTCCCAGTCCGGGTGTAGGGCCGAAGCAGTACGTGGGGAACAAAGAGGACAATCTAGGGAAAAGGGATGCAGAGGAGAGCCTTATATATGTACAGGATCAACGATGCGAGAATAGTGCAAGTGGGAGAGAACAATAAGGAAAAGGAAGGAGGAGGACGGAGTCCGGAGCGATGATGTCATAGATGGAAAGATAAGAGGAGTCAGGTTGATGACATCATGTGATGGGAAATGGAATCATGTGACTGAACGCGATGCAGCAAAAAGGGAAAGGATTGAGGTGATCCATGATAGGCAGAGGCACTCACACAACAACATTGGAGGACCCAGAGGACCTCCAATGAGCTTCCTGTGGCCATCACCCAGTCATGAATCTTGGGGTACTTGAGGCCAATGAGGCCATGGTGACGGAAAATAGAGTGCCACAAGGAAACACGTGGCATCACCCCTACAACATGTTTTGAGTTGGGTGAGAGGCCCATACCCTCAGTACTCAACAGGGCATGGTTAGTGTATGGCTCTGGCAGGAGGCAGGAGGGCAGAGCATGACACGAGTTGATCTGCGAATATCCGCGGGTTTTTTTGACAGGTACCTGTGGTCTCAAAATCAATACCTCAATCCTTACAGGTATCAGGCACACAGGTACCTGTACCCACGGGTTGGAAACCCATGGGTGTGCCTGGAGGGTACCCAAACAGGTACCCACAGGTATCACAGCTCATGTCCATCTTGGTCACTTTAAATGGTTGTATAGGGAACAAATATGGTAGTTGGATAGGTTATCAAGGGTGTAGTAGACTATAGAGGTGATGGAAGATGCATTCTGTAGAGTTTAGAAGGGTAGAAGCTAGTTAAAAGAGCAAAAATGATGGCTCAGGCATCAATTTTAGGCCCACAGGTTTCTCACAGGTACCTTTGCAGGTTAACTGGTATCTCAGAATCAATACCACAATCCTTACAGGTATCAGGCACACAGGTACCTGTATCCACGGGTTGGATACCTGCGGGTATGCCTAAAGGGTACCCAAACAGGTACCTACAGGTATAGCAACTTGTGTCATGCTCTGTAGGAGGGGGATATGTACGTCGATAGTGTTGATTAAGAAGTTGGCTAGTAATTCGGTGCAGCGTACCGTGTTGATGGTTGGGACGTTCTCGTTGATCGTCCATATCTTTGTCATTCCATTGTATGCATCAAACGTACCGCGGTCCGAGTGAAAGAAATTGAGGCCGGCATAATGCATAAATGCACCGGTTATTGAGTGAACCATGGTCCCAACACGGCTGTTGATCTTTGCCGATGTGTCAGTGTATGTAGATCTACAGGACGATGACTACTCGCCGATAGCATGAATGAGTCAACAGTGGGGTCGCAATTGTGGGCCCGGAGATCGGCTAGATGGGCTGGAGAAAAGAGAAAAATATTGAATACAAGGGATGAAAACAGAAGGGAGCATGTGAGGACGTACTGATTACATTATACTTCTCCTCCTGGTTGGGCACCGAGATGTGGATGGACTGCTCGTTCCAGTCGGTAGTCCACACGATCTTATCAGCGGCGGACAGGCATATGAATACTCCAGATCACCCGGTGATGATGATTGCCGAGCAGAAACAACTGCTGTGGCCGGCCTTGCATATTGCATCCCGGTTGTAGCAACCTGGGTCGAGGTAGAGGTCAGATAAAACAAACAGAATGGTGGAAGGTTGAAACTCACCCTGTCCAAACTGCCCAGCCGTGAACTGGTGCTGCGAACAGTTTTGCCAGTCGCAGGCACCAGGCTGTGCATATCCAGGCTGTAGGTGGATGGGTAGCATGGTAAGGGGTGGGATGGATATGGTGGTGGATTGGGGTGAGGACAATGGTCGGGATGAGGGTGCTCGAGGATGGCGGTCGGACTCGCACTGGGGGGTCAAGATGGGGGTTGGCGATGAAGAGGGAACCCTTTGCAACAAATATATAAAGGCTTCTGAGGCTAGGAGAGCCAATTGCGTAGCTCCCAGGACTTGCGAGCGCCTAACCAAACATTGTGTCTGCCGTACAGGTTGTGTGAGATACTGTGAGTGCAATAGGAAACTGTGGTGACATGAGGCAATAGAAAACTGTGATGACACAAGGCAAGAAAGAAGAACATTATGTGCATGAACAGGATAGCTCCAGGGGGATGCAAAACAACTTGTGTTCTTGCCAGGGTAGAATTGAAGGATCCCTCAGGTGAGTCCATTAACGTCTTTGACATGCCGACTAGGTTGATCAAGGGCACCAAAAATGCGGGATCATCATTACTGCTAGCATGACCTCCTTGTTTCCCAGAAACAAGGGTAACATCCGGCCTGATTTTTGCTTAAATAACATCACCCCTGATTCCTGAGGAAATGTGATATAAATTATTTAATAATCATTACAACCCTTTCCGAGAAAAAAAGCCTGAAGATAGATAAGCATTAATCAACCTAGAATCATAGCCTGTCTCTGAGGAATTCCTTTAACTGATCTTAGTCTTGTTTCTGGAATAACATTCAAAATCAAGTCAGGATAAGTCTACCCTTTTTTCCATAGCATTGTTTAAACTATTCACATCCATGTTCTACAGGAAGCAAGCCTGCACACATTTAAACTGTCTTCCCATTGTTTTTCACTGTGTTTCACATGAAACAAGACTCGCCATACTTAAACTGTCTTCATGTTGTTTTCACCATGTTTCCACATAATGAGTTTTACAACAAGCTCAATATTTTCTGGGAAACATGTATGAGATTATGTTTAAAGACTTCATCCTGGATTCCGAGAATACATGCAAAGTTCATTTAAACTGTTTCTTGAAAAACACAGTGAGAGCTCGCAGCGTCACAACAACATGAGATCTATTTCTGTGACAAGATATGTCTTGCATAGCATGTCATACAGGTTCTGTGAGTCAGGAAGATGTCACACACAAGATCCAAGTCACATCTCATAAGTAACACAAAGTACACAAGTACAGAGAATACTCCTTACTCCTCACGGCTAGATGGATGGATCGGATAGATGGACAGCCTGTGGACAGACTGACTGACTGACTGACAGACAGACATTGACAGACAGACAGATGGACGGACATTGATTGACGGATGGACAGGCAAACAGACGGATGGACGAACATTGACAGACGAACAGACAGACAGATGGACAGATGGATGGATAGACAGACGGACAGACGGACATTGACAGACGGACAGACAGATAGAAGGATGGACAGACAGATGGACGGAAAGACATTGATGGACGGACAGACATTGACAGACGGACAGACATTGACAGATGGACAGACAGACAGAAGGATGGACAGATGGACAGACAGACAGATGGACAGACAGATGGACATTGACAGATGGACAGACAGACAGACAGACAGACAGACAAACAGATGGACAGACGGATTGACAGACAAACATTGACAGATGCACAGATGGATCGACAGACAAACATTGACAGATACTGACAGGCACTGGCAAACACTAACAGGCACTCACTGGCAATAACACTGATGGGCACTAACAATGGGCACTGACAGACACTGACAATAGCCACTAACGAGCACTGATGGACACTGATAGACACCGATGGGCAATAACAACTGACACTGACAGACACCCAGGCAATAACAAAACACTGACAACAGCCACCAACGGACATCGACGGGCACCGACGGGCACCGACAGTCCACAGACACCAATGAGCATTGACAGACACTGACAGACACTGACAGACAACCAGTGACAGTCACCAACAGCTCACACTCAGTAAGTCGAACGAGACCGTGCGAGAGCAAGGTTGAATGGGTAGAGCTTTTTGAGTGTTATATATAGTACATTAGACTAAGACATATTACTAGAGCGGGTACCGTAGGTGTACACATGGTGAATACATGTCACTTTTCCTCCTCCATTATCCCGCACTTCAACGACCATTGCATCTAATGTGTTGCAAGGGGAAAGCAAAACGACGAGGCTGAACTCCGATTCAGGCCTGTCATCCATTACCCAGTCGCTGAGCCAAACAGGACGGTAAGCATCCATATACTGATTATTATGAAAGGGAAACGAGGCCGTCCGCTCGTGGCAGGATGACGGTAATCCTTGCAGGTGAGACACGGACACAATGCCCCAGACGGTAAGCTGTTGTGGAGCAACACGACAAAGTCTCTCTCCCCGTCCCAAGCCGATGGTGATGTTTGTGACGGAGACCGGGGATTCGAAGTGGACACCGATAGTCCCCTGGGCGCCATGAAATGCCTAGCATAAGTGCGAAGGGAGGGGGGGAAAGGTGATCGTGGATGAGGCGGACAGAAAGGGGGGAGAGGATTTGCGTGTTAGGACCCTGCTGAACCACCCGGCAACGCGAACATCGAGACACAGTTGAGGTCAATAGGTCCCTGAAGTGAATTCGGAGATAACGAATGCGCCGGCATCCAAACAACTGAAGTCTTGGATAAGAGCTCGATGCTGGATAGGCTTGTCGAAGCTGCTGACGATGGCTTCAAGATGACAACGGCCGGTGTGGAGTACGAAGCCGCCTTGCATTGGGCTCGTTGGTGGTCCGTTGCAGAGGATGTGGAGAGAAATGGGGGGGTGAAGGACTGGGACCGTGAACATGATAGGGTGCATTTCCAGGAAAGAGGGTGCGAATGCCACGGCCAATCCAACGAAAAGAAGGCTGGTGATGCTGATGGGATGGACAAGGATTAAGAGGCAGGAGCACGTTCTCGAACACATCACAGCAACCTCCTGCCACAACGGCGCATTCTCCTCCAATGAGGCGGGCTGCAGCGATGCAGGCATGGATTTCCCCTACGAGTCATCAAGTGAGTTCCAGCTCGTCGCTTGGGATGCTATTTCAGACGCACCACCATAGTACCCTTTCCTTCCACGTCGATAAAGGACGGTTGCTCTTGCAAGAAGTTCTGCCGACCATATAATGCTTTGCCTCGCTCTACCGCGTTCTGAAAACCGAGTTTGCATAGCATAATCGCTGGTAGGGTTCAAGGGGCAGATGGTGTGAGAAATTGATGGCAGAGTTCAGCGTTAAGTGAATGCGGAAGAGAGGTGACACATATCTAAGCGCCAAGCACTTTGCGGCCATCACTATTTCTCGAACAAAGTCACACTTGGACGAAGTCACAGCAAAACATTGTTTATTACAGTCGTCTTCAGCGCATAAGTATCTAACATGAGCCCCTTCTCCTCCAAGGGGACGGCGACAACGCATATTTACCTCCCTAACATAAGTTCCTGCTGCTCCCACCACGGCTCTGGGGACGGCGATGATGTATATTTTTACCTCTCCTGTCCGTAGCCAGTCATCAAGCTCCGTGAGTGATGCTTCTTCCTTGGGTAGTGGTTTCTGGTTTGGAAGGTTCATATGAACGTAACGAGCCGCTCGTCTGGAGATGAATAAGACATTGTAATGCCGTAGGAGGTAAAAGGGAGCCTCACAAGCGTAAGGAATCAGATAGTTCCAACGACACCGGTGGCTTCATTCTGAGTTCTGCGCGACGTCGAGGAGTGAGTGTTGCAAGCCAATCTTTGTTATAGAAGTTTCTGGGCAGTTCGGTGACGGGATTCCCCTTCACCACCTTATCCGACAGTTTACGGACTCTGCACCAATTTCCCCTGGCGACCCCTCCATTTGGGTTGAACTTTGTCGACAAGTGCAGCAGGTCAAGATGCCAAATCCATGCACTTAGCTCTGGTGCCCGCCAGTCGTCGTTAACGATGCGGTAGTGTCTTGTCCCTCCAACATGTTCCGATTTGTCGCCGCTGTGGCCTGCGATACCCATGGCTTGTAGGGCTAGAAGGAAACACAGGAGCTCGTCGAAATATTCACAAACGTGATGGCGGGTCACAGCCATCTGCAATAGTATGATGTGGGTACAAAGAAAAAGAACAACACGCCAAAATAACGTACAGTTACGTGGCACCCGTGATGTGCATTTTGAATGGCCCTTGCGCTTCTACCCTCTTGTTCCGGAGGCTGCTCCAAGTGAATTTTCTCGTAATGCTTTTTGATCGTTTTGATGTACTGTGCCTGTTCAGGAACCTGGACGACCTGGGAACCTGGACGAAATGTCCCGATATCGTCCTCCTGTGCGATTTTCCAAGATCGGAAAGTTACAATGCATTGTATACATAGTTTAGTGACTTCAAAGCTCGATTTCGTGCACAGAATATGTATACATGCAATGGTGATTGCGTTCAAAGTAGTTGATTTGGCTGATTTTCCTAAAATGGCACGTGCAGCCTGCCGTCTTCACGCCATCTTGCTTCTCTCCTTCCGCCATCCAACCCTCCTCTCCCACCACCTGTTCTCATCGAAACATCATACCCAGAACATCACCTTCATATGTCCATAACACCTCAAGCTACACATTCCCAGGCTCCACGCCCACACCTGCTGGCAACCCTGTTTTTCCCCCGGCACAACATGTGGACGGCACAGGTGTCTACAATTTAGGACACCCACTACATACTCCAAGGTATGCATTATCTCATGTGTATACTCACTTTTTCCTGTGTCCGCTGATTTTTATCGATTTTATCATCAGAGTTATAGGCCCATCTTGAGTAATGGGCGACTTTTCGCTCCTGTCCATCCTCAAAATGATATCTCGGAAACATGGGATGGGGAAGTGTGGTGCGTGTCTGTAGCTTTTCTTAGACATCCTCCTCATGTTCTACTACCATTAAGATCGTTGTTTCACGTCTCGATCTTGCGGAACAGGTGGTGGGAAGTGTCAGGCATCTCAAAATGGCCAGTTCACATTCATCTCCGTTTACTTTGCGCCCCCCTCTTGTACACATGCTTTCCTACACCTCTTGGCATGAATAAACCACGTTTCCACCACTTTTGGTGTCTGAGAACTCCGTTAAACCAACCACGGCCTATAAAAACACCTCGGAGCGTGCCCTCTACACCCCAGCATCAACCTCCCTTTCTACGCATCCAGTCCTCAACCCCATCCTTCACCAGAGAATGTCCGAAACCACTCCCAGAACCCCTACCAACCCTCGGATTGACTCAGATAATCAAGAAGAACGCATCGCCGCCGCCATTAATGCCCTCCGTGCCGCAGGTGAAACCATTGAAGGGCGTCCTAAGCTCTCGGTCAATGCTGCAGCGAAGGCATTCAATGTTCCGAGAACAACACTCCATGGCCGTTATAATGGTGTCCGGACCCGCGCTGAAGCCCACGAGCATCAGCAGAAGCTGTCCGCCTCGCAAGAGAGTGTCATTGTAACTTGGCTCAAGGTACGTCTACTGGTCAGTATCCTGGTCTTTTTTCCACCGTGCTCATAGCGTTGGCATGTTAATAGGTTCTAGGACGACGTGCGGTGCCTCTGCACGCTCAAACTCTTCGCGACTTTGCATCAAAGGTTGCTGGTGAACCTGTCGGCGAGTCTTGGGTTCGCCGTTTCCTCGGCCGCCATCCAGAACTCAAGATCAAGTGGACGGTGGGTCTCGAGGCCTGTCGTGCTCAGAACCTCAATGCAACACTCGTTGAAGAATACTTTGAAATTGTCCGTGAGCTCATAACGAAGTACAACATCCCCCCCGAAAATATCTATAATATGGACGAAAAGGGCCTACTGCTTGGGATCGGAAAGCGTGTCCGGGCAATCATCGACCGGGACCAGAAGGAGGTCCACCATTTGGAAGACGGGAATCGCGAGCTCGTGACTGTCATTGAGTGCGTCTCTGCTGACGGGGCCGTTCTTCGACCCTCTGTCATCTACAAGGGTGTGCGCCGTGATCTGGGGTGGGGGGAACATAACCCATGTAATGCAAGGTATGTATTTTTGTTCCTGCATTCAGTTGTACCTAGAGGCCTGATCTCGTTCACAGCATTTCGCACTCGCCAAAAGGCTGGACGGATCAGGAACTCGGTAGCTTATGGATGGAGAAGGACTTCCTCCCTCAAAGTCAGGACCGCAACACGACCAGTAAACCGCGTTTGCTCATCCTTGACGGACATAACTCCCACTGCACGTACAAGTTCTGCAAACTGGCCGAGAATAATGATGTCCACATCATTTGCCTTCCATCCCATTCCACTCACGCTCTGCAGCCGTGCGATGTTGGGGTCTTCGGTCCTCTAGCTTCATGCTGGAAGTCTGAAGTCAACAAGGCATCGCGCGAGAGCATTCCTATCACCAAGTATAACTTGCTGCAGTACTATTCGGACGCTCGCACCTGGGCCTTCACACCACAGACAATCCTGTCCGCCTTCAAAAAGACCGGCATCTGGCCTCTGAATCCGGACGCAATTGATCCCTCATATTTCGCCCCAGCCCTTAATACCACCACCAAGGCTGCACAGCCTATGCCCGCCGTACTTCCTTCGATCCTTGTTCCTACCCCGGATCCTACCCCCGTTCCCACACCTACTCCCACACCCTCCCCATCATCCACACTTCTTACCACAAATGGAAACACCCTTGCACCTTCGGGATCAGCTGCTCCTTCGACATCTGCGACAAGTGCGGTCACAAGCGCACCATCTGCGCCCAGCTCGAGCCTTTCTAGCAACCCCCGCTTTGAGTTCGCAGAACTGCCCAAACAATTACCCCATACTGCAGCCCGGAAGGATCTCCGTGCCCAGAACAAGATTCTATTTCAGCTCCTCGAAGAAGCTCGCGATCAGCTTGTGCGTGGCCATGCACAGATGCAGCTCATGGACCACGAGAATGAGCGCCTCCGCGTGCGCGCCTTCAGGCGAGAAAAGCCGAAGAAGTTCAAGAATTCATCGCATGCTCGCCACATGACGAGTGAAGAAAACCTTGCTGAACTCGCTCACGCGCAATGGGAAGTAGCCATACAACATGTCCACAAGGAAGCGGAGCCAATTTTCAAGGAGCAACGGGATGCGATTACTGCTTACTACAAGCACAAGGCTGCGATGGAGAAGGCAAGGAAACAGGCCGAAGAGATGGATCAGAAGAGGCTGGAACGGGAGGCAAAGAAAGCAGCGGAGAATGCGGAAAAGGAGGAGCGTGCCAGGATTAGAAAGGAGGCGCAGCAAGCGAAGGCGATGCAGAAGGCAGCAGAGAAGGAAAGGAAGGCGGAAGAACGGGCAGCACTACAAGCACAGAAAGCGAGAGACCATGCTCGAAAAGCGGCCAAGAAGGCGGAGGCAGCCACTCGGAAGATGGCGAGACGGGCAGGCCCTGCGCATGCAGCGGCAGAGGTGAGTGACGAGGGTGACGAGTTTGTGGAGATGATGAGGCAATACGACAAGGAGACGGATGGGGGATCGACGACGGAGGAAGAGCTCGTGGAAGACGAGGACGTGCGGGTCATAACACCACCTCCGCCGTCGGATGGTGACAGTGACAACGAGATTTTGGGCACTATAATGGGCACACCTCGTGCTAGGCGGAAGGTCAGGCAAGCTGCTACGAGACCCGCCGTAACACAGGCCTCAATTATATCAGCTATCAACGCGCCTGTACGACGCTCTGCTAGACTCCAGATGCATTAACTCTTCCGCTCGGCTCCTGTACTTGATACTGCATTGCTATTGTTATTTATGCTAGTCGACGTCAAGCGAACAAACCAGAACAGAACAATCGTACAACGCATTGGCAATATCAAGGTATAATACTACAATGTACACAGAGGAGACGCGAGCATAGATAGAGAGAGAAACACAAACGGAGAGACAGAGACTTCCAAAAAAAAACCCGAGTCACATACCCACATGTACCCAACCAAGATCACCCTCGTACCCGGCACTGTAGGGCGGGACGATCCCCCCTTCACTCAAAAACCCTCCAACACTGGACCGTGCCGCACATGCTGGCTCGCGCATCTTGCACGGAGCAGGCGATGGTGTATCCACCCGACGAGCACTCTGTAACCGTTGGTGACATGCTCAACGTAGGTGTAGGCGAGGCCTCGAAAAGAGAGGGCGCCGCGTATGCCCACGTCGAGCGAAGAACGGGTTCAGGCACTGCAAGAGGGGCGACGAGCGGGGTCGGCGGCGGGATGGGCATCCATGGGCCTTGCGCGGTGTTGCAGGAGGCGGTCGAGGCGGATATGTGTGGTGGGGGAGCGGGAGGTATGAAGCCCTCCGGTGGGGGCTGTGGCTGGAAGGCGTTCGCGGGGAGCGTGCTGCTCCTCCGTAGGTCATGCGAGGACTGCGGCATCGCGACACCGGGCGTGCTACCCGACGTCGACGTATCGACAGATGCGTCAGTACTGCTGCACTCAGCGAAGAGCGAGCCCTCATTCCGACTGCGTGTCACGGATGCACGCGTGGATGGCTCCTTTCCTACCCACAACCGCCACTCGAGAGCCTCACCGAGGGCACGTTCGCAATGACCGATCTCCCGTGCGGGAAGACCGGCGAGCCTCGCCCAGGCGCGGTTCGTGTGACCTTTATCTTGCGTGAACTTCGACGCTAGGATGAGGGACGCGAGGAAGATCCTGCAAGGGCAGAGGAGGGGGGAGGGAAGAGGCGGAAGGGGAGGGAGGGCATCCTGGCAGGGCTTTTTCGGGGGGGAGCCATCGCAAGCGCCTTCCGGGACATTGGGCGCGGCGTGGGGCGGCGTGTAATCTGATACGCAGACGATGGGCAGCGCCGTGTCCTCTTCCTTGTAGCAGGAATCCTGGAAGTCGTCCAGGATGACGTCGTCGATGTTTTCCTGGAAAAGGAGGTCATCGGCAAGGACGACGCGGTGGGTTTGATCGACCTCGCCCCGTACTCCGTGACCTTCGCGTTCTTGACGAGCTAGTTCCGGAACCTTGGACCAGACGGCTTCGAGGTAGCATAGTGCTGTCTGCAGGACACTGCAAAAAGTCCGCGATCGACGCAGGACTTCGTGCACGAATCCACGCAGCGAGGCAGCGCCGTTGATGTCGCCGTCGAAGGTCGAAGGGGCGTTGGCCATGGTTACGGGGGGCGGTGGGAGAGTGCAGGGGTTGGGAGAGGGGAGGATGCGTGATTTAGAGAGACCGTGGGGGGGAAGGAAGTTGCATGTTTCTTCTGTGTGCATTAAACGGGGGTGGTTGGCATGGGGGTGGCGGGGCGGGAGTAGTGGCGGTAGCGAAGATGGTGGGTATATCTTGAAGAGTCCAGATATCGCAGAATGATCCGACAGTGATATCTGCACGGAACGGGGGGAAGCCTATGAACAGAGTCGGGTGGGAAAGGAGGAGAACGGCTCACCGAAGATGTTCTTGATGTACCACGCATTTGAACGTCACAAAAAGTGCCCTCGCAAGTTCGATGTTGGAGAGTTGGGGTGCAGAGGCATGGAAGAGGGCTGCACGGCCGAAGTCGGACGTCAGGGGGGGGCGTGAGTGTTAGCGAGAGGCTTGCAATTGTATTGTGTAGGAGGGATCGCCGTCGACGGTGCTGAGCGAAGGATCTCACTGCCTATGATGTCACTCATGCACGAGGCCATACGATGGTCGGGGGGAGGGAGACAGATAAGGCCTTGGGGGAAAGAGTTCAGGAAGAAACTGTACACACCTGGCTAGAAAACCATCACATATGCTTGGTGGCAGTACACAGCGAGCTGAATGCGAGTTTCTGCGCCCAAAACGCCAGTCCTGTAAGAGATATGAGACGAAGATTGAGGAAGACAAGATCAGGATACGCACCTCGTGCGAGTGTGACCAATACTGCGCAATAAACAGCCAAATTTTGGTTCGTAATCGTGGGCGGTGACCCATAAAGGCCTGTAGAGTCGATATTCAAGGGTAGGACGAAGAAGAGGACATGGATCCGAGTGGGGTGGTGGTCAAAAGATGACAAGATGATGGGCGCAGACGGCTTAGCGGCGGTTTCCCACGGCCGTCCGGCTTCCCAGTCAACGCGGTTTTTCGACCCTCCTACAGAAAATATTCATACCCGTTGCTCAAAGGCCCCTAAATTCTCGCAAATGCTTGAAACTCACTCCGAACATGTAGAACTACGATATTCCCAGCTCTCACATTTGACGGCTTCCTCGATGTGAAAAAATTGGCCGAACACCTTAAGGTGTCCAGGATCCCGACCAGGCACAGTACACCAGAAATTTCCCAGCCAGCTTCTTGTGGTCCGTGACGGGGTGCTGACTGTTGTCCACTATGAATTCCGCGAGGATTTCCGCACAGCGCCGATTCCATGCTGAGGTGGCCGAGCCGTGGACATCGACCATAAAGCCGTCCAAGGTAGGACCGCCATTGCCCATCAGAGCATATTCTTCAAGCTCCTCTTCAGTCGGAGGCAGTCTAGGGAAGGAGCATTTGGCACCATTGCGGTCCAGAAGTTCTAACGCCGTTTCACGTATAGTTTCCTTGTTGACAGGGCTGAGGATACGAAGCGGAAGAGATACACAATCCTCACCTGCAGATTGAGATTCTCGAACGACCTGTGCTTTGTCGCAGTCCTTCCCTCGATGAAGCCGTGCAAGGTCTTCCGAGGGTTGCGACCCGGACGAACAGCCTTCTTCCAATGTTCCTGCAGCTCATTATCTTGCATGCTCGAGTCAGAGTCGCCAGAGGGGGAAGCGCCTTTTCGTTTTTTCTGCCCTCGATTCTTCACATAAGTAACTTCGACCCCTGCGCAAAGTTTGTTGATCCCAGAGGCCAACACCGCAACATCCTTCTTTGTTGCATATTCCTGAACGAGTCTGTTAGTGTGCGAAGGTAAAATAATGGAATACAAACTCACGTCATCACCATGTTTGCCTCTCTGTACATTTGGGAGATCGTCCTCAAACATATCCACGTCCTCGTGAAACCGAGATTCACGATGAGGTCGCCTCCCGCACGAATCACCCGAGCAGCGAGAAGGCGCAGAGAATTGCTGTTGGGAATTTGATTGACGTTGGCGACAACTTGAGCTGCGAAGACGAGCAGATACAGGCCCATCATGGCTCCGGTCACATCGACGGCGGCTGGAGCTGCGAAGACGAGCAGAAACAGGCTGATTGGGGATAGGATCGCGATGACGACGACGGCTTGCACTACAAGGTTGAGCAGATATGGGCTTGGGAGGAGAACTTTCGGGAACAGGGACAGTAGCATGCTCGGGAATGATTAGCGCGAGGACGGCAGGCTCGTCGGGAGCGAGCGCAAGGACAGGAGCGGGCTCGAGGGAGGCAGGCTCGTCGGGAGCAAGTGCCGAGGCAAGCTCTTGGGTTACAGGTTCTACCAGACGACAAAGTGAGAATCAGTGTGAGTATGCTATAGGACGATGACGCACCGTCGAGACCAGCTTCCAGTGTGTTGATCTGCACATCGTGCGACGCGGGCGGAGACGTCAGTTGTAGACGATGACCCGAGTCCAAAGTTTGAGGAAGATCTGAAATTCCGGTCAGAGTGCAGGACTCGGTGGAAGGTGATTCTTACTGGTCGGGCGGCTTCGAGGTCCTGTATAAAGTACGAGTTGGTCAGAAGGTACAGATGAACCGTCCTCTTGGTTGGCGATGTCGAATCGTGACTGTTGTTGTGAACGAAGTGACGACTCAAGGGCAATTTCTCCTTCCGTGAGATATTCCATGAGGTGAGATGACGTGGGCGAGAGACCAAGCGGAAGGTCCATCTCGGGGCGGGAACGAGGCTTGACTAGATCCTGTCGCTTCTGTCGCATAAGATCTGTGGTATACGGCGCGTATCACTTTCGGTCCCGGGTTGGCAAATCAGGAGGGCGTCGCTGGGGAAGTTTCATGGTCGGAGACTGGCCGTATTTGGATGTCGAAGGCCCACCATTCAGCGCGGCGGGACCTGCTGTCGACGGTTCACCCATCACGCCTTGCTCAGGGCTCGGATCCAGCGGTGGGAAAAGGACCGAAAGAGGGGCGAACTGGATCTGGAGAACGAGTCAGCATGGGCTCGGAGAAAACGGCTAGCACGTCACATACGTGCTGTATATTTCCAGTGGGCACGTCCCCAGCTGTCCAACTTGAAGTAAGTCTACGCCTGTTGACACATCGATCAGGTCATTCAGGGAAAACAGGGGAGACGAAGGGGCGCACCATGGAATACGCTTGGCTGGAGTTGGACTCGGCGGTGAGACCATTGTTTTCTGGCATTTTGAGGGGTCGTCGTTTTCGTCTCCATCCGCTTCAAAAAAATGAGTGAATAAGAGGATTCTGGGAGGAAGGCGAGAAGGCATACGACGATCCCTCTGTTTCTGTTTCTTGGGTGGGTCGTCCATACTATTCACGGAAGTCAAGTGGGCGTGTCTTGTGAGGGCGTGTCTTGCGAGGGCGTGTCTTGCGAGGGTTTGTCTTGCGAGGGTTTGTCTTGCGAGGGTTTGTCTTGTGAGTCTTTCCTTTGTATTCGGTTCAGCAAAAGGAGGGCCATAGCACGCACAGCTATTTGCGTACCTTGCTATTGTGCCCAAAGAAGAATAGTATGCCTTGTTTGTACATGCGGCGCTAGACCTACCCGACACGAGGCAACACGAGGCAACACGAGGCGGAAGCGAAAGGAGGCGACACATCAGCATGCCACCTCATCGTGAATTTGTGGCCGCGGAAGGTAAACAGGGAGAAAGAAGATGGCGAGGGGATAGAGAATGGTAGGTGTTGAAGAAGAATTCAGGACACACGCGGACCCACAGCTTGAGTCTTGTTTGGTTTCCCAGACCCTCGGTTCGGTCGTCGCGTGCACCTGCTGAGTCATATTGCTTGACAAAAGATAAGGTTGGATTGAAGTAGATCTACACGTGGTATACATGAAATGAGATGCAACTAGGAGAAGTTATCCTCGAGATGAGACCAAACGTTCATGATGTACAAGGACAAGAGAACTACAGCGATGGTTATGTATTGTATGTACCGCATACGAGGGGTCTGTATGGGAACAAGTCGATTCAGTATAGCCCGCGCGGGGGATGAGATCAAGGGGGGATCCCCGCACGCAGTGCCTCAAGCACTTCCTGTAGGCCTGATGGTAATGACTCGGAGGGGAAAAGGAATAGCCATGAGGTAAAGGTCATGGATACCTCTGATTTGGGGAACAACGGGGAAGGAAGGTCTGGGGATGACTTCGGAGGGGTTGTAGAAGCTGACAAGGCCGAAGAAGTGGCCGGGAGAGGAGGCAGTAAGGGGTGAGAGGGCAATGATGGAGAAAGGCGGGAAGACAAGAGCGGAGGGGGAGGAGGAGGAGGAGGAGGAGGGGAGGAGGGGGGTGGGGGAGGGGGAGAAGCCGGGGACGGGAACTGAGCCGGGGACGGGGACGGGAACGGGAACGGGAATGGGGACTGAGCCGGTGACGGGGACGGAGACTGAGACGGGGATGGGGACGGAGGGTGGGCCTGGGACAGAGATAGGGGTGCTGGGGATGACAGCAGAAGGCGATGTCCGAATGTTGGTTCTGAAGGGGAGGAAGGAGGACTTGATGATGACGGTAATGCGGGAGGAGAACACCACACCGGGAGGGGCGGGTCGATATGGAATCGTACACGAGATTGACATGTGTCATCTAGACCGCCGTTAGCGTTGTAATATGAAAAGAGTGGATGGCCGACTGACCGACGAGAACGTCATCAACCCTCGGCGCTTGCTGGGACGATGTGAGCTCAAGTCTTTGAAATTCTGCCGCCAGAGTACACGCGTCCGAGTCCGGAGAAGGCGATACAGAACAAGGCATAGAGATTTGCTCAATTTGTTCACGTAGCTCTTGGAGAGTGTCGGAGACAAACTTCTCCCACTCCTCACGGGCTTCCGCCTCGTTATCTACATAAAATCAACGTTAGACTGACAGAACATTGAGTCCTCAAGGTAGCAGCATGCACCGGGATTCACGCCGTCGCAAAAGAAGCAAAAGTGGTGCTTTAACTTATTTTCTACTTGTTGCACGTCTTCTGAGAGTGTTGATACTCTTGAGAACAAGACATCCTGACGAGCTCGTCATGAGCTCTGGGTAGGTGGTGGAAGAGGAACGTGCAAACACACTGTGATCTCACGGCATCGGGTAATTTGGGTCTGCAAGTCCTTGATGAGCCGCTCGTGCCGGTGGACAGACGGACGAAGTTCTTCGGCCAACGTTTCATGATCTTGCTGAGCTCTCAATAGGTTAGTCTCAATGCCTTGAATGTCAGACCAATGCTTGCTGCAAACTAAATTTAAGTTAGGACTCGTCGAACATGATCAGTGGCTTGGGCACGTACTTCCTCTGACCGTAGCGTCCATCATGTCCCGCGTCACAAATTCCGCCCCATGTAGTGCGGAGACGACCAGGTGCATGTCTGGGTTAGAGGCGTCAGATGATGGATCTGGCATAGCGGCCAATGCTTGAAATACGTACCTTCTGCCGAGATTGGGGAATTACGACCCGTGTCCAGCTCTTCAACGAGCTCTTCACTCTCCGCCATATTGCTTCTGTGCTGAGGCAAGATGATAGCGAAACATGCGCGGGGAAATGGGCAAAATATAAGGATGGGGGTTCAATGGAGGTTGTTGGACTGGTGATGGGTGAGATAAAAGACGGGTGGGAAAGGAACAAAGAACAAAGGGCATTCACCAACGGTGGCTAAGATCTAAAAACGGAACAAGACTCATCAATTTTCAACGTAAAACGGGAGCAAGATATTGCTGCATAAAACAGCTGTTCACCTGGAAGTCCTCCACGATATCTCATGGATGAACGCTCAAGATGGGTATGGACGGCGGGCGCTCCCATCTACAAGCACAACACAACGATCGTTCAGCTTCCGGACACCGAGGATTGCCACGGTAAACGAAAGGCCGTCAAACCTATGCTTGCAGAAGTATTCAGCTTCACAGAGGGGCGGAATGCTGCAGTGTTAGAGGATGTGAAGGTGTCGGAGGATGTGAAAGTGAGTACTCGCGATTCAGGTCGCGGAACGTGGAGCGATGAGCTTACATGATTTTAGCCCACAATTGCCTTACTGGTAACGCCGCCGACGACTTCTACGTCAAGTCTCGACGGAGTCAGTGGTCATAATCAGCAACCAAACTCACAGGACGTTGAGGTGAGTTCATCACGAGTTTCGCCCGCCACCCAATCCCAATCCCTTGACTTGCAGGTCAAGGCCATCGCCGAGACTGGTGTAGACGTCCGACGTGATACGCACCTTTTTCAGAAAGCCTCCGGTACCCGTCAACTTCGTTTCTCTCGTGTCGAAGAGCCCAGCAAAACAACTTCCCGTCGTCCGTCACCCTCGCCAGCCTCAGGTTTGCAGCCAATTGTGGCAGCCGATCAAAGTGAACTACCTTGTCTCCAATCTGCGCAGGTAAACAGTCAGTCATGCTTTGCGTATACTTATATTTACCAATAATGTCTGCTATTCTTTGCAGGGCCTGTTACTGGAGAAAAATAGCAAGGGTTTCAAGGACACATCCCACTCGACTGTCTGGATAGACATTCGTGGCTTGGCACCACTGTCATCGCCACCTGTCCTTCATAGCTCGCTGGACCTTCGTGTTGGGGACTTGATAATCCACACGTATCACTCCGTATCCATGGGCAGCGATGTAGTTCAAGTATGGGTCTTAATTCCACACGCGCACTCGACCTCGCTGGTCTGGAAGCAGGTACATCAGCAATATCACACTTTTTGTTGGGGTGTTGCCGACGGTTTTGGCTTTGTTGCCAGTGTTGGGGTGTTGATGGCAGTTGTCAGGCCCGGCCGAGTTTGGCAAACCCGGCAACTCCCCGCAATTCCGGGGCAATTCATCGATCACACTTCCCAGCATCAAATTGTGATCAGAAGGGATATTGAGCCGGCCCTAAACTGTGTTTGACCGTGAGACTTTCTCCTTTCTCATATTTCCCTGCCACAACGTGTCTTACCTTCCTTCTCAACCACCACCATCCCTTCACCACTACCGTCATCACCCCCGTCTGCCTCACCGTCGTCACCACTGTCCACCTCACCGTCGTCACCATTGTCCGCCTCGCCGCCTCGTCATTGCCCCCCTCGCCGCCCCGTCATTGCCCCCCTCGCCACCCTGTCATCGCTGCCATCGCCACCTTATCACCGCCACCGCCGCCATCGTGTCACCGCCACCGTTGCCATCGTGTCACCGCCGTTGGTGGCGCCTCATCACCGGCGTCATCGCCACCCTCGTCACCGCCGCCATGCTACCCTCATACCCTTCGCCGCTTCGTCACCGCCACCCTTGCCGCTTCGTCACCGCCGCCCTTGCCGCCCCGTCCCCGCCACGCTCGCCACATCATCACTCCCACGCTCGCCGCCTCGTCACTCCCGTGCTTGCCACCTCGTCACTCCCGCGCTCGCTACCTCATCACCGCTGCCGTCTCCCTCGTCACCGCCACCGTCGCGGCCTCGTCACTTCCGCCATTGTCACCCCTGCTGTCGCCTCCTTGTCACTCTTGCCGTCGCCGCCGCCATCGCCACCCTCGTCACCACCGCCCTGCCACCCTCATCACTAGTGCCGTCGGCGCCTCGTCACGCCCGCTGTCACTCGTCACGCCCGCTATCACTCGTCACGCCCGCTGTTGCTGCCTTGTCACCCCTACTATTGTCACCCCTGCTGTTGCCGCCTCGTCACCCTGGTGACCGTTACATAGTCTTTTCATTATCTATATCATACTTTTCCTTCTCTACTTTGTGTAGCTCATGTAGTATGTACTACTGATTAATAATGATATTGATTTACCAATTAAAATGGTTGGATATGAGCAATATAAATTAAATAGAAGTATTGAAATGTGTTGTTGTCATGTACTTGAGCCTAAGTTGCACCCAAATGTATGGTGAATTGGACACTAGTTGGCTCAACTCTGTCACAGTTGTCCAACCAGACATGGCCTGGGGGACTGTTGGGGGTGTTGGGGAGTTTTGTGAGTTTTTGCGAGTTGTGAGTGTTGGACAACTCCAAAACAAGCTCAAACAAGCCCAAACAAAATGTGTTAAATTGCTGATGGTGTTCGCAAGCACGTCGCAGGTAACCGCATGAAAAGTACGTTCATAGGTTGTTGACGAAAGCATCTTGTATTGAACAGGGAACGTTTGGTTCTCTCTAGACCCTCATGTTTTCAAAACAACCGACATTGTTATAACAACGTATGAGGTTCTCGTGTCTGAGCACGTGGCGCAAAAGGCACTGTATCAGACGTCATGGAAGAGGGTAGTCCTTGGTATGCATTCCTATGTCCCTTTTAGTTCCTAACGTACTCACTCTCCGTCACAGATGAAGCCCACGGGATCAGAACGCACACGACAAAGGCCGCTGTAGCGTGTTGCGCACTCGATGCTTCTCATTGTTAGTGTGTTACTGGAACTCCACTGTATGTTTCATCTTCCAAAGCCACAATGAGAAACTGACGAAAGGGCAGTCATAACGATGTTGACAAGCTGTATTCCTACTTCAAATTCTTACAAATCGCGCCGCTGAACAAGCTTTTGGTGTTTCAGGAGGAGGTCGGAAAACCGCTTCAGAGAAACGATCAAGTTGCTTTGACTCGCCTGCATGTACGCTGTTGCGTTATCTCTCTTATGTTGCTTCTGATCACTTTCCAAGGTTATATTGTGCCAAATCATGCTAAGACGTGGCAAGAATGTCATCACGCTTCCTGCTCGTTACATCCGGCTCATTCTTTGCGATTTCAATATGCAAGAACAAGACTTCTACCTTACACTCGAAAGGAAACTAAGTGGATACGTCAGCGCATCTCTTTCCGGAGATACGTTGGAGGTACCTTCCGTTCTTACCGCCATTTTATGACTCCGTCAAGGTTCGGCATCACTTATTAGCTCTGGAGCTCGTAGCTAACCCTTTCCTCCAAGCGTGCTGCCACCGCTCCCTCGCGACCGCGAATGCCATCCCAGTGGACAACAACCTCGAAACCGACTACTTCAAATCTAGGTATGACACCACACACCCCGTCACACGGCAGGGCACTAATTTTCCTATACGTACAGCGAAGAAGAGACCAAAGTGTTCCAAGCCATCGCCCGACGCCATGCTGCTCGTGTGACTCAGATGTTCGAACCAGGCCGTCTTCACAAAGCTATTGACCAAGATATGGCGGAGTGGATTTGACGCTGCCGTCTGTCCGAGGACGAACAGGGGCCACTCGGGCTTTCAACTAAGCTTTGTAAGGTACTTGAGCTCATGCACGAGATTCGCGCTCGTCCACAGGTCGAGAAGACCATCATTTTTATGCAATTCATTCCTATGCTCACCTTCCTCGAGTAATGCCTTTCCGCGGAAGGAATCCAATGTGTTCGCTGTGAGTCCTGCGCGGCGATGGTGTGTTCCTCATTAACACCATTATTCATGTCGCAGACAACGGTACTATGTCCAAGAAGGCGCGTGATACGAGTCTGAAACAGCTTCGCGAAGACCCCCAAATCACTTGCATATTGATTTCTTTCAAGGCTGGGGGAGTTGGTGAGCATCTGAAGCTCTGGCAGGCAACCTTCTTGATGACATCGTATCTGTACTAGGGCTTAACTTAACAGAGTGTAACAACATCATTCTTACTGACCTATGGTGGAACCCGGTGATGGAGGTTTGTTGCAATGAATCCGAAATGCGTGTAGAGACTCACAGACATGCCATCAGGACCAAGCCATTGATCGTGCTTATCGCGTTGGACAAGTCCGAGAAGTCAATGTATATAAGCTTGTTGTTTGGCACACAATTGAGGAGAGGATCCTTCAGGTAGGTCTTGTCAAAACTCTAGATCCTTTTCTCACCTAAGGGCCCTCATTCAGCTGCAGGCGCGCAAGCGTGGCATGGCTAATGATGCCCTTAACGGCGATGGGAATCAAAGAAAGCACTAGTTTGTCGAGACAAGATGTGTTGGAATTATTTGGTCTCATATCTAGTAAAGAGGTGTGACATCTGCAGTATGATCGAGCTCGTTGTTATTCATCTTCTATTTACAACGAAATAAATCGTCTTGCTCAGTGCTGTGGCCGTGCGGACGGAAGAGTTAGAAAAAGACGTCCTTCTCTTCCGCGGTGGTTTCCCTTTGCATACCTGCCAGCTCGCTTTAGCACGTGTTGGACTCCGAGTTGGAAATTACAAGGCACTTACCACGTCTTCCTGCTGTTGATTTTTCTGTTTGCGTGGTGGTCCATCATGCGCATGATGGTATGATGTTTCCGCGATCCGACCAAACCTCAGTCTGACAGTCCCCTTTCTGTTCGCACAAGTAGATTCTCCGCCAATGCCGCAAATCCAGGGGACTTTGTTCTCCAAGGAATCCGAGCTTACCCACGAATGGCATAATGCGGGATTCCAAGATCGCGCAGTGGGGCTGCACAAGGGCTGCAAATGTACCCTGACCTTAAGCTGCACCTTTATCGATCCGCGTGCCCATTCGGTAGACCGGGGGTTTCTTGAACCGCGTCTCCCCACTGTCTCCCCACTTGCACCGCCTTCCTTGCTGTCTCCCTTTGTTTCTTCCCTCGTCATCCCACTGGTCGCAGTCCAAGCTTGAAATCCGTCGGCCACCCTTGTATGTCGAAGTACTCCGCGCTCCCCAGTCGGCTTTCTCACAATTTTGTAGGCTATTCAACATCCACGGCCACGCCAAATTGAACGCCAGCCTTTCACACTCTCGCCGCAATTTAGGTCGGTTTCTTACAGTGTCGTCTAGTACCCTTTTCATGACTCAGTCAAAACTAGGTATCTCTATCTCATGGTGCAAAAACACCGGGTAGGAAGGCTATGCCTATGCGTCAGCCGTGGCTGCCGAGAGCACGAGTTCGTCGACTCATGGACAAAACAGAAGATGAGAGGTCGCTACGTTGGAGTATACGAGTTCGATGCCCACTGCAAGGCCGATGCTCGTCTCAAGAACCAGAAGTGCCGCGACAAAACTTCCCTGCCGCCCGCTTCTACCTCCACATCCTCACATCCTTCTTTGAGCAGGGCGGGCTCCAACATCTCCGCCATCACTGCTTCACTGTTGAGGATGTCTTCTATGATTGTCACGCCGTCGTCACCACCCTCTTCAGTGTTAGCCCTAACGCAACCCTTGTTCCCATCCTCTCTCTCTGCAAACACGACTGCTGCTCCTTCCGCAGATTCCCCACATCCTAACCCCACTTCACGGCAGCTACAAGGACTGGATGCAGTGCAACGATGGTCGCTGGCCTTTCAAACGTGTCGCAGGCCGGAAATCGATGGGAGCGACCTTGTCTTCATCGACAAACCTTCCCTTCCGATCCCAGATGAACCCTCAGCCCTCGCCCTCCGGATTGATGTGCCCGCCAATGAGACATTTATGGAATACGAGAGGTCCATCTTTGAACTCCTCCTTCACGTGGACGGCGTCAGCACTTATATGTGGCATGACACTGACGTTGCGAAAGCAGACCTACTTTTCTCCTTGGAAATGGAGTGGGAGCGATTACAGGTCTTCAAGTGTCGTGCATGGGAGCTCGAAGCCAAAGCATTAACCCAGGCAGCAACCTCTCCACCCTCTTCCAGTCCGCCCTCCCCATCCCCCAGTCTGCCACCCGATCCCTCGCTCTCCCACCGCCATGTCGTTAACACGAAGGAGTACATGTAATCCCCCTTGCATGATATCTCACCCATAATCGGTGCTATGTGCATCCTGGTCGCCGTGCTCCATTTGATATGCGGCCTTTCCCTTTCCCACTGTAACTTTACTTTCAACACGCTTCAAGTTATCCTTGACATGGTGTTCGACTTCGCGGGTGCATCCACTCCGTGAACTCAAGAAATAGTCGACAACGTACCTCTCGACTCTCGCACTGTGATCAATCGACTAGGCCTCTTCCCCACGTCCACACCATATGTCTGCTGCCCCAAGTGTTTTGCTTGTTACCCAGACACCGGACCTGATTCTTACCCCGAACGCTGCACAGCAAAGCCTTGCGACAATGACGAGTCGTCGCCTTGCAATCAAGTACTCCGAAGGCAGAGAAATCTCCGCGGTCAAGTTTACACTTATCCCGTCCGCCAGTTTCTCTATCATGATCTGAAGGAATGGGTTGGCTAGCTGCTATGTCGACCTGGAATCGAGGAGTCTCTCCTATCCACGTGTGGCGTCCCCCTCAACGATATGGACCCCATGCACGATATCTGGGATGCGGTAGAGCTCAACACGTTTCTAGGCCCTGACAGGGAGCGCTTCTTTGTCACCGACAAGGGCGAATATCGACTGGCCTTTGGCCTCAACATGGATGGCTTCAACCCTTTCCAGCTCAAGGAGGCGGGAAAGAAAGTTTCCACCGGCGCAATGTACCTCGTATGTCTCAACCTTCCGGCCGAAATCCGCTACCAGGTGGAGAACATGTTCCTTGTCGGCATCATCCCGGGTTCCCACGAACCGTCTCTCGATCAGATCAACAATGTTCTAGCACCCCTTGTTAATGACCTCCTAGATTTTGGGCACGATGGTATCCACTACACGCAGACCCCCAAGTTCCCCGACACTGGCAGGCTTGCACGCGGAGCCCTCCTCCCCCTTATTTGTGACATGCCCGCAGCTTGTCAGATGTCCAGTTTCGCCGCCGCATCGTCCACGCACTTCTGTCCCTATTGTCACCTCAAGCGCATTGACATCGGCAACCTCAACATGGGATCATGGGGCATGCGGACTTACGAGGACCATCTTCGGCATGCCTCGGAGTGGAAGGACCAGAGTATGGAGGCAGGACGCGCGAACATCTTCAAGAAGTACGGCGTACGGTGGTCCGAGCTTCTCCGGTTGCCATACTGGGATCCCATCAAGTTCACCGTCATTGACACCATGCACGCGCTGTATTTAGGGAACTGCAAACACCACTGTCGCAAGTTCTGGGGCATGGACATCGAGTTTGAAGACGGCGATGGCTCGCTTGGTGACCCCCTCCCGAAGCCTGTGGACCGCGACATCGCAGAAAACGGTTGGCGCCACGTACGATGCTCTCCTCAAAGCGTGATCCAACTGTTGATGATGGAAGTGCTCAAGACACTGGTCGATCGCTGCGGGCTGAGGGTTTCTAGTCATTCCAAGAAGTCTTACATTGATGCTCTGCTCAGATATGTAAGTCCTTTTTCTCATAATACGCCCTCAATAACTTACATGTATGCATTTATTTAGCGGGTAGAGCAGGGCTGGTTCAGTCCAGAGGGCAAACTGCTTCAACCTCCGCCCGAGAACGAGCGACCTGGATCCAAACTCGTTGAAGATGCCGTTAATCCCACAGACATAGCGACAGCAGAGGAATATTACTTGTGGGCACCTGACCGCGACGATTTCACCGACTTCCGCAAGAAGGTTCTCAGTGCTCTTCTGGTACGCAAGTTGAAGATAGCGGCAACCGCCACTCGAGAACGGAATCGGCTCATGAACTCAACAATAGCTCGGCTCATTGACCGTATAGTAGAGCAAGTACGTATCTTCACGTCATTCTCATGCTTCTGGCACCTATACTGACTTGCCTTGAAGCGAGAGAAAGACGGCATCACCAACTGCACCGGTAGCTTGATCGTACCGGACAACGAGCGTTTTGAACAGGCCAAGAGGACTCAAAGTGGATGAAGGAAAACTGTTGTACTCGGAAAGGCTTGTTTACAAGAAGTATGGGCGGATATGGATAAAACGGTCCTTCCGACTTGGATTGGATGCGCTCCTCACCACATCGGTGACAGGAAGCATTGTAAAGTGGGCGCCGACGACTGGCAAACCTTCTGTCTGGTCAACCTTGTCATAATGTTGGTACGTTTGTGGGGCCCACGCCCTGCAGCCAGCCGGGAGCACCTGATATTAGAAAACTTTATGCATCTTGTCGCAGCGACCAAGCTGGCCTCTATGCGTATCATGACACGCGAGCGGGTCTAGCAGTATACCTTTCACATGCTTGAATACCTTCGCGGGATCGAGCGTCTCTTCCCTGGTGTCCAGCTTAATCCGAACCAACACACGTCTCTCCACCTCCCCGGATTTTTCCTTGGCTTTGGACCAAGCGTTGCATGGCACTGTTTCGTTTTCGAGCGATGGAACTTCCTCCTCCAAATGGTCAACACGAATAACCACATGGATGAGTGCATTTATCCGTATCAATTATTGTCCCCTAATATATTACTTAGGCGAACTCGAGAAGACGATGTTTGAGCAGGTCTGTATGGGGCAGCGGCTACGTTCACTCATCCAGAGTAACGATCTCAGTGCAGACTTGCAACGCATAGTGCCTGCGTATACCCGTGCCTTCAAGTCCGACAACCGCGGAACCTTGCTCAATGATATACTCGCTTTCCAAGAATATAAGGCCGTGCCAACGAAGAGGAAGAAGGGGAAGAAAGGACCCAGGAAGACCCAGCTGGACCAGCCTATTGTTGAGAAGCTCGATCCCCACGTTTAGCGGTACGGCGTGGCGCATGCACATTGTTGGGTCGTCTACCACAAGCAGGTCACACGGCGCGGTGAAAGCTTCGCACCTCATATTCCGAATTGTTTTGTTGCTGTAGGGGCCAGCATACCTCACGACTGGTGTCCCGCACGCATCGAGCGTGTTTTTACACATACAGCGATCCTGACCAAGCCCGAGACCACCACCCAGGATTACGCTGTGGTGCGATTCTTCAAACCGTTGTCTGATGCTGACACGGCCCACGACTACTATCGGGGCTTCCCTCTTGCATCGGCTGGACGGCTTTACTACTGGAACATGGAGGAGGCCGTCGAGGTGGTGACAGTTGGTACCATCTTATGTCACTGCTTGTTTGTGGAGCAAGAGAACCCAAACATGACAGCTCTCATTGCTCACTTCCTTCCTTTGGACCGGGTTAGTCCTTTTCTCCGCTTTCCGCCAGCCAGCCATTGACTTCCCTTCCAGTGAATGTAGAGCGTGCTTGGGCGTAGTTCAATCTTGTACACCGTATTCATATTTGCGTTTTACACGATACTCTACCTACAATACGGCCTCGAATACTATTGATGCTAGTCGACGAAACCGGAATGCATGCATCCCAAGCAAGAAGTGACGAAATGCTCGACAGTTGATGAGAAAGAGGAAGGGGAAGAGTTGTGCCTTGACGTGTGACGCCGCGGCGGTGTGGCGTGAATGTTTGTTTCATGCCACCACCACGAAGTTCGTTCTTAGGTCCCATACACCTCCTCATTCTCTCCACGCCGAGAACAAACTAACCACACGGATCAAGGGCCAGGAGAAGCAGAGTATACGGGAGGTAGACATAGTCTACGTGTCTGCGCTACACAGGGCTCACCAAGAGCATACTCTCGGTGTGTATGGTTTTCCATAAGACCTTTCCCCTTGCTCACAAACCACGCGTGACTATCTATCATAGAACAAGGGCAGATCCTACTAGTGTTGCGGTGATCCGGGGTGGACGGTGAGCATTGTTCTGAAACTTCAACAAGCGCGGCCCTTTGTTCTTGATGATTATATGAGGGGATTGTCCTTCACCTATCCATTCCCTGTCCCCTACTCACTTTCCATTGCCCGCACAACGTACAGCCAGCTCCTTCAAAGTAACACAGATATGATCCCGCCTGCGCGTTCTTATGTAGCATAGGCGCTAATCACATAACCTCAGAACCAGATAATGCCTGATGTTCGCCCTGCGACCAGCAAAAATACTCTCGCACGAACGGCTTCCAGCATCGATGCACTCCAAAACTTTCTCGACACTTGCTTGGTCGGCCCACCGGCCAAATGTTCCGACGCAGAACAGACCGCAACTCCTCGGGGTTTCCTATCTAGCACGACCTTACTCCCTCATCAAATCCTGGGTAGGGCTTGGATGCTGAGGTCGGAGGAGGCACGGAGCGGTGGAATCCTTGCAGATCATATGGGGTGAGTCAGACTACCCTTCTATTCGCGTCACATAACTTATGGTCTGCCCATCACGTAGCTTAGGCAAAACCCTCTAGGTGCTTTCCTTGATCGCGGAGGATGTTGCACACAGAGTCGATTCTGGAGGGGCTTCACGCACTACTCTGTGGGTGTTGCCTTTCCTTTTCTGCTCATCATCTGACGTTTGGCATGCACTAGAGTTGTTTGCCCGTCCGGTCTCATCATCCAATGGATCACCGAGATTGAAAAGTACTTGGATGGTTGCCGTGTACGTGAACATATGGGACCCCGCCGTACAAGAGGTACATTCTTAGCAAAAACGAGTGTGAAGGTCTAGTGCTAATTTGGGTACTTTCAGACCCTCGCGTCCTTCGCGCAGCAGATGTGGTGGTTACGAGCTACTCGATCCTACAGGCAGAATACGCAGCCGATTCAAACGTCAATTCAGGCGCACCCAGTGCCTTGACCTCCACATCTTGGTACAGAGTCGTGCTTGGTACGTCTCCGTCGACATATGTGTACCGACATGCTGACATGGGCATTAGATGAAGCCCATACAATAAAATCACATCTGACAAAGACCGCGCTGGCTTGCTGTGCACTCAAGTCAATCCATCGGTGGTGTGTCACCGATACGCCAATGTACGTTCTGCTCTGTTGCGGCTGGACCTAGATACCGACAGTGGTTCAGTCAGAACGATGTCGTCGAGATCTACTCATATCTCAAATTCTTGCAACTCACGCCCATGAACCAGCTCGCTACATTCCAAGCGGAGATCAGCAAGCTGTTCCGGAAGGATGACCAGGAAGCATTGAAGAAGCTCCAAGTATGTCACTTCATCCTCAACATGGCGCGTTTCCTGAAGCTCTCTGTAGGTCATCTTAAGTAACGTCATGCTCAGGCGGCCTAAGGCGGTGGTCTCTCTACCTCCCTGTGGGATCAATGTCGTGATGTGCTACTTCAATCAGGGCAAAAGGCAAGTATATCACAAGGTAGAAGCGCAATTAGAAGGTTACGTCGGGGCATCCTTGACCAAGACTGTGGGCACGGCAACCCCCTCAGTGCTGACCGCCATCTTACGACTTCGCCAACGTGAATTTTCTTTCTTTCTTCATGGGTCGCTCTCATTCTTTGCTTTCAGTTTGTTGCCATCCCTTGCTTCTGACCTCGAATGCTAGCTCGGAGGACTACGATCTCAAAGACGCCCTCGACAACAAGATGTTCAAATCCAAGTACGTTCTCCTCCTCCGTTTAGTCGTATACTAACAACACGAAGGCGCGAAGAGCTGGACGCTCTGGCAGAAATATTTGAGCACCACGTGATCTGTTCAACGCTGCCTCTCTATACGAAGAAACAGCTGGACAAATTTCTCAAACAAGACCTAGAGATGTACAATACTCGCTCCCCTCCTCATCGACAAGAGACGGAGCCATTCGTGCTCTCTGCCAAACTGCGGAAGATGATGGAGGTCTTAAATGAAATCCGCCGGCATCCGCAGAAGGAGAAGACTATCATCTTCAGCCAGTTCATACCCATGCTCACCCTGATCGAGAAATGCCTTATTGGCTACAGTTTCCAGTCTGTACAATGTGCGTTTGCTCTGTCCCTGTCTATCCCATGCTAACAGCTGAGTTCCCCGGCTCGGCAGACAACGGCAGCATGTCTCTCAAGGCGCGAAACGAGAGCCTGAAGAGGCTTCGTGAAGACCCCAGCTTGGACTGTATCATTGTATCATTTAAAGTAGGAGGTGTCGGTGTGTGCTCTCCACCTCTTACGACTATAAGTTGGTTAACAAGATGTTCTCTGAAGGCCTCAACCTTACTGAATGCAACAATGTTATTCTAACTGACCTATGGTGGAATCCGGCGATCGAGGTTAGTGCACACTGCGACACAGGTGCGGACACTGATATTTTCCCCAAGGCACAAGCTTTCGACAGGGCACATCATCTCGGGCAGATCCGCAAGGTCCACGTCTACAAGTTGGTTGTTGAAGATACAATTGAGGAGCGGATCCTGGAGGTAGCTGTTATTCCTTTCATTTATGGATTGCATTAACGAGTACGGCTTTACTAGTTGCAGGAACGCAAACAAATTTTGGCTGCAGATGCACTGAGTGAAGGGGCCATGAATAATACCAAGTTGTCGGGCAAGGATATGGCGAAACTTTTGGCTTGTCCATGGGGGCTATGTAGAACACAGCATATCTTATAAAACTTGTGTTTTTTCCCCAAGTGTCATGGATCGCTCCTTTTCTCTCTTCGTTTGCAGACCTCATACATGCGACACGTCACGGCATATGACTTTCCTCCGCATCACGTGCTCTGACAACATCACTGCCCGGACTTCCGAGCGGAACTCCGTCCCCTTATCTATGACATCATCGCTCCAGACTTCCGTCCTCCGCCCCATGACTGCTTTCCTATTGTCTCCCCCCACTCGCACCACTATCGCATCACATCGCACCATCGCTCCCACTTGTATATAAGGACCGTGTTTCTCTTCCCTTTCCCTTAGACTGTCCATATTGTCATACAGTACTATAGCTCGCGTTGCACTACCCTAGACCTGGCACTCTCGAATCCATTTGTTTCCCTCGCTCCTCCCATCATCGCGACTTAGGCGGTTCCTTCGGTCTCATAAACTGCGTTTCTGACACCTGGACAGTCTACCCCTATGCCTACCTCGCACCTCTCTCCCCATCTACCTCTGCCGTCTCTACGACGTTAAAACCCCTACACCATGGATCTCCCAAACGCACTAGTCTTCCTTCCATTCGACGGTAAACCGATCACCCCCCGAGATGACGCACTGCTCCCCTACCCCTGGTCCAACACCATCACTGTCAACTGCGTCGTCCCCATTCAGAACCTTTGCAAGAAGGATCCGTGGACCGCACACGGCCTCAACTTCCGCATCTTCGAGTGGAGGTGGCATAAGGATCACGGTACGGTCGTCCTTGCCCTGTACACCCGGATCACTACGTGCATCAACGTAGATCTCGAACACCTCGAGTTCACCCTCCACGCCCCCACCTACCACACCTACCTCATCCAGAATGCTCCCAACCTGATCCTCCAGACAAGCTTCACCTCCGTCTCCCAGTTTAATTGCTGGACCCCTGAATCTACCCCGCCACCAGTCCTCTGTCCCACCATCAAGGGTAAGACCCTCCGTTGCCGCCACCACGAACACAAGATCCGCCAGGCAGTAAAAGCCGGCTACCTCACCCAGAAACTCCTCGGTTGTCGCCCCGTCGCGGCCGACTTCTTCTAGAAACCATCGCTTCCCAACCCTTCACCCGTCCCCCCACCCCCGAGTTCCCCCCAGGTATCTTCTGCGACTATTGTCCGCATGAGTACTCCGTCCTCACCTCCCTAGATACCAAGAGACTGGTACATTGGGCCCACAACCCTCCCGAAGAAAGCAGACAAGACTGGTACTTTCAAGGAGGCGACTATCTCACAGACAAAGACTTTGATCTCGCAACCGACATCCTTACCGCCTTCCTCGACCCACCAGCATCCTCTTCCCCACCGCCCCGCCGATCCACTGTTCTCTCCCCCCCCAAGGGATTCAAGTTTGACAACGTCACCAAGAAGTGGTACGCGTATCGACGAAA
This sequence comes from Amylostereum areolatum, assembly GCA_012932865.1. Lineage (NCBI taxonomy): Eukaryota > Fungi > Basidiomycota > Agaricomycetes > Russulales > Stereaceae > Amylostereum > Amylostereum areolatum. Next base: position 545,623 of record SAXG01000010.1, read on the forward strand.
CTAACGAGGAACACCAGGGTGCACAGTAGTTGAGTGGAAACCCTCTAGTACAAACCCTGTTCAGCATCTCTGGTTTTGGAGACACAACCAGGAGCTCGTCACACCCCTCGAATTCCAAGTCACGCGTGAAGTTCAAATCGAGCTTGATGAAGCTGAAGAACATCGCAAGGAACTCCGACGCCAACAAGAAGAAGCACTCACCCAATCCCTGACCGTCCCCCTCCCCTCCGACAAGATGCCCGACGCCGAATCCAAACCTGCCATCTCCAAGCGGGAGATTGGCCCCAAGCCGAAGCCGTTCAAAGGCGACAGATGCGACACCCTCCGGTTCTCCCTCGAGCTCCGTATGTTCCTGCGCGTTAACAAGGATGTTTATGCCACAGACGACGCCAAGATGATGCTCCTCCTCAGCTTGATGGAGGATGACACAGCGAAAGCCTGGGCCACACATCGCCACATGGAACTCTTTGACGACGAAGACAAGAAGGAAGACGCCGAAGCCCTCAGCCTCACACCCCCGACGCTTCACTACAGCTCCTACAGAGAGCTCTTCAAGAGGTTCAGCAAAGACTTCGTGCCCGTCGATCCGAAGATAGAGGCTCAGTGTAAGATCAACGAGCTCGCAATGACCACCCGGGACGTCACTGACTTTATCACCGAGTTTGAGATGCTGGCGACCATGTTAGGGTACGACGACGAGGCGCTCATCCACTTTTTCAAGAAGGGACTTCAGTGTGACCTTGGCAAGCAGGTGGCCCGGCCGTACCCATTCCCCACCAACCTTGCGGAGTGGAAGGAGTGCACCTGCCCCATCAACCACCAATGGCTCGAAGAGAACCCGGGGAGGAAGAGCAGTCAGTCCAAAGGGGCTGTCGCGCTCACCTCGAATGGTTCAGCCAACGACTCCCCGCCGCGCCGAGTCGGCGCCTTCACCAACACCTTGACCCGCCCTGCAAAGGGGACAGACAACGAGCGCGCAAAGATGATGCGTGAAGGCAAGTGCTTCATGTGTCGGCAGACCGGTCACGTCTCCCGCGACTGCCCCAACCGTGACTCGAGCGCACGACAAGTGGGCGCAGTAGAGACTGGATCCAAGGCCCCTCCCCCGCCAACGAGCACAGTTCTGCCCACTGCGAAAGCAACCCCTGACCTGTCCAAAACCATCGCCGCGATCACTTGCCAGCTGAAAGATCTGGACACGGAAGGTAAGGAGCAGGCAGTGGCACTGTTGAAGGATATCCTGGAGTCGCAGGATTTTTGAAACACCCCCCAGTCACGTCGTCTGGTGGAGGCAAAGGACTTTTGGTATCATCGTCGAATTGTTTCGCTGTATTATCATCTATGCATACCTGTGAGCAATTGTACCCCTTGTGCTTGTATCTGTCTACCGTCACCAAGAACAGGCAAACACCATCGATCACGCTCAAGGTCAAGCTGATCGGACGAATTACCAAAAGAGAAATCGATGCAGACACGCTGCTTGATAGCGGCGTAGAAGGAATTATCCTGAACTGAAGCTTTGTTGAACGCAAGAAGCTTACTACAAGAAAACTAGAAAACCCGTTCCCCGTGCGTAACGTGGACGGCACCGAGAACATCATAGGCTGGGTACGCGACACAACGACCCAGTGGATCTGGATATACTCGCAAGATTCAAAGGCATACCATGAGGAAGAAGCTGAGTTCTTCATCACCAACATTGGCGATCATGACATGATCCTTGGAACAGACTGGCTTGATAAGCACAACCCCACCATAGATTGGCAACAAGACCGTGTTGACATGCTCCGCTGCCCTCCCTCATGCACTCTGTCCGAACCTCCTGTGACAAACCTCGCAACCAAGCCACAGAAACCATCATCGGTCCAATCACAGTGTAAGGTTGAAGCGGGTAAAGCCCCGAGGACACCTCTCATTCTGGACGATCCCTTCCCGGAGCCAACATATGTCTCCTGGACCCCGATCCCCACTTATGTCATTCCTGTGCGCAGAGTCAAAGGTGTTCACGTTTGCACGGTCCATCGCTCCCCTCTACCTGCGCGACTCTTCACTGAAGATGATGATGAGCGGCCCACGGTGTTCCGAGACTGGGAGATCAATGGACTACGCTGTGCTGGAATCCTCCCCAAAACCGACGGTCTTAATCCAGAAGCAGTACCCATCCGCGCGGGCTTCACAAAAGTGCAGGAGCTTGCAGAGCATTTAAAGGAGAACGCACGCCCGCAAACCTTCGAAGACCTAGTTCCCCCTCTGTACCGCGACTTCACGCCTGTATTTGACAAGAAGACCTCCGAGCGACTTCCTGACCGATGACCATGGGACCATGCTATCGATATGAAAGACGGCTTTGAACCCAGACCGTGCAAGGTCTACCCTCTCTCACCTTCCGAGCAGATCGAACTTGACACCTTCCTCGATGACCACCTGAAGAAGGGCTCTATCCGCCCATCAAAGTCACCTCAGGCGAGTCCATTCTTCTTTGTGAAGAAAAAGGATGGAAAGCTGCGTCCCATACAGGACTATCGAGAATTAAACAAGGGCACTGTCAAGAATGAATACCCCTTGCCACTGATCTCTGAAATCGTCGACCGCCTCAAAGGTGCAAAGATCTTCTCAAAGATGGATGTTCGCTGGGGCTACAACAACGTCCGCATCAAGGAAGGCGATGAGTGGAAGGCTGCGTTCAAGACAAATCGCGGTCTCTTTGAACCTACAGTGATGTTTTTCGGACTTATGAACTCCCCTGCGACGTTTCAGGCAATGATGAATGAACTGTTCAAGGATCTCATCGACTCAGGCAAGGTCATCATTTACATGGACGACATCCTGGTGTTCACTCGTACCATGGACGAGCACCGCGCCATAGTACGGCAAGTTCTGCAACATTTGCAAGACAATGACCTCTTCCTCAAACCGGAGAAATGCATCTTTGAGCAAGACTCCGTTGAATACCTTGGACTCATCATCTTACACAACAAGATCGCTATGGACCCCGTCAAGGTAGCAGGTATTCAGGACTGGCCAACACCACGAATGGTCAAAGACGTGCAATCCTTCCTCGGCTTTGGCAACTTCTACTGACATTTTATCAAGGACTTCTCCAAGGTTGCACGACCCCTATTCAACCTGATGAAGAAGGACTGCACATGGGACTGGTCAACGGACTGCCAAACTGCGTTTGACGCGCTGAAAGCTGTGTTTACTTCCTCCCCCGTCCTGGTCATGCCTGACCCAAAGAAACCTTACCTTGTTGAAGTCGACGCCTCGGACTTTGCTACCGGAGGTATACTCTCGCAGAAAAGCGACGACGGCCACTGGCATCTGGTGGTGTATCTGTCCAAGGCCCTATCGGAACCGGAACGCAACTACGACATCTACGACAAGGAGCTACTCGCGATCATCCACGCGCTCGAAGCCTGGCGCCACTACCTCGAAGGCGCCCCCAACACCGTTGAAATCTGGACGGATCACAAGAACCTGGAGCACTTCAAGACGGCGCAGAAGCTGAGCCGCCAACAGGCACATTGGGCTCTGTTCCTCACTCGATTTGACTTTTTGCTCGTTCACAAACCAGGAATATCCCATCGCCTGGATCCAATGTCTCGACGACCCGATCACAAGTATGGCGTTGAAAACGACAACAAGGAGCGTGTCTTGCTCGACCCCAAGTACTTCCAGGTACGCGCAACAAGGCCAGGAGCAGTAACCTCCCTCGGCGATGTTGAACTCCGACGACGTATCCACGACTGCAAAACCAAGGACATCGAGGTTGTTCAAGCCCTGGACGCCATCTTACGAAACGGACCATGTACGCTTGTCAAGAACCTCCAGGAATGGAACTACAAAGAAGGCCTAGTCCTGTTCAGGGGAAAGGTATATGTCCCTGCAGATGACGAGTTGCGACGCGACATCGTCAAAATGTACCACGAATCACCCCTGGCTGGACACCCCGGCCGCTTCAAGACCTACAAACTCGTGAGTCGTGAATACTGGTGGCCTGGCATGTCTGTCTTTGTTCGCAACTTTGTAGCAGGATGCTCAACCTGCCAGTTGACAAAGACGCAGAGCAGCCGACCCCACGTCAACATGATCCCGAACAAAGTACCTGATCGACCATTTAGCGTCATCTCTACCGACTTCATCGTCGAACTCCCTGACTGCGAAGGCTATAACACCATCAATGTCGTGGTTGATCGCCTCACCAAGATGGTGGTTATCACCCCATGTACGACCAAAATCACCAGTGATGGCACGGCCGACATCCTTTTCGACAAGGTATATCGACACTACGGCCTAGCAGACAAGATCATCTCGGACCGAGGACCCCAATTTGCTGGACAGGTGATGCGCATGCTCAACGAGAAGCTTGGGATCAAGTCTGCCCTCAGTATGGCATACCACCCACAGACGGATGGCCAAACCAAACGTGAGAACCAGAATCTCAAACAGTTCCTGCGAGTGTTCTGTAACTACCGCCAAGACGACTGGGTAAAGTGGCTACCTTTCTTCGAGTTTTCTCACAACTCTCGCACCCATGCAGCCACTGGAAAGGACCCCTTTGAAGTCCTCTACGGCTTCCTCCCCAAAATGTACCCGTCCATGAACCCGTCCTCAAAAGTCCCTGCAGTTGAAGAACACCTCCGTCAACTCGAAGAAGTCCGACAGGAGATCAAGGCCAGCCTCACCCTCGCATCCGACTTGATGAAGCACTACAATGGCAACACGATCAGCAAATCGACACTGTTCGCCGTCGGAGACAAGGTCTGGCTTGAAGGCAAGAACCTGAAGACAACAAGGCCAAAAGCTAAGCTCGCTGCCAAACGATTCGGACCCTTCGAGATCATTGACGTCGTTAGCCCAGTAAACTACCGCCTGAAGCTGCCGAAGATGTGGAGAATCCACCCAGTCTTCCATGCTTCGCTGCTCACCGCGTACAAGGTGTCATGGTTTGCCCTTTTGTTCCGCTTTTTCCTTGCCTTCTCGCGCTATCTGATCCCACACCTGTGGATCAATCCCCTTTGATGGCATCACTGATGTGCCCCTCAGTCTGTGCACATCCCCTCCCTAGTATATATAGCTGGCCTGCATGTATCTAGTTCCTTAGTCTTTCCTCCTAGTCTTTACCGGCTTAGAGTGCAATGTACTGTTTCTCCCTTGTTCCCTGATTCCCCCTTTCCCTGAGCCACTGCCTGTGTTGTGACTTAGAAGGCTATTGGATGCATTCCGTCGGTCGTTCTTGACACAAGGAGACAACGGCGCATGGTCCGAACTATAAACAACCGCCACCCGACCTTATCGACGACGAAGAAGAATACAGCCTTGAAGACATCATCGATTCGAAGCCGACCTGCAACAAGAAAGGCATTCAATACCTCGTCAAGTGGGCAGGCTATCCTGACTCCGAGAATACCTGGCTCCCTCGCTCCTCGCTCTCAAAGGTCACCAACATGATTGATGCCTTTCACAAGCGCCATCCAAATGCGCCCCGCCCCGTGCGTTCCCTCGGCATCTCCTTCGATGATTTTCTCGCATCCACCCTTGCAGATAACATCGCGCTCCAGGCAAAAGCGCATCTTAAAGGGGGGGTGATGTCACGGATCACTCCTTTTCTCTCATCGTTTGCAGACCTTGTACACGCGACACGTCACGGCATATGACTTTCCTCCGCATCACATGCTCTGACGACATCACTGCCCGGACTTCCAAGTGGAACTCCGTCCCCTTATCTATGACATCATCGCTCCGGACTTCCGTCCTCCACCCCATGACTCCTTTCCTATTGTCTCTCCCTGCTCGCACCACTATTGCATCGCATCACACCATCACTTCCACTTGTATATAAGGACAGTGTTTCTCTTCCCTTTCCCTTAGACTGTCCATCTCGTCATACAGTACTGTAGCTCGCGTTGCACTACCCTAGACCCGGCACTCTCAAATCCATTTGTTTCCCTCGCTCCTCCCATTGTCGCGATTTAGGCGGTTTCTTCGGTCTCATAAAGTGCGTTTCTGACAAGGTAATTGAAGATTATAAACATCCATTTGCTTGCTTATATAAACACACTTATCAGAAACTTTGTAATGCTTGAAACAAATATATTAATCCATGAAGTAAAGTATAAAGTATTATTACATAATCAAAGTTAAGAAAGAACAAATCCCAACACAGCCAAAACAAGAAGGCATGACTGAAAAGAATGAGATCAGCAAGATGGACACAAGCAAGATATGATGATCGACTCACCAGCTCCGGCTCTCCAAAGCTCCTGGATGTAGTCCTAAAGAACATGCTAGAACAGTCAGCCAGCGGACGGCACGAACTCAGATAAGCGACGCACCTGATGCCGTAGACATAAACTGGAAAAGCACCCTAAACGCGCACAATTGGAAGGGCCCGGGAGCGAGAGGAAACACAAAGACAATGCGCCAGGAAGGTGGCGCGAGCTCGGCAGATGGGGTGAAGCGTAGGAAGCAGTAGGTAAGAGGCAAGGGCAGTGGATGAAGGGAAGAAACGGAAGAGGAGAGTGAGGACAAGGAAGGAAACGGGGGAAAGAGACTGACAGACGACGGCTTGGAAAACTCCAGGTTTATATGCTCACTGGCCAGCGTGACAGGCTCATCACGGTGACGCAAGCTCCGTCCATGCGGTCTCGATGTGACCGCATCAACATCGTTCAACACCAACACCTGGAATCGCAAGTCCAAAGTCCTCCAAGTCGAGGGAAGTGAAGGTGAAGGTAACAAGAAGGAGTGAGAGCATCGGGGAGCTCGCTAGGTGCGTCATCCGCATCTCCCCCGTGCTCTGGATTCTGACGGCTGTCCATGCCAAGTTCGTGTGTCGTCAATCCCTCACCGGTCACCGGCCACCCCGCATATGCCTCTGCCAAATCGCGGATGCAGCACTTCCTACGCCTGCCCACACTCCCGTTCATCCGCGCACAGGCTCATGACGTGAATGTGCCCAGCCTTCAAGCTTCAAACACGATCATGTGCCCCCCAAACCTGCACCTACCCTTTCCCGTCTTTCCTCCCCTCCGTCCCCTCGCCCCTATCTCCTCACTGTCGCGTCCCAGACGCGACTCCACGCCAACCCTCCAACACGTCCAAGACCCCCTCGCACTGCGTCCCCTTTGGCCCTGCCTCTGCGCCCACTTGCATAGCCCCGTCCTCCATGCGCATGCCCCATCCTCCACATGCACACCCCCATCGCGTGATTCGCGTCCCCTCCGCTCATCCCCACGTGCCCACACCATCACCCCCATGCCCACACGCCGACAATGCATCGAATGCGCCCAATTCACATGGCCGTACGGGCCCACAACATCTATGTGTCCCTGCCCGCGTCCCCTCCACTCAGCCTCATCGGCCCCATCACTATCGCCACGCCCACACCTCTGTCCACCCACCCACGCCTACACCCATACCTTCAACGCGCACGGGCCTTCATCGCGAAGGCGAATGGCCACAGGATCGTGACTGCGCAACAGTCCCTCCGACTCGTCCACACACCCAACGCCCGCCGGGGTCGATTTCCCGTTCAGAATCAACCAACCGCCGGAGGAGGACTGTACTCATGCACACAGCACGGCCCTCATCCCTGCCCATGCCATCCCACGTGCGCACAGACGCGCTGCGAACGGGACACGCACGCACGCACGTGCGAGGACTCGATGAGCACCACGGGCATGCAGTCGAGTGCGGGCTTGCGCACGTCCGCCCTCGCCCCTGCAGCACCTTGCGAGCGTGGCCACCTGGCACCGCCATCTCCTCGCACACACAGCGCTCCGTGCTCGAGCTCGCGCAGGCACCCTCACCCGCGTTCGGCGCGATGCCGCTCTCCGCGCACTTGGCCGCGGATGGGGCAATACTGTTTTGCTATAGCTGTGCCATGGGTCAGGCTAGGAGTGAGGGTAGCATCAGGAGTGAAGGCGCTCTTTTGAGCAGGAGGTGTATCTGTTTTTCAGTATCCTGTGAGACTGTATGTGTACTACCTATTCTCTACAATGTATATCTACTGTAAAGGTTGAATGCATTCTGTTCTGCATTCATTCTCTCACTGCATACTGCTGAATGGCTAAAAAGGCATGAAGAGGGGGTAAGGTGAAGCTCCTAAGATCACCCTCGCAAAAATTCGCAAAAAAAAACATGAAATTAACACTGTTAGAATCGCATTTTGATGCTGATCATTTGCATATGATTCGTTTCTGTGCATGAGCAACCGCTCAAGAGCTACAACGAAAACAGTCCCGGAGGTGCCCACAGTCAGCGCAGTCTCGCGTCGACTTCCTAATTAGGAAATTTTTCGAATCTGAACTTGTTCATGTTCCCGCCTGATTCACTCACTTGCTTATGTTGTTTCAAGTTCACATAAGTAATGATACAGAGTATACAATAGTACCTACAAAGCCATGTACTCTAAAAAGGTCAGTGGAAGGTGGTGGGGCGGCAGCACCTCGCACACACTCAACTCGTGTTTGGTCAAGCTTGCTCTGCCGTGTCGTGGCCAAACCGGGAAACCATTACCAAAAATAACTATGGGGGGGTTTCCCTGATGAGGTGGCGAGGGCGAGGGAGAAGGGGGACCAGCACGCGGGCGTGGGCGGCTTGAGGCAGCGGGCAGCGGGCGCGGGTGGCTTGAGGGCGTGGGTGTCAAGGGTGCACAGGGATAGGTGATGACGGTGTGCGGGCACGCGCAGCGAGAGGACAGTGCACCGGCACTGAGGGTGCGGACACTGAGGGCACGCGGTGGCAGGCGGCTTGAGGGAAGTGGGGCCAGGCGGCTTGAGGGTGCGGGGGGTGCGCACTGAGGGCGAGCTAGGGGTAGGTGTCGAGCGTCGAAGGCTGCAGATGCGCGGGTGAAGGCTGTTGAAGGGGGGTGTCAAAAGCAAGGGCGTGTTGAGGGCATAGGCGTGTGCACGTTGAGGGCGCAGGCACGTGGGTGTCGAGAGCGTGGGTGCACGAGCGTTGAGAGCACGAGCATTGAGAGTGCGAGTGTTGAGAGCGCAAGCGCGTGAGCCTTGAGGGCATGGGGGCGTCGATGGAGGGGAGACGAGGAGACGAGGACTCAGGAGGAGGAGGAGGAAAATGATGTGTCGCTGTCTCGGCAGTTGCCAAGGGGCCACGTCGCGAGCACACGTGGATTGCTGAAAGCATGACATATTTTCGAGCCGTGTTTTAAAACACAGCCCGAAAATACGTCATGATCTCGCTGGTTGCGCCGGCGAGAACGACACAACTTCCTCTTTGGGAGCACGTCTCGGGATTTCCCGAAACGCGCTTCCAATGAGGAAGTCGCGTCTTCCTCATCACCAACCTCCACCTTGTCCCTTGTCCCTCTCCTCTCCTCCGCCCCCATCCTTCCTCAATGCGTCCAACGACACTCTCAATTTCCAGCGCCACCGCCGCCACCACCCTCTTTCTGCATCCAATGAGGCCTTTCCGGAGACTTAGCGGACAAGCCGCGCCCCAGGTGTGTTCTCCCTCCTCGCCCTCGCCCCTTGCCACCTGCCGGCCCTTGCCCCTCACCGCCACCCGCCCTTGCCCTGGCCCTCGACTGCCCTCGTCTCCGCCGTCTTCCGCGTGCACGAGGATGCCATCACACAAGTGATGGCATCCTCGCCTGCACATGGTATGACAATTTCCGGAGCCCATTCTTGAGAATGGGCTCCAGGAAATTGTCATACCACGTGCTCGTGTACGCCGCACCCGCAGCGCCCACACCCACACAACCCGTGCCCGCACTTCCACATGCCCCGCGCCCACACACCCGCACGCCCGCATGCCCCACGCCCGCACTTCCGCACGCCCCGCGCCCTGCACGCCTGCAATGCGCGCGCCTGCGCTTCAACGCACCCGCCCGCAATGCACACCCCCACGCTCAATGCCTCCCCCGCACCCTGCACGCCCGCGACCCGCGCACGCCCGCGGCACCCGCACACCCGCACACCCGCACACCTGCACACCTGCAACCCGCACCCCCGCCCGCCGCACGCATGCCGGCGCTCAACGCACCTGCCCTGCACTCGACGTGCCTGCCCAGTAACATGCGCGCACGCCCGCCCACCTTCAACATACAAGGCCGCACCTTAACCCCGGACGCACATGTCCGCGCACCCTCGGCCACACGCCCGACTGACATTGCTTGTGTGTCGCGCGAGCATGCGGGTTGTGCAGTGTATATGCCGTGGAGGGCATATGCATAGGAGGAAAAGGAGGAGAGAGAAATTATTCAAGGTTGTAGACTAGCAGAAGTCTTCAAAATATTTGTACCAAAGTGTTTAGAATTTCTGTGCAAAGTATTTCAAATTTTTGTACAAAGTGTTCGACAGGTTTGTACAAAGGTGTGCCAAACATTTGTATAAAGTCTTCAAAAATTTTATAGGAAAGTGTTCAGAACCTTCGTACAGTGTTCAAAATGTTTGTATCAAAATGTTGGTACAAAAGTGTTCTGAACCTTTGTACGAAGTGTTCAAAACCTTTATACCAAAGTGTTCAAAATGTTTGTACAGAAGTGTTCAAAACATTTGTACGAAGTGTTCAAAAGTTATGTATGAAAGTGTCCAAATGTTTTGTACAAAAGTGTTCAACCTGTCTGTACGAGGGTTCAAAATTTTTGTAGGAAAGTTTGCAAAACATTTGTACAGAGTGTTCAAGTTTTTTGTACGAAGTGTTCAAGTTTTTTATAGGAAGTTTTCAGAGATTTTCTATAGAAATATACAAAGGGTTTGTACAAAGTGTTCAAAATGTCTGTGCAAAAGTGTTCAAAAGGTTTGTACAGTGGTTGCTAGTCTTACAGTTCGAAGCGATTGTCATCAACGCCTCCTAATATACATCGGACCTTACTTTTACTATAGTTTTACCATCGGACCTCACATCGGACACTTACTATAGTTGTTATTCTTTGCCGCCTTCGCCTCGCGTCCGACCCTTCGGGCATACCGGTCTTCTCAGCTTCCTCGGTCATGGTCTAGACCTTGGAGTCATACTTACATTGCCTCATAGGTTGAGACCCACTTCGTACTCCGTGCGCAGTCCGTGCGCAGTCGTAGTGACCCACTCTACTCCGGCTTCATTTGTCCTTGTTTGGGGCTCTTCTGTCATGTATATAAGGGCTCCATAATCTATGAGGAAAGGGTCATCTCGACCTTTCTCCATTCTCCGGCTACCTGGGGTGTCATGCCTAGTGCAGTAAGGCTTGATACTTACAGTTTGTTATACCTTGTATCCCCCTCCTTCCTCTCCTCACCTTCCCTCGTCTTCCCTCTTGTCGCGACACCCTGAACCTGCTTCACAGGGTAGACCGTGCGTGACTAGCGATGAAAGCCTTTGCCTCCGCCTGTGCCGAGATTTTTGTCCTGATCAGTCTAGGATTTAAATCTAGGAAGGAAACCCCCTAGAAAACATGATTTTAGAGACTTTCGTGTTTTTTGGGCGCTTGTTTCAAATTTGGGACTGACATCAACTTTTTTTAAATAGTTTGTGGGTCTGCCACGGTGCCAGAGAGCCCTGAGCCTTCCGCTGAACGTAATTTTCGTGGGTTTTTCAATACAATCTTGAGCTTACAGGGTTTGCATGGCAGTCTTGCCAGCACTTTTTGTCGTAGATATACTTAAAATTGTGACTGCTGTTGATCCCAGAGTAAAATAGAACACTCATAGAGTATTAAATACCACTTCCTGAAGGTTGTAGAGGTCCTAAACCTTCCATAATAGGCAATTAAGTGCTTGTTTCAAATTTCAGATGCCAGTTTTTCGGAAAAGTTGGAATAACAAATTTTTGAGCAACAAGTCTGATACTACTCCTTAAAAGGAGTCGATTCCGCCACTTTCCGGAGGAAACCTGACACAATCTGAACGACACAGTAGGGAATCCGCATCGGGGTTACCCGAGGCATCGAAAAGGTCCGCTTCAAACTGTAGGAGAGATCAACATGAGCGAGATTTATGTAGCTCAAAATAAATTGAGCCAGACTGTGGCCTAGAAGAATGTAAGAATAAAAATGTTACCGTCCATTCAAAGATCTGTATTAAGACCATATGAGATGTAGAGGAAAGAACCAGTGTAGGGTGGAATGGTTGTGAGACCCACCTTATTGTCGGTTGGATGGAAAATTGTAGGAAGCCTTCACTAGAAATATAGTAGAGGTTGTATAGAAGTGTACAAGTGAATAGAAATCAGGTTGTATCAAACTAACCCTAACCTTAACCCTCTGAGCATCACAAATCATCGCGCCTCTCCCAAAAAACAATGACATAATAAATGGTCCTAAGAGGAACCGTAACTCCTTTCTCTTGATTCATGCTGTACAATACTGACTCATGCTGTGCTCTTTACATACGACTGCTTACTTATACTGGGTCTGCTTACTGATCCCCGTGTATCGGTTCTAAGTCTCTCTCCTCTCGTGTATATAAGGCTCGCTCTCGCTGTACATATTCCTTATCTCGAGCTAGTCAATTCTACCGACTTTGCTTGTTTTCCCTTATCCTATCGCTGTGTCTGATCGGCTCTCCCTGTCGTCCTCTTCCTCTGTCAGCTTTGCTCGTAACTTGGTGCCGTCGCACTAGTCGTTGCTAATAAGGTTGCAATCCTGGAAGAGAAGGAGGACAAAGAGTCCGCCGTGGTTTCACGGGAGTTGTTCAGGCAGTTCATGCGTGAGGTTGGCCATCCCTTTCAAACCTCTTATTATCCTCGGCATCCCCTGCTCCATGATCAGCGGCGTGATCATGTCTCTATTTTTTTCATATTCTCCCGCCTGCTTTTTTCGAGGTGTCCATCGGACTGCAGGACGTCTCCTGTGATGAACACCTTTGGCGGGATCGTGCTTGCCATCACCGTTGCGGATGGACTGTTCATGGACCTGAAGTACTTCACCTTCGAGACATTGGCCATTTTCTAGGTGACGTGCCTGAGAGATATCACCTACAAGCTTATCCTCTCGCAGGACAAGCGATGGTTCAACACAAGTGAGAACACCGCGGTTCGCCTCGTGCAGATTCTCATCAAGGATGGCGATGACACTGCTCGCTCATCACGACCTGTGCTTGGGTGGTGTGTCAAGATCATTACAATGCTTTCTGTTGGTCTCATCTGGCGGCTGGCCTGGGGATGGCAACTCACCCTCGTGGTGTTCGCAATTGCCCCCTGTTTTCGGGATCGCCATGGCTGTCCAGACTAGCCTCGTGTCCAAGTACGAGTACTGTAACAAATGTTCGCTGTGAGGAGGTTGCCAAGGGCCACCACAAGGTACACTCTCTTGTCTTCCCCTTTTCATGCGGGCTGTGGCTGACACACCTTTGCTAGACCGTCCTTAACATTAGTGGTGTCCGTGCGATGGGCTTCGAGTCCGTATTCCTCCAGTGCTTCAACACCTCCATTGACTCGGCACTGCACACGATCGTGCGCGGCAGAGTGCTGCACCTACGGCGTTGCCAGCTCGCTCATCTACCTTTCCGAGGCCCTTCTGTTCTACGTTGGCGCGGTGCCCAGTCACCAACAACACCTACACCTACCTCCAGATGGTTCAAGTTCTCAACCTCGTCATCTTCTCTGTTAGCATTGGCTCCCAACTTATGGCCTTTTGTGAGTATTTCTTTTACGCTTGGCGTGGATCTGCAAAGCTGATGGTGGTCGGTGGCCCAATGCATCACCCAGTCCATCCAAGCCACCCGCAACTTCAACACAATTCTCCAGCTCTCCCCCGACCCCTGCCGAGTCCCGTGGCCGTCTTCAGCCCCCCATCAACAACACGGTCTCGTTCAACAATGTTGCTTCTCCTACCCCAAACGCCCGGATGTCCCCGTCCTCAAAGATGTGCCCCTCGACATCTGCGACTGGTGAAATTATTGCCATCGTTGGCGCATCCAGCTTTGGCAAGTCCATTGTCACTGCACTCCTCCAACACCTGCATGAGTGGCTCGATCACTGTCGGCCCAGTTCATCATGGGCCTTCCAATGGGCACGCAACCATGGTCAATGGGAACACGGCACTCATTTTGGGACGGGCAGGCACAGCACCTGCAAATTGCGCAGTGCACTGCTGAGACCATCGAAGATCCTCATCCTAGGACGAGTGCATGAGTGTGTTTGATAGTGCGAACCAGGCCTGCGGTCATGGACACCATTTTGACGCCAAGATTGGGTGCATGCCTATGACTTCTGTATATCCGTGACATTCAGTAAAGGCCTTTGGATGTAGTAGATGGACACGGTTACCTTATGATTCACATTGCATTAGCTGCTTAAATGAATGTATTTGAATTAGTATTGTTGGTGTGCGACATGAAGCTTGAAGCTCAAGTACAATGATAGTTAGATGAACATAGGTAGTCAGATTGTAAAGTTATGATAGCGCATAATCCAATCATAATCAACAACTGACAGAATGTTAGCTGAAATTAAGAGTGGATAGGGCCTGGTCAATGTTCATCATTTCAGATGAACTTCAGTCATGGAATAACAGAATCTCCTCAAGTTTCTGATGTATCTATACTTAGCTCCGCTTACTGACCGCCGTGTGTTGTAGCTTACTAAGTGACTCCGCCTCCTAGTATATAAGAGCTCTGCTCCTCCTGTACATACTCTTCATCTCAGGCCTGGTCAATACTACTGACCTTATCCCTCATCGTTCCTCATCGTCTCTTCGCCCTGTGTCACACGTCATCGCCTAGTGCCCGTCACTAAGGCCGTTGCTGACACTAGGTCGACAATTTGACCCTTTCCTGTACACATTAGGATCGGACCTTGCCTCCAAATTTCCCCTCCATCTGTACGCATTAGGATCTGAGTTCTTGGGGGATACACCGGGGGCCTGGCCAAACCTGGAAATGGTTGCCAAAAATTACGAGGGGGGGGTTTCCCTGATGGTGTCATTGCATTGTTATGTTGTTATACCACCGCGCTCTGCGCCCCCCCTGGTCTCTGTGTTCTATAGTTAATTGCACACGCCGTCTACACTCTTCTTCAACCCAAAAGTCACACACTTCCAGTCGCTCCTCACAGGGTCGGCCACATGCCATTTTAACACCACTATTTCCATCACCACGATATCTTGAGAGTCGAGCTCTGATGGCGCAATGCGGCTCATATCCTCCGAAGCTTCAGAGTCCTGACCCGAGGATGCGTCAAAAATCTGTGAGAAGACCTACAGTAGATCAGTTGAGTTTCATCCGCACTTTCGTTTGAGACGCACCTCGCTGTGTTGGACAGCGCACTCGCACGGTAGGTCCGTAAAATCCGCTCGCAGCATTTTCGTCATTGGAACTAGACCATCTAGTGTATCCCAGGTCAGTACACAGAACCTGAGCGCCAATTGACATTGTATGCTTCATCACTCACAAGGCAAACCATACCAATAGTACAGGTCGAATAGGGCACCTCGGTCTGCCTCAAACATGAGGTTAACAGTGACCAATTGGATCGCCGCAGGCTGGCCCTCATCGTCGTGGAATCTCGTATGCTGAATAGGACCCACCACCTTGATCGTGGTCTCCAGCCCCTGGCCAACGAGTCCCAGGACCTCCACACCTTCACCCTTGTCGACCCAGCCAAGCGTAGGAGGCACCGTGCGGATCCCGTACATGTTATGCACGGTGTCACAAGTCAAAGTGATCTCGTACAGCCTAGCTCTCATGAGCTTGTTTCCACACGCCTCAAGACAAAGGTACATTACCTCTCCCAAAGCGGCGAAGACTTGGTTGAAAAATTGTTGTTGGTCGCGGAGTTGTCCATGTTATAAAGACGACCAGGACATCACGCGCTTTTATAACTGAGTTGCCAACATCTGAGACATTCCGTGACAGGCAGCCACTACTATACTCAGCCACTTTCTGAGTGCCCTCGTCCTCACCGTCCTACACCCTCCACACCATGTGCACACTTGTCACGCTCTCCCTCTCACAATGCCCTCTGCACGCGCCCTCACCCCCTCCCAACTTCCATACCACTGTCTTATCCCAGAAATCACCGAACTTGTACCCATCATTGATTCACGCGAATCAAATGCCGTGCGCAGGTCGCGTTGTCGAAATCCCGTCAGCTGTGCGGACAGTGCTCTGCATCTGCTCCGACGTTCGGCAAGTGTACTCCCAGCTGACTGAACGGCACCACAGCGAACCCCCTTCCCCGATAAAGGTCCACCTGAGACAGCACGGTCGCAGCGATCCTTGAGAGGTTCAAGGCGGCCTTGTTGTTTAGCGTGAGAGTGGGGTATGCGACCACAATGTGGAAAGGTGCCACGAAGTTCATCAGGTGTGTTCCCCACGCTGATAAGATCACTGATTCTGCTGCTTTTCCCGCCGCACACTGCACCTTCACGTAGACATTTTTCTCGGCGTTGAAGAGCTAGGTATGTGCTAGGCAACCAAGGGTGAGAGGTCGAGAGGGTCCGCCGCCATGTCGTCCGAGTTTGCAGGAAGGAAGCCGCCTTTGTTCGATAGGAAGGTGATGACAGCGGGGGCTTTGTCAACTGTGCTGTAGATTTCGATGCAGGACTGGGGTCCACTGAAGGTGTGGACAGTCCCTGTCCTGAGGATGGAATGCAGAGCCTATTCTCCTCCAATGACCGAACACGTCCTTTCTAGCACGTTGAGCAGGCCGGAGACATTGCTCACCACCTTTGCGAGTGCATCTTCCAAGTGCGTCTTGACGAGGTCTGCTACCACTTCGGCATACACAGGGCCCGCACCGCTCGTGGTGGAGACGAGGGATTCGAACGACAGCTTTTGCACGATGAAGCTATAAACTTCGAGGCTGTCAGGTTGCGGTTTTCCAGAGGTAGTCTGCCATGGTCGTTCAAACATTGGTGAGGTCATGCATGTTGGAGGACAGAGGCAAAAGAGCGTCTTTCAGGCGCGCCAGTTGAAACACCTCTGGGAGTCCCAAGCTACATCATGGGTGCGCCAGCGAGACACCTCTTCCCCTTCCGAGAAGTGCTGGTTAGGCATTCACACCTCCACGCAGGACATAGGTGTCGAGATCATCTCAAACACAGCAAAGTTGGGTCCTTACTTGGGCGTGATATCGCGCGAACGACGAGGAACACTGCCGAATCAATTTGAAGGTACAATAGGTACAGATCCCTCGTCTCTTATCTCGCCATCCAGGCAAGGAAATTGCCACCACTCTATCAGCCTCGCCTCCATGCAGTCGTAAAAGATACACGGTATGCGAGGAAGCAAGAGAGCGTGAATTTCGCAGCTGCCATCACATGTCCCATCGACGGCACAGGTCCTCGCAAGTACACAACCCCCCTCGTCGTCAAAGCCCTTGATAACCACCGAGCTCAAAGCATCCAGATCCAGGTATAGCACGAAGCCTGGACACAACCTGTAGCGTCGTCCCACCATCAACCGCAGTGAAGGGGCAGGCATACTCGGATCGACCAACGGTGAGTCAAGGGGCACTGTTTGATCTGTTGACCCAATGTCGCTCAAATCATTGTCTTCGGAGTGGTAAACAGCCTTGAAGACCTGAATCCGCGTCAGTACAGCAGTGACGCATCTCAACGAAAAGCCCACGCACCCTCTCCTCTTCATCATCGCCACCCTCGATGGTCGGGATCTCGCTCAACTCCCCGTCTGCTTCGCGTCAGGTTAATGCACCGGGCGGTCGGCAGTAATTCACTCACCTGACTGGATAAAGGACGTGGGAAACTCCATGAAGCGTACTCGAATGTTTGCAGGTCACGAATTGAGGGGGGGGGGCAGTCGGAACGCAGCGGATTGCCCCACATATTTCTGACTGGAGGCATGTATAAAACCCGAACCGCCTACTTGATTCATACCAAGGGCCCAAGCACATCCGATGATTTCATTCGGCGCAAAGACGGCCAGCAGTGAATGCAAAAAACTGTAATGAATGTGTGGAACAATCTCAAACCCTCTCTATTTTGACCCCTAGCGCTCTGCATTCCACCCCCAATCCCCTGCCCCCGAATCTCCACCCAACAGCAGAGGGGCTCCCGAGGCGCGGCCCATTCAGCTCCTGTCTCCGGCGCAAGCACCACCCGACTGGGAAACTGTGCCACCAAGCAGCGATGGTCGGGAACAATCCGCGGGATATTCTTCTCGTAGTACGGCCCCTTCGACGGATTCCACCCAGACGGTTTAGGGACTGCCGCTCACCTGGAAATTCCCCCTGTGTGAACCCAAGGCCCGCGAGCTTCACCCAATCTATCCTTGTCAGATTGTCCCATCGCCGGAGCGGGTTGACCATGCCCAAGCCGCCGAGGGTTTTGGAAGGATACAGTGCATACGCCGCATTCGCCGTCAAGAAGTTCATGAATAGAGTGGACAGTGGCGTGGGGGATAGGAAAGATGGCAGACGGGGTTGCACTGCAGTAGATGTGGATCTCGTGAGGACGGTCGTCAAGTGTGAGCACAATGGTCGCAACACATCCACTCATGTCGCTGTCTTGCAAGTCTTGAGTCGTCGACAAAACCGTGTACAGGTAGCTGAACGCTGGTAAGACGTGCGAGCAAGTCCGCCACGGTGAATGCGCTAGTTCAACGGCGCGAATATATCGAGTCAAAGCGAAGGAACCTTGCAAAACACAGTGCTGTGGAGAAAGAACTGGAGCGCCGTGAATCCGCCAATAACGGACTGGGTCGAACGGATTATGGAGTGCAGAATCCCAACATCCACCGGAAATTCACCCATTGCACGGCACCACAACCCATCGAGAAACACCCGCACCTCCACCCGCAGATGCGTGCACATTTTTGTGAGTCTTGTTCGTAAGTATTAGGGCACACCGCCTGCGATATATCAGCCACTTATCACATTGAGTTAAGGCATGTTTTGGCTAGTTGCTGAGTTGTCTAACCTATAAAACAGGTGAAACACCCAAACTTCGAAACTGGTCCGAAACCTACGTATTCATTGGGAGGTTGGTCAACTGAACATCAATTGAAGTATAACCTAGATAAACTAGGGACCAAGTACCAACCAACACACCTTCAACCTACATCTTTGGATTTCTTATTTGCTTGTAGACCACAATCACACAACATTATGATGGCCAAACCAGTTATATTACGCATAATATTCTTGGATGCATTTACTAGGGTAGTTCTGACATATAAATATTGTAACAAAATTAATAAAATGTATATGGTATAGTAATATGAATAAGCGACAAGACAGCAGAGCAACAAGAAGCACAATGACAAAGCACAGGGACGGCGGGGCAATGAGACAGCAGGGCAGCAAGAGGGCAACAAGGGGGGAAAGTGACCGGGGCAAGCGGGGCGACACGACGAGATGGCCAGGTAATGAGATGGCTGGAAGGCGAGACGGCCGGGAGTGACGAGGTGGGGGGAGTGACGAGGTGGGGGGAGTGACGAGACGGGGGAGGCAACATGACGGCCAGGGAGCGAGGTGACAGCCAGGGAGCAACAAGACGAGGGAGTGACAAGTGGGCCAGGGAGCTACAAGAGGGCCGGGGAGCGGACACAGGGTGAGCGACAAGACAGGGGGAGCGACACAGGGTGAGCGACAAGACAGGGGGAGCGACACAGGGGAGGCAACAAGATGGCGGATGACGAGACGGCGGATGACGAGACAGCGGGGGGCAATGAGACGGCGGGGGGTGACAAGACGGTGGGGGGGCGACAAGACGGCAGGGGGGCGACAAGACGGCGGGGGGGCGACAAGACGGCGTGGATGACAAGACGGCGTGGATGACGAGGTGGGGGCCGATGAGACAGTGGGGGTAGCGAGACCGCTGGCAACGAGGCACAGGCAGCGAGTCGTCGGGGCGACAAGACGGCACCCATTTGGTGGGTTGACAAGGCGGCGGGGGCGACAAGACATGGGGATATGCAACGGCGGGGGCGACACGACGACGGGGGCGACACGATGACGGAGGGGATACAAGGTGGATCGGGCAAGAAGTGTTGCCCGTGGTCAATAGAGCGGCCACTATTTCCCTTCCACCTTCGCCACCCATTCTCTTCCCTTTTTTTTTGCCTCCGTGGCACTTGCCACCTCCCGTCATGATACTCCGTCCCATAGTTCACGGCCACTGTGGCCTTGGGCCACCTACGATACATTTACCTATATATTCTCGGTTGTTCTCCCTACGATAGCTTCATCCCCATTCTGACGCGTCCCCCGCAGGTACTGTTCCCCATCGGCACTGTACCATCCCCGTTCTGACGTGTCCCCCGCAGTATCGTTCGCATCGATAGATATTTTTTCGTGCTCATCGTATGAGCAGTGCTCGAAAGCATCTAGAATGCGACAGCAACGGACAGTTCAAAAAACGAAAACCCCTGCCGCCTCCACCCTCTCCACCGATGCTTTCACCTTCTCCGCCGCCCTCACCAAACCCCACGGAACCAATGGCCGACTCACCCGTTGAACAACAGGTTTCGCAGATGCAAACCAAGGTCGACGCCTTAGACGGTGACATCAAAAGGATCCTCAGCCTCCTCGAAGGCCAAGGCCGTGGTCGCTCCTCCTCCCGGAGCCGGTCGCGCTTGCAGCGCCGCCCCGCCCTTCCCCCGCCCCAATCCGCGCCCGGTGCGTCTTCTCTCTCCGACTTCCACATCCCTGCCTGGGTGCCGCCATCTGTGATCACTGCCGTCACATCCCACGAATTCCGGGCGGTCGACCTGCACAAGCTCGACCCCAAGCAACGAGAAAAGAAACAACGCCGTACCCTGGCCGTCTCTGGCAGCAACATAGAAATCCAGGATGCCGACGTCTCGGACTATACGTCCCTAGCGTCCGTAACGGTTCCCCTCGGGTACTTTTTCAACATACTCCTTCGCGGGCTTATCCTCGCTGGCGTCCAGTCATCCGAAATAGCAATCGTTGCTACGTCCTTCATCCGATACCCGGCGATCCTCACCGAGCTGTCAATCCTCTACGACTGGGAGGCCGTACGAGAGTATCACACGCAGTTCTTCGACTCCTGCATCGCCTCCATGGCTTGCGACGAGTGGAATGTCTGGGGTACCATTGACACCCAGCTCCAGGCCGCATGCCTTTTTGGCCGCGTAAAAACCTCGCGCAACGCATACGCGTCCGGCTCGGGTTCTCAGAAAACCCAAACTTCCAAAACATTCAAATTGTCTACCGCCCAGTGCGAGCTCAACATGAAGACCGACTGCAACAAGTTCCAATTGGGCAAGTGCCCCTCGCCATGCGAGTTCTCCCGCCGCCACGTCTGTAGCGGTTGCGGCTCTACAGAGCATGGAATGATCAAGCACGACCCCAACTGGAAGTTCGCCTAGGGCCCCGGGCCAGCGATTCCACGCATCGCCGCGCCCATTTCCTCGGTTGCACCCCCCGTCTCTGGTTTTCACGACATGGCAATTTTCCCCCCTCTATTCAACCCTCCCGCACGCCCGAACACGGCACCTCATGCCAATCACCCCGACTTCCTCCCCCAGTCCCTTCCCCGTGTGTCCTCCTCTCTCAACCCATCTGCATGGTCCCGCTACCTAGAAATGTACCCCGATCGCACATTTGTAGCTACCCTCCTAAATATCATTCAGTTTGGCGCAAACATTGGTTTTGGAGGCGATCTAGCCGTCGCCCAGGAGTGCTCAAACCTCAAATCAGCGGCCGATAGTCCCGACGCGGTCACTGCGGATATTGCAAAGCAGATCGCTAATGGGTGCACCCACGGCCCATTCTCCTCCTCTCCCTTCCCAAACCTACGCCTCTCCCCACTCGGTGCTGTCACCGGCAAACACTCCACCAAAGTAAGGCGCATTCATCACCTCTCCTGGCCCCTGGGCTCCTCGGTCAATGACGGCATTCCCGACTCCGAGGCATCAATTCAATACGACATGTTCCGCTCGGCAGTGGACAACCTCATTGCATCGGGACCGGGTTCCCTCATGATCAAACTTGACCTGGAAGCGGCCTTCCGTCACATTCCCGTTCGGCCAGCGGACTGGCATCTACTCGGTTTCACCTGGATGGGACGACTTTACTACAATATTGTCCTCGCATTTGGTATGCGGTCGGCGCCGTACATCTTCAACCTCTTCGCAGAGGCTCTCCACTGGATTATCGCGCGGCATATTCCAGCTCGGCTCCGGCACTACCTTGACGACTTTCTAGGTATCTTTTCCCCATCCACACCTCCCGAACGCGTCGCGGAGGCGCTCCGCTGGGTGCTCTCCCTCGGTGTGGAGCTCGGTCTCCGTTTCCAGCCCGAAAAAGTCGACGGACCTACGCACGTCATCGAATTCCTCGGTCTGACCCTGGACTCTATCAAAATGGAAGCTCGTCTCCCGGAAAATAAGCTCCAGGTCCTGGCGGATCTCATCGCTGACTGGGAAGCTCGCCCCTCCTGTACGTTGCGCGAACTACAGGAGCTCGGCGGCTACCTTCCGTTCGTATCGCAGGTCATTCCGACCTCAAGAGCCTTCCTCCACAACATCCACCAATTTTCTGCCTCTTTCTCCAGCACCCAGGCTCGCCGACGCATCCCCCGGTCCTTGCGTCGTGACCTTGCCTGGTGGGGCGGCATGACAGCATCATGGAACGGCGTCCTCCTCATTACTCCGACCCGGGAGGAAATCCACATCTATACCGATGCCAGTGGAGCTAAGGGCATCGGCGGCATCTTCGGTACTCACTGGTTCGCATGCCGCCTTCCACGACGCCTCCGCAAGTGGGACATTCAATACAAAGAACTCTACGCCGTCCTCCACGCCGTTGCCTGCTGGGGGAATGACTTCCGCGGGAAGTCCGTCATTTTTCACATCGACAACCAAGCCGTTGCCCTTGCAATTCAGTCCCTCTCCAATAGGTCGACACCTGTCATGGAGCTCTTACGGAAGTTTCTACAGATGGCGGGCACCCTCGATTTCCTTTTCTCCGCCGTCAGGCTCCCTTCTAAAATGAACGCGCTCGCTGACGCTGCTTCTCGTTTCGCATACACCCGCCTCTTCCAACTTGCCCCCGACCTCGACCCGCAGTCCTCTTCCCGGCGCCTCCCTCTTCATGGTACGACCGGAACAAAGACATTTCCAACACCGCCGCGTACTACCTTTAGCATGGACTCGCGGCCTCTACAAGGACTACGTATAGCACCGGACAAAAGTGTTTCTTCGAATTTTGCAAGCTTCACGGCTACTCCAACCCCGACGGCAACATGCTCCCCGCGTCGCTCCCCGTCCTCCTCAACTGGTGTGCTAGCCTCGCTGGCAAAGTTCAACCTAAGACCATCAAGCAATATCTTACACATGTCAAATCCGCGCACATTGAGCAAGACCTCCCCTTCGCCGCCGCCGAGTCCCCCCGCCTGCAACGCCTTATCCGCGGCATCAAACACGTACACGGAGAGAAGAACCGAAACCCCCGCCTTCCCATCACCCTCGACATCCTCGGCACCATCCTGTCGCACATCCGACCCGGCCCTCTCCATGACACCATCTACGCCGCGGCATGCATGGCCTACGCCGGTCTCCTGCATTGCGGTGAATTCACCATTGACCCTTCAAAGAAAGAAGCCTTCTCCCCCGACTTCAAGCTTTCCCACGGGCACGTCTCCATCGTCGGTGAGGGTGACGATGCGCACATCGTCCTCGACATCCCCGCTTCAAAGACCGACCCCTTTCGCAAGGGCGTCACCATTAAGATTGCGGGTGCCCCCGGTCGACCATCGGACCCCATCGCGGCACTCCGGCGCATTTTGCGACCCGATGACGACGAGAACGCTCCCCTCTTTCAAGACGGGCAGACCTGCCTCTCTCGCAACACTTTCATCGCAGAAGTCCGCGCTGCACTCACCGCCGCTAGGCTCAACCCCTCCGGCTACTCCGGGCATAGCTTCCGTCGTGGAGCAGCGTCCTCCGCCGCCCAGGCAGGCTTCAGCGACTACGAAATCCAGCTGCTAGGCCGTTGGAGAAGTGATGCCTACCGGCTCTACGTCGAGCTGGACGACACGCGGCGCTTGCGTCTATCCTGGGCTCTTCATTGGGTCCATCCTCAAGGCGAACCTTACGACCCGCTGGGCTCTGCGGTCCACTTCAACTTGGCATAAGTTGGTCCCAAAACCGACCGCTTGCGCTCCAAGACCGCAATAGATCTCCTTGCCCCGCTCACAAAGCGGGGGTGACGAGACAACGAGGCAGCGGGGTGACCAGGTGGCGGGGCGATGGAGTGGGTGGGTGATGAGATGGAGTGGGTGGGCGACGAGACGGAGTGGGTGGGCGACAAGGCGGGGGGGCAACAAGGCGGTGGGGTGACAAGGCCTAGGCAGTAGTGGGAGTGGGGAGAGAGGGAGGGACGACAACGGTGGGAGTGGTGATGGGAGTGAGAAGAGAAGGTCTGTGCTGGCACGGTGAGTGAAGTAGCCGCGTGAGTGAGTCAGCTGTCCCACGGTTAATTGACTTTAGGGCAGGCCCGATTTAGCCTTCGGGCAAATCCCAGGGCGTGCGCGGAAAGCTGCGGGAAGTGTTAAGGACGGTCCTTATCACGTGACAAGCGGCTCAGGCTACAGTACTCTTACGCGTGAGAGGTGGGATCAGGGGATCCAGACGTCTCGGTTATGCGAAGGTTAGAGTCGATAAGCGAAGCAGTAAGTATTCACGGAATACTTAGGCGAGCTTTCGATGGTAATTGTTTAGGCTCTCTTTAGTATACTTAAGAGGAGGTTCTTATTAGAACAGTCCTGTATTTACAAAGAGAACGAGCTGGGGAATAGCTCGTTCGTTGAGCCTCCTTTTATAAGAAAGGAGATCGAGTAAACATATGTACATTGAGCAACGGTTGTATCAAGTATCTACGGGGACGAGACTGTGGCACCGTCGTGGCTATGTCGTTGAGACGGTGACGATCTGTGGCACTGTCGTGGTCGCGTCGTTGGGACGGTTACGAACTGGGGCACAGTCGTAATCCGTCGTTTAGCGACGTCCTTCCGAATAAGGTAAGGGAAAATGGAATACCTTGATCGAGTTGTAACAGGAAGTTACCGGGTTGATCGGAGTTTCCTTAACCGGCCGAACCACGCAAGAAGCCAACTGTCTCGTAACTGTCCATCAAATCCCAGTAACTCCCCAACTAAATATGTCAAGTTGCTGATGTAAGCAATGTATACACACGTTTGACCAGTTCCTTCAATGTCAGGTTATTGAAGACGAGGGAATGAATGTCGCGGGGGAGGGCCGGAAAGGGAGCGAGTTCTTTGCGCGCTTCATTGTCGTTCATCGCAGTAGGCTTGAATGCGGTCACCATCAAGTTCACTGGTTAATATAACAAAAGTACGGATGGATACAAATGGTTGCATGTTTAGCCACAAACCCCTGAGAAATGCTCCCGTAGGCTCAGTTCCCGTACAGGCGCAGCAACGTCCTCTCCCTGAATACATCCTGAGCATCCAATCTGCTACGCAAATACCACCACAACGGCCGAGTAACTGCGTCGAGGTCAACCATCTTTTCGAGAGATTCCCAGCTGTTGAAGGGGGGATTTTTGACAACGACAACGGGGCCGTGTATTTGGGGAGCCCGGGCTGCGGCCACAATGGACGCGATCAAGTTTCTCGCCTCCTTTTGAATATCCCCCTTCCCTTCCCGGATGACCCCGTACACAGTGTAGTACCATGTCGCCGCACGGGGGTCACGATCATAGAAATTGCAGACTGGTGCGACCTTTGTACAGTAGTGAGCAACAAGTGCCGCGGGGGCTTTCAGATCGACACGCACCTTAGCCGCTCCCAAAACTTGAGCAATGGTATCGTCGGATATAAGGCTTCTGTTGTCTTGATCCAACTCGCAAGAGTCGAAATGCATCGCAAAGATGTCGAAGTCTCTCAGAACACTTTGGTGATTGTCAGGGAAAATGTACGCCACATTCCAGATCTGACAGGACGTCAGTCAAATCACACGCGACAAGACATTTGTCATGCACCTTGCCCATGTCGGAGAAGTTCCAATTGTCCACGAAACGAGAACACTCACAGTGAAGAGGGTAAGGTCAAGAGAACGGCAGGCAGCCAGGGGAAGAAATAATTGTAATACGGCCCAGTCCGGTGACAATGCAAGTGATTCATGTATCGTGCGACATAGCGGTCCGACCCCTAGCTCTGCACACACACCCAACCGGGAAACCAAACACCGCTGTGCCCCTAGCGCCGCATCCGCCAGCAGATCTCACACACTACAAATGAATCTGTGAAGCCCCGTGGTCAGCGAGAGAGCGGAGCAGAGAGAGCAACATGCAGACCTGCTAATCACGGCCCACAGGAGGTTCACCTCACCAGCGCAGATGTTGACAATGCAACTGGATGTAACGGCACGACGGAACACGAGCAGCTTGCCCTGGAAGAAGAAGTGCGCATTGTCGAGGATGGTGTCGGAAGGGTCGTAGATGGTGTCATGCTGAGTATAGTATATGATGAACCGGTGCATCTTGCTGAGATGCCTTACTGAGATGGTCTTCGATCAAACATGGAGGGGGTGGTCGAAGCACGCTTCGTAGGTGGGATTGCTCACGCCATTGTTGAGGTTGTGGTGGTTGGTGAGCACTTTCACGCAGGCAGTGGGGCCCTGGACTGGGACACGAAACACGCGAACAGAGTAGTTTCTGCCCTGGCACGGCGTGGATTAGCGAACATCGAGAAAAGACGCTACCCGACGCAGACGTACCCTGTGAACATTCATCTTGCGGGAGAAGTCTTGGAGAGCTTGAGGTGAAGTCCGTAGCAACGTTGACGAGGTCGTCCCCTTAAATGTGCACCCTGCCGGTTACCGGAAAACTGCCACCACGACGTGCGGAAGGCCAAGGTGTACACGGACAAAAATGATTTCATTAGAGGTAACCCGCACAAAAAACGGGCATGAGATCGCAGCGACGGAACGTACAAAAAAAAAAGATGGTTAAACCCTCTCGATCAAGCGCACCACATTCATTGTTTGCTGCAAACAGTCACCTCCGCACGGCAGCCCTCCATACCTCCAGGAGGTGGTCAGTTGACGGTACCCGGGACCTTGGCCGTACTGCTCGTTGAATTGGAAGGAGAAGCAGCCCGCGTCCCCAAAGTGCTGGGTTGTATGCGGACACGACCAGCCTTGCTCAATGTCGTCCGCCTGACATTGCGTGTCCAACTGGTCGAAGAGCCAGATGACGAACCCGTGTTTTTGATACTTGATAACCACGAAAGCCGTCGTGATTTGTGACGACTGCTCTGGGTTGACACATCCCCCGCCGGAAAACGTCAAAGCCGGATACCCGACGACCAGCTTGTCCGCGACGACATAGTCCACCACGAGCGTCCCCCAGAAAGAAGGGAGAGGATAAGTGGGTGAAGGGGTACTACTGCATACGACGTCGATGGAGAGCTTCCCTCAATTGAGATGCACGATGGCAGAGATACCACCGTGATATTCCATGAAGTCGTTGGTGTCAGTATCGAGAGTGTTTGGCGCGGCAAGGACGTAGTGTTTGACATCGAGGAGGTAGCGGATGACAGTGTCGCCAGCCGTCACCGGGCAGTAGATGTCGAGGTCTTGCAGAGCCCACAACTTCATCCATTTTGTGCGTGATAACGCGTATGCAAGCGCGGCTGAGCCTGAAACGATAGAGTCCATCGTCCGTAGGATTGCGCGGAAGCCACTTGGGTTGCCAACCCACTTGCGCAGGGTATCATTCCAGCAAATGCGAGCGGTGACTCTGGAATGCAGACCCAGATGACGAGACGTCCGGCAAGCCACGGCAAGATCGAGGATGGGTAGGTACGCGAGACATTCCTGCACGAGTTCTTCTGTTCCCAGCACACGCCTCGTGGGGGCGTTTATGTTTTGAGGGACGTCAACATCTGTCACGGCTTCTTGGCTATAGTCACCAGGTCAATTAGAATCGTTCAATTGTATTTTAAGAACACATACCCAATGGATATGATCCCTGCATCCAAAGCACCGAGACCGTTCTTGGCACCTTCATTGACGGAGGACATCTTCACGAGCTCGTCAGCGCGAGAAAGCGTGGACCATGCAAGAGCGCACCTGAGGGTACACACAAGGCCTGTTGGAGCGGCGAGAGGAACGGGTTCCAGTGACAACACAGAGAGCGCAAACGAAGTTTGTGAGTAAGAAGTGAAACCGCCGTGCAATCAGAACAAGCCCGGGTCATGTGGTACATCCCACTGATAGCTCCACCGTGTTGTACATTGAATAGTATTACTGAGTTGTAAGTCGTAAAAGCCCAAGTCACTTTGGTGCACAAATAGAAGAGCCCCGACCAATTGTCACCCCGTAGAACCGAGAACCACCCCAATTGATGCCTCTGAATCCAAGACGCAACCACCACCGCAACCCTCCACACCACCCCATCTCCACGAGACCTCGTCTGCCCACACCAGGTCCTCCCTTGCTCCATCGTCTCCGAAATACGTTGTCAGGCATGTGTCATCGCCGAAAGTCCTTGTGTAGTGAGAGCAGTAAGGAGAAGGTTGACCCCCGAGATGAGCCGGTGAACGTCCGTCGAAGGGGATGAGCACTATGGAATGACTGGCCACCTTTTCCGCAGCCTTGACAAAGCAGTTGAGTCTCTCTGCTTTGTTGAGTACGGCGCACCCGTTAAGAGTGAGGTTGGGATACACCACACACACACTATCGGCCGCGACAAAATTGACGAGGTGGGAGGACCAAGAGCACGTGATGATGGGTAGAGGGGAGAGGGACGATGTGGAGTAGAGGTTGATCCGTGCGTTGTCGTTGACGCAAATCAGGCTGAATGTTGTGAGTATGTCATTGTTGAAGTCCGACGAGGAGGGGTGTCCTGAGTTGGTCATTGCCATTATCACATAACCCTCGGTGTCAATCAGCAACTCGAGGATCGACCGGAATGTGTCGGCAGGACAATACATGTCCATGTTGGCCGGGAACCATGCACTCCCTGCATGGACAGCAATGTGAAGGGCAACCAAACCCCCAATGACAGCTTTCGAAGATTGCATGAGATCGCGGAACTGGGTGGGCGAGTTGACAAAGTGAGATAGGACAATGAAGACTTCGCTCTGGATCACAGCCCGGGCAACGACTTCATACGCTTTGCTCGACCTCGCAGCGTCGGCCAGCATGGACAGGGGCAAAGATAGAGTGACCACATCGAAGTTGTCGCGAAGATACGTGAGATACTTCGAGGGAATGTGGTGTCGCTGCAGGTTCATCTTCAGACAGTGAAATGCGAAGATTTGGTGGCGGGCTTGTCACAGATGTAGGAGAGGTTGAAAGTGCTTGAGCATCGCAGTCGGGCTTTTCAGCATCTCTCGATGCCAGCCCAGTATGAGGTCAGTCTGAGACACGCGTGGCAACTCACTGTGAAGCACACACCATCGAAGAATCGCAGCCTGGACCGTGCGATGCAGACAGAGACACACGCCTCACCGCTGCATCGAGGCACGTTCTCCATTCCGCAGCGTACGTCTGGGCCAAAGACCCTTCCGCGCGCCCACGTTCTTGTGCACACCTGGCGGCGAGTCGTGTACAAGAGTTAGTGGGGAGCGGTTGTGAGATCCATGGACCAACCCGAAAGCACCTGCGCCGCAGGGGCTCGCACGTGCCGCAGGATACAAATGTATTTAAAAAAATAAAACAAGGGGCTCGCACGTGCGCAGGATTCGACAGTAAAAATGACAAGTGTTATCATTATGTTGGACAAACACGGATACATGGTGCGGACCGCGGTTGTATTAAGACGAAGACGATCGAACAAGTGTGATTATTACAATGACAACTCTTGACTAGGCTCAACGCGGAAACACTTTGCAGATGGCTCGCCCGCAACATCTTGCATCAGAACGTATATCGCCTCCATGTGAACGACACCTTCCAGCTGTTGAAGTCCAGTTTCCCGTCGCCGGGCCAGCTGTCGTAGTAGCGAGTGACAGTCAACTCCTGAAAGATCACGTCCCCTTCCGACAGGTCAGCCGCATCGAGAATGGCCATGAGGCTCTTCTGACGCAGAGCGACCTTCGCGTCGAACACGCTCTCGAAAGGAAGGACCTGACAGTAAGATTAAAGAATGGCATGGCCAGGAGTTTGACAAATGACGTACCGAAAGAGCGCGAGCACCCTGGACCTTTTTCCCCTGATCGCTGGATGTGCGAACCTCCGTCATCACGCTCGCGGAGTGTCCTGTTAATTGACGACGCATGAGCAAACGGGCGAGTACCCCGAAAGATTGGAACACACCGCTCGACGAGAAAGCTCTAACGAGATTTTGGAGAGCAGTTAGATCTGCGGAGCTGACTGGCTTGCCTGTGACCGAGGCGCGGCGATGAGGTGCACCCTCCGTGTCATACAACCAGAGCTTAGTTATGACCACAGGGATCCAAATCGCAAGGGGATGGTCTTCACCAGGAATGCGCAGGAAAGACGAGGCCACCTTGCTGGATGACCAGGATACGACGGCGGGCACCTTGGTGGCCCCGTAGATGTTCGCAACTGGGTCTGCATAGGTGCGTAGAGCCTTGATGCACCTGCAAGCAGTAGGTTGGCACAGTCGTGGGGTGAGGAAAGAGCAGATGTACCGAATGAGGGCGGCCGGGCAGTGGTGCAGACCGTCCAAGGTCTCGCCTGTCCGAGGTAACATTTACCGTTTG
Organism: Amylostereum areolatum; assembly: GCA_012932865.1. Classification (NCBI taxonomy): domain Eukaryota; kingdom Fungi; phylum Basidiomycota; class Agaricomycetes; order Russulales; family Stereaceae; genus Amylostereum; species Amylostereum areolatum. Next base: position 576,188 of record SAXG01000010.1, read on the forward strand.
AGTGGATGACTCACTTGTGCTACAGTACGCAGGGACCAGGCGTCAGCGTGGCAGACTCGGGTCATGGGAGAAGGAAACGTACGGAGGAGCTACGGATGCGGGCGCACCACTGCTCTGAGCCTGAACGCTGACTTCGCTGGCACTGACGGAGTCGCTGGCGACGAACGGAGTGACTGCCGCTGAACACAACATCAGTCTCAACACCAGACAGCAAGAAGAAGACGCACGACTCGGCATCCTGGGAAGAGACAGTTTTGCGTTTCACAGCGGCAGGCATATCGACAAGGAGGGGAGAGTGAAGGTGGAATGGGAAGGATCCGGCGAGGAAATCATTTATACAGTTTGGAACCGCGGGTCACTACACCTCGCGTTCTGTCAAAGTTGAGTATCAGATGCACTCTGTAACGAAAAAAAAAACACCGGGGCACGCCGTGGACTTAGACCGCGTCTTGGCCGCCCCACCACCCTCGTTGTCACCGCAAAAAAAAAGGTTACCATGTCTCGCAATCAGTGCGAAACAACGGCGCACCAGAAAAAGATGGATGAAGGACTCACCAAAATTGAAAGCAGTATGCAAGACACGCAGCACATCTGCCTGCACGGAGCGGTAGAAGGAGGCCCACACCCGGGAGGCTGGCACACCATTGCACCTTACGGGACAATCGACAGCCGGAAATCCACAGCGGTGGGGTCGACGGCCTAGGTGCTGGGAGGGCTTCCGTGCTGAGACACAATGGCGTTAACGAAACACATGCGCGAGTAGAGGGCAGACGAACTTATGTACGCAATGTAGTGCGTTCAGTCCCTGCGCATGACAGCAAGACAAGAACACGTTCGTTTGGAGGCAGAGGGTACAGGTCGACGTCGTAACGGGCAAGGGTGCGAGAAAGATTACCGTACCAAATCCCCACACGAACAGTCATGTGCCCTGTCTTCACCCCGCAAGAGCTCCTGCTTGCAGCCTTGCTCCTAATCTTCACCTCCTATTCACACCGCACGTTCGTCGGTCGCCGCGAAATCCGATCTCGTCATCCGACCGATGATCTCGCACAGAGGCGAGCATGGATTTTTTTTTCACTTTGGCCTTTTACCGGCTCAAGCTTTGCCAAGTCCCACACTCAGAAGGAATGGCAAAGATCGCAATGCGCACTCACGCCAGTGCATAAATACGCCTTTCACAACAAAGCCGACCTCGTCGATCCGTCGCCACATTTCCCTCATCCATATCTTCTTGACTTAAGATGTCCTTTATCAAAGGTGCGCGTCTTCATTTCAGTCCGTGTTAACACCGTATCGACCTACCTGCTAGCCCCTGCTATCGCCAGCAATGAGCTTGTTCGAGACGTGTTACCTCCAGTTGCACGCCTCTTGAGCGATCGCGACCAATCACAGCTCGAAGCCTGGGAGGTCGTCCCAGACGACTCGGCGGATGCATTGGAGTGGGCTCGGGTCATTGCTGTACCCTCACCTGTTGACGTCTCTCGTCCGTTCGCGTACGTTTATCTTCGAGCTAATGGTCACATTGTCTACGAAGTTAGCATCAAGGTCTACGGGGTTCTTGGATGTCACAACTTCGACATATTTGGCTCGTGGAATGGGTGCGTGGTTCTATTCTGTCTTTCAGATGCTCGACAGTAACCCATGTTTGATAGGCGAGTAGACGGAGCCACCAAAGCTACCCAGTATCTTCATCTTGAAGCAGGACCGTACGATGCTCTCTTTTGCCAGCAAGCCCATTGCCTCGTCGACATCAAGGCTCTCATCATTTTGACCCTCCGTTCGTGCAACCTCTCTGCGGATGAGTACCTCCAGCTGCAGGCCCGGCACGAGGAGAGCATAAGCATGACTCATCGCGTGTTTACAAAGGTGTGTACTGATTTCACATGCACTGTATCCTGTTGCCAATGGATGCTATAGGTCGATCGTGTCACCAACCCACCACCTTCAGTGATAACCCCTATGGACAATCCCGCCGACCGCCTCAGAGCCTGGCGTGTTGTCAACAAGCCCACCTTCAGCAGGTGCCTCCCCAACGGGCGGGTGAAATCTTGCACGTCCGCGTTCTTCCACCCCGGAGATTTTGTTTGTGCAAACGTCCGTTTCGACATCGCTGTGCCCCGTAAGAGGCCGTACAGCATCCCGACAGTCAGCCCCCACCTGTTCTTCACCCATGTCGTTCAACTCTGCCCGGCTGAGGACACCGTCAAGGTACGTCATATTCTCTCCACACACATCTCTCGAAACTTACACTTCGATGTTAGGTCATGGACTTCCCAGTCCCAGCTCCGGACGCCGACGCACCCGCCCAGGTCACGATGATGTCAACCCCAATCGTCTTCAACAGAGACGTCGAGGATGAGGATGTCATACCGGAGGAGCTCCCGACTATGTTACAGGGCATGGGGGTGTAAAAGTGGAGGGCAATCGGGTGGTGTCTTTCAGAGGGTCATGTACGCAGTATCACATATACATGCCTTGCTTCACCCAAAACCAATCCACCGTCCGACGCGCAATTTCTTCAAGACAGTTGAACTCATCCTTGAACTCCGACTTCAACTCTTTTGATATGGTGCTTGTCGGAAAGAAGCGAAGGATGGCGAGACCTTCGAGAGTCTTCACACGTGAAAGCATGACATATAAACTTTGCAAGGAGCGTGTACCGGCAATGTCAACAATAGCGGTGTCAAGTGATCGACCTTGGCTTTTATAGTCAGTATACGCATACGACAGAAGCAGGGGAAGCTGAGTCCGCGAGAAATGGAATGCGGTCTTCGTCGTCTTTGACTTGTACTTGATGGAATTGGTTACAGGAAATATAGGAACAACGTTCGGTGGCAGACCTTCGCACCGCAAATCGCAGTCAGCAAACTCAACATAAGCACATACAGGGTATACGCAACCATCATCACCGACTTCAATGTCGACGTGACGGGGAATACCTTCTTTTCCGTTCACAACACCGTGTAACATGTAAGTGGTCTCCATCACCATTACACGCATATCTTGGACCACAGGAAAGTAACCGAGCATATCATCAGTGTGCGTCGAACCCAGCCTTCTCAACTTCTCGACGAGGGGCCCGCTCACCATTGTAGAACTGATAGTGTCCTTTGCGCACAAAAACACGACATTTTCCTGTGCAGCGTGTTGAAGTCGCAGTTGAAGGGGCTAGCCAACTAGCTAGGGACACTCAGAACTGACACAAACAGTGGATTGCTGCAGCACAGAATGAGCGACTGAGAAACAAGACAGAAACAAGCAAAGGGCATACCTGCAGCACAGAATGAGTGACTGAGGAGGAGCAGACGCGTGTGGCTGCAGGTAGAGGCCACGGAGCGTGGGAGGAAACTCGGAATAAGCCGAGAATCGACCTAAAGCGGTAACTAACTCGAAACTGAAGCTAGGGAAGCTAGCTCAGGCTGAACTACAGTAAGTACAGTACAATAGCGAACAGTGGATGAAGTGGAGAGTGTCACGGATCGCTCTATTTCTCTCTTCGTTTGCAGACCTCGTACACGCGACGCGTCACGGCACATGACTTTCCCTTGCATCACATGCTTCAACGACGTCATTGCCGGACTTCCGAGCGGGGTTCCGCATCCTTATCTATGACATCATTGCTCCGGACCTTCGTCCTCCGCCCCATGACTCCTTTCTTATTGTTCCCCCCGCTCGCACCACTATCGCATCGCATCGCACCATCGTACCCACTTGTATATAAGGACAGTGTTTCTCTTCCCTTTTCCCTAGACTGTCCATCTCGTCATATGGTACTGTAGCGCACGTTGCACTACCCTAGACCCCGGCACTCTCGAATCTATTTTCTTCTCGCTCCTCCCATCGTCGCGACTTAGGCGGTTCATCGGTCTCATAAACTGCGTTTCTGACACCTGGACAGTCTACCCCTACGCCTACCTCGCACCCCTCTCTCCATCTACCTCTGCCGTCTCTACGACGTTAAAAAACTCCCACCACGGACCTCCCGAACGCACCGGTCTTCCTCCCGTTCAACGGAAAGCCGATCACCCCCCGCGACGACGCACCACTCCCCTACCCTTGGTCCGACGCCGTCACCGTCAACTGCCTCGTCCCCGTACAGAACCTCTGCAAGAAAGATCCCTGGACCGCGCACGGCCTCAACTTCCGCATCTTCGAGTGGAGGTGGCACAAGGATCACGGTACTGTCGTCCTCGCCCTATACGTCTGGATCACTACGTGCATCAACGTAGATCTCGAACGCCTTGAATTCACCCTCCACGCCCCCACCTACCACACATACCTCATCCAAGACGCCCCCAACCCGATCCTCCAAACCAGTTTCACCTCCGTCTCCCAGTTTAACCGCCGGACCCCCGAATCCACCCCGCCACCAGTCCTCCGTCCCACCATCAAGGGTAAGACCCTTCGTCGCCGCCACCACGAACATAAGATCCGCCAGGCAGTAAAAGCCGGCTACCTCACCAAGAAACTCCTCGGCCGTCGCCCCATCGCGGCGGACTTCTTCTAGACCATCATCACGTCCTCCACAGCCCCTCGTCCCCCCACTCCGAACCTCCCCCCAGGCGTTTTTCGAGACTACTGTCCCGAAGAATACTATATCCTCACCTCGCAGCAGACTAAGGAATCTGTACGTTGGCTGCACGACGAACCAAACCGGCAACATCGAGACTGGTACTTCGACGACCGCGACGAACAACCCTACGTCGAAGAATCGGATTTTGCCACCGCTGCGGACGTTCTACAGCGCTTCCTGAACCCCCCTCCGACCAACTCACCCCCACCCCGTCGACGTACTGTAATCGAAGTCCCAGAAGGGATCAACCACAACGACACAACTGGGAAGTGGTACGCCTATAGACGGAACAAGAACGGAACCCCAGGACAATCAGTAGTTGAGTGGCAGCCCACTTCGTTCAGTCCCGTCCAAGATCACTGGTCGTGGCATCATAACCAGCAATTCCTCACCCCCGTCGACTTCCTTGTCGCAAAACAAGTTGAGGACGAAGTTGAAGAAGCAGAAGAACGCCGACGAGAAACCCTACGCCGCCTTGATCAAGAACTCGCCCAATCCCTCAACGTCCCCCTCCCCTTCGACAAGATGTCCGACACCGAATCCAAACCTGCCGTCTCCAAGCGGGAGATCGGCCCCAAGCCAAAGCCATTCAAAGGCGACAGACGCGACACCCTCCGGTTCTCCCTCGAGCTCCGCATGTTCCTGTGCGTTAACAAGGAAGTTTATGCCACAGATGACGCCAAGATGATGCTCCTCCTCAGCCTGATGGAGGACGACACGGCGAAAGCCTGGGCCATGCATCGCCGCATGGAACTCTTCGCCGACGAAGACGAGAAGGAAGACACCGAAACCCTCGACCCCACGCCCCCAACACTCCACTATAGCTCCTACAAAGAGCTCTTCGAGAGGTTTGGCAAAGACTTCGTGCCCGTCAATCCGAAGATAGAGGCTCAGTGTAAGATCAACGAGCTCGCAATGACCACCCGGGACGTCACTGACTTTATCACCGAGTTTGAGATGCTGGCAACCATGTCAGTGTACGACGACGAGGCGCTAATCCACTTTTTCAAGAAGGGACTTCAGCGTGACCTCGGCAAGCAGGTGGCCCGGTCGTACCCATTCCCCACCAAGCTCGCGGAGTGGAAGGAGCGCGCCCGCCGCATCAACCACCAGTGGCTCGAAGAGAAACCGGAGAGGAAGAGCAGTCAGTCCAAGGGGGCTGTCGCGCTCACCTCGAACGGTTCGACCAACGACTCCTCGTCGCGCCGAGTCGGCGCCTTCACCAACACCTTGACCCGCCCTGCAAAACTGACGGACGACGAACGTGCAAAGATGATGCGCGAAGGCAAGTGCTTCATGTGTCGACAAGCCGGTCACGTCTCTCGCGACTGCCCCAACCGCGACTTGAGCACGCGACGAGTGGGCGCAGTAGAGACTGGGTCCAAGGCCCCTCCCCTGCCGACGAACACGGCTCCGTCCACCGCAAAAGCGACCCCCGACCCGTCCAAAACCATCGCGGCAATCACCCGCCAGCTGAAGGATCTGGACGTGGAAGGTAAGGAACAGGCAGTGGCACTGTTGAAGGATATCCTGGAGTCGCAGGATTTTTGAAACGCCCCCCAGTTGCATCGTCTGGCGGAGGCAAAGGACTTGTATCATCGGCATCTTACAATCGCTTTTCTGTATTATCATCTATGACCTCATGTGAGCAATCGTATCCATCATGTGTGCACCTCTCTACTGTCACGAAGAACAGGCAAACACCCTCGATAACGCTCAGAGTCAAGATGATTGGACGAGCGACAGGCCGACAAATCGACGCAGATGCACTGCTTGACAGCGGTGCAGAAGGAATCATCATCAATCGAAGCTTTGCTGAACGCAAGAAGCTGACCACGAGAAAACTAGAAAACCCGTTCCCCGTGCATAACGTGGATGGCACCGAGAACATCATGGGCTGGGTACGTGACACAACGACCCAGCGAATCCGGATATACTCGCAAGACTCAAAGGCATACCATGAGGAAGAAGCTGAGTTCTTCATCACCGACATCGGTGATCACGATATGATCCTTGGAACAGACTGGCTCGATGAGCATAACCCCACCATAGACTGGCAGCAAGATCGTGTTGACATGCTCCGCTGCCCTCCCTCCTGCACCCTCTCCGAACCGACCGTGACAAACCTTGCAACAAAGCCGCGAACACCATCGTCGACCCGATCACAGCGAAAGGTTCAAGCTGATGCGCCTCCTAAGGTACCTCTAGCCCCGGACGACCCCTTCCCAGAACCAGTGTATGTCACCTGGGCCCCTATCCCTACGTATGTCATCCCCGCGCGCAGGGTCAAAGGTGTTTGTATCCGCACATCCCATCTCTCACCTCTACCTGCCCGCCTTTTCACTGAAGACGACGATGAACGACCCAGGGTCTTCCGAGACTGGGAGATCAATGGCCTGCGTCGTGCTGGGATTCTTCCTGAAGTTGACGGCCCTAACCCGGAGGCAGTACCAATCCGCGCGGGCTTCACCAAGGCGCAAGAGCTTGCAGAGCACTCAAAGGAAAATGCACGTCCGCAAACCTTTGAAGACTTGGTTCCCCCTCCATACCGCGACTTTGCACCCGTATTCGACAAGAAAACCTCTGAACGACTACCCGACCGACGACCATGGGATCATGCCATCGACATGAAGGACGGCTTCGAACCCAAGCCGTGCAAGATCTATCTGCTCTCCCCCTCCGAGCAGATCGAGCTCGATACCTTCCTCAACGACCACCTGAAGAAGGGCTACATTCGCCCATCGAAGTCGCCGCAGGCAAGCCCGTTCTTTTTCGTCAAAAAGAAGGATGGGAAGCTGCGGCCTGTACAGGACTATCGAGAGCTGAACAAGGGTACCATCAAGAACGAGTATCCCTTGCCGCTGATCTCAGAAATTGTCGACCACCTCAAAGGTGCAAAGATCTTCTCCAAGATGGACGTCCGCTGGGGGTACAACAACGTCCGCATCAAGGAAGGCGACGAGTGGAAGGCTGCGTTCAAGATGAATCGTGGCCTCTTTGAACCTACGGTGATGTTCTTCGGCCTTATGAACTCCCCCGCGACCTTCCAGGCAATGATGAACGAACTTTTCAAGGATCTCATTAACTCGGGCAAAGTCATCATCTACATGGACGACATCCTCGTATTCACTCGAACTATGGAAGAACATCACGCCATAGTGCGACAGGTTCTCCAACGCCTACAAGACAATGACCTGTTCCTTAAGCCAGAGAAATGCGTCTTCGAGCAGGACTCCGTTGAATACCTGGGACTCATTATCTCACACAACAAGATTGCCATGGACCCCGTCAAGGTAGCTGGTATCCAGGACTGGCCGACACCCCGGATGGTCAAGGATGTACAATCCTTCCTCGGATTTGGTAACTTCTACCGACACTTCATCAAGGATTTCTCCAAGATCGCACGACCTCTGTTTGACCTAACAAAGAAGGACTGCACATGGAATTGGTCGGCGGAATGCCAGACGGCATTTAACGCACTTAAAGCTGCGTTCACCTCCTCCCCTGTCTTAGTTATGCCTGATCCAAGGAAACCCTACCTCGTCGAAGTTGACGCCTCGGACTTTACTACTGGAGGTATACTCTCGCAGAAAGGTGATGACGGTCACTGGCATCCAGTGGCATATCTGTCCAAGGCCCTATCGAAACCGGAACACAACTACGACATCTACGACAAGGAGCTACTCGCGATCATCCGTGCGCTCGAATCCTGGCGCCACTACCTCGAAGGCGCCCCCGACACCGTCGAAATCTGGACAGACCACAAGAACCTGGAGCACTTCAAGACGGCACAGAAGCTGAGCCGCCGACAGGCACGTTGGGCTCTATTCCTCACTCGATTTTATTTCGCGCTCGTTCACAAACCAGGAGTATCCCATCGCCCAGACCCAATGTCCCGACGACCTGATCACAAGCACGGCTTTGAAAATGACAACAAGGAGCGTATCTTGCTCGACCCCAAGTACTTCCAGATACGTGCAACAAGGCCAGGAGCAGTAACCTCCCTCGGCGATGTCGAACTCCGACGACGTATCTGCGACTGCAAGACCAAGGACATCGAGGTCGTTCAAGCTCTAGATGCCATCTTACGAAATGGACCACGTACACTCGTCAAGAACCTTCAAGAGTGGAACTACGAAGAAGGCCTGGTCCTGTTTAGAGGAAAGGTATATGTCCCTGCAGACGACGGGTTGCGACGCGACATTGTCAAAATGTACCATGAATCGCCCCTGGCTGGACACCCTGGTCGCTTCAAGACTTACGAACTTGTGAGTCGTGAATATTGGTGGCCTGGCATGTCTGTCTTCGTCCGCGACTTCGTAGCAGGATGCGCAACCTGCCAGTCGACAAAGACACAGAGCAGCCGACCCCACGTCGACATGATCCCGAACGAAGTACCCGACCGACCATTTGGCGTCATCTCTACCGACTTCATTGTCGAGCTCCCTGACTGCGAAGGCTATAATGCCATCAATGTCGTGGTTGATCGCCTCACCAAGATGGTGGTTACCACCCCATGTACAACGAAGATCACCAGCAATGGCACGGCCGACATTCTCTTCAATAAGGTATACCGACATTACGGCTTGGCGGACAAGATCATCTCAGATCGTGGACCCCAATTTTCTGGGCAGGTAATGCGTACACTCAACGAGAAGCTCGGGATCAAGTCCGCCCTTAGCACAGCGTATCACCCACAGACAGATGGCCAGACCGAACGCGAGAACCAGAACCTTGAGCAGTTCCTGCGAGTATTCTGCAACTACCGTCAAGATGACTGGGTGAAGTGGCTGCCCTTCTTCAAGTTTTCTCACAACTCCCGCACCCATGCAGCTACTGGAAAGGCCCCCTTTGAAGTCCTCTACGGCTTCCTCCCCAAGATGTACCCATCCGTAAATCCATCCTCAAAGGTCCCTGCAGTTGAAGAACGCCTCCGTCAACTTGAAGAAGTCCAACAGGAGATTAAGGCCAGCCTTACCCTCGCATCCGACTTAATGAAGCACTACAGCGGTGACACGATCAGCAAATCGACACTGTTTGCCGTCGGAGACAAGGTCTGGCTCGAAGGCAAAAAACTGAAGACGATGAGGCCGAAAGCTAAGCTTGCTGCCAAACGATTTGGACCCTTCGAGATCGTTGACGTCATTAGCCCAGTGAACTACCGCCTGAAGCTGCCAAAGACGTGGAGAATCCACCCAGTCTTCCATGCTTCGCTGCTCACCACGTACAAGGAGACAACGGCACATGGTCCAAACTATGAATAACCGCCGCCTGACCTCGTTGATGACGAGGAAGAATATGACGTTGAAGACATCATCGACTCGAAGCCGACCCGCAACAAGAAAGGCATACAATACCTCGTCAAGTGGGCAGGCTATCCTGACTCCGAGAATACCTGGCTCCCTCGCTCCTTGCTCTCAAAAGTCACCGACATGATCGACACCTTCCACAAATGCCATCCAAATGCGCCCCGCCCTGTGTGTTCCCTCGGCATCTCCTTTGACGATTTCCTCGCATCTACCCTTGCAGATGACATTGCGCTCCAGGCGAAAGCGCGTCTTAAAGGGGGGGTAATGTCACGGATCGCTCTATTTCTCTCTTTGTTTGCAGACCTCGTACACGCGACGCGTCACGGCACATGACTTTCCCTTGCATCACATGCTTCAACGACGTCATTGCCGGACTTCCGAGCGGGGTTCCGCATCCTTATCTATGACATCATTGCTCCGGACCTTCGTCCTCCGCCCCATGACTCCTTTCTTATTGTTCCCCCCGCTCGCACCACTATCGCATCGCATCGCACCATCGTACCCACTTGTATATAAGGACAGTGTTTCTCTTCCCTTTTCCCTAGACTGTCCATCTCGTCATATGGTACTGTAGCGCACGTTGCACTACCCTAGACCCCGGCACTCTCGAATCTATTTTCTTCTCGCTCCTCCCATCGTCGCGACTTAGGCGGTTCATCGGTCTCATAAACTGCGTTTCTGACAGAGAGGGCATGTGAGGGTATAGACGCGGAATGAGGCGATAAGAGGGTGAATGGAGCGGAATAGAAGCGAATAGAACGGAGATAGGACGGAATAAAGGCGTAGAAATCAGACATAAAGGAATATCTTCAACACTCCCCCGTGATGAGACGCCTACTCGAGTCCCATCATCTCCCTGCAGCGCACAACGCGCTCACGAGGTAAAGCCTTCGTCAGGATGTCGGCCGGCATCTCGTTTGTCCCCACAAACTTGAGAACAATCCGGCCGGCCTCGACTTCGTCTCGCAGCCAGTAGAAGCGCAGGTCGAGGTGCTTCATGCGTCCATGATGCTCGGGGTTCTTCGAGACGTTGATAGACGACTGGTTGTCCGAGTACAGGAGCGAAGCGCCCTCGACTGTGTAACCAAACTCAGAGAGCAGGTTGCACATCCAGATGATCTCCTTGCCAGCCTCGACGGCAGCGATGTACTCCGCCTCGGTCGTCGACTGTGCGACGAGCGATTGGAGGCGAGAGCTCCAGCTGACAGCGCCAGAACCAATGCGGATGAGATACCCGCCTGTGGAGCGGCCATTGTCGATGTTTCTGCCGTGGTCCGAGTCTGTGAAGGTGGTGAACAGCTCGGAGTCGCCGGTCGGCCTGTACACAAGCTTCAAGTCCTTCGTACCCTGGAGGTACTTGAACAGATGCTGGACGGTGCACCAATGCTGAGGACCTGGGTCCGAAATGAAGCGGCAGAGATTGGAGACAGTGTAGGCGATGTCTGGACGGGTAGCAGTCGCGATGTAGAGCAGGGAACCGACGGCGCTGCCATAGGGCACCTTCTGCATGAATTCGCGCTCAGACGCGTTCTGGGGCGACATGGCCTTCGTCAGGCGCGAGCCGGGCAGCATAGGCGTCATGACAGGGTGGCAGTCGGTGTGGTTATAGCGTGCAAGCGTGTCGACAATGTACTGGCGCTGGGAGAGGAAGAGGGTGCAAAGGGAACAGTCTCGAGTGATGTGGATGCCAAGGAGGAAGGAGGTGGGGCCGAGGTCTCGCAGCTTGAAGTGCGTGCGAAGAGTGGTGATGATCTCGTCGAGAATGGGCTCCGAATTCGACGCCAGGGTGCTGTCGTCGATGAAGACAGGGAGGAGAACGCGCACGGTGTCGCGCTGAAGCACGTAGATCGACGTGTCGCTGTAGATGCAGCGGAATCCCATCTTGTCGCACAGGACCTCCATCAGCTTGATCTTCCACAGGCGAGCGGCCTGCTTGAGGCCATAGATCGACTTCTGCAGCTTGCAGACCGCGCCAGGAGGACCCTCCTCGAAGCCTTCAGGCTGCTTCATGTAGACCTCCGCATCGAGGTCGCCATTGATGAAGGCATGGGAGATGTCGATGGAGCGCAGGTGGAGATCCTCGACGGCGGCGAGGGCGAGGACAGTGCGAATGGCCTGGAACTTGGTAGTGGGAGCGAAGGTCTCGAAGTAGTCGAAGCCAGGACGTTGGGCAAAGCCCTTGGGGACGACACGCGCCTTGTAGCGCTCGATAGAGCCGTCCTCCTTGCACTTGACCTTGAAGACCCAGCGCGATGCGACAGCGTGGGTGCCAGGGGGAAGGGAAGCGATAGCCCAGGTGCCGTTGGCTGCATGTGCGTTGAGCTCCTCTCTGCACGCTGCAAGCCACATCTCCGTGTCCGGACGCTGCATAGCCTGCCTGTAGGAGAGCGGCTCGCCGTCTGCGGATAGCAGGGCGGTCTCCAACGCGGTGTGGATGGCAAAGGCGGCCTCAGGCGTCTCCTGCGCGAAGTAGACGTTGTCATTTGCCCACGGCTCAGGTGAGTCGCTGTGAGCATCGTCCTCCTCGTCGGATTCGACTGCAGGAAGCGGCTCGCACACTTTCACCTTGGAGGGCACTGGTCGAGGCTGCCAGCTGTTCGATCGCGCCTTGACCACGGCGTCGCGCATGCTACGGCGCAGAGGACCGGTGGGCGAAGTGGCGCGCTTCCTTCCTCGAGGAGCAGGCCGCAAAGGACCCGCATGTGGAGAGGGAGGTGCAGGATCGGCTGCAGGCGGTGCAGGAGCGGGATCGGCCGCATCCTGATCGACATCATGCTCGTGCTCATCAGCAGGCGGAGCTGGAGGCAGAACAGGCTCGTCTTGCGCAGCAGAGGGCGAGTCGTCGTCTCCCCCGGCATCCAGCACTGGCTGAGAGGGAGCAGGCTCCAATGGAGGCGAAGGCGGGAAGAGGGGAGCGGAAGGCGAGGGCAGGAGCGGCTTGTTGAGCCTGGAGCGAGGGAAATCGCGCTCGTCAAAGTCGGTGCGCTCGCAAATGATGACCTTCTTTGCTATAGGGTCCCAGAACTTCCAGCCTTTGTACCCCTCCGGATACCCTATGAAGGCGGCCTTCACCATGTGCGGCTGCAGGCCCTTGCGCTTGTCGCGCTGGATGTGGACGTATGCGGTGCATCCCCACACGTGCAGATGACTCACATCCGGCTTGGACCCGTGCCAGAGCTCGAAGGGCGTGGTGTGCGCCTTGATAGCGGCGGTGGGAAGGCGATTGCGGACGTGGATGTAGGCACTGAGCGCTTCTCCCCAGAAAGACGCAGGCAGGCCGGACTCCGCAAGCATCGCGGTGACGCCCTCCTCAATGGTGCGATTAGCACGCTCCGCCACCCCATTCTGCTGGGGGCGATTGCGCGTCGTATGACGGCGCTCGATCCCGTGCAGCGAACAGAACTCGTCCATGTTGCGACCCATGTATTCGCCCCCCTTGTCGTCCTGCAGCGCGAGCAGCCTCTCGCCTGTCTGCTTCTCGGCCCACGCTTTGAAGTCCTTGAACGCCTCGTACTGGTCCGACTTCTTGCGAAGCAGGTAGACGGTGTAGAAACGCGAGGCTGCGTCAATGTAGAGGACCCAGTAGCGATAGCCAGAGGCAGTGCGGACTGGAAGCGGGCCATGCAGATCGGAGTGGACGAGGGCAAGGCGCTTTGTGTAGACGGTGGCAGAGGAGGGGAACAGGTCGGCATGCATCTTGCCAGCGAGGCAGGGCTCGCAGATAGGGTCGGGCTTCTCCAACGAGTTGAAGACGAGACCGGTGACGAGATTCTCGCGCACTATGCGCTGGAGACCGGCGTGGTTGAAGTGCGCAAGGCGGCGGTGCCATAGGGACACGTCGAGAGGCGGAGAGGCGGCAAGCGCGGCGGAAAGGGTGTAGTGCGACGCTGTAGAGGTGGAACCGTCGAGATAGGCGGTGTTCGCGTCGTTGATCGTTGCAGTGAACCACACTGCGCCGTCCTTAGCGAAGGAGACGCGGCTCCCCTTGATGGTGACGACGAACGCCTTATGCTTCGCAAGGTAGAGGACAGAGAGGAGATTATTGCGAAGATGGGGAACATGGAGGACTCTAGTAAACTCGACGGCGCCCTGCGCCTTTCCTGCTACAACCAGATTGAACACCACTGAACCGACTCCTGCACTGTACACCGTCTTTCTGTCTGCGAGGCGAATGGGCGTGCGAAGGGGACGGTAGGAGGTGAAGAAGTGGCGATGCGGGGTCATATGAGACGTGGCGCCGGTGTCTGCGTTCCAATCGACGTCAGCATCAAGCTGCAGAGGCGAGAGGGGGTCGGAAGGAGCGACACTTGCGGATGCAGCGCTGCCAGCGTGTTCGCCAGCAGGGTTGAAGCCGTCAGACGACGAGGACGCGGCGTTGGCCTTGTCCCCAAGGCGAGAACGCAGGTCCTTGATCTGCTTCTGGTAGCAGGTCTTCTCCTCGTGCCCACTCTTCTTGCAGAACGTGCAAGTGAGACGTGGACGCGAGGACTGCCCCTTGGCCTTGCCAGGCGCGCCAGAGGACAACGCACTGAGCGCAGACGAAGCGTCTGGCTTGAAGAACTCGGGATTGCGCTCCCTGTTGGTCTCCTCGTGCACAAATGTGTCCTTGATGCTGTCGGGGTCGAGCTTCTCGAGTAGGAGCAGGGAGGAGACGAAGGAGGAGTACTCCGAGGGGAGAGCGCGAATGTAGGCCATGGTGGTGAGCTCCTTGTCGAGCTCCTCGAGGGTGAGAGACGCAGGGTGAAGGGAGTGAATGCGACGCATAGCATCGTCGACTCGCATCGCCATAGCGAGCAGGGATTCGTCCTCCTTCTTGCGGACATTGAAGAGGTCGTCATACACGTTGAAGCGCGCACCAGGCGCCTTCTTGACGTGCAGCGCCTCGAGCTTCGTCCACATGGCAGGGGCATCGCGCCTAAGGTTGTCCACAGGACCTCGCTGGTCCTTGGAGATGAGGAGGTAGATGGCACCCCCAGCCTTGGAGCAGATCGAGGTGTACTCCTTGAGGGCGGCAGCAGCAGTATCCGCCGGCTTGGATGTCTCCCCCAGCACTACAGCGTCCCAGCCCTTGGTCTGGAGCCAGGCCAGGACCTCGTTCGACCAGTCCTTGTAGTTTTGGCCAGTAAGAGCGTCGATTTTGGGGATAGAGTCGGACATAATGAAGAATTGGAGAGGATATGCACCAAAAGCGAGGATTTGGACGAGCAGAGGTTTGAGGGGGCGCCGAGGGCGAAGGGATAGGGCGATGGGGGCAGTTACGACGGCGATGGGGAGGGTGGATGGTCTAGATGGAGGCCTGAAGAGCGCGTACCGATAGCACAACGCGATGGCGAGCTACACTCGTCCGATCCCAAGGTGAAAATTTCTCGAAACAGCCTCCTGCAAACAATGAGCTCCTGAGGGCGAACGGCTTCAACGACGGCTACTGCGTTTGGTGAGGAGGTAGGTAGGGTGGTAGGGAGGGCTGACGCGAAGCGAGGGAGCAAACGGTCGAAGGGGCGCTGCGGACGCCTTTGATGTTGGTGGGAGGAGGAGGAGGAAGTGTCGCAGGCTGTAGAGGCACAACGACGAAAGCGACGGACTTGGGGCTTGGCACGAAGGTGGATAGGGTGTAGTAGGTGCGGAATATGCAAGGGAGAGGCGAACGGATGAAGGGCCGTTGTGTGCGCGCTTGATGTTGCGAAATGCGCGCCCTGGAGGATGGGGATGGTGTTGGGAAGCAACGGATGGGTCGTTCGACTTGATACTCGAGGGCTGGGGCCTCTGCGGATGGTAGGAGAGGTGTGTAGAAGGACGAGGCGAGGGGGATGCTGTGAGGCGAGATAAAAGCGATAGGTGTTGGCTAGAGCGCAGGGCCCATAACCTGTTGAAGTCGCAGTTGAAGGGGCTAGCCAACTAGCTAGAGACACTCAGAACTGACACAAACAGTGGATTGCTGCAGCACAGAATGAGCGACTGAGAAACAAGACAGAAACAAGCAAAGGGCATACCTGCAGCACAGAATGAGCGACTGAGGAGGAGCAGACGTGTGTGGCTGCAGGTAGAGGCCACGGAGCGTGGGAGGAAACTCGGAATAAGCGGAGAATCGACCTAAAGCGGTAACTAACTCGAAACTGAAGCTAGGGAAGCTAGCTCAGGCTGAACTACAGTAAGTACAGTACAATAGCGAACAGTGGATGAAGTGGAGAGGGCATGTGAGGGTATAGACGCGGAATGAGGCGATAAGAGGGTGAATGGAGCGGAATAGAAGTGAATAGAACGGAGATAGGACGGAATAAAGGCGTAGAAATCAGACATAAAGGAATATCTTCAACACAGCGTGGGCATACGAGCGGATCAAGGCCAGATTTATCGCATCCCGTGTACGTTTTTCACTGACAATAATTGGACAACCTTTGAAGCGATTGAGCAAGGCAGGCGCACGGCGACACATGGACTCAAGGACCCTTGCTGATAGTGTGTCGAAGTCAGTCTTCACACCCCCAGGCTTGTGAAGAAACGTACCCCGACCTATGCGTATACAAGACACCATGTTTCCGTATGCGGGATCGCCGGCTTGGCACATGTTTTTTTCGCAAAACAACGACGCGGTCAATGAGACGCCAGAGGTACACACCATTCAAGGTGTCCTGTCCATCCTCAGTCATCCCTCGGTTCGACCCAATCTGTGCAACCAGCTCATGATTGAACAGGGACATTGCGCATACCAGTGCGAGCTGACCCATATCACCGGTGAAAATGATGTTGACTCCCCCAAAAGGCTCGTCTTTGGCTCCAGCCTTCCAGCCTTTGGCCTCTCGTAAATGCCGCGATACCTGAGCCAGAGTCCGCGCAGAAACCATAGAAATTTTGTCGATAATAAGGTACTCCACCTCCCGCCACAAGTTGACCAGATCTTCAGTGTTTTTCCCTCGCAGGGTACCGCACTCGGTCTTCTTTCATCCTCCTAGAAACGTCAGTGCGTGAACCATGTACCCGTGGATGAGCATGGCTGCGATTCATGTGGGTGCACTCAAAAACAAGGTAGAGCTAAGAAGTCGATGTTTGAAATACTCGACAATGGCGCTAATGACGTAGCTCTTCCCTGTTCCCCCGACCCCAGATATAAACAGCAGCAGGTGCTCGCCGGCATGACGACCAACGCGTTCGTGATTGGCCACGATGGTAAGCACCATTTTTTGCTCGTCGTTCCCGTGCATTCCCATATCTTCAATAACCCTGGCCAGGATCGCTTTCGCGTCGCACGACGTCAGTTGATCGGCCCCTCTGTCCTGCTCTGTCACAGAGTCGTCTCCAATCATGTTCCGAGTCACACGAGGGTCAACGGGAGGCCGCGGAACGGGTCCTCTATGAACATTATCGGAGTCAGTGACTGCAGACACGGCCCGCGCTGCAGGTTGCTTCAGCTTTCTCAAGGCGCCCATTTCTGATTCCAACGAAGCAATATTAACCTCAGGATACCCGTTCTTAACGGTGTCGATTACGGTTGTCTGATTCCATTCTGTAGTAGAGATCTCCTGGGCCGAGGTAAGCATATCAGTCCTAGCCAAAATGCCCACAGATTCTCTAGATATCAAGTTGTGCATGCTATCGTACCCAACACCGTCATCAAGATTTTCTGGATCGACAGAGCCTGCATCAGACCCCACAATGTACGATCTCTCCAGCACACGGTCATTGGCGAGGGCCTCCAAGAACGTCTCGTCGTCGTGTTCGACATGAATACGCTCGCGGGCAGGAAACACTTCATTTAAGCCTTCATTCCTACACTGGCTATCGTCGTTCCTCGCGTCGCGACACTCACTCTCAATGTTGATATTCTCGATAAGCTTTGCCAGGTGAGTCGGGAATGCATATGACTCGAATCTCTCCTTCCATGACAGTTCGGCGGGTCCAAGATCATCGACGGTTAGTGTCAGAAACACAGTTTATGAGACCGATGGAACCACCTAAGTTGCGACAATGGGGAGGAGCGAGAGAGAACAAATGGATTCGAGAGTGTCAGGCCTAGGGTAGTGCAACATAGGCTACAGTACCGTACAACGAGATGGACAGTCTAAGGGAAAGGGAAGAGAAACACTGTCCTTATATACAAGTGGGAGCGATGGTGCGATGCGATGCAATAGTGGTGCGAGCAGGGGGAGACAATAGGAAAGGAGTCATGGGGCGGAGGACGGAAGTCCGGAGCGATGATGTCATAGATAAGGGGACGGAGTTCCGCTCGGAAGTCCGGGCAGTGATGTCGTCAGAGCATGTGATGCGGGGGAAAGTCATGTGCCGTGACACGTCGCAGTGTACGAGGTCTGCAAACGAAGAGAGAAAAGGAGTGATCCGTGACAATTTTCCTTCGAGTGCTCTGCGAGTTCTTGCGCCTTGGTAAAGCCTGCGCGGATTGGTACTGCCTCTGGATTGGGGCCGTCAGCTTCGGGGAGGATCCCAGCGCGACGTAGGCCATTGATCTCCCAGTCTCGGAAGACTATGGGTCGGTCGTCGTCATCCTCCGTGAAAAGCCGGGCAGGTAGGGGTGAGCGATGGAATGTACAGATGCGAACACCTTGGACTCGGTGCGCGGGGATAACATACGTAGGGATCGGAGCCCAGGAGACATATGTTGGTTCTGGGAAGGGTTTATCCGGGACTAGAGGCGCTTTAGGGGCTTCATCAATTTGGATCCTTACGTTGTGGTCAGAGTCGACAATGGCTTGCGCGGTTTCGTTGCAAGATTTATTACGGCTGGTTCAGAGAGGGTGCAGGAGGGGGGACAGTGGAGCATGTCAACACGATCTTGCTGCCAGTCTATGGTGGGGTTGTGCTCATCGAGCCAGTCTGTTCCAAGGATCATGTCATGGTCACCGATGTCGGTGATTACGGTTCCTCTAGGAACATTTATTATGTCATCTTTTTCCTTCCCATCCGTGCACAATTTGTGACACTGAGACAGGCTAGGTTATGGTTAGTCACATGATCAGTCCCACCCGTACGAGATCTGTCTTGTACACTTCGTTCGACCTCAGTATGAATAGTTAAATATATAAGAATGTTCTCATTGTATCAATCAATGTGTATATGCACTTTCCTTATTTTTAAAGAGCTGTATGAACTATGTACAAGTCGACAGTCTCCTCTCGAATGATCTTTCAGCAACTGCTGCATTTATCTCAACACACGTCCGCGTCCCTCCCTCGACATGCTCTCACCGCCTCCCCGTCCTCGCCCACATCTCCCAATGTGCCCTTATCTCCCCACCCGACTCGGTCCTGCACCCCTATATCCCTCGCCACATGCCCGTTTTCGCGCTCGTAACCGCTCTGTCTCCACCCCCAACGCGCCTCTGACCAGTACCCAACGTACCCGTGCCTCTACAGCAAACGCGCACCCATCGCATCCCTCGCTGCTTACGCAGTACGCGATGGATGCTGTCGCCACGTGTGATGAACGGGCGGACGGCTTCCTTCGCGTTGAGAAGCGGTACCACCCCACTCGGCGCGAGCAGTGTGGGCGGGGGAAGCACAAGGGCGGAGAGGGGAACAAGAAAAAAGAGTGGGACATAGCTATGCCCGTGCATGGTCCCTGGAACGCATGCTACACATAGGCAACATGGCAACAGAGTGGCGGCGTGGGGAGAGCGAGGTGCGGGAAAGGCGAGGTGGGGCAAGGGCATAGTTCTCTGTGGAGCATGGAAAGGGCGGGGGCAGCGGGTGCGGACGAGGCAGGGGGAGAGACTGTCGAGGGCGGGGGGCAGTGCACGTCGAGCGTGCACGGGTATGTTGAGGGCAAAGGGTCGTGCGTATGTTGCATGGGCGGGCGGGAGTGTTGAGGGTGGGGGTCGCACACGGGCGGGCGGGCGTGCACATCGAGCACGGGCAGGCATGCACATCGAGCGCGGGCGTGTTGATGGCAAAGGGTTGTGCATGTCATGAACGGGCGGGAAAGTATGTTGCATGCGCGGGAGGACGTGCACGGGCGGGAGGACGTGCACGGGCGGGAGGACGTGCGCAGGCGGGAGGACGTGCGCAGGCGGGAGGACGTGCGCAGGCGTGCGCTTTAAGGGCGGGGTCGAGCGTCGAGGGCGGGGGTATGGGCGTTGAGGGTGAGGAGCGCGCACTTCAAGGGCGGGCTGGCATGCGCATGCTGGCGTGCGTCTTGAGGGGAGCGGGGCACGTGCGCATCGAGGGAAGCGACATGGGCATGTTGAGGATGTGTCAAGGGTGGGGGTGCGTGTGCGGGTGTTGGTCGAGGGCACGGGCACGTTAAGGGTGGGGTCCAGTGTGCGTTGAGGGCGGGCGGGCGCGTTGAACATTGAGGGCATGCGGGTTGAAGGGAGGGCGGAAAGCGGACGAATGTCTCGCGGACAGACACTGAGCACGTGGTATGACATTTTTTGGAGTCCATTCCTGAGAATGGACTCCGAAAAATGTCATACCTCGTGCGAGCGAGGATGACATCACTCGCGTGATGGCATCCTCACCCGCCTGCGGAAGATGGTGATAGGCGGGCTGGCGGCGAGGGTGAGGGCGGGTGGCGGCGAGGGGTGAGGGCTGGTGGCGGGGCGAGGAAGAGTGGAGAAGAGGAAGAGGGGAGAAGAGGGGAGAGAAATGCACCAGGGGCACGCCTTGCACGCTGGCACTCCAAAAGGCGCGTTGGGACCCGGGGCGGCGGCAGCGTTGGATGTTGTTGAGCATCGTTGGACGCGTTGACGGGGGGGGCGGGGCAGAGGAAGGAGGCCGTGGAAGAGGAAGAGGTGGTGGCAGTTGGTAATGAGCGGGGAAGGCGCAACTCCCTCTCTGGGAGCACGTCTCAGTATTTGCTGGTCCATGTTTCGGCAAGTCCCAATCCGCGCTCCCAAGAGGAACTTGCGTCGATCTTGCCACCTCAATACGAACCATCACCATCTCCCCCTCTCCCTCCCCCGTCCTTGCCCCTTCTCAGTGCGTCGAACAACGCCGGACCGCCGCCAACAATGCGGCCGTCGCCATCCACGCTGTCCTCCCAGGTCCAATGACACCTTTTGGAAGTTTCACCTCCGTCTCCCAGTTTAATTGCTGGACCCCCAAATCTACCCCGCCACCAGTCCTCCATCCCACCATCAAGGGTAAGACCCTTCGCTGCTGCCACCACGAACACAAGGTCCGCCAGGCATTAAAAGCCGGCTACCTCACCCAGAAACTCCTCGGTCGTCACCCCGTCACGGCCGACTTCTTCTAGAACCATCGCTTCCCAACCCTTCACCCGTCCCCCTACCCCCGAGTTCCCCTCGGGCATCTTCCGCGACTACTTCCCACACGAATACTGCATCCTCACCTCCTCGGAAACCAAGAGATCGGTACACTGGGCCCATAACCCCCCCGAAGAAAGCAGGCAAGACTGGTACCTCTACGAAAGCGACGGCAGATACCTCACAGACGACGACTTCGACACCACTGCCGATGTCCTCGCCGCCTTCTACGACCCACCTTCATCTTCTTCCCCACCACCCCGCCGATCCACCGTCCTCCTCCCCCCCAAGGGATTCAAGTTCGACAACGTCACCAGGAAGTGGTACGCGTACCGACGAAACCGGCAAGGAACACCAGGGCGCACAGTAGTTGAGTGGCAACCTTCTAGCACAAACCCTGTTCAGGATCTCTGGTTTTGGAAACACAGCCAGGAACTCGTTACTCCTCTCGAATTCCAAGTTGCGCGCAAAGTCCAAATTGAGCTTGACAAAGCTGAAGAAAACCGTAAAGAATGCTGACGCCAACAAGAAGAAGCCTTCAACCGATCCCTCGACATCGCCCTCCCTGACACTATTCCTGACACCGAATCCAAGCCTGCCGTCTCCAAGCGGGAGATCGGCCCCAAACCGAAGCCTTTCAAAGGCAATAGACGCGACACCCTCTGGTTCTCCCTCGAGCTCCATATGTTCCTGCGCGTTAACAAGGATGTTTATGCCACAGACGACGCCAAGATGATGCTCATCCTCAGCTTGATGGAGGACGACACGGCGAAAGCCTGGGCCACACATCGCTGCATGGAACTCTTCGATGACGAAGACAAGAAGGAGGACGCCGAAAACCTCAGCATCCCGCCCCCGGCACTCCACTACAGCACCTACAAAGAGCTATTTGAGAGATTCGGTAAAGACTTCGTGCCCGTTGATCCAAAGATAGAGGGTCAGCGTAAGATCAACGAGCTCGCAATGACCACCCGGGACGTCACGGACTTTATCACCAAGTTTGAGATGCTGGCAACCATGTCAGGGTACGACAATGAAGCACTGATCCACTTCTTCAAGAAAGGATTGCAGCGTGACCTTGGCAAGCAGGTAGCCCGGTCGTACCCATTCCCCACCAACCTTGTGGAGTGGAAGGAACGTGCCCGCCGCATCAACCACCAATGGCTGGAAGAGAATCCAGAGAGGAAGAGCAGTCAGTCCAAGGGGGCTGTCGTGCTCACCTCAAACGGTTCTGCCAACGACTCCTCGTCGCGCCGAGTCGGCGCCTTCACCAACACCTCAACCCGCCCTGCAAAGCTGACAGATGACGAATGTGCAAAAATGATGCGCGAAGGCAAGTGCTTCATGTGTCAACAAGCCGGACACGTCTCCCGCGACTGCCCCAACCGCGACTTGAGCGCGCGACGGGTGGGCATGGCAGAGACTGGATCGAAGGCCCCTCCCTCGCCGACGGGTACGGCTTCGCCCACCGCGAAAGCAACCCCCGACCCGTCCAAGACCATCACAGCGATCACTCGCCAACTGAAGGATCTGGACGCAGACGGTAAGGAGCAGGCAGTGGCGCTATTGAAGGATATCCTGGAGTCGCAGGATTTTTGAAATGCCCCCCAGTCACGTCGTCTGGCGGAGGCAAAGAACTTATATCATTGGCATCTTACAATCACTTTTCTGTACTATCATCTATGACTTCATGTGAGCAATCGTATACATCGTGTGTGCACCTCTCTACTGTCACGAAGAACAGGCAGACACCCTCGATAATGCTCAAAGTCAAGATGATTGGACGAGCGACAGGCCGACAAATTGACGTAGACGCACTGCTTGACAGCGGTGCAGAAGGAATTATCATCAACCGAAGCTTCGCTGAGAGCAGGAAGGTGACCACAAGAAAACTAGAAAACCCGTTCCCCGTGCATAACGTGGATGGCACCGAGAACATCATGGGCTGGGTACGTGATACGACGACCCAGTGAATCCAGATATACTCGCAAGACTCAAAGGCGTACCATGAGGAAGAAGCTGAGTTCTTCACTTGGTGGGGAGTGGGCCATTGCGAGCATGGCAGTACAGTTCCTCACATTTTTAGCTCTCAAGGCCAAATTTTTCGAACCTGGGTGTTCAAGTCTTTTGTATGCAGAGTTCAAAGCACTCACACAGTTTGGGTTGGATGTGGGAGCGCACAAGCATGTGTTGGGTGTGGGAGTGCGCAAGCACTCACACCATTTGTGTTGGGTGTAGGAGCACGCAAGCGCTCACACTATTTTGTGCTGAGTGCAGGAGCGCGCAAGTGCTCATGCCATTTTGTGCTGAGTGTGGGAGTGCGCAAGCACTCACACCATTTTGTGCTGGGTGTGGGAGCGCGCAAGCACTCACACCATTTGTGTTGGGTGTGGGAGTGTGCAAGTGCTCACACTAGTCTGCATTGGGTGCAGGAGTGTGTAAGTGCTCACACTATTCTGTGTTGGGTGCGAAAGGGTGCAAGTGCTCACACCGTTTTGTGTTGGGGTGCAGGAGCACTCATATGGTGTTGCGAGATAAGGGTGGTATAGTATGCATTATATGTCAATCTCTTTCTAAGTAGTTGTAGTGTACTAGCATATGTGATGGTCTACCAGTTACTAGTTCAATTATGGGTTGTGCTGTTTTTATTGGGGAGCTTGCTCCCCTTAACCTGGCGAGACTCAAAAACCATTCTGACTAAGCGGGCGTCTAAAAA